>JAQAHW010000038.1:2690903-3360503 GCA_027580185.1 Tuta absoluta
GTATAAGGTCCTATTCTTATTAAATTCAGTGCAAATATTTTAAAGCAGAGTTTTACTCGCAAAACTGATCAACTATTCCCAAACATAGGTCAAAATATGAAAATTAATTTGTGACATATTTATTGAACAGGAGGTCTAATATTTTTTCTCATATTTCGCCCTAGGTTTATTTGAAAAAGTTGTTCAGTATTACAAGCAGAACTCACCGTTCTAATATTTTTACTGAATTTAATAGTACCGTATTATACTTGGCCGTAGATAAAATATATACGTTCCCTAAACATTAAACAATTCTACAATAAAAATAATACCAAATACAAATACAAGAATATAAATCAAACTTCAACAGAGAAATATATTTCCAAAATGAAAAACAAGAAATGTCTACATTAAATTGTAAAAAGTTTCAATAATTTAAATACTGATTATTGTCAATTTCAAAATACAATTATAACGACTCTAAATACATATGTAAAGATATTTTACAGTACTTTTGTATAATATTAAATAATCTTAGTTAGCAACCAACTAAATCGTTAACTTACACTTAATATCAGATCAAATTAATATAACTTAACATCTAACCTCTGGATTTGTTAACTGTTATCTTTTGTAAATGTGTTGAACTGATCTTTTGTAAAAATAACATATTGGTAACTATTACTTCACTCTCGATTAAACATTACACATGATATAGGACTCAATTCTACATACCACTTGCCAAGCTTAAGGGCACTCAAAGCTCTTTTATATCAGTAAAATTTAAATTGTATAGCAAAAACAACATTATTTTAAGAAAGGTTTGTTACGGGATGGTACACATACTACCTGGAATATATACCTACGATTATACATACGATTTTTTTGTCACTAACCTTATTTAGAGACTAAGAATTACTATTTTAAATGAGCTTTAACACGTGATACCCAGAATCAAGCCCTTGTCAATGTCAGTACGCAACAGGAGTGAATTATACGGCCGTAAAATAAACAAGTAGTCAGTACTAAAGTGTACATTTGGCAGACATGAATATTAATTAATATTGAAATATTTTATTCATTGCTTTCAGATATAAACTGCCTCCGCTGCATAATGCATGTACAGAAGTGCCCCTTTTGGGTGTACAGAAATTGTTTTTACTAATAGGCCCACTGCCGATTAGACCAAGTGGGTCCAAAGACACTACTAATTACCTACTGAACGTGTCAGTACTTAGACCCACTGACAAAATCAAGTAAATTGTGGTATACTCGTAGTTAGCACGTTAAGTTTTAAATTGTTTAATTATTATAGAATACCAAACCAAACTTTACCAGATTTTATCATAAAAAAGGTTGAGTAGGAAAATTAAAATGCAATGTCCCAAATTAGACCCACTGGGTCTAACTAGCAGTGGGTCTTATAAGTAAACGAATCGTTGGAAATGATTCACAATTACAAAAAAGAAAGAAGCCATTTAACAATTTACTTTATCTTTTTGTAATGTTCCGTTAAGTACCGACATTGGCCTTCATTTGCTCCAAAACCACAGAACAAAAACTGATATAACTTTAAACTTATGAACAAATGCGTAAAATCTTAATAATCTGCAAAAGCTTTGTATGATGAAAATAACATAAATTTTAAGCCAAATACAAATAGATAAAAGTTCATTGACCCCTTATAGCTTGTCATACCTGTCGTTGTACGTGACGTGACACGCGTTACATAGTACAACAGCAAACAGGGGTTGATGCACTTTTATTATGATTTATTCCGCTTAAACCTAAAAATAAACAAATTTTGTAAAAAGTGTTAAGAAATCGAAAAAAAGCCTCATTAAATGACAAAATAAGGTAATCGATGAGATCGCTAAACAAATGACAGTGGGCAAAATTGTATGGAACTTGGTCCAAGAACCTCCACTATTGAGACTTATTGGAAATGGAAGAACATACTTATCAGATTATCCGAGACAAGTATTACCGAAATCTGCACCGGGATTCTTTTTTTATAGTCACTTGAAGTTACAACAAAAATATTCTTAAAAAAATATTTTAACAGGAGCGTGATATTTATTTTGACAGATTTTATTGATATTGCGTGTCTCTCGAATGTGCCACAATGTAAACTCCATGTAACGACATTCCACATAACGTCAAACTCCCCAAAACATTCAATTATCATGACTTTGGTTTGAAAAAAGTGGTCCAAGACCTTCCACTGTTGAGACTTATTTGAAATGGCAGTACATACTTGTCTGTGACACATTAATATTGATATTGTGTGTCAGTCGAATGTAATACAGTGTAAACTCCATTAAACGATACTCCACATAATACAAAACTCACAAAAACATTCAAATAACATAACTTTGGTTTGAAAAAACTTACACTTAGAGTGACGATAAAAATATTATAAAGTATGTACTTCCACTTTCAATAAGTCTCAACAGTGGAAGGTCTTGGACCACTTTTTTCAAACCAAAGTCATGTTATTTGAATGTTTTGGAGAGTCTGACGTTATGTGGAGTGTCGTTACATGGAATTTACATTGTGGCACATTGGAGAGATACGCAATATCAATAAAATCTGTCAAAATAAACAGCATGCTCCAGTTAAAATCATTTTTGAACAATATTTTTAAAGTAACTTCAAGTGACTATAAACAAAGAAACCCGGTGCAGATTTTGGTAATACTTGTCTTGAAAAATCTGATAAGTGTGTTCTCCCATTTCCAATTAGTCTCAACAGTGGAGGTTCTTGTCTTGGACCACTTTTTTCAAACCAAAGTTATGTTATTTGAATGTTTTGGGGAGTTTGACGTTATGTGGAGTGTCGTTACATGGAGTTTACATTGTTTTACATTCGATTGACTCGCAATCTCAATATTAATGTGTCACAGACAAGTATGTACTTCCATTTCCAATGTGTCTTAACAGTGGAGGTTCTTGGACCACTTTTTTCAAACCAAAGTGATGTTATTTGAATGTTTTGGGGAGTTTTATATTATGTGGAATGTCGTTTTATGGAGTTTACACTGTATTACATTCGACTGACACGTAATATCAATATAAATGTGTCACAGACAAGTATGTACTTCCATTTCCAATTAGTCTCAACAGTGGAGGTTCTTGGACCACTTATTTTACACCAAAGTCATGTTATTTGAATGTGTTGGGGAGTTTGACGTTATGTGGAGTGTCGTTACATGGAGTTTACACTGTGGCACATTGGAAAGACACGCAATACCAATAAAATCTGTCAAAATAAATAGCACGCTCCAGTTAAAATCATTTTTTAACAATATTTTTATAGTAACTTCAAGTGACTATGAAAAAAAAACCCGGTGCAGATTTCGGTAATACTTGTCTCGGATAAACTGATAAGTGTGTTCTTCCATTTCCAATTAGTCTCAACAGTGGAGGTTCTTGGACCACTTTTTTCAAACCAAAGTTATGTTATTTGAATGTTTTTGTGAGTTTTGTATTATGTGGAGTATCGTTTTATGGAGTTTACACTGTATTACATTCGACTGACACACAATATCAATATTAATGTGTCACAGACAAGTATGTACTGCCATTTCAAATAAGTCTCAACAGTGGAAGGTCTTGGACCACTTTTTTCAAACCAAAGTCATGATAAATGAATGTTTTGGGGAGTTTGACGTTATGTGGAATGTCGTTACATGGAGTTTACATTGTGGCACATTCGAGAGACACGCAATATCAATAAAATCTGTCAAAATAAATATCACGCTCCTGTTAAAATAATTTTTTAAGAATATTTTTGTTGTAACTTCAAGTGACTATAAAAAAAGAATCCCGGTGCAGATTTCGGTAATACTTGTCTCGGATAATCTAATAAGTGTGTTCTTCCATTTCCAATAAGTCTCAATGGTGGAGGTTCTTGGACCACTTTTGCCCACTGTCCTTTGTGTCATTCGGTTTGTTTTATGAAAGATGGCAAATTTTTTTTATCGATGATAATTTGGGTTTCATAAATAGTACCTTAGTAAATTTATTTAAAAGTTTCACATGAAAACTCAACGTTAATAATTGATTTCCTATACCTCTAGAGTCTATAATGACAAACACCAAACCTAGATCCACGTATTTTAAATTGTATTGGAGTGGGACGCTGAACTCTATAATACTAAAGTACGGCCATCCGAATAAGCCATATTTGACAAATTTCAGATTTGAGCTAACGCTATTCGATTCAATTTATTCAACAAATTACCACTTAAGGTGTAGTTGCACAATGTTTACATTATGTATAGAGTATGACAACTCAATGGCAGAGGGTCCATTATCCTTTATTAACATACATTTTAGTATGCAACTGACAGCTGTCAAATATGGCATATGGGGTGGGTGGCCTTACTTTGAAGTAGGAGCTTATCTTTTTATTTTGTATATCAATCATCAAACCATTTTTTATTTTCAATGATATGGATAAGTTCAATACTAGAAGGGAAACAATATCCAAATTCGACACAAAAATATAATCATACGCATCTAGTTACTCAAATTAGGCAAAGATTTATTCAACATGCAAGTCTGGTCAATTTCTAAAGACTATATTTTGAAAAAGAGAAAGTTGACACCTAATAATGTTATGTTTAATACATCAGACAACAACCATTTTTGGCACTATATTTAATGGACATAAGTCTTCTAAGTTTTTGCAACACCGTAATATTCAGGCCTATTGCAATTTTTATGGGATTCCGGAGCGTAACTAGCGCCCTCATCACTTGAAAATTTATAACTTGATGGAAACGTAATTAATACACTACTTAATTGTTATAAAAAAAAGAAATTAGAAAATTGTGTTATACAAATTTCTTTTTTTTTTACATAGATGGATCATGACGTCAATAAGTGTATATAATACTCCAACTATCCTACATTGAATAAAGTTAATTTCAATTTATATTGCAACTACAGCGAAACAACTATTCATTATACAACATATTGTAAATAATCTTCAGCATCTGAACTTTAATCTGCGGAAGCGGATTTGCGATAAATTACGTTTCCGACGAGTTATGATTTTTTAATGGATGAGGGCGCTAGTTACGCTCCGAAAATCACTTAATATAATTTTTAGAATAATCACACTATAAAGTACAATTCAAAAAATCGTATAGTCAAGACGGTTTCAAATACAAAGACAATATCATACTTTTCTATCACATCGTCTACACTACAGTTAAGAGGGTTGTTTTATTCTACTTTTTTGTTTTATTTCTAACAATTCATTCTTCAATGGTTTCCTACGAAAGTGCTACCATTAAAAGTGCCCGGAGAGTGTGGATATGACCTTTGTAATGTTAAGGCCTTATTCCGAAACAAGTAAAAAGACGTAAGCACTTAAACACGTTTACATACTAATAAACGTGAGTTCAGTTACTCTTTCTACTGGCGTAGATGTTTTTTATATATTTTATATTGGTTCTTATTCAAATCAACGAAGTAAGCGAAACATCCTCATTTTAATCAATAATAACAATACAATTTTAAACATATTTTAGTTCAAGCCAATTTAGTTTGTTTGTCTTTATTAATTTCCATAAGGCATCCGGCGTCCGCAGAGCTGACAGCTTCCTTGCCCAGCGTATCAGCCTGGCTATACAAAGGGGGAATGCTGCCAGCATGCTGGGAACTATGTCTGGTGGGGACGCATTGGGAGGCCTATTTTAGTTTTTAGGTTTTCTTGTTTAGGAAATATTGTAAATATTCAGATGTTTGTAAATTGACGATAATGTTATCCTTACTAAAAGAATAAACAGAGACAAAACTATAGGTACATTTGTTTAAGGTTGTCCTTGTTTAATTTAACACAAAAAAAAAACGTTTCTTGACTCTGTCATGTCAATTTAACTGATAAAAAGTTATAAAAGTACCATAAAAATTTAGTCCGTTTTTAGCATGCATGCTAAAACGACGATTATATTGTGTATTTGATAGATAATTGTCGTGAAATGACGGAAATGTAACTCTTACTAGATATGGCGTAACAAGCAATAAGTAGAAACTATCACTCTTATTAGATCTTATCTGGACAATAATAGGGTTTAGACACGCGAATCTTATGCTAGTTTTTTACTTTCTATTCAGACATGTGAAGATTTAAAGTTAGATGTTGCTTACAACATTGTAAGCTAAGATAAACGATAGAATATAATCTTTCATCAAAGATTTTAAGATATAATTTGTATGGTGTTTTGTTTATCGGCATACAATACAACTTTTTAGTCTCTATCATTTGTTTACTTTTTCCAAGTTAATTGATCTCTTTTACCAATTTTAGCAGATGTTATGATATTTATGATTAGCACCTAAATGTTTGGTAGTTTAATTGGATTCTTCATTACAATTACTTAGTATTTTAATCATGTTTGTATTTACAAGTAAAAGAAACTCGAAGGACGGCGAGGCCGAAATAAACAGCACCAACCTACTAATAGCAGATAAATGTAGTAAAAGTATTTTCGAACATTAGGATACTGTATTTACTAGCAAAGGGCTTAATTCTACATGTCACAATAAGTTTAGACACGGTTCAGTAATTTAAGTTGACCCTATACACAAACTCTTAAAAACTGTTGCATCAAATATACAGGCGATAATTTTCGGCGCCAATTGCTTTATTGAGAAAATGTACAAAATACTAGGTAAATATTAGGGTAGTTGGTAAATGATATCCTGAACTGAAAATCCTAGAAAATTCTTTGAAAATAAATAAATGTAGGTTACCTTGTTTAGTAGGACTTCCATAACCCCTTTATAGCTTTCAGTTTGGGCGATTTTTTCGTCGCCTCGATCTCTTGTTTGAAACTGTTAATGAATTTGTCCCTGAAACTAAGTCTAGGTGTCGAAGGCCTCAGCAAAAACTTCTTTAAATCATTTGTGAAACTTTTAGCCGTATAGTTAGTTTCATCTTTCTCTTCCGTCGCTGGCGAACCTTCTAAGAAAGACACGGATTTTATTGACTGTACAGAGTTTTTCCGTTCTCGTGTATGTTTGGTTTCACGTTTCGGTGGATTAGATTTTGATCGTGACTTTGTAGTACTGTAGCTTTTTGAAACTAGTGAGTATTCATCATCGATCGAATCTAGAGTGTCAGTCGATCGATTGCAGATTTTACAACATAGTTGACAGTGTTCTTTGTCGCTATGGTAGCGGCCATTGCAGAACACGTAATTCTCTCTCATTCTAACGTTTCTTGTGGGTTTTTTCGTTTTGGCGTATTTAGGCCGGTCCATCCTACGGTCTAAGGATGTAGTATATTTGGGCGCGTCTAAACTTTTCTCTAAAGTGGCTCGTTTTTCCTTTCTCGACCGTTCCTTATCGGGTTTTCTCGTTCGTTTCCGTCGACATTTCGGACAATTATTCCTTGCTATTTTTCTCAACTCTTTTAGGAAAGCGTAATCGATTTCGAAGTATTTCACGTCGGGTTCAGAGTAGTATCTCTGATCACTATCTGTGGAATATAATTGTTCTTTTTTCGCTTTAGGTTTAGGTTTGTCTTTATACCCCGGGTCGGAGTAGTATTTGACGTCTTGGTCGGAGTAAATGTCGTCGCAGTGGTTGCAGAAGGTGACGGACTTGTGGGTGGGAGTGGTGGGGGTGGGGGGAGTGGGGGGCAAAGGTCAGGCTTGTACGGAGGGGACCCACAGAGGCTTGTTTTGCTCCTCCTCTACAGCTTCTTTGATCTGTGTGCACATGTACGCGATGTTCACGCCAGCCGGGATCTCCGCTGTTGACAAAAGTATTTATAGTTTCAGTTTTTAAAAATGCTGATAATTGAGGTTAAATTTCTTTTTCGTAATTTGATCTATGTTTTTTGAAGAAAATTATGTTTCACGCTTTAATATGTCCAAATATTTTACATCCTGTTTACATTACAATATAATACCTAAATATTTTCCATTTTGCTGTTTGCAAGTCTTAAATACCGAATGACGCCATAGTAAAATAAAGTATCAAATTTTTCAAGTCATAATCACAAGAATTCTAAGGTTTGAATGAAATTAATCGCAAGTTTGAAGTTTTTTATAACTAAAAGCAAGTCATTTTATCACTATGTAAATATTTGCATAGATTAGGTTTCTAAAACGCTTAGTCAATAAAGTAATTAATTTAATTTATTTATTATTAGCCTGCTTGATCCCACTGCTAGGCAAAGGCCTCCCCCGCAATCTTCCATTCTTTGTGGTCTAATTCCACCGTAATCCAGAATTAAGTTATTAACTATTGTATTGCATACAAAAACGGATAAATAAAACTGACATAAAATAATTAATTCTGACAAAAAACACTTGTACTCGTTTCACAGTTTTATTGCGGGGTAAAATCCTTGACAATGCTCATGTGAGCGAAACCGGTCGGGTTACCCCGCAATAAAACTGTGAAACGAGTACAAGTGTTTTTTGTCAAAATTAATTAAACATGGAGTTTCACCAAGCGCCAACAATCACAAGTATTAACTATATGACATAAAATAAATGGGCACAGCAGGCATTTAATACAAGAAACTATACCTTAAAAAGAACTAAATTAGTTCTACATTTCCTTGATCTACTTGATGATAATTATATACATTTCGAATATATAATGCCTATACTCGCTTTCCACTTTGAGATAAAATCGAATACAAAACAAGTCGTTTAGTTGTATAGAACGCGATTTTCAACTATTTACCTAATGGACGTTTAGTCGTGTGGTTGAAAGGCGTTTTTAACCAGTTGACTGTAACATACTCGTATACATACCGGATATATAATGCCTGTACTCGTTCTCCACTTTGAGGCCGTGCTCGTACATTTCCTTGGCTGCCTTGGCGGTGACCTTGTCGGCGGGGTAGCGCGTGACCTTGACCTTTATAATGACATATACATACCGGAGATATAATGCCTGTACTCGTTCTCCACTTTGAGGCCGTGCTCGTACATCTCCTTGGCTGCCTTGGCGGTGACCTTGTCGGCGGGGTAGCGCGTGACCTTGACCTTTATAATGACATATACATACCGGAGATATAATGCCTGTACTCGTTCTCCACTTTGAGGCCGTGCTCGTACATTTCCTTGGCTGCCTTGGCGGTGACCTTGTCGGCGGGGTAGCGCGTGACCTTGACCTTTATAATGACATATACATACCGGAGATATAATGCCTGTACTCGTTCTCCACTTTGAGGCCAGGCTCGTACATCTCCTTGGCCGCCTTGGCGGTGACCTTGTCGGCGGGGTAGCGCGTGACCTTGACCTTTATAATGACATATACGTACCGGAGATATAATGCCTGTACTCGTTCTCCACTTTGAGGCCGTGCTCGTACATTTCCATGGCCGCCTTGGCGGTGACCTTGTCGGCGGGGTAGCGCGTGACCTTGACCTCATTATGACATATACATACCGGAGATATAATGCCTGTACTCGTTCTCCACTTTGAGGCCGTGCTCGTACATCTCCTTGGCTGCCTTGGCGGTGACCTTGTCGGCGGGGTAGCGCGTGACCTTGACCTCCTTGATCTGCTTGAACGACTTGAACTTGATGAACAGCACGATCGGGTAGATTTGCTGCTTGTGCAGCTTCTCGATCGTCGCCACGCTTATGTCCAGGATGCAGTGGATGCCCTGGAATAGGGTGTTTATTTTAGTTTTTAGCAAGCATGAATCAAGTACAAAATAATAGGTTCATAAATGCATTTATGTTGCACCTGCCTCGCCCATTTCAACGTGCCCTCGGCATTGAGTGCGCTCATGTAATATATTTTTAACATAAAGTTTTATTTAACTAATAATACGGACACGGGTTATACATTTTTGCTTGATATAGAAGTAGACCGTGTCAGTCTGTGTATTTATGAATCCTACGCATATTCAAATATAAATAGCCTGGACCATTCACACAGCTCCATCTAACCTCAAACTAAGCAAAAGCTTGTACTATGGGAACTAGATAGCTGATATACTTCTTTTGTAAATAAATACATATTATATATACAAAACACCCAGACTAAACACAAATATCTGAAAATTTACGTAACATATATTTGAGTCTTGTAGGGATCGAACCCACGACCCTCGGCGTAGCAGGCAGGGTTACTATCTGCTGAGCCAACGGGCCAGTCTTGAAGAAACGAAACGCATAGCGCTGGCAACACTCAAAATAGGCGATGCATTCTGTGCGGCGGCAGTAAGATATACTGTAGTGACAATGAGACATAGCACCTTCTAACAGTGTTTGACAGCTGTCTTACCATTAAGGGCGGGGCACACCGGCTCCGTATCCGTTCCGTATCCAGCTCTCGTCCGTAGTCACGCACGAAATCATGACGTTGTAATGTATGGGACTGTATGCGATACGGCACACCGCTTGCGTGCAGCACGGAACGGATACGCAACGCAAGCGGTATGCCGTATTTCATACATTACAACGTCATTAGTTCGTGCGTGACTACGGACGAGAGCTGGATACGGAACGGATACGGAGCCGGTGTGCCCCGCCCTTTACCTGTATGACCGTTGTTTGACACCTGTCTTACCTTCTCAGCTAGCTCTGTGACAGCGTGCAGAGGGATGCAGTCGAGGTGTGTGGAGTCTCGCCGCACTCGCGGCTCTACGTGTGTCCCCCGCTCCAGCGCCGCATGCGCGCCGCTCACAGACACGCTCTCGCTCCGCACGCGGCCGAACACGTAAGGCCAGTCGGACACCAGTTTAGCGGCCACGCACTCCCAGAGCGGACCGAGGACTACTACTGGACGGTGGTTGCCGTCTGGAACAATGGAACAATAGGTTAGTGTCTGCCTCGAACTTTTAAACGTCCGTTTCCCACTAATGGCAAATCCTGTGTGTGAGAACAGAGCGGGATCGCCATATTTAGATGATTTTCTATGTTTTGGAAACTTCTCGCGAAATAAACAAGTAATCAAAAAACTGTACGACAAAAATCTAGTAACGTACAAGACGTATCGTATTCGCAAAAATTACGTGTTATGTTTATAAGATTGCAATACACTACGCAAAAAAGTATAAAAATAGACCAAACTCTGAAAAATAAATCTATCGAGCAAAAACCTTGTAAAAACTAAGTGCTTTACTTATCTATTTTTTGAATACACAACCACATCGCACAGTTCTGACATGTTTATATTGATTCTAAATAATTGATGCTTTGGTTCTAAATGACTAGCGTGTCCAACCAGTAATTTTTATTCTGTTTAGCGCCACTGGGCTCTCGAACTACCGTAGTTACTCTAGGCTTAACGACAAAAAAACTCACTGCGTGTTTAACGTTTGTTTTTTTGTTCGGAGATTTATTTTAATCACACGTTCAACCTGCGCAATGGCATGAAGTAATATACCCGCTTCGCTCGCAATACAATTTCACATGATTATATCTTGGCGATTACAAGGAATCTTAGGTGGCAGCTCCTCTGTACAAATCCTTATCAATGTTGACAAAATTATGCCTATATAAATGAAAATAAGAAATTGAAAAAATGTCAGCGCCCGCCGGGACTTGAAACCGGGACCGTGGAGTACCGTTCCACTGCTCTGCCAACTGAGCTACCGGCGCCCCGACGTAAGCCGACGAAATCTTCAACCTCTTGGTACTCGTCTCGAAGCGACGACAAGCGACATCTAGTATAAGTTATTTGAAACGAATACTATGGTCAGTCCACTTAAGAGTGAAATTCGAACCATGCGATGAAGCTTTGCTTAATTAAATGTACTATGGTTTTATTTTGCACTCACAGTGCTATATTACTTTCATAAATGAAAATAAGAAATTGAAAAAATGTCAGCGCCCGCCGACACGAGTACCAAGAGGTTGAAGATTTCGTCGGCTTACGTCGGGGCGCCGGTAGCTCAGTTGGCAGAGCAGTGGAACGGTACTCCACGGTCCCGGTTTCAAGTCCCGGCGGGCGCTGACATTTTTTCAATTTCTTATTTTCATTTATGAAAGTAATATAGCACTGTGAGTGCAAAATAAAACCATAGTACATTATGCCTATAGTTGGTGCCAGAACCAACTATAGGCGTAATACGTTTTTAGTTCGGCCATGCTCTAGTTTCAATAAGTTGCCTATTGATTTTGATCTCTTCTGTACTAACACTACATCTGTTAAACGATCAATGACAAAATTCCACTTCACCTCAACCAAGCGAAATTATTGTACGTAACCTCTTTCTTTTAATTTGATTAATATACTTGTTTTCTCTTCTGTCTAAAGTTTTCTATCTGCGGAGATTTGTTAATAGCATTGTAATATTCTATTATACAATGCTATTCTACCTCAAGTAATATGCAGTTTAAATGTGTCTGTAAATCTTACAAATACAAATAAATAAATAGATTGAATACTTACAGTGCAACCTCTCGACCTTCTGATAGCTCATCAGCAGCATATCATCAGCCAGTGTGCCGGAATCACTCCAGCAACCTAACTCGGTGTTGCTGAATGAAGCCAATTCCTTGCTATCTCGATGTTTCTTCCGTCTGAAGAAGGAGCGGCGCGCCGTGGTGGACGCGCGCCTTTGTGCGTCGCTCTCGAGGGTGCCCATCGATCGCCGTAGGACTTCTTCCACCCTGGTGAGAAAAAAATATCTTATTTAATTTTTTTATTATACTATATTACATTAGGGCTTTTGTACTTTATATACATGCCAGCCCTATTGTTCCATGCCAGAAAACATTATTTCCCAATATACTTATCTTATATATCTTATAGGTATAAATTCATCCAATAAAAAAAAATCTGATAAGCATACTTGAGTGTAAGTAAGTAAGTAATAAATAATGTGTGATGCCGGCTTAGAATAGCATTACCCTCTTTCTTCCCCGTGAGTGTCGTAAGAGGCGACTAAGGGACTCGAGGGTTACATGTGTATTACAATTTTAGGCGATGGGCTGTCAACCTGTCACTATAGTGATACACAGTTATCTGATTCACCCTCAAACATTTGTCAGATGTGGTGACAATATCCGTTTTACGGCCGTTTACGCTCTGCCTACCCCGTGAGAAATATAGGCGTGATTTATGTATGTGTGTATGTATGTATATAAGGTGAAATTTTACTAGTGACCGATACTGAAAACAGAGTTCGGGCTGGTGATATGGAACAACTTTCCCCAAGGAACATAGGTCGAAATAAGACAAAAGTATTTTAAGCGTATCAGCAATTTTTTGAACATGTTTTCTTTGAGCTCGCTCCATCTTAGACTGTCTCTGTCCTATAACCTAGACCAGAGTCAAGAGCAAACCCATACTTAATACAAAAAAAGGTATACTCACTTGAATTTGCTAGGAATAGTGCCCCACTGCCGCTTCACTCCTTTACAGTCCAACGTCCAAGCCCTCCATAGCCCGGGCGCCCCGTTAAACAGCGTATTGTCCACAAATAGTACATCGTCCTTGCTGAACCATAGAGTATATTCGTCTATGGCGTCAATTACATAACCTCTGATATATAAAGCAAAATATACTTACTTGAATTTGCTAGGAATAGTCCCCCACTGCCTCTTCACTCCTTTACAGTCCAACGTCCAAGCCCTCCATAGTCCGGGCGCCCCGTTAAACAGCGTATTGTCCACAAATAGTACATCGTCCTTGCTGAACCATAGAGTATATTCGTCTATGGCGTCCATCCCGGTGGAGGTTATCTTAGCGCACCGGTCGAAACCGGCGCGTATGTAGAACGCGTCGCCCGGTTTGTCTTTTATTTCGTGGTATTGGGATAAGTCGTGACGGACTAGCACTGACACCTAAAAAACAAGTGGGATTATTTAATATGTAAGTATATTTTAGGTAAAAACTATCATCTGACCGAGAAATTGGCCTCGATTTTTGCGTACACACTTGCGAGATATTCCTTTCGAAAAGAGACGAGGCATCTTGAACTCTCATTTGCGCCTTGCGGATTCTTACACACGTAAACCATAAACTATTTCTTTTTTTATATTTTATTTTAGGAATCAAACATACTCATACTCGGGCCAAGTAGGTATTTAAAATAATGTAAACAAAGTAGCTAAAGCGGGATAACATTATACCCTGCGACAGATCAAAACAGAAAACAGTGGCTGTCACTTAGTAATAGTAAGATAGTCTACATCATTTTAAATACCTACTTGGAAAAAGTAAAGAACAAGCAAATGACAGTTGTAAATAGGTACATCTCTCAAACTAAAGAGTGACAGAAATAGCCAAGAATTCGGGTTTTCCGATCTGACACCCCAGAATGGACACGCAGGGGTAGCATAAGCCGGGTTGAATTTGTCCGATCTGCCACCCCAGGGTGTCAGATAGGACTAACCCGAAAAATCTAGTTAAACTTTACAACACAGAGAAATCAAATTAATTTCAAAGAGACAACAGAAATATGTTACCTTGTCAGCCGGCTTGGCGAGTTCCAAGGCGGCCTGTTCAGCAGTGGCCCTCCTCAAGTCCACATTATTGTACTCCAGTATCTGATCCCCCGTCCGCAAGCCCGCCACGTACGCCGGCGAGTCTATCTGTACGCTATGCACGTAGATACCTACTGCGTTACCTCCCACCAAACTTATCCCAAGGTCGGAATGATTTCGCATTTCTATGAGCAGAAATCTTGGTAAATCTTTGTTTTGTGATTGTCGACTCAAGGTCGCGTTTATAGTTTGTTCATTCGAGGCTTGTTCCATACGTAAGGACTGCTGAGGTCCTGGCGAATTTCTTGGAGTAGGCGAGCCTGATAGTGAAACTTCTTCGTCATGAGAACTTTCGCCGGAAGAAGAGCTTCCTGGGACCTCGACTTCGTCTTTATATTTCTCCGGACTGTACTGGACCAGCATGGTTATGGAATTGCCGATTTGGCGTAACACGTTTGCAGCCAAAGTGTACGTAGCTGAACGCATATTTATGCCGCATACTTCTAAAAGCTGGTCTCCGATTTGTAAGCCAACTTGACTCGCTAAAGAGTTTTCGTAGACAGTTGAAACGAACACCCCTCCACTGCTCGGAGGGCAATATATTTGAATACCAAGAGGTTGTTGACTTTTGTCAATATGTACTCTTCTTAGTTCGCCGGGTAAAGGCTTATTCCAACTCAATCCGGAATACTCTGGCATGGAATTTCTGGTTCCTTTGTAGATTTGTTTAGCACCGCGCCCTGGGCTCAGAACTTCGACATGAAATGTCGGCATGGGAGAATTCCTTTCGGAACTCCTTTCGATAGACCCTGTGCTTAATTTCCCAGCTGAATTTTTCGATGTCACACTAGGGTTTGACGGTATACGAAATCGCTGATTTTCCTTTTTCCTTGGAAACGTTCCGCCTTCGTAAGTATGATGGTATTCGGCCCGGTTTGGTCTCGGAACTGGTTGCAAATCTGACATATTATGCGTGTGGGAGGTGAACGAAGGTATTTCATAACTGGTGCCTAGACTTTCTCCCGATTGACTTTGTGGTATGTTGGTAGGGCTCGCCATGTGGGAGTACCTTGAATGCGGGTTTGAATTCACGAAAGGACCTCTGTAGTACTGTGATTGGAGCTTTGACTGGGACGGCAGCGTCCCAGTCATGGGAAAATTTGTATTGCTATTCAAACTGTCAGGCCCAAAACTGTCACTATCCGACGGATACGTATTCACAACCGTTTTTGGAGAAGACGATTTCTTTCTTTGATAATACTGTTCCAATATGTCTTTCCCTGGATGGTTCTTGATCGAATGTTCTAGAGAACTGGGCGACTTTCGAGTGACGAAATCTAAAGAGCTCGGGCCTTTGTTGACCATGAAGTCTAACGAATGCGGACTTTTAGTCCTGTTTCGAGTCACCGGCTGGTAGTCTAAGGAATCATCAGATGGGTTCAGCACCAGACTCAATCTATTCGGAGTGATATCGTGGTCGGAATAGTCGCTGATCGACATTTTATCCTTTTCTATCGTTCGAATCTTTTCGAAGTTGTTCGGTGAAGCAAACGGATTGTGAATAGCCAATGGGGCTGGTTTAGGGAAATGCTCGATAGCTGGTGAGGATTCGATGGATTTGTAAACTGAATGCCTTGCCGGAGCAGTCACTTGGGTAAGCGGCGCGTGACCTAAAGGTATCGGGTTCGAATTTCGATTAGTGTTCGACCTTTGCGGCTCAGGTGGTAATTTTGTCGGAGGACTCAGTAGGATAGACAGTGGGGGTCTTTCTTTCCTAGATCTGGGTTGAACGATGGTTCCTGTCGAGTTTTCTTCTAGTATAAAGTTCGCTCTGGCCTTTGGCCATGTTCCGCCATTTTTGGAGTCATTTTGTGAGTCTTTGTTTTTGCGTCGCGAGCGTTTTAGAACGCTGCTGGTTTCTTTGACTGCAAAAACAAAGTATAAAGTTAGAAATCGTGACTTCAGGTTAAAACGTAATATTGGATTTATTGGTTAAAACGTAATGTGAAAGTTTTAGATGTGTTGTGCAAACTTAAATGATTACTATTAAATAGATAAATGAACTTTTGAACTATCAACGAGCGTAGATTAAATGAGTAGTATTTGATTAACTATCAAATGGGAATGTTTTTAAGTGAAAATATCAAACAGTCTTTACATTTCATGTAATATTTACTTAATTTAAGACTTTAAATAAAATTTAAACATTTTAAATGTATGAGGTTTAGTTTAGTTTTGAACTGGTAAAAGGGCACGAAAGGTTCGCACCAGTAGTCCATCAGGACGCAATTTCATTTCAGATGTTCTCTAAAGACATGAATGGAATTTGAGAACATGAAATGCAATTTGAGAACATGTCATGTAATTTGAAAACATGTCATGTAATTTGAAATCATGTCATGTAATTTGAGAACATGTCATGTAATTTGAAAACATGTCATGTAATTTGAAAACATGTCATGTAATTTGAAAACATGTCATGTAATTTGAAAACATGTTATGTAATTTGAAAACATGAAATGTGATTTGAAAACATGAAATGTTATTTTAGAACATGAAATGTAATTTGATGACATAAAGTGAATTTTGAAAACATAAAATGTAATTTGAGCACATGAAATGTATTTTGAAAACAGGAAATGTAATTTGAGTACTTTATATGTAATTTGACTTACTTGTTTTTCCGTGATAGCTGTCGATGACTGAGTCTAATTCAGCAATGGCGTCTGATTCCGGAACCTACGGAAACGATATCAAAAATCTATCTTAGCAAGGAATGTCAGATATTGTATATACGATTAGATAAAAGGTGAATCATAGTATACGGTTGACAGTTTAAAAATATCTACGAGACGAATTTGTGCATGCATTTGTTTTTTTTTTCTCATGTATGAAAAATATATATCGATAAAGTATGTAAATTAACATAAAACAACAGGGTAGCCTTTGTGGGGTAGGCAACGCGTAAACAGCCGTGAAAATCAGGTATATCAATAACTGTGATCTCTAGGTATATTGACCTTTTGCTTTGATTGCCTAAAATTGTAGTGCTTTTCTAAGCCAGCATTTCACATAGATTTGTTTGTTGGGCAGGTTTCCGATGAAAAATTATGATGGCAAAAATTATGATTCTATCAAAAGCCTGCTACAGATACACCACAAATAAAGAACGGAACTGACTAGAATTATAAGTTTGTTTGAAAACATAAATAATTATGTTATCACACCGTAGTCAAACGTATCGGGGTAAGTACGACTTAAAAACTACATATAATTGTCATTTACGATAAGATTTTGGGTATCAGTGTTGTTTTCCTTGGGAATACCCATAAATAAAAACATAAGAATATAATTAGGCTGGTGTATGCTAAACAATATCGAGTAGGATTTTTATTAAGGAACAACTTTCATCTAGGAATATTGAAATTGGACTAGAACATTTTGGTTCACATGTGATTTTTGACAAAATTTTATAAATACGGAGTTTCATCAAGCGCCGAAAATCGCAAGTATATTCTTCTTCTTCGTCAACACGGTTTCACCCGCTGCGGCATAACGCTCTGCGTACCCCGCTTACGGCGTAAGGGATATAGGCGTGATTTATGTATGTATGTATGGGCATATGCCTCTCCTAAAGTTCTCCATTCGAACGTGCAATTACAAAATAAACTAATTATTCTCCTTACCTTGTTCTGTTTATCCTTAGACTTGCTCCTCCCGGTGACGGCCTCAATCTTCCCGCGAATCATGTCCCATGTGCCTGCAATCGATACAACTAAATTAATCGTGTTATCGGATAACTATACGAAGTGACTGTAAAGACTCGAGCCTTTTGCCTCGAGCCTTTTGACTCGAGCCTTTTAACTCGAGCCTTTTTGACTTAAGGTGGCGTCGACAGTCTAGTCACGCCGTCACCCGATTTTTAATACTCTCTCAAATCTAGTACAAGCATTAAAAATCTAAGACATACAAATTGTTGTCCTACGATAAGTTTATTACAAGGTGCAACAATAAGCTTTATATTGTTACGCGTCAATAAATCCCTAAAACGCAAAACGATGGCCACCATAAATTGTTGAATTGATTTAAAATTTAATACATATGAAAAAGCTTATTGTTGTACTTATTTTGAAGTAAACTTATCATACAAGACAAAATTTCTACCGTTCTTAAAATTTGCAAAATTCCAACAAAATTCTTAATTTATACTTCAGATTTTAAGAAATTAATTAAATACATGTGAGAGCGGTACTGGACGGTCGGATTTTGCTCGGCGCATGCTTAAAACCTCTCAACCTAGATGAAAGGCATGAGAAAAAGTGGTTAAATCAGGGAGCGAACTCCAGAAAAAAATGTTTTAGTCATTACCAAAAAAATCGCTTAAAACGCTTGTATTACTAAATTTATACTTTTTAGCATTTGACATTTATTTTTCATGTATTTTTATTAACAAAGGTTAAAAGTTATTTTTTAAACTTTTAACCTTAAAAAATGTAAATAAATTAACTGATTGTAAAAATACGACGAGCTTCAAAAACTAAAGTTAATTTAGTTCTTTATACGAAAGATAATAATGACATGTAAAAGCCTCGAGTCTTTGAAATCACTAGCTATAGATACATCGATAGGCAGTCGATAAGATTGTCCGTTATCGATAAAAGATGCAAGTAGTGTGGAAAGATACGTTTGTTTGTTTGGTCACTCGGTCACGGTTTGGTTCCCACGTCAAAGTCAAATTTGGGTCACTTGAAATCTGCCCTAAATATAATTAGATAAGAAAGTTTTTTGTGGTCCGTTTAAGGATATTTAGTTTTTATATTTATTTGGCTTTCAAATTTCTTTTATACTTTTTATTTTGTAAATTAAATTTAAAAATGTCCAACATTGTAATTGGCTTTACAAAATGTATAGAACTGGTTCGTAAAACAAATTAGTTATAAGCTGTAATGTTTATTTGTGAACAATAAAATTTATATAAAAAAAAACAAATGCGAAAATTGCCACGCTCATTACATACATAAATCACAACTATATCCCTTACGGGGTAGGCAGAGCGTTAACGGCCGTAAAACTGATATTAACACCACGTCTGACAAAAGTTTGAGGGTCAATCAGATAACTGTGTATCACTATAGGGACAGGTTGTCAGCCCATCGCCAAAAATTGCAATACACATCTCACCCTCGAGTCCCTTTAGTCGCCTCTTACGACACCAATGGGTAAGAAATGGGGGAAGCTATTCTAAATCAAAAACCTATCTTATAACATTACCCTAAGATTGCACTTTCAGAAGTGTAGTCGTCAGGAGGCATTCAGTAGGGGTCAAACTCGTGAACGTTGATGGAGTGACCTGGGCCCCAATTCTCTTATTTAACGTCAATTGAGTGTCTAAAGGACTCGAGGGTGTGTATTGAAATTTTAGGCGATGGGCTGACAACCTGTCAATATAGTGATACACAATTATCTGAATGACCCTCAAATGTTTGTCAGACGTGGCGTAAGTGACCGTTTTTCAGCCGTTTACGCTCTGTTTACCCCGCAAGGGATTATAGGCGTGATATATGTATGTATTGAGTGTCCATACTCAAATGTCATTCTACTGCCATTGTGAAATTCTATACTTCAAAACTGTAAACGGAATACGAAGCTTCCAAAACCATCCAAATTATACGTACTCTACAACTGAGACATACATACATAAATCACGCCTCTTTCCCGGAGGGGTAGGCAGAGACTATCTCCTTCCACTTACTACGATCCTGGCATACTTCTTTCGCCTCCTCTACATTCATCAATCTCTTCATGCATGCTCGTCGGTTTAGGGTACTCTTGACCTGACCTTTCTTTAGCACGTCCCCGATCTGATCGAGGTACGTTCGTCGAGGTCTTACCCTTCCGACGTTCCCATCCACACTTGCCATATACACCTGTTTCGTTAATCTTCTTTCATTAATCCTCTACATGACCAAACCATCTAAGCATACCCTTTTCTACACCAGTCACTACGTCTTCTCTTATACCACAACGTTCCCTTATCACGCTATTCATTATCCTGTCACTCAATTTTACGTGAATCATACTTCTTAACGCTCTCATTGGTACTTTTTTTTAAAATTAATGATGGGTTTGCTCTTGACTCTAGTTTAGGTCATAGGACAGAGACAGAGTCTAAGATGGAGCGAGCTCACCCAGAAGAAGCCTGTTAAGGCACTGGCACTCCCACACACACTGACGGAACGCAGGTGGCTACTTGGCGCCAGACTTCGGTGGGATGGTGGTCGCGAGCCAGGCGGCCCCTTACGGAGCCTTCCACCGCGCACGTGGGATCGCATTTATTCTACTTTCATGCTTTTTCTGCCACCCAACTAAGAGGCTTTTCAAATAGCGAGATACGGCCCCTGGCGCTTTGTTTCTATGTGGGACACGGAGTCGACGAATGTCCCTGTAAACGTTGAACACTGTACCTCTTTCTTGATGTATCTTCCCCTGGCTGCCCGCGCTCACGTGGTACACGTAGCGTCTGTCGAAGTCAGCCACGCTCTGCTCGGTGTGCACCTACAAAAAATATCAAGTTTTCAAAGTATAAAAACACCGACCATGTTAGGTAGAAATTTGCTAAAATACTGAAGACTTTGTATAAACTAGTAGTGTCAAGAAACAACTTTCCCCAAGTAACGTGTTCGAATAACGAACCATAAAAATGTTTTCTTCTCCCATAGAATTTCGAAACAGATTTGTTCGTATTTCATATTCTGACCTGTTTCTTGAAGAAATTATGCATGTTTTAGCATCAATCAATAGTTACAAGGCACCATCTAACTTGTAATTTTTATATCGTAATTTACCTTGAAGAAGATGGCGAGACGATTTAGTCGCATTTAGTAGTGACAGGCAATCAGAAACCGGAGACCGAACAGAGTGGCGTAAAATGGGTAGGCCTTTGCCCATTAGTGGGACACAGAAAATATTTTTTTTTTATTGAGTATGGGTTTGCTCTTGACTCTAGTCTAGGTCATAGGACAGAGACAGAGTCTAAGATGGAGCGAGCTCACTCAGAAGAAGCCTGTTCACTCTTACTTTGAAGAGGGTTTAGGGTTGTATGCGTTTGGAAACACAGACGCAGGAAGTGAGTTCCACTCTTTAGCAGTGCGCATTATAAATGATGACTGGAAGCGCTTAGTCCGAATTGGTGGAATGGCTACCAGGTATGGAAGGTATCCGGCGGTGCGTCTGGATGTCCGATGGTAGAAGGGAGCTGGTGGAACAAGGTCGTGAAGCTCTTGAGCACACTCTCCGAAGTACAATCTGTAAAAAACCGACAAGCAGGCAACCAAAAAACAATGACAACAAATATTACCTTGGGATCGGTGGATGGTGGGAACTGGCCGTAGGGCTCGTCAGTCTGCGAGCAAATGTTTACCATCTTGTTGTCGAACGAACGCTCGTACATAGAAAACCTGATAACAAACATACAGAGTGTTAGGGACGAAACGAAAACCTTACAGGCATGATCAGACCATGAAACTGAATAATTTGGAGGCTATGTTGGTAAATGAGAAAAAAGTGGACCTCGCATACAAAACACCAGATCAGCTGACTGACTTTCTATGAAACCTCAAAAAAATGTTTTCTAACATAGGCTTCGTAATAATGGTTGTTTAGTGTCATGGTCTGATCATGCCTGCAAGGTTTTTGATACACCGTGCCTTAAACTCGAAAAAATGCTATAACCCATTTATTACACAAAATGTGTCATCAAAACTTTGACCAATTAATAAATTCAAGACTAACTCGTCATGCGGAACACTGGGAACACATTTAGGACGTTGTTTTTTAAATGGACTTTTAGATTTTAGCCCCGGGGCTTTGAAACCTACACCTGACTGATTGGAGCAGGAGATCACCCGGAGAAGTTTGTGTGGTTGTTCAAACAAGGAAGTGAAGAAATTATTCTGGGAAACACGGATGGACTGAAATTTCTATATATTTGTTTGATACACATCTATGATATACATACATAATTAATATTATCAGCAGTGTTCTTAAACAAATAAAAACAACAATAATCATCTTTAATACTCACAACTTAGTCAATTATTTGGACACCACTAAAGTGTGGAGCATACAACACAAGACGAGTGTGTTTACCAAAACGAAAGATTTGCTCTTATTGTCTCCAAATACGTAAATCATTGTTAGTAAATAAAAAGTTGGATGTAAGCATTTATTTCTTGGAAATCCAATCTGAGTGGAATTTTTACGTAAACATTAATTAAATACTACTAGCGATCCGCCCAGCGGTTTCACCCGCTGCCACCCGTTATCCCGTGGGAATGTGACCTTTTCCCGGCATAAATTATACATATAAACCTTCCTCTTGAATCACTCTATCCATTAAAAAGACTTATCTAAATCTGTTGCGTACTTTTTTACATTGATTTGACCCGATGTCGAAGTTTTTATAGCGACCGGTATCGACGGTTAAACGTGCCCTCCGAAGCACAAATTCTTACCTCTCTCTGGTGTCGTTGCAAGGGTACAGCGGTCGTAGCACTGTCACGGCGCAGGAATCGAACTGGCAGTCGTTCAGTAGCATCATCGCTTCCGATACGCTCTTCACACCTTCCAATGATCTGTTGTTTATCTGTATGGAAACAAAAAAAAAGTACAATTTATAATTAAACTATTTTAGAAATCTTGCTTAATTTTCTACTGCAGTCAGGATTTGAACCTGCGATTTCAATTAGTAGGTGGGATTAGTTTATAATTATTCACGGTAGGTGAAGCTATGCCACGCGTTATTGGTAATAAGATACGCTTGCTTAATTTCACAGATGTTTAAAAAGAGTGTTTAAAATTTAAATAGCTCTCAAAACATACATACTTTTCAAAATATGTAACTCAGCCCTCGAATACTTGTTAGACGTAGCGATAGCGACCATAATTTGCGGCCGTTAACGCTCTGCTTATCCCGCAAGGGATGAAGGTATGAAGGGTGTGATGTGTGTGTGTATGTGTTTGTAAGATAAGATTGCTTACCTAAGAAACAATTTCAAAACTTATATTTTGACGCTATCTTACGTAGTGTATAGCGACGTCGCCGGTTTTTCATACAAAATATAGTTTAAGAAGTAGCTGGTTTGCCTAGTAGGACACAAGCCTAGAAGGAGGCCCGTGTCCAGCAGTGGACCATTGTGGGTGCTAATATCTGTATGTACTCACGCTGACAACTCGGTCACCGACGTAGATGTTGCCTTCCTTGGAGGCGAGACTGCCGCACGCTATTTTGCTTATGAAAATACCTGCAACAAACAGAAACATGAGACCAGGACCGTCAAAGTAGGTTCATTTGCATAATATAAGGACCGGATTCTAGGTTTTGATATGTGTTGTTGTTACCTAGGGGTAACAACAACCCTGGAACTAGTATGTTCCCTTGTTCTCCTTCGTCGTACACCTGAAAGGCTCACTGTGACGATAAAAGGAGTGATTTCTAAGAGGGTGACCACACTTATTTTTTTGTAAGTAAATTTAAATTGACATTTAAAATATGGGACTTAGCACCTGAAATAATGGAATTTTATATTTTATCTAGTGAAATTTTACTAGTGACCGATACTGAAAACTAAGGACGGGCTGGTGATACCAACTTTACTCATGGAACATGGGTCGAAATTGACAAAATTATTATGAGCTTTAATAGTAACAAGAATCAGCTGATCGGCAATTTTGTATTGGAGGTCCAAAGTTGCACCTCTTCACCAGTCCGTCTTGAGTTTTCGCTATCGGTCACTAGTAAACACCTGATATATTTTTATAATGTGTTATAATAATACAACCGTAGATTGCTACCTAGTAGTAAATACTATTTTCTCTTTTATTAACTCAACCGTGTCAGAGACCTACACAACCATATCAGAGACGTACTAAGCCAGGTCAGAGCCCTAGTTAACTACGTCAGAGATTCTCTCAACAATGTCACAGGTCATTAAGTAAGTCAGAGGTCTAATAAACCATGTAAGGCTTACTTAAACACGTCAAAGCTCTACTCAATCATGTTAGAGGCCTAATCAAATATGTCAGAGGGCCATCAACCATGTTAGACCGACATAACCATGTCAGAGACCTAATCAACCGTGTCATAGGGCTATTGAGCATGACATAGGCCTACTCAACCATATCAAATCAATTTGGTCCACTTTCCCTTTAGCTCATAAAAAATGAAAAAGAAGACCAATAGAAATGGGAGACCAGACGGGAAAGTGGACCTAATGTAAAGTGGACGAACTGGTAAAGGGAATCCAATGAGAAAGTGAACGATATAGGATAGTGGACTGAATGAGAAACAACCGGGACGGCTTAACGTGCCCTCCAAAATATTTCTTATCGGATCACCAGGTAGCCTGCAATTTCCTACCAAACTGGAAACAAATTCACAGAGTGATAAATATCAACTTTGTGCATGTCCCGGGTGCAACAGTTGCACTCACCGTGCTGCAGCGTGACGCCGCGCGCGTCGGCGAGGTGCACGACCGCTCTGGCCGCCTTGGCGCGTTGCAGCCGCAGCGAGGCGGCGCCGTGCTGCAGCGCGCCGCGCAGCTGAGCAACAGTTGCACTCACCGTGCTGCAGCGTGACGCCGCGCGCGTCGGCGAGGTGCACGACCGCTCTGGCCGCCTTGGCGCGTTGCAGCCGCAGCGAGGCGGCGCCGTGCTGCAGCGCGCCGCGCAGCTGAGCAACAGTTGCACTCACCGTGCTGCAGCGTGACGCCGCGCGCGTCGGCGAGGTGCACGACCGCTCTGGCCGCCTTGGCGCGTTGCAGCCGCAGCGAGGCGGCGCCGTGCTGCAGCGCGCCGCGCAGCTGAGCAACAGTTGCACTCACCGTGCTGCAGCGTGACGCCGCGCGCGTCGGCGAGGTGCACGACCGCTCTGGCCGCCTTGGCGCGTTGCAGCCGCAGCGAGGCGGCGCCGTGCTGCAGCGCGCCGCGCAGCGCGGCCATGGCGGCGTGTCCGTGCGACCACACCGACACGCCGCACGCCTCCGTCACGCGGTCCAGGATTCTGCAACGAAAACATCCGAGTTAAAACTTAGATAACTTTTTATTACCGTGTTGTCTCGCTGGTGCTGCACAGCACAATTAGAGTACCACGGAAGACCAGCGCTGTATAGTATATAATGCTACAGCACAATGCTGAGTGGTCGCCTTTTTTGGAGTAATACCTAACTTTATATTAATTATAAGTCCTGTTTATAATAACTTTACTTTTAAGTTTTGTATTGCACTGAAATAAATGCTTTCTTTGCTATTCTATTCTATTCTTAAAACACATACGTACATATATCTCGCTTGTACCCCTTGCCTAAAAAACTAAATACACTTAAATGCGAGGAACATAGGACACTAAGTTTAATTTCTCAAGCATCCAAAATACTCTTAAAAATTATCCAAAATCGCATAACAACCAATGCAAAAAACACGATTGGACCAGATCAATATCGATTTAGAATCGGTGTTCCACACGAAAAGAGAGAGGCAGAATAAAGGCACCAGAGAGGCGTTTCTAGCCCTTAGACTAATCGTAGATAGAAGAATGGAGCTAAGCCTTGACACCCACATCGCCTTTATAGATTTAGAAAGAGCGTTTGACAAAGTGGATTGGAAGGTAATGATGAGAGTGCTGAAGGAAGCTGGACTTGATAACACAGATAGACGAATAATATTTGAACTAGAGGTATATAGGAAACAGGAAACAGTAATAGAAGTAGGAGAGGAAAAGGGGTCAGTAAGCATAAGGCAAGACGTTAGGCAAGGATTTCCACTTTCACCCTTAATATTATTAAATATTTTTCTCATCAACCAATAGCCAAATTCGTCTTCACGATGTTCCAATAGAAAATGTAACTAGTTTTAGGTATATATAACTTTTCAAGCACTCGCGATCACTTTCACTCATTTTAAGTATTAGACCGGGTCAACCCGCGACCACAATACATGAAACTGTATTGAAACGTCGGGACACAGGTAAATTACTAATAGTTTTAGGTATTTGGGTAGTCCGTTCACAAACAACTCCAGATGCACGCCTGATATTGTCTTCAAGAATCGGAATGGCCAAGAAAGCCTTTTACAGTAAAAAACATCTTTTTATCTAAAAAATTGGCACGAGTTCGGAAACGTCTTATAAAGACGTACATTTGGAGCATAGCGCTATATGGGTGTGTGAGACATGGACTATGATGCAGAGGGATAGACAGATGTTGGAAGCGATTGAAATGTGGTGCTGCAGAATATTAGAGAAGATCAGTTGGACAGAGAAGAAGACAAACGTAGAAGTGCTAACTCTGGTTGCGGAAAAACGTTGTCTCCTGAAGACCATAGAAAATAGTAGAGGGAAGATGATTTGGCCACTTGCTACGACACGACAACTTCATAAATAACAGTATTGAAGGCAAAGTAGAAGTAAAGTGAGGCAGAGGTAGACCGAGACGCACCTTCTTTACCCAAATAAAGTAAAAAGTCAATGTCGTGTCGTATCAGGATCAGGAGATCAAGTCACTAGCAGAGAAGATGGAAAATTGGAAATTACTCCACCGACAAGAGTTTGACTCTTAAATTTGAAGAATAAGATCCCTTAGCGAGGTAGGCAGAGCGTAAACGGACTTGAAATACGAACATTTACGCCACGTCTGACAAACATTTGAGGGTCATTCAGATGATTGGGGATTGGGCAATGATAATACACTTGAAACCCTCGCCTCCCTTAGTCGCCTCCTCGGCTCTTACGACACCACCGGATAATAAATGGGGCATCACACGGCATCCGAAACTAAAAAATTGTATAAATAAGCAAATTATGGTGTTATTTCGGTACTTTCCCTTAACTTAAAATAGCGCTGTCACTTTCCATCGAATAGGTCTAGAAAAGTATAAAGGAGATGATCGCGACAAAAGTT
The DNA here is from genome assembly GCA_027580185.1 of Tuta absoluta. Taxonomy (NCBI): domain Eukaryota; kingdom Metazoa; phylum Arthropoda; class Insecta; order Lepidoptera; family Gelechiidae; genus Tuta; species Tuta absoluta. Next base: position 2,718,257 of record JAQAHW010000038.1, read on the forward strand.
GTCTTACAGTTGGATGCTAAATGCGCGGTCTTTTTCTGCAAAATTAAGCGAATCAAAAGATGGGTAATAATGTCGTCTAAAAATTACAAGGAAACCTAAGACATTTTTAAACATGACATGACTAAGATATCTCCTATCCTTTACTAAATCTATTTAAGGAAAAGTGACAGTGCTATTTCAAGTTAAGAGAGATTTTTTAGCAATTGACACCAATTTAGGTTGTGATCGTTATAAATAGACAAATTATTAGTTATAATGTTTTATAAAAAGAAGTCAATATCTTGTTTCGGTTTAAATAGAAAAGCAGGTAATCTGTTTTATTTATTAATTTATTTCTATACTTTATTGCACATCGTAAAAAGGCGGGCCTACTGCCATGCGGCATTCTCTACCGGCCAACCAGAGGATAAACAGAGAGAAAAAGAAGCGAGTGCACTAGAATGTATGAAGAGAACACACAAAAGGAAAAGAACATTTCGTACTACCACACCTCGGAAACTGGCGCTCAAATGTATGAAATAAACGCGTTTTTTTACAGTTTACAGATTTTTGTAATATTAATTAGTTTAGTATAATTTACGCTGCCTTCGCTCGCTGAACCAAGTCGTCGTCGCGTCCTTGCTAGCCGGTGTCTGAGCGTCCTCCGAGCGCGGGTGGGCGGCGCTTGTAGGGGGAGGCAGGGAGTGAACATATTTTTTTTTAAATGTATTTTTTTTTACTATTAATTATACTGTGGTACTACTATGGAAATAAAAACTTAACAATACAAAATTATTATTCATGAAAATATATTTACACAAATACAACTGTTTATCACTTACTTGATCTTCCCTTCAGCCACCGAGCCCTTCTTCACATTGGTCACGTATATGCTGCAGTCGTTGGGGTAGTAGGGCTCATCGCGGCCTCCGGAGAGTTCAAACCCAAGGTCGCCTTCAGGACCCAGACCTGACAGTTCCACGTCTATCACGTCCCATTCGAAATCCTGCGAAAAATACAAAAAATATATAAATCTAGTTTATACTTGCAATTGTCGGCACTTGGTGAAACTCCATTGTTATGATTTTGATTCAAACACATTAACATTAACGATTATTGCACTATCATCAAATGTATCAAACTGTTTTCCATGTATTTTAATTGTTTATTTTAGTACGAAAAGTGTAATTGCCCCCTGAAGATGCTTATTTAAGCGAAACCGGTTGGGACGAAAATAAAAAATAAGTGAAACGAGTACAAGTGTTTGAATCAAAATCATAATATATAAATCTATTTATAAAACTTTATTGCACAGAAAGTACAAAGGGCGGGCCTAATGCCACGCGGCATTCTCTACCGGCCAACCAAAAGATAAACAGAAAGAGTCAAAGCGGGTGCCTATACAAAAAGTATATAAATATAATATTTAAGGCGAGTGTAGCCGTCAACACACTCGCCTTAATAAGAAAATCACTCTTATTATATCTAATTAGACATATTCTGGGAATTAAATTGAAGTGTTTTAAGTTACACAATCACACGTTGAAATATTCTCAATAATTGTTTTACATTGTGCTTTAAATGTTTTCTTCCTTCCTTTAAGGGATACGGTTATAACATACATATATTACGCCTAATATCCCTTGCGGAGAAGACAGAGCGTAAACGGCCTTAAAACGGACGTTTACGCCACGTCTGACACACATTTGAGGGTAATTCGGAAAATTGTACCAAAGTGACAAGTTGTCAGCCCATCGCCTAAAATTGCAACACACACCCTCGAGTACCTTAGTCGCTTCTTACGACACCTACAAACCATTCTTTTTTCTTATATCATCCTACTAATATTATAAAAGTTTTTATATGATTGTTTGTTAATTCTTCACGAAAAACTACTGATCCGATTGCAATCAAATTTGGCACACATATAGAAGGTAACATGGATTAACACATAGGATTGTCTTTATCAGTACGCGGGCAAATCCGCCGGTAACAGCTAGTTCCTGATAAATATATATTCTGTGTTAACTTGTAGGTGGTGTTTATGATAAACCCTCGTCAGAACTCGATGAAAAGCAATAATCTTTCTTTTCATGTGGGACCCCGAGTCGTCCAACGACCTGATGAACCCCAGTGTCAAGGCCACTGACATGGTTGTGTAAAAACCGCCGTCTAAGTAATCATAAACAGCGACCGGGACCGACGGTTTAACGTGCCCCTCCGAAGCACGTAACCGTTTCTGTAAAACAATAATAGTGATACCTGCCGTGTGATGCCGGCTTAGAATAGCATCACCCCGTTTCTTACCCATGGGAGTCGTAAGAGGCGACTAAGGGACTCGAGGGTGTGTATTGTACAAACAAACATACAAACTTTCGCATTTATAATATTAGTAGGATGTTATAAGAAGAAGGATCATTCGTAGTTGTCGTAAGAAGCGACTAAGGGACTCGAGGGTGTGTATTGCAATTTTAGGCGATGGGCTGACAACCTATTTATTTAACTGTTTATTGCACACAAGATAAAACACAGAACAATTACATTAAAGAAATACAACACAACAGGTACTACTTATTTCTAAAAAGAAATCTCTTCCAGCGGTCCTACGGTAGAGAGATAGCATAAGGTAAGGCTGATAAATCGTGCACAAGTTAATTAATGAATATAGTTAAATAAAAGTTTACTCAATATACTAATATATATCTATATTATATATACCTAACACTAATAATACATATATATATACATAAATACAACCTATCACTATGGCTATGCACAATTTTTCGAATGACCCTCAAATATTTGTCAGACGTGGCGTAAATGTCCGTTTTGCGGTCGATTGCGCTCTGCCTATCCCGCAAGGGATATAGGCGTGATGTGTGTGTGTGTGTGTGTGTGAGTGTGTGTGAGTGTGTGTGAGTGTGTGTGAGTGTGTGAGTGTGAGTGTGTGAGTGTGTGAGTTTGTGAGTGTGTGAGTGTGTGAGTGTGAGTGTGTGTGTGTGTGAGAGAGAGAGAGTGTGTGTGTGAGTGTGAGTGTGAGAGTGAGTGTGTGTGTGAGTGTGAGTGTGTGTGAGTGTGAGTGTGAGTGTGAGTGTGAGTGTGAGTGTAAGTGTGAGTGTGAGTGTGAGTGTGAGTGTGAGTGTGAGTGTGTGTGTGTGTGTGTGTGTGTGTGTGTGTGTGAGTGTGTGTGTGAGTGTGTGAGTGTGTGAGTGTGTGAGAGTGTGTGTGTGTTTGTGTGTGTGTGTGTGTGTTTGTGTGTGTGTGTGTGTGTGTGTGTGTGTTACCTGTAGGTCGATGTCTCCGCTGGTCCGGGGCGGGCGGGGCGCGGGGGGGCGCGGCCGCGAGCTCTTGTGCTCCTTGGCTTCAGTCTTCTTGTTGCTTCTCCTGGCTTCGGCCAACTCCCCAACCATTTGGTCCCTCTCCTGCAGACACAATAACAGTGTTACCTGTAGGTCGATGTCTCCGCTGGTCCGGGGCGGGCGGGGCGCGGGGGGGCGCGGCCGCGAGCTCTTGTGCTCCTTGGCTTCAGTCTTCTTATTGCTTCTCCTGGCTTCGGCCAACTCGCCTACCATTTGGTCCCTCTCCTGCAGACACAACATATTAAATAACCTGTTACCGAAGCATGGCTCTGGCTTCTCTAATAAGTACATCAAATAGACACGATTCGAATACCAAATTTTAAAACACTTTCCGTGTTAGGTATACAACTTTTGAAAACTTGCAAAATTGGCCAGCAAGGAACGAGCTGCGGTAGCCTAGATGGAAGAGGCGTCGCCACTGGTAATGCGAAAGTCGCAGGTTCAAATGCTGCCCGCGCTTGAAAATTTTGCAAGTTTTCAATAGACACGATTCTACAGAACTGTACTGTTATTGAAACGCAAAATGGTGTTAACGAACTTTACGTACAAGCTTTTTTTTTAATCGTGCATTGACCTCGAAAGAATTCATTCATTCATCATAGATCACTTATTCTAATACATTATCTAGTCGGTAGGTGTCGCTGCAATTAACTTTATTCTGTTACATTACAACATGTACGATGGCCGATTTGAACCTGCAAGCTACGGGGATGTCTCAGGTTTGATTCACCGCCAGGGCAGATATTGAAATGGGGTTGTCCTGTGTCGTATTAATCAAGTTACAAGACTAAGATTCTTAAAATCAGTGTCCAAAAGTGTAATAAATAGTTCTCATTTTTCAATTTCAAAATATGAAAGATAAAAATTATTAAACTGACCATTAAAATGGTTCTATTTCGACACCATCCTAAATAGTGTAAAGTGAAGTCAAAATATAAGTTTTTCATACAAAATATAGTTTCGAAAAGTAGCTCGTTTGACTAGTAGGCCACAAGCTTATTTATAGCTAATGTATTTATAAATATCAACTTACCTTTCTCAGTCTATTACACAGCGCTTTGACGCTCTCTCGCTCTTGCAGCAGTTTGTCTCTTTCGGAGAACGCCCAGTCTCGTCTTCTTTTAGAAACCTGCAATACAAATAAAGAGTGACCAAAACTAGAAGAGTTCCCTCAATGTGATAAGTCCGTCTTTGTGTCATGTCTTGGTATTGTTTTGAATTGTTTTTTCTGTATTAGTTTTAATAAGGGGCCTACAATAAAGAGATTATACATATGCTCCATTTATTTTGGAACGACTAATAATGTAAACAAACTTTGTATGTGACTGACAGTTGCGAGCTGTCAGTTACATACAAAGTTTGTTTACATTATTGGTCATCCTTAAATAAACGGAGTTTACATACATACATTTTTCTTATTGAAAATACAGCATTGGATGCAGGAATTTAATTTTACATACTACTGGAGGTTGCAAATTTTACAAATCGCTACCTGTCAACTAAACTGACTATCAAATCTAATACATACATTAAACAAACAGTAATTTTCATAAATCTTATTTTATGTCTGTATGTTTTGCCGTGTGACGCCGGCTTAGAATAGCATCACCCCATTTAATTCCCATGGGAGTCGTAAGGGTCGACTAAGAGACTCGAGGGTGTGTATTGCAATTTTAGGCGATGGCCTGACAACCTGTCTCTGTGGCGATACACAATTTTTCGAATGACCTTCAAATATTTGTATGACGTGGCGTTAATGTCCGTTTTTTTCGGCCGTTTACGCTCTGCCTACCCCGCAAGGGATAATGGCGTGATGTATGTATGTATGTATGTCTATTTCCTGTTAATGTTTTGACCTCTTTTTACGACAGATCGTAAGCTATTTCTTTCATTTGTGTGATGTATGAAGAATGTGCTATTTGTACAGCGTTTCATTACCTCAGCTTCTCTCTGCGCGTCCGCCAGCTCCGCCTGCAGTCTATCGATTTGTTTCCGCAGCCGTTCCAGCTCTTGGTTTGCTTGCTCGAGGTTGTCCACTCGTTCCTTGTCCACTCCGTCCACAACCATACCTAGAAAATATATCCATTACTAGATTTCTGCCCAGCGGTTCACAAATTTTCCCGTGGTAATAGTTGTTTTCCCGCGGTAAAAAGTAACCTATGTGTTATTCCGGGTCACACTCTACCTGGGTTCCAAATTTCATCCAAATCGGTCAAGCCGTTTGAGCGTGAAGAGGTAACAGACATATACATACACACACACAAACTCTCAAATTTATAATATTAGTACGGATAAGGGGCATCCAAAAAGGATTGTTATTTGCCTGAAAAAATCTATCCTGCTGTGTGATGCCGGCTTAGAATAGCATCACCTCATTTCTTAGCCATGGGTCGTAAGAGGCGACTAAGGGACTCGAGGGTTAAATGTGTATTGCAATTTTAGGTGATGGGCTGACATCCTGTCACTATAGTGATACACAGTTATCTGATTGACCCTCAAACTTTTGTCAGACGTGGTGTTGATATCCGTTTTACGGCCGTTAACGCTCTGCCTACCCCTTAACGGATATATATAAAAACTAAGTGAAATTGTGATTTTAATCACCTTTCAAAACGTAAGTAAAAGAGAGATTTTATTCACCTAAAAAAAGGAAATGAAAGTGGTTAATGACGATGTTATTTACCTTGAAGTTTATCGAGAGAGGGATCGTTGGACTGTCCGTTGAGGAACCCGTCGTTACCAACACCACTTGCTAAGCCCAAGTGGTGGTAGGCCGAGTTGTCTTGCCTATCAAAAAAGAAGTTATCATAGTTACTCGACCAAATTCGAAATCAGGCTGTTATCTTGAAATTACCATTTCTTAGTCAGATTTTAATGATGATTGGTGATTTCTTTCTAATTATTTATAGGGTGAAAATTAACTAGTTACCGATTTCGTAAAGTCATGAACAACTTTTTCTAAGGAAAATATGTCGAAATACGATAAAATATGATGATGATAATGGTGATAATTCTTCCGACCGATTTCGGCCATGGCGACCACTTAACTTCTATTTTAGAAAACTCGACGAAAAAATATATGGACCATACAAAAATTCCGATCAGCTGATTTGAGTTACTATGGTAACTAATTTTTATCACATTTCAACCTATGTTCCTTGAAGAAAGTTGTTCTTTATCGGTCACTAGTTCTTCGCTATCGGTCACTAGTAAAATATCGGCCTATATAAATTAAAAATCATTTTGATAAAATATATAATAGCATGACAGCTTTTCCAACAATATTTCGTGAATATTAATCCCTTACCTGGATTTGCCGAGCGTGGCGGTATTCTGCGGAGTTTTGAGGTCGGTGCACTCCTTGATGGCTCGGTCGCGGTCCACCAGAGCCGATTCGATTTCCCGGCGAAGACTTTCAGCCTAAAGAAATAAAGTTCAACTCTGAACTAAATATTTTATAATCCTAAAATGAATCTTTTACAAATTGACACTGCATCTTTCAATCCTACACTGAATCCTTAACAAACCTAAACTATTTCTTTCTCAACTGTCAGTTAAATCTTTTACAAACCTTATAAGATTACTTCATAAACTTAACTAAATCTTTCACAACCCTAGACTAAATCTTTTACAACCCTTAACTGAATCTTTTACAACTCCAAACCAAATCTTTTAACACCCGAAACTGAATCGTTTACAACTCCAAACCCAATCCTTCCACTCCCAAACTGAATCGTTTACAACTTCAAACCTAATCCTTCCACTCCCAAACTGAATCGTTTACAACTTCAAACCCAATCCTTCCACTCCCAAACTGAATCTTTTACAACTCCAAACCAAATCTTTTAACACCCCAAACTGAATCGTTTACAACTCCAAACCCAATCCTTCAACTCTTAAACTGAATCTTTTACAACTCCAAACCCAATCCTTCCACTCCCAAACTGAATCTTTTACAACTCCAAACCAAATCTTTTAACACCCCAAACTGAATCGATTACAACTCCAAATCACAACTCCAAACCAAATCTTTTCCAATCCTTTACTCAATCTATAACACTCAAATTTTTCTCTGACTTTTATACGACCTTGTACTGACCTGTTAGACAGTGGCTCTCTGTTCCTCCCTAGCCATTGGAGATCATTTGATAGCTTCCCCATTTCTGCGTACATTGATTGACTCTCTATTACTCTAAATTTACGCCTAAATTTGTGTTTTCATAACCCCAAATTGACTTAGGAACATATAATTGAGTCAACCACATAGATTAATTTAAAAAATCTTTATAGATGTGCATATGCCCTTCATAACCTTACAGCGACTCTTCATAGCCGTAATTGACTCTTTTACAACCTAATAGTGAATCGTTTTAGTTCTAGATTGTCTCTTTACAAAAATATCGTAACTCTTTATATCCCTTACTTTTAAGGCGAGTGTAGCCGTTAACGACCTCGATAGTGGCGCCACACACAAAAAAAAAACTTTATACAAACAATCTATCAGAATATCCGGTGACCAAGTTTTTAATATTATCCTAAAGTAAAATTATAACCTTCCAACTCAATCAAATATTCGCTGCAATTGAAGTTATGGAAAAGTTCCTAAAAACGGCCACTTCTGGTATTAGTTGCCATAACTTTAATTACAGCAAATATTTCAATGAGTTAACAGGTTCTAATTTTACATAAGGATAATACTTAAATCTTTTGCGTAAACGTATATTCTGTATAAAAACAAAACTTTTTTTTTAGTAGTGACGCCCCTATCGAGGTCGTTCACGACTACACTCTAACGTAGACCTAATTAGGACTGTAACAGAAACTAATTAGGACTGACCTATACCTGGATGCCATTCCACCAATTCGGACTAAGCGCTTCCAGTCATCATTTATAATGCGCACTGCTAAAGAGTGGAACTCACTACCTGCGTCTGTGTTTCCAAACGCATACAACCCTAATCTCTTTTAAGTAAGAGTGAACAGGATTCTTCTGGGTGAGCTCGCTCCATCTTCGACTCTGTCTCTGTCTTATGACCTAGACTAGAGTCAAGAGCAAACCCATACTTAATAAAATAAAAATAGACCTGTAAGGCAGTGGCCCTCTGTTCCTCCCTGGACGCCTGTAGCGCCGACTCTAGAGCCGCGACTCGTTTGAGAGCGGCTTGGAGATCGTCTGATAGCTTCTCCATCTCTTTGTGTACGGTGTCCCTGTAATTGAAACTACACTTGTTAGTGTGGATATAGTGATAGACATTTGAAAACAATCGTTTAAGGGTCATTCAGAAAATTGTGTATCGCTTAGGGACTCGAGGGTGTGTATTGCAATTTTAGGCAATGGGCTGACAACCTGTCACAATTTCGATACACAATTTTCCGAATAACCCTCAAATATTTGTCAGACGTGGCGTAAATGTCCCTTTTTAGCGGCCGTTTACGCTCTGCCTACCCCGCAAGGGATTATAAACGTGATATATATGTGTGTGTGTGTGTGTGTGTATCGCTATAGTGAGAGGTTGTCAGCCCATAGCCTAAAACAGGAATAAAACAAATATACAATACACATGTAACCCTCGAGTCTCTTAGATGCTTCTTACGACATCCACGGAAAAGAAATGGGGTGATGGCTGAGACGGCAACATCTCACCTCTCGCTCATAATGAGCGTGTACTCCTGCATGGCCGCGTTCCGCTCGTCCGTCAGCCGCTTTATATCAGCTGAGTGTCTCGCTCCAGCGCCGCCTCCCATTGGCGGAGCGCGCTGAGACACCAACATCTCACCTCTCGCTCATAATGAGCGTGTACTCCTGCATGGCCGCGTTCCGCTCGTCCGTCAGCCGCTTTATATCAGCTGAGTGTCTCGCTCCAGCGCCGCCCTCCCATTGGCGGAGCGCGCTGAGACACCAACATCTCACCTCTCGCTCATAATGAGCGTGTACTCCTGCATGGCCGCGTTCCGCTCGTCCGTCAGCCGCTTTATATCAGCTGAGTGTCTCGCTCCAGCGCCGCCCTCCCATTGGCGGAGCGCGCTGAGACACCAACATCTCACCTCTCGCTCATAATGAGCGTGTACTCCTGCATGGCCGCGTTCCGCTCGTCCGTCAGCCGCTTTATATCAGCTGAGTGTCTCGCTCCAGCGCCGCCCTCCCATTGGCGGAGCGCGCTGAGACACCAACATCTCACCTCTCGCTCATAATGAGCTTGTACTCCTGCATGGCCGCGTTCCGCTCGTCCGTCAGCCGCTTTATATCAGCTGAGTGTCTCGCTCCAGCGCCGCCCTCCCATTGGCGGAGCGCGCTGAGACACCAACATCTCACCTCTCGCTCATAATGAGCGTGTACTCCTGCATGGCCGCGTTCCGCTCGTCCGTCAGCCGCTTTATATCAGCTGAGTGTCTCGCTCCAGCGCCGCCCTCCCATTGGCGGAGCGCGCTGAGACACCAACATCTCACCTCTCGCTCATAATGAGCGTGTACTCCTGCATGGCCGCGTTCCGCTCGTCCGTCAGCCGCTTTATATCAGCTGAGTGTCTCGCTCCAGCGCCGCCCTCCCATTGGCGGAGCGCGCTGAGACACCAACATCTCACCTCTCGCTCATAATGAGCGTGTACTCCTGCATGGCCGCGTTCCGCTCGTCCGTCAGCCGCTTTATATCAGCTGAGTGTCTCGCTCCAGCGCCGCCCTCCCATTGGCGGAGCGCGCTGAGACACCAACATCTCACCTCTCGCTCATAATGAGCGTGTACTCCTGCATGGCCGCGTTCCGCTCGTCCGTCAGCCGCTTTATATCAGCTGAGTGTCTCGCTCCAGCGCCGCCCTCCCATTGGCGGAGCGCTGAGACACCAACATCTCACCTCTCGCTCATAATGAGCGTGTACTCCTGCATGGCCGCGTTCCGCTCGTCCGTCAGCCGCTTTATATCAGCTGAGTGTCTCGCTCCAGCGCCGCCCTCCCATTGGCGGAGCGCGCTGAGACACCAACATCTCACCTCTCGCTCATAATGAGCGTGTACTCCTGCATGGCCGCGTTCCGCTCGTCCGTCAGCCGCTTTATATCAGCTGAGTGTCTCGCTCCAGCGCCGCCCTCCCATTGGCGGAGCGCGCTGAGACACCAACATCTCACCTCTCGCTCATAATGAGCGTGTACTCCTGCATGGCCGCGTTCCGCTCGTCCGTCAGCCGCTTTATATCAGCTGAGTGTCTCGCTCCAGCGCCGCCTCCCATTGGCGGAGCGCGCTGAGACACCAACATCTCACCTCTCGCTCATAATGAGCGTGTACTCCTGCATGGCCGCGTTCCGCTCGTCCGTCAGCCGCTTTATATCAGCTGAGTGTCTCGCTCCAGCGCCGCCTCCCATTGGCGGAGCGCGCTGAGACACCAACATCTCACCTCTCGCTCATAATGAGCGTGTACTCCTGCATGGCCGCGTTCCGCTCGTCCGTCAGCCGCTTTATATCAGCTGAGTGTCTCGCTCCAGCGCCGCCCTTCCATTGGCGGAGCGCGCTGAGACACCAACATCTCACCTCTCGCTCATAATGAGCGTGTACTCCTGCATGGCCGCGTTCCGCTCGTCCGTCAGCCGCTTTATATCAGCTGAGTGTCTCGCTCCAGCGCCGCCCTCCCATTGGCGGAGCGCGCTGAGACACCAACATCTCACCTCTCGCTCATAATGAGCGTGTACTCCTGCATGGCCGCGTTCCGCTCGTCCGTCAGCCGCTTTATATCAGCTGAGTGTCTCGCTCCAGCGCCGCCCTCCCATTGGCGGACCACGCTCGCTACTTGCTGCTTGAGAGCGTTACGTTCGCGAATCTGAATGAAACAAATAATGTTTTATGTATATAAAAGTAAAAAAAAATAGTAAAAATCGTCATATGATTAGATTTCTATTTTTACTAACCATAGATTAGTTATAATAACTTACACTAGATGTCGCTTGTACTTCGCTTCGATACAAGTACCAAGAGGTTTAAAATTTGGGACTGTTCGGTTGAGGCGCCGGTAGCTCAGTGGGCAGAGCGGTAGGATGGTATTTCAGAGACCCCGTGTTCCTGCCCTGGCCGAACGCTATCATTTCGCTAACCACATACTCGTATAGCACTGTGAGTGCAAAATAGACCACAGTAAATGGTTTTGTGTATATGTATTGTGAATAAGTTTAATTTTAGTCTGGACCAGGTGAAGCTGTGACAGAATCGACAATAGAACAAGCTCACCTAATACTAAAAAACTAGCAATCTCTACACAGTAAAATTATTATCATATCAGCCTATAGCAGTCCACTGCTGGACGTAGGCCTCCCCCAGGATACGCCAAAAGATACGATCTCCCATTTTCGCCATCCAGTCGCTACCAACCGTCGTCTTTAAGGCTTGTACTTCTCCGGAACGAACAAAATTCAAATGAAATTCGGAAGTCGTGTCTAAACTTGTCAAAGAGTATAATTATAGAGGTGTCACTATAACAAATAATATTAGAATATGTACCTGCTTCTGATACAAGACTACAATACTTGACGACCGGTGTGGCGCAGTGGTAGTGCGATCGCCTGCGGCGCAAAAGCTCCGGGTTCGATTGGCGGTGGGAAGTTGATATTACAACTTTGTGAATTAGTTCCCAGTCTGAATAGGACTTTGCAGGCCAAACCACCTGATTTTCCGTCAGAAGGTTGGTTCCGTGCTTCGGAGTGCACGATAAGCCGTCGGTCCTGGTTGCTATCTATGATTACTAGACGGTGGTCATGTCAGAGCCCTACTACTAGTAGAAGTAGGTGGTTGAAATATTTTGTCAACAAGGTGCATCGGGTCGATGTCCTAAACTAAAAAAACGGTCAGGTACCATCGTCTTATCTGTTGGGAAGAAGCAATATGAATTAACATTATATTTTAAAGAATTGAGCTAAATTATACGTCAAAATGTAGCTGAATTCATAACATCCGTAAAATCCGTATAAATTATAAACTCTATAAACTAAACGTAACTGTACTGTCTGTTTGTTTGTTATTTTTTCACTTTCAGTAAATAAAAAGAATTCATCTAAAAATAAGGGCATAATCAGTTCACAAAACACTTATCTTATATAACATCTCAAATAATATTTACAAATTTTTAGTTTTACGCTATTTCAGAAGAAGCAAAATCATTAAACTACATAAAGCCAACTAATTAGTTCAGTTTTATAAATACAAGTGGCCAGTATCGTGTTGATCATCAGACGCCGCATGTCTAAAAATTTTAATATAAAGTCTTCAAACCTTCGAACACTTTTAACAAGTGTCTCTGTGCTATGACCTAGACTAAGAGTCAAGAGCAAACCCATACTTCATAAAAAAAAAACTTTCACCTTTCTCCAATGTAAAAAATCACCGACACCAGTTGAATAACTTCACAATTAACATGAAATGATCATACATTTTGGTGATATCTATTAAAGCAAGTAAGAAAATTTTTTAAAAAAAAGGACTTCTTAATTTTTTTTTGACTAAGGTTTTTAATCCATTCCTATCTGGATAATCCTATAATTTTTGGTCTTGAAATTGGTATTTTTAGAAAAGGGATAGCCCTATACAATGTTTGGTATATTTCGGTGTTACCAACGAACCAGGGTGACCACAACCTTTAATACAGGGTGGCCCGAACAGTGACGTCCAAAGACAAAATTTGGATGCCTTGTGGTGGGGGGTGTCCAAATCACCCCCATGTATGTTCCGCGATTTTTTGTAGTTTCCGAGTTATTCCAAATTTATTTATTTTTTTGAGAAAATCGACTATCTTTGCCATTTTAATAATTTTTTCTTCTGTAGTGGAGTTTTTCGATTATTATTTTCTTGTGGCATAATGTCCATTAACTGTACTTTCTATTAATAAATAAATCAGCCATCTAGTATCAATGGAACTTATTAAATTTTCGCTCGAAAGTGAAAACATTACCAAGTAGCATGACTGACTTGAGTTTTCTTTCAAATTTAAACATGTGAAAAGGCTACTCCATGGTTTTTTTTTAATTTTAAAAACTGAAGAAGGTTCCAAGCTTTCAGATAAGTACAAAAAAAGTTGTACTCAATAGGCTATTTTCCGCTGAAAAAGACCTTCGAATGTACTCGCATGGAAAATCCCTTACTTTAGAATTACACAATGTAGCTATCCTCAAAGCTAAATAAAATAGGATTTCAAAAAAAAATACATACTCGGTAACTTTTCCATAATTATCCATGTAAATTTAATTAATTTAAATGTTGTGGTGATAAAATCGAAAGACTTTAATTAGTTATTAAGGTTTTTTTTGCAGTCAACTTCATGGCATAAACTTCATGGTATAAACTTCATGGTCGTTTTTACTTTTTAGCACAAAGATGACAGTCAATGTCATGTCAAGCAAATGTGCTTTTGTTTTACATTTTCAATTGAAAGTGGAAAAAATTCTGCTCGATTTCACCAATTTCTTTCTCACTGCTACGATTGGACATTGTTTTGCACATCGTTTTCGGTTTGTTTACCAGGAACAACTCGTGATGAGTTACACATTGAGTGAATATGCAGAAATGCATTACTTTTATGGGGTTGCACAAGGCAATGGCCATGAAGCGGCAAGACTGTACCGGGACCAACTTCAACGTCGAGGAGGACCGCAACCCGATCGATACCCAGATCATCGTGTTTTTATTAACACTCACACGACATTGATGGCAGGCCGTATTCCAGGTCGAGGAGGCAATCGTGAACCTGTTCCTAGAGTTGATCCAGATCGAAGAGATGCAGTGATAGAGGAAATAACTCGGGATCCGAAAACGAGTACGAGAGTAATGGCTCGGACGCTGGGAATCCCAAGAACATCTATCCAAAAAATAATCCATGAAGAAGGCTATCACGCATATCACATACAAAGAGTGCAGGCTTTGTTGCCCTCCGATTATCAAGCAAGGATAGATTTTTGCCAAACGATGCTGAGGAGGCATCAGGCAGACCCAAATTTTTTCGAAAAGATCCTATGGACTGATGAGTCCCGATTTGAGCGGGCTGGAGTATTTAATATTCACAATTATCACTCCTGGGCAGTAGAAAATCCACATGAAGTCAGGGCTTCTAACTTTCAACACAGATTTAGTGTGAACATGTGGTCTGGGATTGTCAACGGTGAATTGATTGGGCCGTTCGAACTGCCGTCCAGACTGAACGGTGAATCATACCATAATTTCTTAGAAAATGATCTGCCACTCTTACTGGAGGAGGTAAATCTTGAAACCAGAAGAACTATGGTTTTTCAAAATGACGGAGCACCGTGCCACTACGCAACCGAAGTTCGTAATCATCTCAACGAAAGATACCCTAATAGGTGGATTGGACGCAGAGGCCCTATTACCTGGCCGGCCCGCTCACCTGATTTAAACCCAATAGATTTTTTCATTTGGGGATATTTCAAAGAAATTGTTTACGCACGAGCATGCTCCAGCGAAGCTGAACTAAGACTTAGAATTACTGAAGCACGAAACGCAATAAGAAACAACAGGGAAGCGTTCAGAAGACTAAAAGCGAATTTTTTGCGTAGATGTAGGCTATGCATATCCGTCGGAGGACGAACTTTCGAAAACCTTTTGTAAAAGTTATGCAGGTAAAATTTTCCATATTAAAAAAATAACAGTCAATTGCTTTTTATTATTATTTTAAGAATTTAATTACATGCTCCACAATCGGTACCAACTTAATTAAATTTTCATTAAGCACTGGCCAGACCTATTGCTTTCACGCATTTTGACCACTCACAAGCTGTTGCGATTCACGGGCTGATTGTCAAAATTTCATCAGCATCGTCATCGGTTTCAACCTGATACCGTTGACAAATTTAGAGAGATGACAATCCATCTAATAAGCCCTTAAGAGACTAGCAAAGTAGGCATTGCCTTTTTTTTGTTTAGCTCCTAAGGGATTTCCTACGCCTATTTCCGGAACTACATAAAAATAAATTGATTTTATCACGACGGTCAACACTGAAAAGAATTAAATCAACGTACTCAACTGTCAAAAAGTTGCTGAGCCTCTTCTTTTTTATTTTAGAAATCCTTTTTTATTTGGCTTTGATATACCTAGTGTAATTCCTAAGGGATTTTCCATGCGAGTACATTCGAAGGTCTTTTTCAGCGGAAAATAGCCTATTGAGTACAACTTTTTTTGTACTTATCTGAAAGCTTGGAACCTTCTTCAGTTTTTAAAATTAAAAAAAAACATGGAGTAGCCTTTTCACATGTTTAAATTTGAAAGAAAACTCAAGTCAGTCATGCTACTTGGTAATGTTTTCACTTTCGAGCGAAAATTTAATAAGTTCCATTGATACTAGATGGCTGATTTATTTATTAATAGAAAGTACAGTTAATGGACATTATGCCACAAGAAAAAAATAATCGAAAAACTCCACTACAGAAGAAAAAATTATTAAAATGGCAAAGATAGTCGATTTTCTCAAAAAAATAAATAAATTTGGAATAACTCGGAAACTACAAAAAATCGCGGAACATACATGGGGGTGATTTGGACACCCCCCACCACAAGGCATCCAAATTTTGTCTTTGGACGTCACTGTTCGGGCCACCCTGTATAATGATACCCTCGACCTTCCCGAAATGATAAGTACCTACCTGGAAATTAATTTTAACATTAGTATTGGCATTTTGTTCGGTGACACTCTAGGACTTTCCAGCTAGGTATAAGTCTAGAACCTTTCAACCCAGTGTTACCCTAGCATGAAGATCTTGACCCAGTGCCACTCTAGAACCTTTCTACCCCATAACACTTAAAACCTTCCGAATCAATTGATCCCACTCTTGAACTGAAATCTGTCAAAAATCTTTTAATACATAAATAATACTTTTGTATACTAGGTACGCAAGTTTCAAGAGATATGGGCGTGATATGTGTATGTATGTATGTACGTAAGTACATGTACATAATTATTTTTCTCAAACATGCTAGGAAATGTGTTCATTTCTTTCAAAAAAAGAAACCGCGAAGTTTCACATTGTTTGTCACGTCTCAGATCACGCCAGCAAAGTTGTATGGAAATCCTTTGCTGGTGTCCATTAAGATAAATTCGTTATACGCTAAACCCACATAATTTGATTTCAAAATTATCTCGATGACTCTCATAGAAACGGAACGTAATTTTGTATGAAACAGGTAACTAAAGACGAGGCTGTATGATGTGAAGACCCTTGCCTGTCCAGAATTAAAAAAGAAAAGAATGAACTAAACATTTAGTATGGCAGAATATTACGTAATACTGTGCCTTACAGGCGAATTTATTTTAAAAAATTACAATTGGTGGGAAAATTGTAAATTTTTATTTGTTTCGTTGTGTTGTGGTCGCTAGCTAACTTTTATAAGAAGTACAATCTTTCATTTCCTAGCCTTTTTTTGAGAAAAGCACTATGTAAGCCTCGGGGAAAATTACTTTGCTTGACTTGTATAATTCGGCTCGGACTTCAAACTATACTCGTCCAGCAAAGTCTTATTTTCCATACCTCGACAACAATGTACTAATACTTGCTTTCTTATACTTTGTCCTAAAACTGTGGTTGGTGGTGACCGTGTGCGCAGCGCTCCATATATACATTTAAAAATTTCCGCCGCGGTTAAAAAACTGCTTTTGTGCCGCCGTGTCGCCGTCTAGTGTTGCATATAAATCGAACCTTACTACTTCATACTAATCTGCACTAACAACCACGTCATCCTATTATTTGATCGTAAAAATATTTTTAATACCTACGTCTAATCGGTTCATATTTTGCGTTTCGTTCGATGTACCAATCAACGTAGTATTGACATTGGCAAAATTATCCATAGCGGATAGAATGCCGTTGTTGTAGATAGTTGATATATTTTACGGCAAAATTCTAGCTACAATAATTTTTCACGGTCAAAATATCGAACAAATGTACAGTGTGTCGCGTCTGCATCATATTCCGTTTATCTATGATCAATTCCACGTCAGTTTTGACAGCAGAGGAAACACATCAAAACAAAAACCTTTTACTCCCAAGGAAAGCAGCCGGAAACAGTACGTGTTTTGCTAAATTTCTTAATAACTAAGTTGTTTTGTCAAAAAATAGCCGCCCGGGCGGGTTCAACGTGAAATTGCCATTAATAATCATACTAAGATCAATACAGTTCGATTAGCACTGGCGGAAGAAATCTCTTACGCCACGCTTCATCACTGAAAAATAGAGGTAACTTCAAATTTTAATTTCTCCGTTATTAAATATAAAATGAGATTTTGCGCTGCCCTGGCTTATTCCTCATATCTTGAAGAATAAAAAACAAAATTTTGTTGACAGTGATGTTCCTTAGAATATGTATAAAATGCATTCTCGTAGCTCGTTTTCACCTCACTTCATGGAAGTAGGCCCGTTAAGTCATCGGTTTACGCTAAGCTTGCCAAGGCGTGGCCTCCACTCCAGAACCCGCTTGCTCCACCGTCCATCAGTTCTACAACTAATGAGCCCAGCCTACTGCCACTTCAGCTCGGGATCACGCTAATGAGATTATCCACCAGAAGACCGAAGTAACAACAAAATCAAATATGTAAAAAATTGATTCCTTTTTCAGAAAACATGCAAAGTTTTCCGCCGCGAGCAGGATTTTAATTCGCGATTTTCGCCATCACTAGTTTCATCCGGGTCAGCCACCGCGGCTCGTCTCTTGCCCGCGAATTTTGCAAGTGTATCTTGGTGAAAATAACGCGAAAAGTGTTTGGAAAATTTAGAATTCAATTGATTCCTTCTCAAAGTGGACCGACGACAATCTTATTACGAGTTGCGGGCAGGTGTGGAATGCAGTTAATTCAAAGTCGTGGTATATAGGGTGAAATTAAACTAGTGACCGATAGCGA
The DNA here is from genome assembly GCA_027580185.1 of Tuta absoluta. Lineage (NCBI taxonomy): Eukaryota > Metazoa > Arthropoda > Insecta > Lepidoptera > Gelechiidae > Tuta > Tuta absoluta. The sequence goes on from JAQAHW010000038.1 coordinate 2,736,462, forward strand.
AAACTCAAGACGGGCTGGTGATAAGGAAAAACTTTCCTCCCAAGGAACAAAGGTCGTATGAAAAACAAAAAATTGGGGCTTCCGTACAAAATTGACGATCAGATGATTTTGGTAACAATGGAAGCTCAAAATATTTGTGTCATATTCTGACCTATGTTCCTCAGGAAAAGTTGTTCCTTATAATACTCTCGCTGTTTTAGTATCAGTCACTGTAAAATTTCCCCTTTCATAGGCTCTACTAGCGGTTGCCCGCATAAAATAAAAAACTTTCCTATATGTTAATCAATGTTACCTTCTATAAGAGTGCCAAATTAATTACAATCGGTTCAGTCGTTTTTGCGTGAAGAAGTAACAAACAAACAAACAAACTTTCGCATTTATAATATTAGTAGGATAAGATAGGGGTTCCTAGGGGGCTCAAGATATATCTGTGGACGCGAGACAGCTGGCGATGGTAATAACAATAATTCACCATGTAATATCATAGACAGCAACCGGGACCGAAGGCTTAACGTGCCCTCCGAAGCACGGAACCATTTCTTTTCGGACAATCAGTTGGTTCACCCTGCAATGTTCTAACCAGACCGGGAACAAATTCACAAAGAGATAAATATCAACTTTTGTGAGTGTCCCACCAAGAATCGAACCCGGAACCTATGCGTCGCAGGCAGTCGCACTACCACTGCGCCAAATCGGTCGTCAACGGCGGCAACGACGGCGGTCGTAACACAGAGGCCTACTAGTGGTAGAAGGCGGTTGAAAAACTCTTGACACCAGGGTTCATCGGGTCGTTGGATGACTCGGTGTCCCACACGAAAAAAGAGAGAGAGAGAGACCATGTAATATCAAAAATGTAATTAAGATAAGGACTCACCACAACATTCCTTTCGTTGGTCAGTTCGTGGCACTGAGTTTTAAGTCTGCTGTTCTCTTCTTGTACTAGCCGAAGCTTCTCAACTGTGCCGTTGTGGTTCTCTATCAGGTCTTCGTATCTGAAACAATACATAACAGTATTTTGGTTACTTTCAATGGAAATAGCCTGAAATTCATGAATTTACGTATTTAATTGAGTTTCACTCATTTTACTACTAGATTTCCGCCCAGCGGTTTCACCCGCTGCCACTCATTTTCCCGTGGTAATAGTTGTTTTCCTGCGGTAAAAAGTGGCCTATATGTCATTCCAGGTTATAATCTACCTGTGTTCCAAATTTCATCCACATCGGTGAAGCCTTTTGAGCGTGAAGAGGTAACAAACATACATACACACACACAAACTCTCAGATTTATAATATAAGTACGGATTTAATGTTATTTGTTTTTTCGGAGTGCTTAAATTTACGTCACATAATTAGTAAAATATGTGATACTAATTATATTAATGTACCATCTGCAATATACTATGTTTTATGTGAATAAAGTTCTGTTACTGTAATCTGTATTCAAGAATAGTTGCCTATTAGGTGAAGTCAACACTTTCTTTGGGAATGCTTTTATATATGGATTCACTAGATTTGTCTTCTTTTACGAAACATTAACTTACATTAACAGCCAAAACAGTCCACTGCTGAACATGGGCATCCCCCTATTGGGGGGTATTGCCATACTCACTACGCTTGCCAAGCGGATTAGCGAGCAAGTAATTGCTTTCACAGGGAACGTCCCTGGATGAATTCATCCCTCAGTCGCTTTTTACGACACCCACGGTTTGTATTGGGGTGATGCTATTCTAGGCCGGCATCACAAGGCTTTTACGAAACACTCTGCGTAAACTTGGGATGGCAGTATTCTTAGCCACACGATTTATGTAATCCAGCAATTGACGTGTGATGCCGGCTTAGATTGACCTGTGACGCAAGCTTAGATAACCGTGTGATGCCGGCTTAGAATAGCATCAACCCATTTCCTTTCTGCGGGTGTCGTGAGAGGCGACTAAGGGTTTCGAGGGTTTCACGTGTGTTACAATTTCAGGCGACAGGCTGATAAGAAGTCACTATATGATACACGATATTTTTTAAACGGCCCTCAAATATTTGTCAGACGTGGCGATAGCGACCGTATTTTTACGGCCGTTAACGCTCTGCCTACCCCGCAAGGGATAAAGGCGTAATATGTGTATGTATTTTCATTATACAGGTTTGGCGTTCTCTGACTCTTCCTTTATTTTTAGTAGTTTCAATGTCCATGTAAGATACTCTGTAGTCTTTGATAAACTTACCGTTTCTGGTAGCACTCAAACTCCTCTTTAAGTGCCTCGTAATTGAGTGTATGAACGAACGCGTCTGAATTCCCATCAGCGTGCTCTGTTTTAAATGTTGTACTTCACTTTCTCTGTCTCTCTTCCTCTTATACAGATTCGTATATATAAAGCTTACCTCTTTTGATAGCACTCAAATTCTTCTTTAAGTGCCTCGTACTTCCTGAGTGTTTGAACGAACACGTCTGGATTTCTATCAGCGTGCTCTGTTTTAAATGTTGTACTTCACCTTCCTGTCTCTTTTCCTCTTATACAGATTCGTATATATAAAGCTTACCTCTTCTGATAGCACTCGAATTCCTCTTTGAGTGCCTCGTACTTCCTGAGCGTGTGAACGAGCGCGTCTGAATTCCCGTCAGCGTTACTGCTCTGCTACAAATGTTGTACTTCACTATTGCTGTCTCTTTTCCTCTTATACAGATCGTATATACAGTGTGTCCCGCGATAAAGTGCAACCCCGAAAAGGGGTGAATCTAGACCTAAAATTATCGATAAAAAAAACACTTAAAAAATTTAGAAAAAATTATTTAATTTTTTATTGGTGATTAAAGATTTTTATTTTTTATTAGGACCCTGTGTACTAAAATGTCAATTTCTTCCAAACTACTGGCTCTTTTTCATTGAAATAAAAATAATTATTTAGCCTAACACTTAGCAGTAATAATGACATGATAAATAGCTCGCTAAAAAGTAATTACAATGTCTTAAACTTAATTTTTGAAAAAAATGCTGCTTTTTTGAGTGCCTTTTTTTTCCATTTCACTTAATTTGTAAAAAAATACCCCCGAAAACCATAGCATTTTATGACATATTATTATTCTTCACTACTTTAGCTTTCAAATAAAAAAAAATGAACATTCTAACTCAAGAAACAACCTCGCTATGAAAAGTTAAAGTGGACTCCTAATTTACCCATAATAATATTAGCATTTCGGTAGCAACCCTTTTTTTTGTTATTGATGCAATAAATCATCAGTACTGATCAGTTATCGGAATTCTTATGTTTCCAAAAAACAAGCTTGCTTTGAACTGTCAAAGTGGACCGACCCCCAATAAAACCCTAATGATGTAACCATTCAAGTAGCGAACCTTTATTCTCTAATAAGTGCAATAAATCATCAGTACTGATCGGCAACCGGAATTCTTTTGTTTTGTGGGCCCTCCCATTTTCTTTACAGGGGAGGAACAGGCATCACAACATCGCAGCACCAGTCGCTCCGATAATCTCGCCGCTGCTACTACCGTACTCATACTGTGCATTAAGTTTTGTTACGTTGTTTTGTTATTGACTGTTACGTTTTCTCCTGTTTCTGTTACGTTTTCTACTGTTTGTTACGTTTTTGACTGTTACTCTGTTGTGTGCTGCAGAAATGCCACGATTGGCAGAGTTTTCTCCTCGGGAGATAGCCGACATCCATTTTTATTATGGCATGTCACATGGCCGCACCACTGTCGCTCGGACTGCTTACGTAAACGCTTTCCCGAACCGACTACCACCGTCAGCCAGAAACTTTCAAGAAGTTCATCGAAGATTATCGATCATTGGACTTACGGCACAAGATCGCCGTGAGCAACCGGCTGTCATTATTGACAATGCGTTGGAGGAAGCAGTCTTAAATGATTTATTTGCTGACCCTACAACCAGCATAAGACGATTAGCTTTACGTCATGGCATATCCAAAACATATGTCTGGCGAATTTTGAAAAAGGAGGGATTGCATCCTTACCATTACCAGCGTGTACAACATTTACACGAAAATGTCGATTATCGTCCAAGATGCGTAATGTCTACGTGGATTCAAAGGAAAATCAGACATGACCCCAATTTTCCCAAACGCATTTTATGGATGGACGAAGCTACATTCACCCGAGACGGCATCACAAACTGCAGAAATTTGCACCAGTGGGCTCACGAAAATCCACATTTGCATCGATCATCCAATTTTCAAGTAAAATTTTCCATAAATGTATGGGCAGGTTTAATTGACGACATCCTGATTGGGCCAGTCATATTACCAAGAACGCTAAATGCAGAACGTTTTTTGACATTATTGGAAGAAGACCTACCAATCTTGTTGGAAGAGAGTGGGGTGTCATGAAACAAAGAGTGTACAGTACACCCATAAATACTGAGGTAGAGTTGCAGGATAGAATTATTCAGAGCGCCAATGAAATAAGAAACGACCCAGGAATGATTCGTAGAGCCACTAATCAAATTGGTCACCGTGCAGGAATGTGTCTGCAGTGCAGAGGCAGACATTTTGAACAATTAATGCACTAAATAAAAATGAAAATTGTGTATGTTTTATCTGATTAAAGTGTTTTTACAGATTAAAATTTGTTGTCATTGTCATTAAAAACTGTTTTTTATTAATTGCATGAAAAAAGGGGGTCAGCTTTAAAATTTCATAGCGAGGTTGTTTCTTGAGTTAGAATGTTCATTTTTTTTTATTTGAAAGCTAAAGTAGTAAAGAATAATAATATGTCATAAAATGCCATGGTTTTCGGGGGTATTTTTTTACAAATTTAGTGAAATGGAAAAAAAAGCACTAAAAAAAGCAGCATTTTTTTTTCAAAAATTAAGTTTAAGACATTGTAAGAACTTTTTAGCGAGCTATTTATCATGTCATTATTACTGACAAGTGTTAGGCTAAATAATTATTTTTATTTTAATGAAAAAGAGCCAGTAGTTTGGAAGAAATTGACTTTTTAGTACACAGGGTCCTAATAAAAAATAAAAATCTTTAATCACCAATAAAAAATTAAATAATTTTTTCTAAATTTTTTAAGTATTTTTTTTATCGATAATTTTAGGTCTAGTTTCACCCCTTTTCGGGGTTGCACTTTATCGCGGGACACACTGTATAAAGCTTACCTCTTCTGGTAGCACTCGAATTCTTCTTTAAGTGCCTCGTACTTCCTGAGTGTGTGAACGAGCGCGTCTGAATTCCCGTCAGCGTTACTGCTCTGCTGCAAATGTTGTACTTCACTATTGCTGTCTCTCTTCCTCTTATACAGATTCGTATATATAAAGCTTACCTCTTTTGATAGCACTCAAATTCTTCTTTAAGTGCCTCGTACTTCCTGAGTGTTTGAACGAACACGTCTGGATTTCCATCAGCGTGCTCTGTTTTAAATGTTGTACTTCACCTTCCTGTCTCTTTTCCTCTTATACAGATTCGTATATATAAAGCTTACCTCTTCTGATAGCACTCGAATTCCTCTTTGAGTGCCTCGTACTTCCTGAGCGTGTGAACGAGCGCGTCTGAATTCCCGTCAGCGTTACTGCTCTGCTGCAAATGTTGTACTTCACTATTGCTGTCTCTTTTCCTCTTATACAGATTCGTATATATAAAGCTTACCTCTTCTGATAGCACTCGAATTCCTCTTTGAGTGCCTCGTACTTCCTGAGCGTGTGAACGAGCGCGTCTGAATTCCCGTCAGCGTTACTGCTCTGCTGCAAATGTTGTACTTCACTCTTGCTGTCTCTCTTCCTCTTGTACAGATTCGTATATATAAAGCTTACCTCTTCTGGTAGCACTCGAATTCCTCTTTAAGTGCCTCGTACTTCCTGAGCGTGTGAACGAGCGCGTCCGAATTCCCGTCAGCGTTACTGCTCTGCTACAAATGTTGTACTTCACTATTGCTGTCTCTCTTCCTCTTATACAGATCGTATATATAAAGCTTACCTCTTCTGATAGCACTCGAATTCTTCTTTAAGTGCCTCGTACTTCCTGAGCGTGTGAACGAGCGCGTCCGAATTCCCGTCAGCGTTACTGCTCTGCTGCAAATGTTGTACTTCACTTTTGCTGTCTCTCTTCCTCTTATACAGATCGTATATATAAAGCTTACCTCTTCTGATAGCACTCGAATTCTTCTTTAAGTGCCTCGTACTTCCTGAGCGTGTGAACGAGCGCGTCCGAATTCCCGTCAGCGTTACTGCTCTGCTGCAAATGTTGTACTTCACTTTTGCTGTCTCTCTTCCTCTTATACAGATCGTATATATAAAGCTTACCTCTTCTGATAGCACTCGAATTCTTCTTTAAGTGCCTCGTACTTCCTGAGCGTGTGAACGAGCGCGTCCGAATTCCCGTCAGCGTTACTGCTCTGCTGCAAATGTTGGACTTCGCGCTCCAAGCTGCGGGCGGAAAATATAATCGTGGCATGATTAAATATGTACTATGGTATATTTTGCAGACACAGTGCTATATTATTCATAAATGAAAATAAATAATACGCCGTGTGATGCCGGCTTCGAATGGCACCCGCCCATTTCTTTTACGTGGGAGTCGTAAGAGGCGACTAAGGGACTCGAGGGTGTGTATTGCAATTTTAGGCGATGGGTTGACAACCCGTCACTATGGATATACACAATTTTCTGAATGACCCACAAATGTTTGTCACACGTGGCGTAAATGTCCGTTTTTTGCAGCTGTTTACGCACTGCCTACCCCGCCAGGGATTATACGCATGATATGTGCATGTATGTATGCAAATATTTTTTTTTTGTTGTTTATTATTTTCATTTATGGTTAAATATGTTAAAACCAGATTTATTTGAGCTGATTATTCCATCAATCTAGTAATTTGTAGTATTTTTGAAAACTTGCAAAGTTTTCAAGCGCGGACAAATTTTCAAAAATTGTATACCTTACATGGGAAGTGTTTTAAATATTTTAGATTAGTCTATAGTTTGATATGACTGCTTGACACCAGGGTAACAGCGGTAGTAGAAAATAGTAGAAAATAATAAATTTGTCCTCATCTACTGAGCATACAATTCTAATTGGGTTACCGACTACGCAATGTACCATCGGTTGTAGCACATAAGGTACCAGGGGGGTACTCCAAAAGAACTTAATTATTTTTATTTCCAGTTAATAAACAATAAAAATTTAAACTTATTCACATAAAATAAGTCATTATCTAACAATACATATTCATTTCAAGACAAAAATATTGCTGGGGACAAAATAAATCTGTTCTTTTGGAGTAACCCTGGTACCTTATGTGCTACATACATACATACACATATCACGCTTTTGATCCCTTGCGGGGTAGGCAGAGCGCAAACAGCCGCAAAAAACGGATATTTACGCCACGTCTGACAAATATTTGAGGGTCATTCGGAAAACTGTGTATTGCCATAGTGACAGCTTGTCAGCCCATCGCCTCAAACTGCAATACACACCTTCGTGTCCCTTAGTCGCCTCTTACGACTCCCACGGGAAAGAAATGGGGTGATGCTAATCTAAGCCGGCATCACACGGCAGTGCTACAACCGACTGTATATCAAATTATTATTCACTGAAAGGTGTAAACGAAAATTGGGTACTTACCGCTGATTGTCGTTGAGTAGATCGCCATATTTCCCTCTCAACGAGCTGGCCTCTTGAGCCGATACCTCCAACTGGTTCATGGCGGCTCGGTGTTGCCCGCGAAAGTATTCCAGCTCCTGGAACCATTCAATGAAACACACACATCACACATAAATCACTTGCGGGTCAAGCAGAGCATAAACGGCCGTAAAAACTGTGGTTATCGGCACGTATTACAGATGGTCATTTCGTATATTTTTATAAAATTTAAAGTGAAGGGTTGTCAGCCTAAGACTTAAAATTTACATACACATAAAACTCTCGTAACCCTTGGGCGTCTCTTAAATGTATGACACATGCGGGAAAGAAATAGGGCAATGCTAGTCTAATCCGGAATCACGCGGCAGATACACTACACAATTTTATCTGCAGAATCTAAACTGACATTTAACTAATGTAATTCATAAAAATAACTGAAAAGAAATATCTAACTGGGACCTTTTAATTTACGCTAGTCACAAGGGGTCGTCTAACAATTACGTAACGCAATAAAAAGGGGGTCTGACCAGTACCCTATTTTATCAAACTACAGGCTACAATTTTTCAGGTGAAATTCGATGTTCATTGCGTAGTCGGTTAGCCATTATGATACCAGGAATATGAACCGGCTACGCAATGTACTAAGAATTTCACCTGTAGCCTTGTAGCCTGTAGTCTCATAACAAGGCACCAGGTGTTATCTTTTATACGAGAAAGACGTTACAATATCGTTGATTTGTAAATTTTGCGCTACGTAATTTGAAGACGACCCCGAAAATCCACACGTACAAAGTCACAAGACCAACTGAAAGTCGCTAAGGAAAGACATGAGCCAGAATAGCTCAAATTGTTACAAATGATAAAGTTTGTGATGTAACTTAAGGAAAATATCTTTCTATTTGCGGTTTATGAAAGTTGATGAACTTAAATGCTTCTTTACACATTACAACACATGGCAATATTATCAACTTATATTGTAAATGAAACAATCTGCTTCCATTCATAATCCTAGAGATTTCTTATAATTTCTAATTAGGTTCCAATTTGAAATTCTACTGACCTTTATGACAAGCGTTATGACCTAATACTACAACTACAACGGTCCACTGCTAGACATGGGCCTCTCCCTTTTGGGGGGTAATTGCCATAGTCACCAAGCTTGGCAGACGGATTGGCGAGCGCAGTAAAAGATGTTATAGATATTCACAGGGAACGCTGATGCCCATTCCCTAGATTAATCCTTTGGTTTTACGACACCCATGGGTAAAAATAGAGTGATGCTATTCTAAGCCGGCACCACACGGCAGGCACCTTATAGGATCAAATTATTTTATTATTATCCACCAATATTTTTATTATAAGAATCACTCCTATGCAAGTCCAAGATTTTTATTCAACTAAGGTTCCAAAACGTTTGATTGAGGAAAAGTCAGGTCATTTACCTGTTGTTATGCATTAATTATGCAAGGTAATTAGAATTTTACTAATAATTTCCATCAAGAATCTAGCTCTAACCACAAGATTGCTTTGTTTTCTTTGCCATGTGATGTCGACTCAGAATAGCATCACCCCATTCATTTCACTTAGATGTTTAAGGAAAATAGGGCTTATTGAGAGTTTCATTTATATTTTAGGCAAGGAGCTGTCAACATGACACTAAAATACAGTCATATGCACCCAAGGGTTGCCTGGTAGAGAATGCTATTTTAGCATTAAAACCGCCTTATGGTACTGTAATTTTTAATGTTTTTTTTTTCAATGTGATAGTTCTGCATGCAAATTTTTAAAATTACTCTAAAATATAATATTTTCTTGAGTTTGCACAACTATTACTCATTACAATAAAACAATTTTAAACGGATTTAAGTTGTGTTTATTTTGGATTTTACAATTCCTACGTTTCGAGCTCTTTACAGAGCCCGTGGTCACGGATGACTAAGGTGTTAGACGTCATTATTTAGAATTGAAATTATTTTTGTTCTACCGCCATCTATTTCTTAATTGCCTAGCGTAACGTCCTGGTTCCACACAAAATGCTGAAACCGTATCTTGTGTAGTAGGTCTTACAGTATGTTGGATCTGGTTCTTCTGCTGTGTAATCAGCGGAGTCCAAATTGATGTGACCACGGGCTCTGTAAAGAGCTCGAAACGTAGGAATTGTAAAATCCAAAATAAACACAACTTAAATCCGTTTAAAATTGTTTTATTGTGACTCTAAAATATTTTCAGGTGTGATTAATACAGCCGTTGTCGCTTTGTCTACTCCACATGGGATTAAGGTATAATTGTGTATCTGCCTGACACACCAGCACCGAAAAAGGGATTCATTTAGACAAATTTAAAAAACTTTCCCAAATTAAAAGTTATAATTAAGGTACTATTCCGAACCGAGCGGCCGACAGCATATGCCGCGGCGGCCGACCTTGGCCTTGGCACAGGTGGTGTGCACCGCCCATTAAACTTCATCAGACGTCAGCGCCGCGGCATGTGCAGTCGGCCGCTCGGTTCGGATAGTATCCCATACAAATCCATACGAACCAGTAGTGCCGCGTCGGCCAAGGTCGGCCGCCGCGGCATATGCTGTCGGCCGTCGGCCGTCGGCCGCTCGGTTCGGAATAGCACCTTTATGAAGTTTAATGGGCGGTGCACACCACCTGCGTATACGTATACACGCGCGTACCGTGACGTTGTAATGCATACTGTTTGCGTGCTCTACGCTACGCAACGCATACGCAAGCATTTCCAGACAGTCCCATACATTACAACGTCACGGTACGCGCGTGTACACGCATACGCAGGCGGTGTGTTTCGCCCTTAAGAGTTACTGACGTGTAGAATCATAGAGTAGAAATCACATAGAGATGACACTCCCGCTCCAGACGCGCTCAAGGTCAATCCGTCTGGCTGTCTCTTAGCGAACAATTCAGTCGGGAGTGCGCTTCGCCGCGAAAACGTTCATCGTGCGGGTCGAATTTTATTTTTTTGTGAAAAATTTAGCAATTCCGAATTATTGTGGTGTGTATGGCTGCAAAAGTTATGCGAGGAAGACTCCGCATCTAAGTTTTTTTAATTTGCCTAAAGATGAGCCAAGGTAAGTGATGATTTTACAGTAAATACCTAGGTACCTACCATTCATTATTATACGTAATTGTTGTGTGTACTCCTATTTTTACTTACGTAGGTACCTAGTTTCCATTTTCTAATTTAAACTACCTAGGTGCCTAATCATTGTTAGCTGATAATGATAAATAAGCACATTCGTATCGTAGGTATGTTTTGCACCTATTTTAAAATTCTGTACCTACCTATTAACAAAATGGTAAGGTAAGACTTTAAAACGGGTAAATATTTTGTTCCCACGGGAAAACTGTTAGCGGCGGTCGCAACCGCTTGACTGGCCGCTAGTCTGGAATAAACTTATTGGCACGTGACAGCCCCGACTTAAAGCGCGGGAGAGTGCGGGGCGTTACGGGCTGCGGGGGGAAGTAGGTATTTAACGCGCGGCTTTTGGGGCCCAGACAAAGGACTTTCGTTTCTATACGCAGTATTATTATCTATTCTTATGGTAGAATCTAAAATATTTTAACATAGTGATTGTGATCAATTGATCACGAATCTGAACATTCTGCATGATGTAACAGTTACCATTGTTTTCTCTTGATATATCTGAGACTTTACACGAACAATATTGATTTCATAATACCAATGACTAAAGTACGGCAGTTCCAATAAGTCGTATTTGACAGCTATCATCTCCATACTAAAAGAGATGTCAACAAAGGAAAATGAACCTTCTGCCATAGTGTTATCACGAATCTGACAGCTGTCAAATACGACTTATTGGAACGGCCGTACCCTTGTGTTATTTTATTTTTTCATTGATTCTTTCAGCATAATATGGGATGCTTATAAATCATGTCATATTATGAGGGACTATAGGTTGATGATGGTTTGGACGTAATTATTAAAACTAAGAGATGTGACTCTATTAATAAAAAAAAATATATAATTAAAAAAAACACCTTTTACTGCTAATATGCTTCTGACATGTTTGTGTAATGTGAACATCTATATTTTTACCCTACAAATCAAAGTGTTATTCTTCATTGCAGATCATACAAAAAACAGGACTTATTATCAGGAAAGTAAAAATGTGAACACAAAAGGAAAACAACATGTCATACTACTTTGAAAATAAATACCTACCAATTACATTACATTAATTATTTTATTTTTGGTTTGTTTGGGAAACTTACAGCTTGAATAATAACACATTAATCTAATCTAATACATTAACAGCCACAATAGTCCACCGCTGGACATGGGCCTCCCCTATTGGGGGGTATTGCTATACTCAGAATGCTTGGCAGGTGGATTGGTGAGCACAGTTGAAGATGCTGCATTCACAGGAAAACTTAGCGGCTTTTTACCCAAAAGTAGAGTTGAGGTAATGCCATTCTAAAACAGCACCACATGGCAACTAACATACAACCATTGCCACCTGTGTTTAAATGCAAAAATTACAGCGCTTATAGCATTGGCTTGATTGGTATACAGATGGCAGCAGTGATACAATTCCTACGATCTTTTGACAGCTCACGCAACCGTGTATGCTTGCAAATAAAATATCTTTATCTTTGTCTACCAACTCACAAAATCAAATGTATGGCTCAATCATACAGTGTTTTTGCACCTACCTTCATTACATGATCACACCGGCGGCTAGTCTCCGAATGCTGTCTCCGTAGCTGATTCAACTCATGCAGTGCCTTGTCGCATTGCTGCTTCAAATTCTCATTTGTCTGTTTGTTGATCACATCGTACTGCAGCGTTTCGTAAGGTGTGCTCATGCCGTGGCCCGAGTGAGCCTTGACGGTGTAGTTGGACTTGTCATAGCACTGATTTGATGTTAGGTGGTCGTATTCAATTGGTATAGGGATGGTGGGCAACTGTGGTGTGTTGTGCCTTTCGTTGGTTACGTAGTTGTGGGATATCGATTCTGAAAGAGGGGACAGTTGGTAAAAATCCATGAATAATTTTAATATTGATAAAACCGGATGACCGTCAAATAATTTTCTTTACAAAAATGATATGTGAAAAGTTAAACAGTTTTATAGAAGTGATAGGATATAGATTTTTCGTCAGATACTTCAGTTTTGCTCATATACTTATTTAATAAATTATTTCAGTGAAAATTGTGATTGACCTACTTTACAAAATTATCAAATAAACTATGTTATCAAGTCTTATATAATGTCTGTTGTATGAAAAATAACAAATAAATACACACCATTACTACCATTACTCTCCAAGGAAGAGGTCCCAGACGCCATAATAGTCTGAAACTAATAAAATTAATAGTTTACCATCAACAAAACAGTACCTATGTTTAGACAAAAGTAAACCTTACTTATTATAAGCACACTTATCTTTCGATTAGTCTCATTACCTTTAAAATCAGTAACAGTTATCCATTTTCCCCACTACACCCTTTGCTATTCCTGAAATGAAAGGATTAAATGAGTTCACATGCAAAACAACACTTAAAAGTGACTTAGAACATTTAGATAGAATCAAAACAGCGAGGGATAGCTCGACACAGTTTCAACGGTCTAATGATCGTTGCAAAACTTAAAGACTGTTGCAACTACTGGCATGAATGGGCATAACGAACAAACCACAATATTACGGCAAAAATACACAGAAAACCACAATAAATCACTAGTTTCAGCTATCAGAACACCGCCTCGGCAGATCTGTACCTTCACCGAGTACCCAAATCACTTATCAAAAGCCGAAAACGTAACAAAAAATCCACCTTTCGCCGTAAAAATGGACTTCACGGTAAGACGACAAAATTGCAATGTAAACACTTCGGTTATTACCAGACTGCCACATTTGTGGCCCACGTAGGCTCCAATAACACCAAATTGCTCAAAGCGAAGCGATAATGTGTAAAACAAAAAGATAACACGTATTTATCGTCAATAATTTTGCCAACAATTCCCGTTTTCAATACCTTTTTTAGCAAAGCAAATGACGGACAGACATATTGAGTAAGGATGGGAAAAAATCGGTATCGATAAACTGTTCATGAACGTTTACTGTAAGCAAATGCAGTAATGCAGTGAGGTGACAACGCAGTTGACGCATATTCAGTGGTAGGTAGAAAAGCTTCCTTTGGTGCTGTCGGTAGAGAGGGACGATACTTAAATATAATTATTACTTATAATAATTAGTAATTCCCTTAAGACGTATGTATTGGTGTGTATTGCAATTTTAGGCGATGGGCTGACAACCTGTCGCTATAGTGATACACAGTTATCTGATTGACCCTCAAAATTTTGTCAGGCGTGGTGTTAATATCAATTTTACAGCTGTTAACGCTCTGCCGTAACGTAAGTGATATGGGCGTGATTTATGTATGTATGTATGTAATTTTTTTGGTGATTTATGAACGTGTTCTGGATATAACCATGGCACTCCTAAAAATCGCTATCATATTAAATGTAAGGTCAGGGAATAAAACCTTTTTTGACTTCAGTTTTAGAAAGAAAAAAGTACCGGTGATACTTAATTACCATAGGCCTAGTTTAATGTTTTCTTTACTTTACCCATGCGACAATACTGCTGACAGGTAAATTAAGTGACAATAGAAATGTACCTACACACAAATTTAACAAAGCATAAAAAAATAAATGTAATTTTGGATCATCGTTGTAAAGTCAGGGCTATAGTTGTAGTATGCTACATAATTGTAGATGGCGTTGATCATCTGGGGGCATCTTTGCTAAGGGTTTGATTCTTCTTATTTTCATGTGGGACTCCGAGTTCTCCAACGGCCCAATAAACGTCATTGAAAACTTATTCAGAAGTTAAAATTGTAGTTTGATTGAAAATTTGGAAATAATATTTGCGATGCTAGTGGCGCTTATTAAAGCACTTTATCACTAACAATCAACAAGAACTGCGAGTCTGAAAAAGGAACGCCAGCAAGGTACGAAGAGGAAAACTATTCACTACTACTGGAACGCTAATTGTATTACCTTGCATTGAGAAATTTTGAAACGGTTAACCGCCATACTCTTATTTCTTGAAGAACAAAGAGAACATGTTTTACAGTATAACTTTGAAATTAAGAGCTTAAGCACAAACTTTACAAACTCAATCAATCAATCAATTTACAAAAATCAAAAACGATTCGTCTTTAATTGTTTTATCAAACTCATTAGCATAACTATAACATTAGTAAAACTAATTGATGAAGGGGCCCCGGGCTGCCACAACTTTTTTCGAGCTCAAAGTAACTAATAGTGTCATAATTTTGATATAACATGACAACAATATTTCATAATTTCGAACCTTTGATTAATTAAAATTCGTGTTTATTCTAGTACATGGGAATCATGTTATCTTCTATAACTTTGAAAGTTTTTTTTTTTTTTTAAACTTGCAAAGTTTTCGAGTGCGGGCAGGATTTGAACCTGTGACTTTCGCATTACTAGTGGCGACGGCTCTTCCATCTGGGCTACCGCAGCTCATTTCTTGCCCGCCAATTTTGCAAGTGTATTTTAATGCCAGTAACGCTTGGCATGGCTCCTTCTACCGGGTTAGTTTTGCAACTAATAACGCGCGACTAATTCTATCTTTACAGATTGAATGTAGTCTAAGCGATGAAAACCAGCGATAAATTGAGTACCAAATTTTAAAACACTTCCCGTGTTAGGTATACAATTTTTGAAAACTATGAAACTTTGAAAGTATGAGCTTAATCGTAACTATGCAAAAATAGTTAGGTTAAAGCCACCTACGGCGAAATTACGCGATATCGTGACACCCGCAAACGTTTTCTATCTATCGATACGTATGTCGCTACATCACTATGCAGTCATACAATAAATCGGATACATGCATAAAAATGTTCAACTTTTAATGGGACAAATTACAAATTATTTTTCTTGAACATTGTTTGTAAATAGAAATAGGAGCGGCCTTTGCCCATGCCCAGCAGTGGTGCAGAACAGGCTTTTTAATAAAAAGAGAGGTTACTTCTTTCACTTGTTTATTTAGTTAGAATTATGTTTTTTTTTCAAGCGTGTATCCGAACATATCAATCAGGTTGCGTTTATTTTCATTACTTCTAGCTCATACAAATGTTCAAAAAAAGAGAAACATCAATACAGACAAAGAGGTTTTTCCTTTTCAGTTTTCAATGCTCGTAGCGCAAATATCGTATTAATAAATCAGTATTTTTCGCCGTACAAAATAAAATGACACGCAATAGCGAGGAACTTGGAGGAACCAATAAAAAACGACGCGCAAATACGGGAGGTTTTTATAAATTGAGTGATTATACATACAAACATTATTAAGTAATTCGATACTCATCATTTAGTAAACAGTGAAGGCTCGAGACAGTGTCGGACGAGGTGGGAAGCCGCTTGTTTTGATGCGGGAGGCATGAGCACGGCATGACTTCCATGCCCTGCGTACCTACGGAAGGGCGTGCGGTGCGGATTACGTTTACTATGAATGATTTTATCTCTTTCTAAACTGTAGTGTCTGTGAATGACCGAGTGTAACAGCGAGTGTACAGTATTATGGATGGAAATAGTTGATGCGTTTGATAATATCGTTGTGTTACGCGATAGATAAAAACACTTCGAGCGGGATTCGGGCGGGAGCGATCATTCATCATATGGCGCGGGCGTCGCGGCCGTGCCTTTCGTTCCGCAGTTCGATCTATCGGGGAGATACTAAAGTAACTACGTATTTTTAGCGTGGTGCGTGTAGCGTGGTTGTAAACAACATTATCCTTATTGTGATGCGAAGGCTGCGCTGACATGTCGGCAGCGGGAGGGGTGGCAGGCGGCGCGGGCGCTGCGGTGCGCTCGGGCCACCTCCGCAAACTGAAGACCATGAAGAAGAAGTTCTTTGTGCTCCGCGCTGACACCCCTGACTGTTCAGCTCGACTCGAATACTATGAGTCTGAGAAGAAGTACAAATCTGGTGCAGTGCCCCGTAGAGTGATACCGTTGAGGAGTTGTTACAATATAACTCGTCGGTTGGACTTGAAGCAGAAGCATGTGATAGCTCTGTTTACAAAGGAGGAGCAGTTCTGTGTGGTAGCGGAGAATGAGGCGGACTTGCACGGGTGGCTGGCTGCGATCCTGAAGCAGCATCAGGGAGATGATGCCAGCGAGGAGTTGTTGCACCCTATCCGTAAGTATTCGTTTTTTATTAAAATACTTTAATAACAATGTTATATCAATTATTGAATATTAAATCTAGACATGAAACATTATAACATCCTTATTGGAGTCTTGTTTTATATAACTAAAACTACAATATAAGAGACTACAGGTAACATTTGGTGTGTAAACATCACATTGCTTTTTAGCTATGATGATACTAGGAAGTCTAATCAGCTATCCAATAATTAGATATCCAACACAAAATTCTTGTAAGAAACTTATTTTTTAATGTTATATCAAACTTTGATAAAAAATAGGCTCTAAGAATTTTGTATTACACTTAAAATTATTTTTTTTACAATTTTATAACCTACTAGCAGCCCGCCCAGCGGTTTTACCCGCTGCTAACAATTTCCCCCCGGGAATAAGACAGTTTTATTCAGCCTATGTACATCAGGGATAATGTAGGATTCTAAAAATCTTGACTTCAATTTAAAACAAATATTGTTTTCAGATGGTGGTGGCGTAAAGTTACATGCCATGTGATTAACCTGGCCAGCCCCATGGTAGTGCCTATATTTTTATTTTTTTTATCCCGCCCGAGCCGGTTTTCTATTAGGTCATAACAAAATTGTAATAAAAAAAGAAAATTGTGTGATACAAATTTCTTTTTTTAGAATGAACGTTCATGACGTCAATAAGTGATAATACTTTCCTACATTGAATAAAGAATTTCAATTTAAATTAACGGTAAAAGAATTTTTAAAATTGGTTTAGTAGTTTCGGAGCCTATTCAATTCAAACAAACAATAAATAAAATCCTGTTTCTAATATTAGTGTAGATTATATAATTATTATTTTAGTGTGAATAGCATCACCCGATTTCTTTCCCGTGGGAGTCGTAGAAGGCGACTAAGGGACTTGAGGGTGTGTATTGCAATTTTAGGCGATGGGCTGACAACCTGTCACTATGGTGATACACAATTTTCCGAATGACCCTCAAACATATGTCAGACGTGGCGTAAATGTCCGTTTTTGCGGCCGTTTACGCTCTGCCTAACCTGCAAGGGATAATAGTCATGATATGTGTATGTACCTATGTATTATTTTAGTGTAGATTTTTTTAATGCATTATTTAATGTTTTTTGTCGTCTTTATATACCGAGTAATGGACAGCCCTTCGAATACTGATAAGGGTGCATAAAACATAAAACTGGACAACTTTCCCCTTGAATCATATTTCAGGAAACGCCAAAAAAAGGCCTTCCATACAAAATCACAATCAACTGACTGCATTCACTATGGAAAGTCAGTTTTTTTACGTTTCCTGAAATACATTCCTAGGTGAAAGTTGTTCAGTTTCATGGTCTGCATGTACCCTATTAGTATTCTGAGGGCTACAGCCCTTTGAACACTGATAGGGTGGATGAAACATAAAACTGGACAACTTTCCCCTAGAAACATATTTCAGGAAACGCCAAAAAAATTACCTTCCATACAAAATCACAATCAGCTGACTGCATTCACTATGAGAAGTCAGTTTTTTTACGTTTCCTGAAATATATTCCTAGGGGAAAGTTGTTCAGTTTCATTGTCTGCATGTACCCTATTAGTATTCTGAGGGCTATCCCTGACACCCTTTAATACAGTAATGATTAAATGTAATCATTACACTGGTACGAATAATGTGGCGTAGTTGGTACATTTTTAAATGAAAAAGTAGTTATTGTGGCATAACTGTAATAGTTAGACATATGGTATCGCGGACATTATTATAGATATTGATGTCCTCTACAAAACTGTAGTACATCACTTTGCTCTATTGTCAATAATTTCCACAGCGTACGCGATATAAGATATTTTTTGGTTAATTTTTCACACATTGTGTTACATTATCGAAATTTTCACGCGGATCCCTATTTTTTTCTCGTTTAAAATAGCCTATGTTCATCAGGAATAATGTAGGATTCTAATGGTGAAAGAATTTTTAAAATCGGGCCAGTAGTTTCAGAGCCTATTCGATGCAAACAAACAAACAAACAAACAATCAAATCTTTCCTCTTTATAATATTAGTGTAGACAATGTTAAAAGCATGTAATGTCCATCTTCTAGCAGCCAATAATGATTATCAGGATAATCTGAGTTATTCTTTGGCAATTTTCCTTTAAATTTTTTAATTGATATTATTTTTTCATAGTTTTATTTCTTTTACAATGTAATACTTAATATGCCCTTAGGTTTTAAGGATGTATTAAATACTAGATTTCCGCCCAGCGGTTTCACCCGCTGCCCCTCATTTTCCCGTGGAAATAGTTGTTTTACCCTGGTAAAAAGTAGCATATGTGTTATTCCTAATTATACCCTACCTATGTTCCAAATTTCATCCAAATTGGTCAAGCCGTTTGAGCGTGAAGAGGTAACAAACATACAAACACACAATCTCTCAGATTTATAATATTAGTATTTATAGAAATAAAAAACATTTAGTAAGACATATTAAGAATAACCTTTGTTTTGTTTTGGCACAGAATAACATTAGACAATGCAGTTGTAAACAGGAAATACTTGCGTTTGCCACCGTGCCATGCACAAACAAACAAATTAGTAGTAATCTAGTGTCTAATCATATAGGAGTATCTAGTAACTAAGTTGTAGTGGAACCCTCTTAAGTGGTTTGTTTACATTGTTAAATAACATACAACTGTTGTAAAACTTATCCTGATCATCATGATTCTACATACATATATCAAACATTTGAGGGACATTTAGAAAATCGCCATAGTGACAGGTTGTCAGTCAATCTTCTAAAATTGCATTACATGTGTAACCCTCTTCCAGTTTCTGATAAAATTATTTAATATTTTGTATTCAAAAATTAATGCTGTACTTCATCTTAACGATATTTTGGACTATAGTATTAAATTGAGACTATGATTACAAAATTTGGTTTATTTCAAAAATCTTAAAAAGTATTTCAGTGCCCAAAAAAAATGCCCCTAATTCTCCTGGGAAACTCCCTTAGCTAATTCATTGCTCTTAATGTATTACTTTATAAAATCTAATAAGATTATCACTATAACCTAACACACCAAACAGTATACTGGGTGTTAGGAAAAGTACTACATTACTTTTAAGGGGACAACATTCTTTTTTAATTTAAATAACTTATTAACCATAAAATTATCAAGCTCTCTAAGTACATACCTTTTCCCGCCATAAAATTAAATGGCCTTTAAACCACAGGAAAATTATAAGCAATGTGTGAAACCCTTGAGCTTACTAGTAATTCATACATACATACATAAATCACGCCTATATTCCTTGCGGGGTAGGCAGAGCATTAACGGCCGTAGAACCGTTACCACGTCTGACAAAAGTTTGAGGGTCAATCAGATAACTATGTATCACTATAGTGACAGGTTGTCAGCCCATCGCCCCATATTGCAATACATATCTAACCCTCGAGTCCCTTACTAGTAATTCGTAGAGGAAAATTATCAGCTGGTCAAGGCCGTAGATCATTGCCCAAAATCTGTGACGTGATGATTCACACAATACCTGTACTCATGTACTGTTACCATCAAATTGATAGCAGATGATTTAACATTGTGAAATATTTTCAGGGTTTGTTTGTTCATTTAGTTAGGGCAATGACCTGCCTGACCAAATCTACTCTTATGTACTTGCTCTGTGACAACATAAAACTGAAGAAAACTGCTTGCGGCGTGACTATACGCCTGTATACCTTAGCATTTATGTCATACCGTTTTTTTATGTCATTCAAATATACCTCAGAAAACTGTACTAATATTATAAATCTGAGAGTTTGTGTGTGTATCTATGTTTGTTACCTCTTCACGCTCAAACGGCTTGACCAATTTGGATGAAATTTGGAACACAGGTAGAGTATAACCCGGAATAAAACATAGGCTAATAGGCTACTTTTTATTTTTACCGGAGGAAAACAACTATTATCACGGGAAAATGAGTGGCGGCGGGTGGGTTATATAAAGTGTAAAAAAATTTGCTGAGAATATTTTAAGGGGTGAACCAGTACGTGAAACTGAACAACTTTCCCCAAGGAACATAAGGAAATATGAAAAAATAATTTGACCCTCCCATACTTAGTGTTTTAACAAAAAAAAAAAAAAGTATATAAGTAATAGTATCAGCTATCTAGTTCCCATAGTACAAGCTTTGCTTAGTTTGGGGCTAGATGGCGCTGTGCGAAATGTCCAAGATATTTATTTATTTATAACCGGGCCAGGATAATTTGTATGGGAGGGCCAATTTTTTTTTTTCATATTTCTACCTATGTTCCTTGGGGAAAGTTGTTTAGTTTCACGTACTGGTTCACCCCTTAAAATATTCTCAGCTAATTTTTTTACACCATGTATACACACTTGTTTCTAAAAAATTAAGAAATCTACATAATATGTTTCCTGCAAGTCATATCAAAGGCAAACTACAGGTGATCTGTTTTTCATTATTTTAGGAATCAAATGTCATGGATGAGATAAGATTAGCTTTATTTATTTCATACCTATCTATGTCACAATTACAATTATTTAAAATTAGATAAAGATGTCCTAAGATAATATGATCGTCAATAGAATAAAAATATTAACAAAAATATAAATTATAAAACTAGTAAATGTCTAATAAAAATATAATATGTAACTTTTTGCCGTGTGATGCCGGCTTAGAATAGCATCACCCCATTTCTTTTCCGTGGGAGTCGTAAGAGGCGAATAAGGGACTCGAGGGTGTGTTTTGCAATTTTAGGCGAGGGGCTGACAACCTGTCACTTTGGCGATACACAATTTTCCAAATGGCGGGGCGTTGGTTTTTTGCGGCTGTGTACGCTCTGCCTACCCCGCAAGGGATAATAGGCGTGATATATGTATGTATGTATGCAACTTTTATATCGGACTTAAAATCAAGGCTTTAAAAGAATTAATCTATAACGTACTTGTACTCATGTACTGTTACCATCAAAGATTATTTAACATGGTGAAATAGTTTCAGAACTTGTTTGTTCAGCCATTGAAGGCAGTCACCTGCCTAGCTGTTTCACCTGGCCTGTTACCACATGATATTTGCATGTCTGCTGGACAGACAAAATACATGTACCATCATGTACTAATATATTCTATGACATCTGTGAGTTGCTATCTCTATGTATTTTTTGCAAATAAATTATACATACATACATACATAAATCACGCCTATATCCCTTACGGGGTAGGCAGAGCGTTAACGGCCGTTAGACGGATATTAACACCACGTCTGACAAAAGTTTGAGGGTCAATCAGATAACTGTGTATCACCATAGTGATAGGTTGTCAGCCCGTCGCCTAAAATTGCAATACACACCCTCGAGTCCCTAAGTCGCCTCTTACGACACCCATGGGTAAGAAATGGGGTGATGCTATTCTAAGCCGACATCACACGGCAAATAAATTACTTCATCTTTATCTTATCATTTTCTAATTTGACTAAAATGGTTTCCATTTGGTACATTTTCCCACTTAGTCCACTTTCTAACCTTCTCATTTTCCCACTTAGACCACCTATCTACTTGGTCTAGTTATCCATACATTATTATTATTTGATATAATTATGTTAGGTATATATAGGATGTAAAAATATTAGCTGCAAATATTTAAAAAGGGTGAACCGGTCCATGAAACTAAACACTTGACCCTAAAGAACATTGGTTGAATTAAGTTTTTTTTCATATTCGACCCATCTTCCCCAGGGAAAGTTGCTCAGTTTCATGGGCTGCTTCACCCTTTAAAATATATGCAGCTTATATTTTTACATCCTGTGTATTTAGGTGCAAATATTTTTACGGCGATTGCTACTTGTGAAATTTCATGTCTGACAAACATTTGAGGGTCATTCAGAAGATGTCATTCATCATAGAGACAGGTTGCCAAAATTGCAATACACATGTAACCCTCGACTCCCTTTGTAGCCTCTTACGACACCCACGGGGAAGAAATGGGGTGATGCTGTTTATTATGAGCCGTGTAACTGATGTAACAGTGTGGAATAGTTTTCAGGGCTTGTTTCTTCAATGAGGGCATTGACCTGCCTGACCCAACCTACTCTTATGTACTTGCTCTGTGACGTCATAGACACTAATAGTCACGCCTCTTTCTCTTAGCATTAATGGCGTCGATTCTCATGTACGAATTCCTCGGCTAATTTTAAGACATACTTGTAAATGACTGGAAATCTACTGTAATTTACTAGCTTAAATGACATTCGATTCCTAAAATAATGAAAAACATTACCTTTAGTTTGCTTTTGTTATGACACTTGCAGGCAAACAACAGATGCAGATTTCTTATTATGCATTTTTTATTTAAGACAAAAAATTGAATTTACAATTTGCCGAGGTAAACATAAATGCAAAAATCGATGACATATTAATGCTAATGCTACGTTCACACTATGCACCTGCCGCTACCGGAATATTCCTCGAAATACTTCTGCGGAAGTATTAACGCGAGGGAGTGTTCACACACTGCCGTCATACTCTTCTCGCACCAATACGAGTGAGCGAGATAGCAAAACATTCCACTTGCGCTCGTGCTGCCGTCCCTTTGGCTCGCGCACGAAAAGCCGACACTCGCGGGAGCACGGGAAGTGGCAGCGACATGACGAGTAGCAGCGCGAGTAACCTGACATGCTCGCGCTGCCCACTTCGCTATTTCCCTGCCCATATATCTGTAGTGTGAATAGGGGTAAAGTTTACAGGCGTGACTATTAGTTTATATGTTGTATGCAAGTACAAGGCAGTAGGTTTGGTCAGGCAGGTCAATGCCCTAACTGACTGAACAACCTTGAAACTATTTCACAATATTAAATAACCATTAATTTGATGGTGAAAATACAGCAGGTATGGTGTGGTGAGTATGGCAATACCCCCCAATAAAGGAGGCCCATGTCCAGCAGTGCACTGTTGTGGCTGTTATTGTACATATTAGTGATGTAACGAATGTCACGTATTGAACATGCGAATATTCGGATTTTGGTTAATTTTCGCTTATTGTCCTTGGTTTGGCGGCAGTCCCGCGTCGAACACGAATTTGTTAGGACGAGGTGCAATCCTTTTGCATCTTGTTTTATGAATTACCGAGTAGATCCGAATAAATTTAAACTAAATCCAATGTGTCACCACTAAGGTCAGCTGGTTAATATAAACAAGTAATTTTAAGGTTAGTGTCAATTAATTATATAAGTAAATCAATTTATCCTTGTTTGATTTCAAATTTATTAACTTACTAGCGACCCGCCCAGCGGTTTCACCCGCTGTTAACTGATTTCCCACGGGAAACAGACCTTCTCTCGACATAAATCAAACATAAAAACCTTCCTCTTGAATTACTCTATCTTTAAAAAAAAGGTCATCAAGATCCGTTTAGCGGTTTTGAAGATTTAAGCATACAAACAAACAAACAGACAGGGACAGACTTGAGAAGCGACTTTACTATACTATGTAGTGATAATCCCTCTCGCTGCATTAACGCATTGCTGGCTAGAATTTAGATAAAATTTTGTATGAAGCCCAGATAAGAGATAATTTGTAATGTTGGCAAGATGCATTGACAGAGGTGGACGCTAAAATTGTATCAATACATAAAACTACATAGTATAAAATAAAGTCTTTTCCCGTTTGGTGTCTCCTTATATCTTTAAAATACCCAACGGATTTTGATGCGTTTTTTTATTAGATAGAGTAACTTGAGAGGAAGGTTTGTAAATAAGTATAATTTATTCCGGGAAATTGTCACATTCCCATGGGAAAACGGGTAGCCCAACTGGTAGTAAACTTTTGACCCCCTTTTGACACCTTTAAGCATTAAAATTTCATAAATGCTGAAACACGTGTTTTATTATTTTAAGTCATCAGAATAGATAAAACGGAATTTTATCTATAATAGATGCTTTATTACATAAAAAAACTTCATGTCCAAGTTTTATCTCTCTAGGTGATCCGTTTCAAAATTAGTGATTAGACTTATGACTTAAAATAATTAAACACGCGTTTCAGCACTTTCAGCATATTTGAAATTATAGCAATTAGGGTCAAAAGGGGGTTAAAAGTTTGTATGAAAGTTCGTTTTTTTAAATGAATGTGATCTGTTTCAAAATTTGTGGTTAGACTAATAACTTAAAATAATTAAATACGTGTTTCAGCATTTTTGAAATTTTAACCCTTAAATGGGTGAAAAGGGGGTTAAAAGTTTGTATGAAAGTTTTTTATCTTAAATGTGATCTGTTTCAAAATTTCTGATTAGACTCATAACTTTAAATAATTAAATACGTATTTCAGCATTTTTTAAATTTTAATCTTTAAAGGTGTCAAAAGGGGGTCAAAAGTTTACTACCATTTGGGTTACCCGGTTTCCCATGGGAACGTCCGAATTTTCCGGAATAAATTATACTTATAAACCTTCCTCTCAAGTTACTCTATCTAATAAAAAAACCGCATCAAAATCCGTTGGGTACTTCTTAAGATATAAGGAGACACCAAACGGGAAGCGACTTGATTTTATACTATGTAATGAAATGATATCAGCTTCAATTTTATAGATTTTCTTATGTTCATATTCGCAAACAAAACATTCGCACAAACCTTGCGAATATCCAAAAAATATGCGTATATACGCGAATGCGAATGCGAATATTCGTTACATAAAGTACATTACTAGTACGTATCAGCATGAATGAATATGAATCAGCAAGTCACTGATACCTTGGGAAATTATCTGTTAATGGTTCCTTCATCAACTCTGTGTCGCAATCAATCTCTAAATAGTATAAAACGAAGTCGCTTCCCGTGTCTCTATGTCCCGATGTATGCTTGGATATTTAAAAGTACGCAACGGGTTTTGATGCGGTTTTCTTTAGTAGATAGACTAATTCAAGAGGAATGTTTTTATGTATAACTAGATTTCCGCCCAGCGGTTTCACACGCTGCCACTCATTCTACCGTGGTAATTGTTGTTTTCCTGCAGTAAAAAGCGGCCTATGTGTTATTCCAGGTTATATTCTACCTGTATTCAAAATTTTCATCCATATCGGTCAAGCCGTTTGAGCGTGAAGAGGTAACAAAAATACATACATACATTCACACACACAAACTCTCAGATTTATAATATTAGTACGGATTTATGCCGGGAAATGGTGTTTTTCCCGCGGGAAAACTGTTAGCAGCTGGTGAAACCGATGGGAGGGCGGCTAAAATAATGATCTGCAGCACTTGGTAAATGCTAATAAAGTAGTAAATTTTAGGTTTATTAAACTTTATCAGTTTACTGACTTAGTAACGTAACAAGTAAAGTTGTAAATTTCAAGTTTATTAGACTTTATTAGTCCACTGATTTGACGGCCGATGTCGCGCAGTGGTAAGTACTGTACGACTGCCTGCAGCGCAAAGGTTCCGGGTTCGATTCCCTGTGGGACACTCGCAAAGTCGATATTATCACTTCGTGAATTTGTTTCCAATCTGGTTAGGCTGATACATCAAATTGTCTAAAAAGAAAGATGGTTTAGTACAAATAGTGCATCTAAAGGCACGTTTAGCCGTTGGTCCCGGTTTCTGTCTTTTATTTCTTAGACGGCGGTCGTTACGCAACCATATCAGAGGCCTGTAGGGAAAATTCTGATACCGAGTTCATCGGGTCGTTAATAGACTCTGTGTCCCACTCGAAAAAAAGAGCTCTTTTTGTAGAAATGTGACTCATACCCTGATAATGATAACTTGTTTTTTCGTGCAAATAACACTAAAATGTACTTTTGAACATCATGTCTACGAAATCTTAGATAAACTATCAGTCGAAACTAGTGTTGTTTTAGTATCGAATATTGTTTTTCCTTGCGTTGAGTTTTGAGGAGAAAACCCCACGATATGTGAGATAAGATTATTTATAGTTACAGATAGATATTTACATAGGTAGGTGTAACTAGGTACTATCACCAGCATCTTGAGATACCCATTTAAGAGATTTTCTGCCTTAGAATAGCATCAACTTCAACAGCCACAACAGTCCACTGCTGGACATGGCCTCCCCCCATCAGGGCGTATTCCTTGCAAGGCGGATTGGCGAGTGCATTGCAAGGTGTTGTATTTACAGGGAACGCTGCTGCCCATTTCTTGGATTCCTTCCTTAGTCGCATTTTACGTAACCCACAGACAGAAATGAGGTGTAAGCCGGCACTACACAGCAAGAAACCTGGGCCCAGATTAGTTTTCCATTGTAATGCCATCGACACTCAATTGCCTATCTATTGCCATTGTTATTTACTATACTACCAACTGTTAGCGGAATGTGAAACGACCAAAAGTATCCAACTGACAGTCTATTTAAACACAACTAGGACGCTTTTCAAATAGCGGAATACTGCCCCAGCGCGTTAGTTGAGCGAAGTGCCGTATGAATGACTTTAGTACTAACACACACTTAACACGCGTATACATCTGAATCCCCCCTGAGAGGCGAGTACTAAGAACCTGAGGTTTAAGTTTCATGCCGTTTTAAAATTGTAGGCGATGATCGGCTGTAGCCTATCACCAACTACAGTGATACACAATTTACTGTGGTTTATGTATTATGCACTCAAGAGTGCTACATTATTTTCATAAATAAACGTACATTAAAAATTTGGGAAGTGTCAGTCGATGCGCCGGTAGCTCCGTTGGCAGAGCAGTGGGACTATACCCCACGGTCCCGGTTTAACTCCCGGCGGGCGTTGCCATTTTTTAATTTCGTATTTTCATTTATGATACACAATTCTTTTGAAATTACGGCCGTTATACCTATTTGGCAGGCGTGGTGGCGACAACGGTAATATTTTTACGCCTGTATTAGCTCTACCTAACTCCGCAAGTGATAAAAGCTTGATGTAACTATGTATCTGTGTTATAGTTGGATAACCATATGTTTCTCTTTGAATTAATCCCTGAAACTAAATCGAGGTGGTGCCGATTGTACATCACGTATAACGTCACAAACAAACAAGGTGACGTGAACGTAGTGTTGAGCGTAAACGCGCGTATTGTGTGACGTAGGACTACGATTGTGCAAATGTAGCACATAACAATAATATACATACATACATATATCACGCCTTTATCCCTTGAGCGTAAACGGCCGCAAAAAACGGACCGTTACGCCACGTCTGACAAACATTTGAGGGTCATTCGGAAAATTGTGTATCGCCATAGTGACAGGTTGTCAGCCCACCGCCTAAAATTGCAATACACACCCTCGAGTCCCTTCATCGCATTTTACGACACCCACGGGAAAGAAATGATAATGATAATATTAAAGATAAATAACCGCGATTGGATGACGTAAGAAGCTATCAGTAGTAGTGCTAATTAACGAGCATTTTTACAATATATAGGGTGAAATGTTACTATAGTATGGTCATCCGAATAATCCATATTTGACAGCTGGCAGACTGGTGCTAAAGCTATAGCAGAGGGTCAATTTTCCTTTAACGACATCTCTGATAGTATGAAGATGACAGCTGACAAAAATGGCTTACTGGGATGGCCTTACTTTAGTTACTGATAGCAAAAATCTCAAGACGGGCTGTTGATATCAGTAACTTTTAATCTGTGGTTTATCCGTTACGTGCGAGTACGAACAAACAAAAAGAATCAAATATTTCCTCTTTATAATATGAAAAGATAAATAACTCTTGACGTAAAACTCTTAGTTTCACGTAATAACCGCGATTGGATGACGTAAGAAGCTACCTAAGCTTAGAGGCGACTAAGGGACTCGAGGGTGTGTATTGCAATTTTAGGCGATGGGCTGACAACCTGTCACTATGGCGATGAACAATTTTCCGCTTGACCCTCAATTATTTGTCAGACGTGGCGTGAGTGACCGTTTTTTGCGGCTGTTTGCGCTCTGCCTACCCCGCAAGGGATTATAGGCGTGATATGTGTATGTATGTATGTAAGAAGCTACCTGTAGTAGTGCTTATCAATTAGGATATTTTTCAAATACGGGGTATACGGGACAGCCCTCCGAATACTAATAGGGTGCATGCAGACCATGATACTGAACAACTTTTCCATAGGAACGTATGTCAGGAAACGACAAAAAAATTCAGCCTTCCATACAAAATCACGATCAGCTGATTGAATTTAATATGGGAAATCGATTTTTTTTAAGTTTTCTGCAATATGAAAAATACTCTGTCTCTGTCCTATGACCTAGACTAGAGTCAAGAGCAAACCCATCTACACTAATATTATAAAGAGGAAAGATTTGATTGTTTGTTTGTTTGTTTGTTTGCATCGAATAGGCTCCGAAACTACTGGCCCGATTTTAAAAATTCTTTTACCATTAGAATCCTACATTATTCCTGATGAACATAGGCTATATTTTATACGAGAAAAAAATAGGGATCCGCGTGAAAATTTCGATAATGTAACCCAACGTGTAAAAAATTTACCAAAAAAATATCTTATATCGCGTACGCTGTGGAAATTATTGACAATAGAGCAAAGTGATGTACTACAGTTTTATAGAGGACATCAATATCTATAATAATGTCGGCGATACCATATGTCTAACTATTACAGTTATGCCACAATAACTATTTTTTCATTAAAAAAATTACAAACTACGCCACATTATTCATACCAGTGTAATGATTACATTTAATCATTACTGTATTAAAGAGTGTCAGGGAAAGCCTTCCGAACACTGATAGGGTACATGCAGACCATGAAACTGAACAACTTTCCCCTAGGAACATATTTCAGGAAACGTAAAAAACTGACTTCCCATAGTGAATGCAGTCAGCTGATTGTGATTTGGTATGGAAGGTAATTTTTTTGGCGTTTCCTGACATATGTTTCAAGGGGAAAGTTGTCCAGTTTTATGTTTCATGCACCCTATCAGTATTCGAAGGGCTGTCCCTTACTCGGTATAAAAAAAGACGACAAAAAACATTAAATAATGCTTTCAAAAAATCTACACTAAAATAATACATACATACCCATATCACGCCTATTATCCCTTGCGGGGTAGGCAGAGTGTAAACGGCCGCAAAAACGGACATTTACGCCACGTCATATGTTTGAGGGTCATTCGGAAAATTGTGTATCGCCATAGTGACAGGTTGTCAACCCATCGCCTAAAATTGCAATAGGTACACACCCTCAAGTTCCTTAGTCGCCTCCTACGACTCCCACGGGAAAGAAATCGGGTGATGCTATTCTAAGCCGGCATCACACTAAAATAATAATAATAATATAATCTACACTAATATTAGAAACATTTTTTTTTTATTGTGTGTTTGAATTGAATATTCTCCGAAACTACTGGGCCGATTAAAAAAAATCTTTTACCGTTAATTGAAATTGGAATTCTTTTTTCAAGGTAGGATAGTATTATCACATTATTATTGACGTCATGAACCGTCATTCTAAAAAAAGAAATTTGTATCACACAATTTTCTTTTTTTTATTACAATTTTGTTATGACCTAATAGAAAACCGGCTCGGGCGGGATAAAAAAAAATAAAATTAAGGCACTGCCATGGGGCTGGCCAGGTTAATCACACGGCATGTAACTTTACGCCACCACCATCTGAAAACGATATTTGTTTCAAATTGAAGTTAAGATTTTTAGAATCCTACATTATCCCTGATGATCATAGGCTATATTAAACTGTCTTATTCCCGGGGGAAAATTGTTAGCAGCGGGTGAAACCGCTGGGCGGGCTGCAAGTCATTAATAAAAAAAAAAAAAAAATTCTTAAGGAAAGTTATTCAGTTTCACGGTCACTGTATATAGGGTGCAATTTTACTGTGACCGATAGTGAAACCTCAAGAACATAGGTTGAAATATGAAAAGAAAATGTTTTTATAGTAACTCAAATCAGCTGATCGGCAATTTTGTATCGGAAGTCCAGTGTTTTTTATATCGACTCATGTTCCTTGGGGAAAGTTTTTCTTTATGACCAGCACGTCTTGAGTTTTTCCTATCGGTCACTCGTATAATTTCACCCTATATATTTGACGGTCGATGTGGCGCAGTGGTTGTGCGACCGCCTGCGACGCAAAGGTTCCGGGTTCGATTCTCGGTGGGACACTCACAAAATTGATATTTATCACTTTGTAAATTTGTTCCCGGTCTGGTTAGGACATTGAAGGGTGAACCACCTGATTGTCCGAAAATAAATGGTTCCGTGCTTCGGAGGGCACGTTAAGCCGTCGGTCCCGGTTGCTGTCTATGATTACTTAGACAGCGATCGTTACACAACCATGTCAGAGGCCCACTACTAGTAGTAGGCGGTTGAAAAATTCTGACACCAGGGTTCATCGGGTCGTTGGACGCCTCTGTGTCCCACACGATAAAGAGAGAGACCCTACATATTAAGAGGCAGGCAACGACAGATATCCAGCGGGATTCCCGCGTCAAATAGCTTACTGTGTTAAGTCCTAAGTCAACAGAAACAGATCGCCTTAAATATGACGAATTTTAATAAAAAACATTTAACGCCTTTTACCCCTTTAAGTGTAGATAATTGAAGTTGTAGTTAATTTTTGAGTGAGATTTTCATACCATTTGAATTAATTCATAATTCATAATTCGTTTATTCATCAATTTATAACATGACAGTATCGACCAAAGCGTTATAAAGACATTCATATTGCATAATAATTAAATGAGTACAATAGTACCTACAAACAGTGTGAATAAGGATAGACTAAAGAATTTATAATTAAAATATCAACCTTCTTCAGTTTTTCTTAATTCCTATTTGAAGTCAATATTTAAGTTTCATTTTGTACGGTCGGATTCATAAGTGGAGTCATAGTTAGACCACTTGACAGATTGCAATACGGGTTATTATCCTCTGTACTTACTTTACTAACTTACGCACACACGTAAGATTATCGACTGTAAGTAGAAAAGTCCACCTTAAGGCGTAGCATTAAAACTTAAACAGATTACCACCTATAAGCGACATCTATGTAATCTTTGAAATAATTACTCGGTGATAGCCTATTCGCCACCACATCACCACAAAGTATACATCACACTGGTTTGTCTAAAACTGTATTATAGTTATCCTTATTCGTTCACTTGTAGTAAAGCAATAGATTACATATCTTTATTTCGTCGTATTGATCACAAGCTACCGTAGCTTAGCGGTAATAGTTCTTACCTTCTAATCAGAACGGAACCGGGTTCCCATCCGATCTCTGTATGTTGTATAATGTTTTTTTATATGTTTTTACCATATTTTCTCCAGTAATAATTATTTTATATAATATTTTTCTATATATTCATACATACATACATACATATATCACGCCCATAATCCCTTGCGGGGTAGGCAGAGCGTAAATGGCCACAAAAACGGACATTTACGCCACATCTGACAAATATTTGAGGGACATTCTGAAAATTGTGTATCGCCATAGTGACAGGTTGTCAGCCCATCGCCTAAATTGCAATACACACCCTCAAGTCCCTTAGTCGCCTCTTACGACTCCCACGGGTAAGAAATGGGGTGATGCTATTCTAAGCCGGCATCACACGGCACCTATATATTCATCTATGTATTATATCTATAAATGTTTATTGTAAATTATGTATCAAAATATTATATCTAAAAACATAAACCTATAATATTGTAATAAAACAAAAAGTAAGGTAAGAAATTATTTTATTGGTAGGTATAGTATTACTTTATGTAAATAACATAATGACATGAATGAGAACTTTTGGTAACCATAAGATACGAGTATGTAAAACTACATAAAATACTTGCTGCCGTAATACTTAGTTTATAGTTTTGTTTGAATGATAAAACACAATATTATGTAAAATGATATTAAGTGTTCATTAGCTGAAACATCGATAGGTAATTATTTATAAGATCATAGGAATGATCCAAATCTTGGATTGAATCTTTCAATAAAGTTATTTAAGTAATAATTTCGTTAGTAATTATTTTATTGTTCTATGTTTAACGATGATGCACTTTCCTCGGAAGTAAAAGTAATTGTAATAATAATAAATCAGTTATTTGCCTACATCTCAAGGTTTAAGCTTAAGTACTCGTTTTCGTAATGAAAAGATATTGAAGCAAGGCCTTAAGATAACTGACTAATAATGATCAATCATAAATAAATATATATCGATGTTTTAGCATAATTTAATTGCTAATGTAATGCTCCACAAATACCTACTGCAATAGTAGGCGGGTAAGCAGGTAAACAGAGGTTGAGTGAGCAACGATTTATTGGGCCCGCTTCGGCATACATTGCTGATTATTTTGTGTATATTCATATATTATAATGAAATACACAAGATAATCAGCAATGTATGCTAGATCGGGTCTGATTGGAATCTTAAGTAAAAATCGCCGCTTACATAATTAGTATTTGGTGTTACCTCCGCTGTTTTCAACAACACTTAATAAACACTTAATAGACTCGACCAAATAAGTCCATATATCTGTTCCTCTGGTACTCTCCCACACTCCCAGGCAGTGAGCCTCTAAAGCTTCTGTAGTTCTTTCATTGCGCATGTCCCACCTTTGCACCATTAAACCCCATAAATTCTCTATGGGATTTAAGTCCGGAGATTTTGCTGGCCAACAAATAACTTGGATATCTGGGTGCTGGCTAAACCAATTATTCACCACGGCAGCTCGATGCACTGGACAATTTATCCTGGACAAATGCAAAACGAGGAACTTCACTAGCAGGATAAACAGTTAAACATTTCGCACCGTCGTCGGTAGCATGCTTTCCTGTAGCATATCAACATAATTAGCGGCAGTTGCACGCCCTGTTTCTTGTGCTACTAATTCGCCTGGACCAGCGGCAGAACCATTTTCTTCATATTGTTACACCATCATCCTCCGCTGTGAATCATTAATAAGACGAGTCGAGTTTTTACGCTACCTTCCTCTTCAAAACGTGTAACCCAACGTTTAACAGTCTTCCACTAAAACAAAGTAGCATTATTAATAAAAAAGTTTATACTAATCGGTTCACAGCTACCAACATACTATGAGTCAAAGTTTTTAATATTTAAAATACAATTGTAATGAAATAAAACTATACTTACGGCCAGACCAGTCTGATTAGCAATTTGAGTTAAATTAAATCCAATATCATGCAGCGCCACAGATAATTGCAGCGCAACAATACGCTGCTTATCCTGCAAACTGATAATAGTATGCATTTTGAAGAAATAAACACTGAAGTTTAATAAATAAACTTAGGTTAAAAAAAAACACTTAGCACACGCACTATCTCGCAAACGATCTAGCAACAACTAAAATGTAATTCAAAATTTACTAAATTTTGCTTCATTTGATAAAATAAAAACTACAACGAAGATATCGGGATTCGATCCATTGTCTCCACAATAACGGTCAAGAATTTGCCTGACCGCGCTACTGACCAAGCTACCGAAGCTAATGATTCATGTAGTGAAATAGTCAATACTACTCAGCCTATTATACAATGGTAGTTCGTCAAATAATAGTATGTTATACCACAGAATAATAACTAGTAACTAGCGTTACAGAAGCTTTACTTCGCAATGGTTTTCAAAGAAATATGTACTCAATCTGATAGACAATATGATTTAATTTAGCTCGCGTTCCAGTCAACCACGTGTTCATTTACATACCTGTCAAATATTTTTTTGAGGGAATATAAGCCGCGGCCTAGGGTTGCTTACTTCGAGAAACTACTTACGCCATCTAGCGCACAACACGAGCGTTTACTCCTACTTTTGGCGGGCACGCAGCAGGCAGCGACGAGTACGTTCATGTAGTCTAAGACCTCGCAGCATAAATTGTATATTATGCTATACGATTATTGTCGAAGATTTAATTCAATGAAGTAATAAACCTGCAATAGTCCTTGCATCAGGCGGGTGCTGGCTCTGGGTGTACGAGTACTTCTATAGTGCAGACAGAGCAAGTATCCGCTCGATGTACACATCACAACACATTATTTGGTATAAAAAAGGCCTCTGTGCTGTTGGCTTTGGCCCCACACATGACTCAAAGGACCGGGTCCCTGTGGGCCCGAGATCCGAAAAGAATACCAACATAATAATAATAAAATGTATACTAATAATAATAATATTATAATGTATACAAATTTTTTTCCCGTGGGTGTCGTAAAAGGCGACGACGATCAATTTTAGGCGATGGGCTGACAACCTGTCACTATGGCGATTCACAATTTTCTGAATGACCCTAGAATGTTTGTCAGACGTGGCGTAAATGTCCGTTTTTAGCGGTCGTTTACGCTCTGCCTATATATGTATGTATGTATGTAATAACAAGTCCTGGCGCTGGTTGCATATCTTGAAATTTTGTGAAAACACCTAAATCGATTAAAATTATTCTTCAGTTAAAAACCGATATCAGTTTAAAAAATAAAAACTAAGACGCGCGCGAACCCGCGGGTATCAGCTAGCACCTAAATATGTGCCGAGTGTGAATAGTGCTCACCGAAACTAGCACAATATAATTTTCATCTTGCACCTACAATTTAACTGCATTATTGCAAAATATTATTTTATTTTTAAAATTATTTATTATATTTCCAAGCAAGAAATTCACAATATGGATTCGCAAACATTCTTTAAGTTGAAAAGAATTCAATAGACGTATCACATATAAATATTCTGCGTTGGGCTCTTAGTCTAAGTTCGTAAATGAATACGAACGACAGATGAAATGCAACTCGAATGAAACGACTAAACCTTTTTATTTAATTTTAAATACTTACTTTTCGGATTTTGGAATAGTAGGTACTTTGTTCAACAAAAAAAGAAAGGGTTTGTTTAGAATTAAATTCATTTCAAAAAGGAACATAATGTAATCAAATCAAGAGTATTTCTTTGCTTTTTATCGTCTGTCCATCTTGCAAAAAATTGTCGAGAAAGTTGAACAAATAGCGCACGCGTGTGACTTCTTTCGCTTGCGACAACCCGCTAGATTAGCCCTTTCGCAGTGGCCGGCGCCTGGAGGTATGTTTTCAATACCTACACGCGGAGTGACACAGGCCTGGTTATACGTCATTTGTGTCATTGTGTGAGTGTCGCCGCGGGTGCGAGCGACTTGTTTTCTGAGGTTTGTGTTAACTATGACTCCACTTTTGAATGCGACCATTTTCAAAAACTTTCTGAAGTACGGCAGAACGATGAACATATGAAACCCTTTTTCATTTTAGTTTCTACTCGTGGTTCTGAACAACTTCTATAGTGGTGCCAGTGCCACTAACGAATTCGCAAAAAAGTTTTGGATTTTCCATAGAATAAATTATATCTACTCAAAATGTATTGAACACCCAAAACATTTATTGCGAATTCTATAGTTAAAAATTAACTCCAGTAGAAACACCCTTTTTCGTATGTTCAACGTTCTGCTGAACATACTGTATAAAAAATTGATGACTGCAGTCATTCATTCAAATTAAAGTACATGAAATAAGAATTTAATTTTGACACTATACCTCATAGTTAACTTATATGTGAGTTAAAATTACTTTTTTGGGGTTTTGGGAAATTAGTTTCAGCAAAACATTTGTAGGCTGAAAGAATAGCAGATGATATTCTGACTCTAAACCCCGTTTTTTTAGCATAACCTTCTGGTACTATTTCAAAACCTTTTTATGTTTCTAAATTCAAATAAATAAAACTTAACTTTACCTTTATGTATAGATAAGATATCGTCGGCCTTCACTTATTTGTAATTATTGTTATAGAGCAGGGTTTCTAAACACAGGCTATTTCTGCTTAAATAGAGACACCAACCAACAACTATGTAATTAAGGCTTTAATTGTTGAAGAAAATTTATTATTTTATTTTATTCAATATCTTATTTTAATGATGTACAGTAATGTTTCTCCCTTGATGGATCCCTCAGATTACTTGCAG
This sequence comes from Tuta absoluta, assembly GCA_027580185.1. Taxonomy (NCBI): domain Eukaryota; kingdom Metazoa; phylum Arthropoda; class Insecta; order Lepidoptera; family Gelechiidae; genus Tuta; species Tuta absoluta. The sequence continues at coordinate 2,773,236 of JAQAHW010000038.1, forward strand.
CAGGGATTTTACTGAAGGAATAATTTTCCGATACCGAAATTTTCTGTTAATGCATCGTTGACGTTATTACCATTACCGTTATTTCTACCATCTACGTTACCTAAACCGCTATAAACACTGTTTTCTAAGTACATCTCCTACGATTTCGCACGCAATTTTTTGATAAAGCGCAATGTATATTTCGATATCCAAATGATTTCGATAGCGGTACCGCTATTTTCTACCTTTTTTCTACTGGTACACCCATATAATAATCAATTTTTGTCTAACTTTTAAATGTATACCGGACTGATAGCAATTTACCCTGCACCTTAAACGAAAACAATCCTTGCTTGGAAGAGAGATTAAAAAAGAAAGCGTTTTTGTTCGATTATTGGCCCCTTCGAAGCACGCAAACATTTTTCTAAAAGTTGATAGATAGGTAGGCTAGGTAAAGTACCTAACCTAGTACTTTCCTATAGCATAAAATTTATTTTAACTTGCCAGTGCAGATAACAATGAACTTTTGTTTGCTGCCTGCCAAAAATCCTCTTAATTTCTCCTAAATGGTCATATTGAGTATCAATTAAATTAGTACATACAAATACAAGAGCAATTTTTCTACAAACAATGACGTGTGTGTGACATGTATAATTAATTTTATTGAGAGCGGTGTCACAGTATACAAAATAAAAGCAGTAGGAAGTAACGCTGACTTCAAAAACCCTCAAAAGGCCAAACGCACCGCCGCCCCCCGGATTATAATACCCAAGGAAGTTGATGGGTCAGCTAATGGCTTTCCAAACAAATGGACTGACCCCATGATAAGACAGGGCATATAACCAGTTCAGCTTGTGTGCTTTGCATTGAAACTTCATAGTGATATGGCAGTTGTTGAATGAGAGCAGCGCGTTCTTTGCCCCGACATCAAACCCCTAGATTTTCGCGCAGTTGAATGTATAACAAGACCTTTATTTTACTGCGCCGCGACGGCAGTGCTATGCCGGTTGCTTACCTGTTTGTATCGACAAGTAGGCAGCAACATTCATTGTCATAACCTTGGGGACCCTAGATTTCCACGCCGTTATATTGAAACGTTATACTGAACCATAATTTTACTGCCCTTGTATTAATTCAAAACGCTAGGCTGAACCCAAATTTTACCGCCTTTATATTAATGAAATGACTCTACTGTACCTAACCTTTACTATGGCACTGCTATGCCGGTTGTTTACTTGTATCAGCGAGTAGGCAGCGGTTATTGACCTGACCTTGGGGCCCCTAGATTTCCGCGCCTAGCCGAATTCCGCACGAGGATTATGAGTTACGATTGATTTCTTATTACTCATCGAAACCAAGTAGGTAGGTAGGTACTTAGTTGTGTAGGTAAATGGTGTGAGGGAAAATTAAGACAGAATTACTTGCCTTTCATACATATTATTTTATCTCTATTCTTCTATGAGTTTATCAGGTTGTTCGCTCGCTCGATGTCCCACACTATGATAAGAAGAACAAATTAAATGGATTTCCATAATTTTGCGCAGCCTACTTTTTATTTTAAAATTTAAGCTCCAAAATTGTTTGAAAGATCTGGATTTCAGTCGAATCTTCACTAGCATCAGGCAGCGTGCTTAGTTTAATCCATACTATCATATTATAAATTCGAAAGTAACTCTGACTGTCTGTAACGTTTTCACGCTTAAAGCACTGAACCGAATTTGAAACAATTTGGCATAGGTAAGCATAGGTATAGACAGGACAAGGAAAATCTATCAATCCTCCGGGAAACAAAGTAAATCATTATTAAGTAACATAGCGCAAAACGCCGAAGAAAATCATCAGACGAGGATTCGTTGTGTGGATTGCTTTGCTTTTTGTGTCAGGCAATATATAGTTGTTTTACTATCTAGTGCGGATGAAGTCGCGGGTAAAAGCTATTTCCTAATTAGAAAATAATACTTTGTATGGGTAGCCTTAGACCGTAAGAATGAAAAAATATTCCCTCTTATTTTTGAAAACGTGCATGTTACCTGGTATCGCGAAATTTTCCTATCACCTACCCAATGCATCTTCCTTTACCACGACATTTTACTCAAATATGCCTCTTCATTTCCAGAACACGTGTGGCAAGTGAACGTCCAGAAGAAAGGGCTGGGCGCCTCCAAGAACATCCAGGGTCTCTACAACCTCTGCCTCACTGACAAGACCATAACCCTGGTGAAGATCAAGAGCCACAACAATGTGATCAGTGACCTGGGCATCCCTGAAAGAGTCGAGTACTCCTTGAAGAATATTAGAAGGTAAGATTTTGCAAACTGCTTACAAACGGACGAAACTGTTTCAACTTCAAAGCAGCAGCGGCAATAGTTGGCGACACGGCAAGCCATAACTGCAGCCTTCAGCACTTCTCACACGAGCTGAGTCTGTAAGCGCCGCCACTATTCAACGGCAGCTCGTTGCTGACAAGTGGCGACGACCACCGATAGGTGTCAACGTCTGATGTCCGTCTGTAACCAGCCATAAATACATACTGCTAGACGTGGGCCTCCAACAGGGTACGTCATAGGGCACGATCTCTCATTTCGTCATCCAGACGCTACCACCCGCTTTTTTTTAGTCATCGGTCCATCTGGCCGGAGGTCGTTCAACGCTACGCTTGCCAAGGCGTGGCCTCCACTCGAGAACCCGCCTTATCTAAATCAATTGCAGACGGAGTCAACCCCACCATATTCTGGTAATGGAAAAACCACAATAACAGGACGGGAAATTTGAGGCACTGTGTCTCTTCTGCTAACACGTCTACAATATTGTTGCTCGGGGTAGGTGAAAAATCTTCCTTGAAATAAAACTCAATAATTAATGTTTCTGCAAACGGGAGAGTCCAAAAGTCTACGGGAACTCCAGTAGAAAATACGATTAAAATATCAGGCTTTATTTATTTAAAATAAGCTCAGTTTGGGTGTTTGTGGGTTTTCGATAAAAACGAATTTAAGGAAAAAACATGCCATTAGCTTCAGTTTCCATAATCCTGTACTCCAAATAACACGTTTTCAATATAAATTGTTAAATTTGAAATTGAAGTGACGATGAATGTTATTAAACGTTTTTCTTTGTTGAAAACTGGAAGCGTGAAATCCAAGCCAAAGCGTCGTGTTTCTTTTGATACTCGACATAATATTACGAAAAAATACTGCTGGTATGTAATTACATGACACTATTATGATAAAACTCTTGACATCGGTGTTCATTGGGTCGTTTGTAAACTCGGTGTTTGTAAACCTGACAGAAGAAGAAGGATAGAAGTTTTTTGTTTGTATCTCGGGTGAAATTTACTAGTGACCTATAGTGAAATATCAAGACGGGCTGGTGATAAGAAACAACTTTACCAAAGGAACATAGGCCGAAAAAATTCTAGCATCCCTAAATTGTCGATCAACAGATTTGAGTTACTGCGGTAACTTAAAATATTTTTGTCATATTTCAACATACTATGTTCTATTTTCCGAATGACGCTCAAACATTTGTCAGACGTGGTTTAAATGTCCGCTTTTTGCGGCTGTTTACGCTCTGCATACCCCGCAAGGGATTATAGGCGTGATATGTGTGTGTATGTGTATGTTCTTAGAGGAGAGTTGTTCCTTATCACCAGCTCGTCTTGAGATTTTGCCATCGGTCACTAGTAAAATTTCACCCTATATAATCGATTATTTCCGAAACTACTGGTCCAATTTAAAAAAATATTTTACCGTTGCAATGCTATACTATCGCTGAGTAAACTTAGGCTATTTCTTACAGTGGGTTAAACACTTGATTAATATAAAAGTGTACCAAGAGCCGAGCCAGTCTACTTCATTAACAAACATACAAAACTTCCACCCGTAACGATATAACGATGTTTGAACACAAACAATGCCTTTCCTTATGTGTGTGTAAATATACCAAATAGATTACATGCCGCGTGATGCTGGCTTAGAATAGCATCACCCCATTTTTTGGGTGTCGTTGGAGGCGACTATTGGACTCGAGGGTTACATGTATGTATATTGCAATTTTAGGCGATGGTAATACACACTTTTCTGAATGCCCCTCAAACGTTTGTCAAGAGACGTGGCGTAAGTGTAGGTACGTTTTTACGGCTGTTTAAGCTCTGCCTACCCCGCAAGGGATAAAGATTAGTGGACTTATTTTAGATTTTATCTTGAACGTATGAAAACTGAAACCCACGCGAGCCGTAGGCGGTAAACCCATTTGGCGAATAGTGAGTGGGGTAATGTCGGTATCAGATTGTACACTTTCATATAAGGTCATATTAAATGCCGTGTAATGTGGGCTTAGAATAGCATCACCCCATTTCTTTTCTGTGGGTGTCGTAAGAGGCGACTTGAGTTCCTCAAGAAAATTACTTTATTCAATGTAGGATAGTATTATCAATCAGTTATTGACGTCGTGATTCGTTTAGTAAAAAAAAATGTGTAACACAATTTTATTATTTTTATTAAAAAATTACATGTATATTGTAATTTTTGAGCGATGGGGTGACAACCTGCTACTATGGCAATACACTGAATGACTGAATGACTCTGAACTTACTCTGAATGACTTTCAAATGTTTTGTCAGACGTAGCGTAAATGACTGTTTTTTACGCTCTGCCTTCTCCGCTAGGGATATAGGCGTGATATATGTTTGAAATATAGATTAATGGTATGTTTGTGTATCTGTGTATTAAATTCAGTGCAAATATTCTCATGGTGAGTTCTACTCGTAAAACTGAACAACTTTCCGTGAGGAACAAAGGTCGAAATATGAAATAAAAAGTGACACATTTTTCGACATCTTTGTATCCTATTTTTTTTATATATTTCGACCTTTGATGCTCGGGGAAAGTTGTTAAGTTTTACGAGTAGAACTCATCCTAAGAATATTTGCACTGAGTTTAATGATACCTTATACAAGCTGTTACAAAAAAAAACAAAAATGATAATATTCTTAATTATCATCAGTCGCCGATATAATCACATCACTAGTCAGTACTCCACTTCTCTCCCAACAAATCTCGATTCGGCATTGCAACGGACAACAATATTTAGTTGTGTAATTTGATTTAATAAATTATTTTCCGTAATTTTCAAAATCGACACTACTGCTTCAATTAATTGTCAACTAGCTGTTACCCGCGGAGTTGCCCGCTTGACCCTCGAGTGGTGATAAAAATGATCCTATATGTTAATCTATGTTACCTTCTAAGTAATTCGCCGTCTAAGTAATCATAGACAGCAACCGGGACCGACGGCTTAACATGCCCTCCGAAGCACGGAACCATTTCTTATCGGACAATCAGTTGGTTCAACCTTCAATGTCCTAACCAGACCGGGAACAAATTCACAAAAAATATCAACTTTGTGAGTGTCCGACCGAGAACCGAACCCGGAACCTTTGCGTCGCAGGCAGTCGCACTACCACTGCGCCACATCGGCCGTCGATTTATAATATTACTAGCTTTTACCCGCGACTTCGTCCGCGTTAGATAGTTTTTTTAGGCAGAAGTTCTAAAGTAGTTATGTGTATTCATAGTAAGTGTGACAGTGATATTAGAACAGTTGTTATCTGTACCTACTCTTAAAGATGTTTTAGAACCATGCCTGTATCTCTAATAGTTTAGGTGGGCTCCTGATGGTGGATGACCTAGTGGTCTACATAAGGTACTACAGATCCTCAATGTCGTTGTGAAAAGAAGCGGCCCATCATACTGAACAACTTTTGTTTTGGAACCATTTCTGTATCTCCAATAGTTTAGAAGGGCACCTGATGGTAGACCTGGTGGTCTACATAAGGTACTCCAGATCCTCAATGTCCTTGTGAAAAGAAGCGGACTATCATACTGAACAATTTTTGTTGTGGAACCATGCTTGAATCTCTAATAGTTTAGCTGGGCTCCTGATGGTACACCTGGTGGTCTACATAAGGTACTCCAGAGCCCCAATGTCCTTTTGAAAAGAAGCGGATCTTCATACTGAACAACTTTTGTTTTGGAACCATGCCTGTATCTCTAATAGTTTAGCTGGGCTCCTGAAGGTACACCTGGTGGTCTACATAAGGTACTCCAGATCCTCAATGTCCTTGTGAAAAGAAGCGGCTCATCATACTGAACAACTTTTGTTTTGGAACCATGCCTGTATCTCTCATAGTTTAGCTGGGCTCCTGATGGTACACCAGGTGGTCTACATAAGGTACTCCAGATCCTCAATGTCCTTGTGAAAAGAAGCGGCTCATCATACTGAACAACTTTTGTTTTAGAACCATGCCTGTATCTCTAATAGTTTAGCTGGGCTCCTGATGGTACACCTGGTGGTCTACATAAGCTACTCCAGATCCTCAATATCCTTGTGAAAAGAAGCGGCCCATCATACTGAACAACTTTTGTTTTGAAACCATGCCTGTATCTCTAATAGTGTAGCTGGGCTCCTGGTGGTACATCTGGTGGTCTACATAAGGTACTCCAGATCCCCAATGTCCTTGTGAAAAGAAGCGGCCCATCATACTGAACATTTTTTGTTTTGGAACCATGCCTGTATCTCTTATAGTTTAGCTGGGCTCCTGATGGTACACCTGGTGGTCTACATAAGGTACTCCAGATCCTCAATGTCCTTGTGAAAAGAAGCGGCTCATCATACTGAACAACTTTTGTTTTAGAACCATGCCTGTATCTCTAATAGTTTAGCTGGGCTCCTGATGGTACACCTGGTTGTCTACATAAGCTACTCCAGATCCTCAATGTCCTTGTGAAAAGAAGCGGCCCATCATACTGAACAACTTTTGTTTTGGGACCATGCCTGTATCTCTAATAGTTTAGCTGGGCTCCTGATGGTACACCTGGTGGTCTACATAAGGTACTCCAGATCCCCAATGTCCTTGTGAAAAGAAGCGGCCCATCATACTGAACAACTTTTGTTTTGGAACCATGCCTGTATCTCTAATAGTTTAGCTGGGCTCCTGGTGGTACACCTGGTGGTCTACATCTATACTCCAGACCCTCGAATGGTGATAAAAAGTAGCCTATGTCCGTTCTCGGTATGCTAGCAATCTCTGTGCCAAGTTTCATGAAGATCGGTTCAGCGGTTTGGCCGTGAAAGCGTAGCAGACAGACAGACAGACAGACAGACAGACAGAGTTACTTTCGCATTTATAATATTAGTGTGGATTAGGATAGACTCTTTACAAGGGACCGACCGTTTCACATCCTATCGACTTGTTATTCTGTAACACGCGGTATGAAACGATCGTAGGCGAAAGGTTGCGTGTGGGCGTTTATTTAATTAATACGCTATCGAAAACTTTTCATCTGGCAGCTAGAAAAGGCTATAAAAAGCCATTTAGAAGTGCGAATCTGTCCTTTTTAGTTATTTTTGCACAGTTTTCGTCAATCTGTGTGTACACTATAAAGAAGGTTCTGTTCTAGATTAATGTGTGGGACCTATTTCGATTTCTAGTTTTTTAGACACAATAAATGGGATAAAAGCAGAAAGATGATGATGAATATTGCCAAGGGATATTGGCGGAGGTAGTTAACCGGCATATTTTTACCAGTTTTCCTTGATTGCGATTGCGAACTGTTAATCATTTCGTTAAAACGATTTTCGGTTATTTCACAGACCAAGTAACTCGCGCGGGGTTTTTTGCTCTGTGGGTCATTGAAATAGATTCTGGTTTTTGAAAACCATTTTCGCCATCTAGTAGCTGCCAGCCGCCTTTTTAAGTCATCGGTCCCTCTGGCCGGAGGTCGTCCAACGCTACGCTTGCCGAGGCGTGGCCTCCATTCGATAACCCGTTTACTCCACCGTCCGTCGGTTCTACGACAGATGCTGCCACTTCAGTTTGCTACACTTCCAGACTATGTCCGACCGTTACTTTGGTCTTTTTGCGGATAGTCTCATTTCGGATTTTATCCATTAAAGAGATATCGAGCATAGCCTTTCCATAGCTCTCTGAGTGACATGTAGCTGACATTTAACTGCTAGCGATATAAGCGTGATATATGTGCATGTATGTATTAATTTAATATTTTTATTGAGCAATAACTTTTTCCCCAGGTGTGGCGACTCGGAATGTTTTTTCTACATGGAGGTGGGTCGGCAGACGGCGACCGGCGCTGGCGAGCTGTGGATGCACACGGACGACTCCAACATCGCACAGAGCATGCACTCCACTATATATCTGTAAGTACCTTCACACTCACAAGTATGATTGCAGTGACAGGATAAGGAATAGCGTGAAACATGAAATCCTAGATTTCCGCCCAGCGGTTTCACCCGCTCTCACTCATTTGCCCGTGGTAATAGTTGTTTTCCCGCGGTAAAAAGTGACCTATGTGTTGTTCCGGGTTATACTCTACCTGTGTTCCAAATTTCATCCAAATTGATCAAACCGTTTGAGCGTGAAGATGTCACAAACCTATTGTATCTGCTGTGATACATACACATACAGACGCACGAACACACACACATACACACACACACGTCTGTGAACGATCTGGTGAACCCTGGTGCCAGTTTTTAAACCAATTACCTACTTGGCCTAATGATGATGATATTATATGGCCAAAAAATTCGAAGTGGTTGGATCAAATTCACCCAGATGCCTAAAAGATTGGAATTTTATTAAACAATCGATATTGAGGATATTTAGAAATCAATTGACGAAGAACGTTGGTATTCTCAATCCCATATATTTTCCTTTTGGTAAAATTGATTTGATGTTGTTTATTTAACCAAAGCCGCAAATTAGTTTTGGTAAAAATATTTGACCGGAATTTCGGTTGAATTGTAAAACAATAGGGTTTTGCATTACTATATCTTCACTAATATTATAAAGACGAAAGATTTGATTGTCTGTTTGTTTGAATTGAATAGGCTCTGGAACTACTGGACGATTTTCATAAATCTTTTTCCATTACAATTCTACAATATCCCTGGTAAACATAGGCTATATCAAAATGTCTTATTTCCGCGGGAAAACGGTTAACGGGTGAAACCGCTGCGCAGGCTGCTAGTAACATCTAAATCCGTTAATATTAGAGATTCCATTCGGTGCTTGAATGGTTCATTATCCTAAATAAAATACGAAAGTTGTATCCTGAAAACTAGTGTCTAAAACTAGTTACACTTCATTCAACGTATTTCAAAATATTTAAAGTTGGAATTGTTAAACAGAATAATATAAATGTAGGTAATGTAGAGATGCACTGCGATTATGGTTTTGGCCGACTATCGACAAATCGGCTTTTAATCAGCTGACTAGTCGCCGTCTATTAAAATGGCCCTCTAGTCTGCTTTCCTGACTACTCGGTGCATCTCTAAATATATGTTAGTGTTTTGACGCCATCCAAAATAGTGACATACATACATACATACATACATAAATCACGCCTATATCCCTTACGGGGTAAGCAGAGCGTTAACGGCCGTAATACGGATATTAACACCACATCTGACAAAAGTTTGAGGGTTAATCAGATAACTGTGTATCACTATAGTGACAGGTTGTCAGCCCATCGCCTAAAATTGCAATACACAACCCTCGAGTCCCTTAGTCGCTTCTTACGACACCCATGGGTAAGACATGGGGTGATGCTATTCTAAGCCGGCATCATACGGTAAATGTGACATATGACGTCATATTTCAATATTTTCATACAAAGTTTCGTTTCAAAAAGTTTTCAAAAGTAGCTCATTTGACCTTCCAGTCAAGAATTCTTCCTAGTTTTTAAGTCTCTTGACAAAAGTACGATATTAACTTTCTATCTCTTTCTTTCCAGCGCCATGCGTAACTGCGCCAAAGAGACGGAGAACGAGCGGGACCACATAGTGATCCCGAAGCGGTCCGACTCGGAGAGCACGGTGGCGCAAAGGCGGTCTACCTACAGCGCGGACACCAGACGGGCTGGCAATGGTAAGATTAGTCTAGTCGGCGTCCACTACTGGACATAGATCTACAGACAATACGTATGCGTTTAGTCGCTAGGTTGGCGTTGAATGTTTCTTTCCGAGTAATTAGTTTTGAACAATGAACTTTTTGAATGATAACGGGTTTTAGTAAAGGACATTTTATGTTCTTACATCACGAGAATGAGACAAAAGATTCGATCATACTTTATTTATTATAAAAGGATATATTTAGGGTACTGTTTTCGATCAAAGAAACATTTTCAGAAACAAACATTCTGCGTTTGTTAGCATATCATAATATGTTAAGGAGTCTTCCTTTTCGTGAAATCTTTTGCCTGAATTTTTAGAACGTCAAAATGGTAAGTTTTGTGGCAAAATTGTCTATGAAAAAAATTACCCATAGTGAATTTAAATTATATAAATAAAATATGTTTTATTGTATCTTGAAAAAGGTAATATAAAATAAAGTATAACTTCCTGGTGTGGTAGCTTATATGTAGTCGTAGTCATGTAGTTAGTTTGCACTTTAAAACCCATTCATACCATTTTTAAGCATATTTCAATTGTATTCCCTAATCACAAATGTACATTTCATTTGTTTGACGGTTTGTAGCGTTTGTAGTCTTTTGAAGAGTATCTGTAGTTGTGACTAACCACATTTCATCATAAATCGATGTATTGTCATTAAAACCGCAAGGTATTAATGGTTATTTCTTAACCTAAATTACCGGTACAGGTGTTAACCGGTAAAATTTTGCACATCAAAAAACCGGTACAAAATCATAAATGTGTTTTAAGTACTCAAATATAATTTTCTTACTGTACTTTCTTCTTCGTCTCTTTGAAGATAACTGTACTTTGTTATACTATTTAGGATTTAAAAATGTATTAAAATCAGTGTACTACCCTGGATAAAACTGCACCGGTTATCTTTAAATTGGCGATAAACCGGTTAAAGTTGAAATCAAGCCATTTACAAAATAGAGCCATTCTCGTAATCAATACTTCGGAAAGAACATTTTGTTGCTGTTGAAAACACTCTCAATTTAACTGTGTCTTATTGTGTAAGTTGGGTAAGATGGTAAATGAAACATACCTAAAATAAAACATACCCGAGCTCGTGCTACGGTGCCTGCATAAAGAAGTTTTATTTTATTAGAATCTCGTTATAACCGGTACTGAAAATATTTTTGATACGATTTTTGTTCTGTAATACCGGTTATAATATTCCAGATGTCCTAGTTCTGAATATTTTTTTGTGGGCGACGGCACCATTGAAATTCAGTATTACACTCCATCTCTACTCAGACACTAGTCGAGTCTTGTTTCCTTCACAAATATGTTAACGTGTTAAAAAATATTGAAGTATTCTGTACTAATCTGAATTAAAAAAAACTTAAAACCGGTAGTCCCATCCGAAAATACTTGTTAAACAGGTGACCTTCATTATTACTACTTCTGAAAATATTTTATGTTACGTCTAGTTCGGAAATACAGGTAATTTTTAAAACTTTCGTCATAACCGGTTCTGTTATTATATTTTTTTTGTAACTGTTGAAATGGCGAGCTGTTTCTAGGTTGTAAACTAAGCATATCTTCCAGCGAGCTCGTGCTACGGCGCCTGCATTAAGCAGTGCGTTTGCGCGGGCGACGGCACCATTTCAACTATCGACCCAGACAGTAGTGGCGCCACCTTAGTGCCGCTCGCAACCAAGAATGGTACGATCCCACTTCTTGATTTGGTGACTGGACTATTATTTCACTTGCTCGATTTTTAGCAAGGTTTGAAACCTCGTGTGTATAGTTAAGTACAAGGCAAATAATCATATGAAAATAATAACAAAATTTTAAAAGTAGGTGGTTTGTTTTCGTCTAATAAAAGGCTTCATAATACCTAGATGATGATCGGAAGCAGTCAGTTGCGCAGGATATATTTAGGTGCGCAGACGTTCGCGCAAACGCAAGCGCACCCTCTGGTCCTCCCCCTCCTCGACTCAGTGGATACCTAGATATGACATGGTTTACGTAATTTGAAATCAATGAAAAGCTGTTACTTCACTCATGCAAAGAATTCACAAAAAAAGCTTAGTAATAGTGTTGAACGACTGCTAGTTATACTATTATGGTTATTGACATGTTCTAATACCACTCTAGTTCTGTTGCTAATTTTGCAATACCCTATTTATGCGGAATAATTATAGTTTAATAATAACAATTTGTGGCCTTGACCCTTCCATAAACAAACAATCGTACAATATTGCCATAAATGTACATACATTTTCCTGTCCGTATTTGGGATATTTTGCTAGTTTAATTGGTTAGCGTAAACACGCAATTACCACAAATATAATTATAGTATTATTTATTAAATTATATCCTTAAAATAAAATTAGAACAAAGCAACTTATTGTTGCCTAAAAAATTAATAAAAAGCGTCGAGCAAGTGTTTTTATAGTCCAGAATGAATACGTGACTGTTAAATCCCGTACTGCCGTAAATCACACGTAAGATTTGTAGGTAAAACCTAGGAAACCTGAGCCTTGGACTTTCATGTGCACTCGACAAATCTTTGGTTTTTCCTACAAATCATGATTTATCGTAGTTCTGGCTTTTACAGTTACATATACTATACCAAATTGTCTCTGTATTTCCACCTCTATAGCGGCTGCCTCATTAGCTCATAACGCATTAACTTGCCTGTATATGTGCCTGAATCCTGATGTTAAAAGCCTACTGCAGCTGTGCTGGGTATAATGCAGACTTCTGTACTAACTTAGCCTAGAGCTCTACGGAACGGAAGCTTTTCAGTTGCGCCTATGCTTAGTAAACGATTACGGCAAATATTTTGGAGATATGGTAAAACTTCTTGTTAATTACTAGGCATTATTTAAAGATTATTTAGTTATATGATATCATCATATAAAAGAAACTTGTTTAGTGTAAAAAAACAAAACTATCATATTATATGAAAACATAGTTTATCAATACATGCATGATAGTTTATTCAATTTAACTACTCGTATTCTTAACACTGAAACAATGAACTCCGGCGGTTATACTCTTAATAAGGACGCTTCAAAACATATATAAATATGCTAAAATTATGAATCAACATACTTCAGCACGTTTTAGCGAATAATTTAGATAGGATTTTATTTATTTTATGTATGCTTGCTTTGATAATGATATTTTTATTTTTGCTTGATTGTGTACTTTAATTTGCCTCATAAAGTCATAAGTTAAGTATTATAATTATGTTACTCCAGTATAAAATGTAGTGAATTCTTATTATAAATGGAAAAAAATACATCTTTTAGGAGCTGAAAATATATTTTTTCAACGAGGCATAAAGCTGAACATGATTGATATTGTGATTGATTGGTGCATTTTGATTGGCGGTGTCGGTTGGTGCTGGTTGACCAATGAGTGTGGCTGTTTCACATGTGGATCATGTACATAAATTTTGTGTAAAAATATGGCAAAAACAATCCTTTAAAGCAATATTGAAAGTTTCGTGGATTGATCTGATTTTACCATATTTTTACACACAATGTAACCCATAAAAATAAGCGATGGTGATTTTTTTACTGGCTTCTTATTTTCTGTGCATATATTTTAATTGAACTTACTTCATAGCTTAATTAGAAAAAGTAATAAATAACCGGTATCAGTTACATATCGGTTACCCGGTTTTCTTTACTTGTCTACTCTGATTGAGTTTTCGGTTTACTTAAAACCTGAAAATTATTTGGTTGGAATAGTTAAAGTCACCATCGTTTACCATCGCACCGGGTGTCGCGAGGTGCCACAGTGTTTGACGTGTCGCTTCTCATATCTTCCACAGCCGAAAACCAACCGCCGAATAACTCACTAACTGAACATAAGGAAAACCCACCCAGAATCATTAAACATCATCGAACTATATCGCTACCCACCGGATGTCCGCTCTTCCAAGAGCCATTGAAGATCGTTCACGAGAGGACGCGGTCGGCTCCTTTAACTGGTGACGAAGTAGATCGAGCTATTTTAGAAAAGGCGGCGATCCATTCTTCGTGTAAAACCGTCAATGGAACCGAAGTGTTGACGAAAAAGGCGCAGTGGTCACGGCGAGCTAGCACTGGAACGAGGCTGTCGAAATTATCGCCGGCGCATTCGAAGAGTATGTATACGACACGCTTATTAACACATCACGGTGCTAAACGAACGGGGTTGCCAGATAAAGAAATAACACGGATTTGCCAACAACTGATAAGGACACGTGATGAACAACAAGGTTTTCAATTCCATTGGTATCGAAATGTATGCGATACCATGTGAGTACGGTGCCCACTTACCATCAGGCAGATCGTAAGCGAACTTACATCATATTTATCTGGCAAACCATCAATAAATTTCTTAATATGGAAGCTACTGAATATGCGGTTGGGACCGGCTGTAGTGACTTAGTTAGGCACATGAGAGTTTCACACGTAGTTTTATATTTAACCTTTCACTATATTCTTCAATTATAATTAGTTTCTTGTGTTTTTTGCATGACGCTTTATATGTTACATGTTTATTGTTTATGTTATATTATGTGCAAATAAATAACTGTATGATTTTGTTCAGCTTTTTAATGCCTGCTTTTACTATTTACGTTATGATTACCTGAATTACAATTAGATAGATTTTAAGTTACGTAATTATTTCAATGTTATTGACTTTAGAATAAGTTGTTTTTTTTGTTACGTATATGCAATTTCTATTTTTTACATTTTATCAACTTTTATGAGTATTCGAAGCGGCTACAGAAGTATGTTAAATGGGATTACAAGCATGACATGCAAAGTCAAGTAAAACATAAATTTATTGATATATCTAGAACACAGCAAGATAATATTTTGAAGGGAACTCTACAAACAGCCAAAATAATGGCATGTAAAAGTCGTGATAATTAGACTTGGCTCGCGCTAAATCACAACTTATTGTGCGAAAAGCTCATCTCCTAGAGTTGTTCACTTCTAATCGACCATCAACATACTCTTCTTTATAAAAACCCATAATCCTTCCAGATGCAGGCACGTTACGGAACCGCTGCGACAGCATGCCCTCCAGGCCCTCTTCTTCCTTCGAAGTGGAAAGGCCACCGCAGAGACTCGCAGATCTTGACGGTATGTACCTTTGTGGTTGTGTTCCTTTTTATGTGTCAGCCCGACAGCGAAAATGAGGGGATTTTATGTGTGAATGTCGGATATTTTAACACCTACTTGCACTGTTGTCTTAATCATGTAATTATTTTTGTAAACATGTCACTTTATATAAAATGCATCACTCAAGTCCCGAACACTATTAACTTTGCAAACTATTATCTTACTTTATGTGTTCCTTTAATCACTCGTAGCTAGTAGCTATATCTGGGAAAGGATATTAAAAATAAATATTTTACACTAGATTAAATAACTAGAAGGTACCTATTTTTCACAATAACCGATATTGATACTGAACCGGTTTTTATGCAACTATATTGAATACCGGTATCGGGTTGACATATATGGGTTATTTTAGATTTCTATTGGCTGTTTTATCAATAATTGGGCATATAATAATTACGCTGTCGGGTATGTTCGTGTATAACCTAAAGCTGTGCGTGTCTGCTTTTGTTTCGTGCGTTGCGAATTTGAAATCATTTCTGTATGTAAAAGATACTTACTCAATAGTTGCAAACTAAAACGACAATACTTATAAACATTATTTATTTGTCGGTACAATACGATAAAAAGAACAATAAAATAAAACAAGTTAAAAATGTTTATCTGTAAAAACAACCCTGTTAAATTACCGAAAATAAAATAAAAACAGTGAACGTTTAAATTTAATGTAAGTTTAGTTCTTTACTAAGTGGCGCTGTATACGCAATATAATAGTTTTACTGCTTGTTTTGCATTTTGTAATCATTCAAAACTAAAAAACGGCATGAAATAATATTACTCGGTAATTTTGTAAATACTAGAAATGATGCCCTGAAAAGTAAGTATTTATTCCGTATATCGCTTAGTTTAGTAAGTGGAGAAAATAATGCCGGCTTAGAATAGCATCACCCCCTTTCTTACCCGTGGGTGTCGTAAGAAGCGACTAAGGGACTCGAGGGTGTGTATTGCAATTTTAGGCGATGGGCTGACAACCTGTCACTATAGTGATACACAGTTATCTGATTGACCCTCGAACTTTTGTCAGACGTGGCGTAAATTACCGTTTTTCACGGCCATTTATGCTCTGCCTACCCCGAAAGGGACTATAGGCGTGATATATGTATGTATGTATGTAGAAAATAATCAAATATATTTTGTCTATTTTTAATAGCAAAAATATCCTTTAAACATATTTGCTCTTTTTGTTTCTTACAAAAGTTTTACTAATTCTGCCCAACAGCGTGAGACAAAACAAAATTTTCTTTATCAATTTCGTTATTTTTACCAAAATTTACCCGTCTGGCTACCGCTTATACATTTTAGATAGTGATGATGATGAACTATTATTAGATCATTTTCAGATATGTTACCTATTGTTAGAGACTATTCTAGTATCCATTGCTATTTTGTAAAATTATATTTGAAGCCTTTGCCCTTTGAAATTTTTAAACTGTTTTGTACAATATGATAAAATAAACGACTTTCAAATGCTGTCGGGTAATAGTATACAAGATTCATAACATCTAGCTGGTGTTTCCAAAAACACCTCAACTGTAACTAAGGAAACATTTATATTATTTTCAGATATTAAAGCCCATGCCTCTTCACCGGATATTTTAAGTCTGTATCACGACTGTGACGCCGAAATGTCACAATCACAAAACAGTTCCAATTCGTACATAATATTTAGCTCTCCCACTGAAAGGGTTTGTACATATTGTGAGAAAATACGTAATACAGGGGATGATCAGAGAAACGGCCGATTTGCACATTTGCTTGAACTAGAGTTGCGTCATGTTGAACCGTGTATTCGCACTCGCTTTTACGCGAAATTACTGAAAGATATAGAAGCCGTTAAAGGCTTGCATTTGAAAGACTTTGATCATAAAAAAGAAATTGATTTTGACGATGTCGATTAATAAAAAACTTCTTTGAGTAATACTAGAAACTAGTTTAATATAAGAACTGTATTTATTCTGCTGGACTCTCTTAATTCAGGTAGTTTTTGGCGATACTTTAGTATCAAATAAATTAGGTTTTAATTTTCTTACTACAAATTTAAAACAATTATAAAGTTCCACCTATTTAACCACTAGTTTATAAATGGTTGATTCGCCCAATATTTCTATCTTCGAAGGTTAATTAGCTAATAAGAAATCGGTTTGATTCGGTATGAAAACTGAAAAGTAGTAGATTTAATCTGTTTGTCAAAATAAGAACGTAGAATTTTTGATCTATATTATTTTGTCGTACCTATTAAAAACATATTTATTTCGAATAATTAGTTAGTACCGTAATTAGTTTAGCTTAGTTCAGGGCTTGAAAACCTGGCTCTTCGGTACATAACAAGAATATTTTTGATACTATTTAAAGTCAACCGAAAAATATCGAATTAACTGTCATATTCGTCTCTATAAGAGACCTGGTTTTGATTTGGTTTTAACGAACGATTGTTATCAAAACTTTCAAATAAGTTTCACAAAATGGTTATGCGGAGACCGATTTCAAGCCCTGGCTTATCTATTTGTTAAAACGATACTAGTTAAGTTTCATTGTTAAGTTTAAAATTTATATTGTTAGGTTTTTTGTTTTATACAATACACTATTAGATAGAAATGGTATTTTACAATGCCGAGTAACACCAATATTTTTAAATACTTTATTAAAAACGTTATTTGTCTAGTTTTAATCTTTAACATTAGAAGAAATAAACATTTGTAGTACAAGCATCTAGATATGACATGGAATTCAACAATTCTTGCGCTGCTTGTAAAAGTTGTTCCGTTTTATATATCTTTATAATTATATTTAATTGTTTCAGGGTACTTTGTTATCAAAATTGTGATATTTTAGGAAAATAAAGTATTGTAATTTACTATTCATTTAGGTGTAGGAATTTAAAAATAAAGCGTATGTTTATAATCTTGATCTTGCTACGTGCAAACTTAAAACCAAAAAAGTGTTGTGATTAGGAAAAGTCGAGCTTATGCTGTTGTGTGGCCTTTTATTTTATGTAGAAAATATTTTTAATATTCAATATACGTATTATTATAGTAATTTATGTTTTGACATTTTAATTTTCTACTTTGTCCTAACCGCCCTAATCGTTTATTGCTCAATACATATAATAATAAAAGGTGTTGCTTCACAATAACTTCGATTATGCATGATATTTCTTTGGCAACTTTTTGCGTTATTAAATACGACAAAATTGGAGGGAATCGTAATTCAAGAAATGAAAGGATACTTTACAAGACATGAGTAAGTTCTAAGTTTGCTGTCTCTTTTCATTTACTTACTTAAGAAAGTTAGAAAAATGGATAAGAATAAATTAAGAAATACGTTCGCGAGAATCGAGTTCAAAAAACTACTACAATACCAGCATGGAGGAACATCAAGGGTTTTTTGAAAAAAAAGCAACAAGGCGTTCATCTATGGAAGTGGACTCAAAATACCCGGGTAAAGATGGCATGAAGAACCAAAAAGTAGAAATATTTATTTAAATATTTGTATAAGATACTGCAATTGGCTATATAAAAAATACTTTCAAAAAGACAGATCGTCTAAATCGAAACATCCTGAATTGTCTTTTCCGACTGTACATATTCAACAAGGCTTTGAAACCGGTTTTCATATTAAATGATTAGTTTATTAATAACCGTTACGGTAAAAACTTGGTTTTAAGCTCAATACCGGCACATATTACTTGTGTACCGATATTAAATAGTGCCATTTTTTATTTAATAGAATATTTTTTTATTGAAACGACTAAGTTGTGTCGATTTACCGGTTTTTGATTAACCAGGTTTTCAAGCCTTGTACGCAACAAAATTGAACTTATGTTTTGTGTGAATCGTGCGCTATATCGTAGTTAGATATATCAATAAGTAGAACAATAAGATTGGATATAGCACCATAATATTATGGTTTCAAAATTTATGGATTGTATGATTTGAGGAAAATTTTAAGCGGATTTCTATACAAGTAACTGAAATAATTGGCAATATTTGAGCGTCCGTTAGGCTAGCGTTATAAGTAGTGTTTTTTACAAAATGTTTATGCATGCAGCGCCACTTTCAAATACTTGTTATAAACGACTTTAATAGTGTCTTGGATCCTAAATTACGCAGTCACCATAAGAGATCGGTGTTTATTAAGTACATGATAATATAGACTGAAATTTTCCTAGTGAAAGGCCAAACGCTCCCTTGAGCGGGCTGCACGCGCAATATAACCCGACTGAATTTCGAAGTCGCATCGTGCCTAGGTAGCTGTAATACGGCAAGATATCGTTATTTGCCAAGTGTAGCGCGTGCGCGGGCAACCGCGCGTGCTGTCCGCTCGACACAGCGTTAGCGCTAATACTGAAAATTGATGAATCAAGTCCTTCTCATGAGCAAACTTTGGTTGCCATTTTTCATGGACCAACTAAATCGATGTAAAACTTTTATAATTATCTTCTTAAACACCGAAATCTAAGTACAAATAATTTTCATACATGACTGTGTACTTTGGTCTGAATGTTACACTGAAATCTTCTATGTTGCTTTGCGAAAGTCTAGCATAGCTTAGAAACCTTAGCTTCCAATGGGCCTTGATTTGAATAATCGGCCCTCAAGTACCAAAGGAGAGAACCGGTCTATTGAGACACGTACCAAATTGTTCCAGTGTAGAACCTAAATCAAACTTAAGAATTTATAAAAAACTAACTAACTAACTTCTCTGGCTCCCGAAATGGATTTTAGTCTCCGAAATAAGTTTATTTATTTGCACGAATACAGCGATAATAAAGATGGCACAATAGTTGTGAAAGTTCTTGTATCCAACCTGCTTACAGGTATGCAAATTTTACAGGACTAAAAGTTCTTTTACAGTATAAAAACATTTTTGTAATATCCAATTTGTCAATGGTATTTCAAATGCTACTTTATTATCTATTTTCTTTCTATTGTCTGGCAGTTTATTAAATATTCTTCCACTGTTGTCTGTCCTGCGTCACTTCTCGGCTGTTATTGACTAAGAGATGGCTCAAGTCAACCTCCACAATGTCTTTCCGCGCCGACAGGATGACGTCCAATGTCGACCCATGTACGCTCTTTTGTTTCCCCGATCCTCACCAATTTTTTCTTCGCGGCCGCGCCAGAAAAGTCAGTCAGGTTTAGTTTCTCAAAGGATATTTCGTTGGTCAACAACTATAACTTCGACCCCGGCATTATTTCCTCCACCTGCCATCATCACTCCTGGTAGGGAGTAGATAGAGGACTTCAATTGCACATTACATTCTAATTTATTTAGTTGGAGCAGTGACTCAAGTTATCCTGAAAAGTAGAATACTTTCAATGAACAATGCGCGCGAAATTTTGAAATAAATATCATGGAAATAAATTAATTACCTGACAACATTCTTAACTACTAATGAAACTGATAAACATTTCCAACGCCACGTCAAAGGTCTACTAGACGGTTTATAAACTTTTACACCAGGCTTCATTGGGTGTTTCGTCCACTCGTTGGGATCAAGATATGTACGACGACCCAATGAACCCTAGCCACCTTAACTAAATAATTAAGTAAATTAGAATTTGATGTGAGTCCTCTAAAATATTCTAGGCCCTACCAAGGGTAATGATGCCGGTGGCAGAGTTGAGTAATTCACTGTTTATAGATAACTTTGATCTAGCCTGGAACGTATCGGTACAGACATGGTTTTTCTCCTTCCGCCATACAAACAGTACAGTACTTATTTCCCGTGTTCAGGTATGGAGGTGTCTCGAGACGAGTCTGACTCAGCCGACTGGCACCGGACGCCGAGGATACCGGAAGAGCCGGATCTGTGTGATACCGCCATCCGGGAAATGGCTGCTATTATGAGGTATGTCATTTTTTGCAGTTTTCTCGTAGATATACTATAAATAGATAAACACTTTATTGCTTACAACATACACTGCAAAAACAATATAGTAAAACTTAAAACTAAATGCAAGCAAAGGCCTTATCGCTTGCAGCGATCCCTTCCAAGACAACATTTACATTATGAGAGAAATAGAAAATATTTATTTGCAAGTAGTTGCAAAATTAAACAGTGAAATCATAAAATTGTTAAATTAATAATTCATCTGTACTTCATTCATAGTAAAAACGGAACTCATGTAGGTTATTCTCTGTCTGTAAATAAAAAAAACCTTACGTACACATTCAATAAAAAATAACTTTATATGTACAACGCCCTCAATCTGATGATGATCATCCCTTACTTCGCTTTAGCGCTGAGAAAAAGATCTTTAACTTCTTTAAAAAAATACTGTCGTGACGTTACATTAGAAACAGAGTAAGATTGATAGCGAAAGTCTGTTTACATTTCTGGAAGGATAAAATTTTATTTTCTTCTTTCTACTAATAATTTCACTGATTCTCCATTTGTGTTGCCGTGGCAGAGTAATTGTTCAAATATATCTAAACTGTCTGTACCATCGACACGAAGAAAAGACAGGAACCCTTAACCCTTTCACCCTTAGAAATATTTCCATCAAATATCTTATTTCTTGATCCACAGCACCTCCCTCCGAAGCAGTACACATCAACATTCGAGGACGTCATCAATAGGCTTGGATGACCCCCCTGAACCTTTACCGATCCCGGACGGCTATGTGCCCATGGCCCCCCACGCGCTACATGACCCCCTACCCACTGGCCTGGTGTCGGCTAGCAGTGGGTCAGTGTGCAGTGGGACCCCCTCCACTGACCCCCGGTTTAGGTAAGTCTGTTCTGTTAAAATACAATTTGCTACGTCGATGATGTAATGTTGCTGAGCTTCGCGCGTTGCAATAGCTTCAACATATTTTATTCTGATCAATGACAATTGAATGACGGCCGATGTGGCGCAGTGGTAGTGCGACTGCCTGCTACGCAAAGGTTCCGGGTTCGATTCTTGGTGAGGCACTCACAATGTTGATATTTATCACTTTGTGAATTTGTTCCCGGTCTGGTTAGGACATTGCAGGGTGAACCAACTGATTGTCTGAAAAGAAATGGTTCCGTGCTTCGGAGGGCACGTTAAGCCGTCGGTCCCGGTAGCTGTCTATGATTACTTAGACGGCTGTCGTAATACAACCATGTCAGAGGCCTACTAGTGGTAGTAGGCGGTTGAAAAAACTCTGACACCAGGGTTCATCGGGTCGTTGCACGACTCGGTGTCCCACACGAAAAGAGAGAATGACAATTGACAATCAATTATAGAGGCACCTCTGCCTCTATATAAATATACAATATATAATATTTCAGTGTCCATTGCCATCCAACGTGGTAATGTTCACTTTTACGCTAGGAATAGTTACTACTAATATTACGATCAAAGTTAATGTAGACTTTTATTAAGTAACTATTAAACTAAGTACAAATATTTAAAGAGTGAGTTAGCTCTACTAGCAAAATTAAACAACTTTTCCCCATAGACATAGGTCGGAACATGAAAAAAATTCTGACCTCCCATTCAAAAAATTATCAAGAAATGTTTCAATTTGTATGGAACTTTTCATACAAAAATGTTCAAGAAATTTGCTACTTTGTATAGGAGGTAATTTTTTTCGTGAAATTTATGTTTTGACGTACGTTTATTGAGAAGAGTTGATTAGTTTTGCGAGTAGAACTTACTCTTATAATATTTGCACTGAATTTAGTAGGACCTTATATGATATTACAAGGAATAGGTTATAATATATGTGTTTGTATTCCAGTGAATACCAGCTAGAACCGGCTACCTCCCACATAGTGGAGTGCGAGCGGCCGCCGCGCGCCTACAGCGTGGGCTCGCGGCCGGCGCCGCGCCCCGACCCGCCCCGGCATAGAGCATACAGGTGAGAACTGCTCTTCATTTGGGAAAACTTCCTCCGTAAGGGGCCTGGCTCGCGACCACCATCCCACCGAAGTCTGGCGCCAAGTAGCCACCTGCGTTCCGTCAGTGTGTGCCAGTGCCTTAACAGGCATCTTCTGGGTGAGTGAGCTCCATCTTTGACTCTGTCTCTGTCCTATGACCTACACTAGAGTTAAGAGCAAACCCATCATTAATAAAAAATTAAAATGAAATATTACTAGTGGCGACGCCTCTTCCATCTGGGCTACCGCAGCTCGTTCCATGCCCACCAATTTTGCAAGTGTATTTTAATGCCAGTATCGCGTAGCACGGCTCCATCTACCGGGTTAGTTTTGCAACTAATACCCGGCGACTAATTCTATCTTTACAGATTGAATGTAGTCTAAGCGATGAAAACCCGCGATAAATTGAATACCATTACTAGTTATGACGAAAGTCGCAGCTTCAAATCCTGCCCGCGCTTGAAAATTTTGCAAGTTTTCAAAAATTGTATACCTAACACGGGATGTGTTTTAAAATTTGGTATTTAAAATGAAATAACTTTATTCAATGTAGGATAGTATTATCACTTATTGACGTCATGATCCGTCATTGTAAAATAAATAAATTTGTATAACACAATTTTCTTTTTTTTTATAACAATTTTGTTTTGTCCTAATAGAAAACCGGCTCGAGATAGATAACTTTACATAATCAGCAAAAGTTTTTGATTGATTATATGTTCGTTCTTCATACAGATCGTATAACTTCTGCCTGCTTCTATGAATTCCAACTGTTGCCCAGTCACTAAATAATATTTTTTTGTTAACTTTAACTTTCTTAGATTTAAATACATTGTCATATTCTTTTTTGGCAAGACTAAATACTGCGTTATATAATTTATTTGAATTTTCGTTATATGGCAATTCAGGTAATTTTTGTAAAATATTTTCTCTATATCGATTTAGCCTACTTTCATTTACCGGTACACACGTGATATCTTGTAAAAATAAATTATCTTAGATGCCGGCTTAGAATAACATCACCCCATTTCTTTCCCGTGGGAGTCGTAAGAGGCGACTAAGGGACTCGAGGGTGTGTATTGCATTTTTAGGCGATGAGCTGACAACCTGTCACTATAGCGATACACAATTTTCCGAATGACTCTCAAAAATTTGTCAGACAACAATTTGTGCGTCTTAGATTTTTAATGTTCTACATTTTAAGAAATTATTAAAAAACAGGTGACGGCGCCACTGGACAGTCAGCGCCGCCTTAATGTAAAGGTGTAAAGTGTAAATTTTATGATATAATTAAAAACTAAGCAGCGGTTGTAACCGGTGACATAAAAACTAAGCAGCGGTTGTAACCGGTAAAAGAAAAACAAATTTTCGTAAAAGTTTTTACTATAAAGTTTTTGTATTTCAGTGTGGGTGCTAGAAGTAGGCCTCCGCCCCGCCACCCCCCGCACGGGGTGTGCTCAGCCCCGCAGCTGCCCCGGGCCTCCGCTGAGGACCTCATGGAGTTGGACTTCTCCAATAACTCTCCCACCACCAAGGTAACATCAGTGGATTATGGACAACATTACAGACTGACAGAAACACTTTATTGCTCATATTAATTATTATAACTTATTCTAATTCTAGCCTGTAATGCCACTGCAGGGCAAAGGCCTGCCTCCCTTTCTTCTTATAACTTATTAAAGAACAAAAATAAATAACACAATAGAAGCAAAGGTGACCTTATCGCTTTACGCGATCTCTTCCAGGCAACCCTGCACGCTAAAAGAAAACATTATAAAAACACTGAAAATAACAGCGGCAACACAGAAAAGGCAGAAAAAATCATTAATTTAACAAAACCACTCACCAATATTACTTTAAATATACGTACAGTAGGCTGTAGCACATAAGGTACTCCAAAAGAACTGAATTATTTTTATCCCCAGTTAATATATAATAAAAATTTAAATTTATTCTCATAAAATAAGTCATTATCTACTTATACATATTCACGCCAAGAAAAAAAACTGGGGACAAAAATAGTTCAGTTCTTTTGGAGTACCCCTGGTACCTTATGTGCTACAACCGACTGTACATACTAAAATACAAAATACAACTAAGTGTTCTTTAATCAAATCTAAAAGCCAAAATTTTAAAAAAAAATATTACGAAATTTTATTATAGTTTTTGATTTCACTTACTTTTTTTACACGACCAACCAAAAAAGGAGTGTAATGTTTTTAGAGTTCATGTATGTATATGTATATGTGCGATTCTTTAAAGGACTGAAATTGGCTAACCACTGATCAGATTCGAATGGGAATTGTATCGGAAGAATCATTACATTATCCCGAGTGTATAGGCTAGGCTTTATATCAGAAAGCTGTCATGTTTTTAAATTTTTTAATTTAGCTTTTTGCCTAGTTTTATTTTTCTTTAGTCAATAGCAATCAATGGCCTCAATTCGGGATATAAATTCTCCTTACTTGCCTTAAATTAGTGTTGTCACTTTCCGTCAAATAGGTTTAGAAAAGGATAGGGGATATTTTAGTCGTTTCATCTCTTATAATTTCATGCAAAATACGTGTTATCTGTCAAAATAAGGCGATGATTAAAGCGACAAAATTTACTAGAAAAGGCGAAAAACCCATTGACGTTTTTAAAAATTACAGGTCTAAGATATCTCCTATCTTTTTCTAAGCCTATTTGACAGAAAGTGGCAGCACTAATTTAAGCAAGTAAGGAAAATTGATATCCCGAATTGAGGGCAATATATGTTTATTTTCCAGATGGTAGTATCTCAAACGCCTCCCGGTGTGGGTCTGGTGGCGCGCGACAACCGCAGCCTCGACGAGTATGTGGACATGTCGCCGCGCAACGCCGGGTACGTCGAGATGCGCCCCGGGGACAAGCTGCGCCCCGCCACCCCCCCGCAACACACGCAACACCCCCACGCCCCGCACAGGCAGAGGGGGGACACACAGCCCAGCACACCGGATGGTAAGTATACTGCTTATATCCTGGTCACGGCAGCACCTAATGGATGCGCCCCGGGGACAAGCTGCGCCCCGCCACCCCCCCGCAACACCCCCCCGCAACCACCCCACAGGCAGAGGGGACACACACAGCCCAGTACACCGGATGGTAAATATACTGCTTATATCCTGGTCACGGCAGCACCTAATGGATGCGCCCCGGGGACAAGCTGCGCCCCGCCACCCCCCCGCAACCACCCCACGCCCCGCACAGGCAGAGGGGGGACACACAGCCCAGCACACCGGATGGTAAGTATACTGCTTATAATATCCTGGTCACGGCAGCACCAAGTGGATACGCCCCGGGGACAAGCTGCGCCCCGCCACCCCCCCGCAACACACGCAACACCCCCACGCCCCGCACAGGCAGAGGGGGGACACACAGCCCAGCACACCGGATGGTAAATATACTGCTTATATCCTGGTCACGGCAGCACCAAGGGGATGCGCCCCGGGGACAAGCTGCGCCCCGCCACCCCCCCGCAACACCCGCAACACCCGCAACACCCGCACAGGCAGAGGGGGGACACACAGCCCAGCACACCGGATGGTAAATATACTGCTTATATCCTGGTCACGGCAGCACCAAATGGAGAGGGGAACTCGAAACTCGTTGCAGATGTTTGCAGGCGTGACTGTGCCTAAATGCGCCAATAAAAAGTAACTGAACTTAGACATTGACACATTTTCGACCAATCACTTAAAAAAGGCACAGGCGAGAGTGACGCCAATAGTTCATCAGTTTGCTACTAATCTGTAATAAGTAGATATGTCGGGTACGTAGAGATGAGGCCTAGCGACAAGCTGCGGCCCGTCACCCCGCACAGGCAGAAGCTGGTGGAGCCTCAACCTAGCACCCATGATGGTAAATATGCTTCTTATTCTTTTATCAACAGATATCTTTAAAGCGGCACCGAACTCATCTATACAAGCTGCGCAATGTAAGTCGAATGGGCAATTTTCTAGCCAATCTTCGAGGAAAACTTCAAGCTCATAGCATATGTTTGCAGGCGTGACTGTGCCTAAATGCGCCAATAAGAGGTAACTGAATTTAGACGTTGACACATTTTCGACCAATCACAGAGAAAAGGCACAGTCTAGAGTGGCGCCATTAGTTTCTCAGTTTGCTACCAATTTGTTAGTAGATATGTCGCCGAGGAAGCCTGTGCTCAAACAATTTTTGAAAACTTGGAAAATTCTAAGACGTGTTTCTTAGAATTTCAGGGAAGTGTTTCCCTGAAGACACATTATTATTTTTCACACAGCTACAACTTGTGACCCTGATCACCTGTTTACACTAATGTGTATCCAGAAACTCAGCAGTGTAAATTTTCGCCACTCTAAATTTTTTTACGCGTTCCTCTAGGTTACGTGGAGATGAACTACGGTCGCGCGCCGACCCGCCCCATCGCCATCGCCGCCCCCGCCCCCCTCGCCGCGCGCGCCGCGCCCTCTGTAGTCGCCTCCTCTCCTGACGAGGTAGATCATAGATTGATCAGCAACAGCCCACTGCTTTACATAAGCCTCCTCGTATAGAACATACTTGCACTATAACTCAATTTTCACAACTGTGCGTATGGAGCAAAGAGGACATAAATACACGTCAAAACATCTCCATGTTGACAGCATTGGGAGCGTCAACAACACGATTTAGCCGATTTAAAAACAGGTGTTTATTTACGTCTAAGTAAAAAATATTGAATCTAAGACGAAATAATGTATAGTATTGGCTACTATGTAAAAATCCAATTTTTGATACAATTCTAATTCGAATGTATAAAATTAAAATTGAGATAATGTAAAAAATTCAAAGACTGAATTCAATACTGCCAACCTAACAGTTTTGACAGCTCCATACGCACAGTTGTGAAAATTATACACTCACCACGCTAATCGGATTGGCGAGTGCAAGCTATTGCTTTCATAGACTGGCCCGATGGCGTAGTGGATAGTACCTCTGCCTTCTTCGCCGAAGTTCGTGAATTCGATCCCCACAATACACAAATATTTGTAAAGTATTTTTTTAATATTTGTGTTTAGACTGGGTGTTTTCTATGTATAGTAAGCATAATTAATGCTATTTTAAGCCAGCATCACACGCCAACTCACCGTGATATCACTCACTTATGTTTCGATCAATACTGCACTCGAGTGTAGTCGTCAACGACCTAGACTAGACAGTGGCGCTACTTCGTACACTCATCTTAAGTAAAGTTTGAACCTACAAACTCAATGAATTATTCGCTGTAATTAAGTTATGAGAAACTGCCACTTTTGGTATTAATTGCCATTGCCTACACTCGCCTAAAGTCACGAGAAAATATATTGATCTTTTAAAAAGTAATTTTTCTCAAACATGCTAGGAAATGTGTTCATTTCTTTCAAAAAAAGAAACCGCGAAGTTTGACATTGTTTGTCACGTCTCAGATCACGCCAGCAAAGTTGTATGGAAATCCTTTGTCCATTAAGATAAATTCGTTATACGCTAAACCCACATAATAATATATGATTTCAAAATTATCTTGATGACTCTCATAGAAACGGAACGTAATTTTGTATGAAACAGGTAACTAAAGACGAGGCTGTATGATGTGAAGACCCTTGCCTGTCCAGAATTAAAAAATAAAAGAATGAACAAAACATTTAGTATGGCTGAATATTACGTAATACTGTGCCTTACAGGCGAATTTATTTTAAAAAATTACAATTGGTGGGAAAATTGAAAATTTTTATTTGTTTCGTTGTGTTGTGGTCGCCAGCTAACTTTTATAAGAAGTACAATCTTTCATTTCCTAGCCTTTTTTTTGAGAAAAGCACTATGTAAGCCTCGGGGAAAATTATTTTGCTTGACTTGTATAATTGAAGTCCTCGCCTGCGGCTCGGACTTCAAACTATACTCGTCCGGCAAAGTCTTATTTTCCATACCTCGACAACAATGTACTATTAAATCATAGAATAATTTAATTCCAGAGGAGAAAGCGCAATGGTCGCAATGACAGGACGCCGCTGGGGTCTCAGACCATATTCCCGTTGTCGCTGGACTCCCCCGCCTCGCCCGCAGACCTCGACCCCGCCGATGTGTTTGAAGACGACCACGAGGTAGGACTTGTCTTCCTCTGCTTACCTTTGTCAATCCGTACGCACACAAAAAAGTTAGATAAGGATTGAACGTGTGTTTTAAATAGAACTCCATGGATAAGGATTGAACGTGTGTTTTAAATAGAACTCCATGTAAAAAATCGTTAATACGCGTTCAACTCCTGTCTTCAAGGCAAGTTATTTTATTTTATTTATTTTATTTACCATTTATTGTACACAAAAACATTACAAGAGAAACACATACAAAGAATAACGACACAACAGGACAGCTTATTTCTACTAAGAAATTTCTTCCAGCTGACCTACGCAAAGTGAGACTTGAGAGAGTTATACGTGTTCAAGGCCTAAACTATCGCGATCGCTTAGCTTTCGATTTGTGTCTGTTACTAGATTCTACTAAACCTGAAAATTTGCGCTCGATGTATCTCTATCTATTGTCTATTTTATTGTTTTGAGATTCGCATGTAACTGTTTCTCGTTGATATGTTTACAGCTTTCTTCGCTCGTGATATTTCTCTGCCGTGTGATGCCGGCTTAGAATAGCATCACCCCGTTTCTTTCCCGTGGGAGTCTTAAGTCGGGGGAGGCGGCTAAGGGACTCGAGAGTGCGTATTGCTATTTAAGGCGATGGGCTGACAACCTGTCACTATGGCGAAACACAATTTTCCGAATGACCCTCAAATATTTTTCAGACGTGGCGTAAATGTCCGTTTTTTTCGGACGTTTACGCTCTGCCTATACGTATATGTGTATGTATGATATTACGTTTGTATTAGTTAATTAGCTACTTGGAAACATGAATGACTGTTTAATTTGTAACAACAAATAATGTATTAACCTGTTCCTTGTTCACAGATCCTGGAAACCCCCCACCACCCCCTCACTACAGTGCGGGAGATCTCTGAAGATGGTCGCAAGAGCCCCGAAGTGTCCTCCTCGCCTTCCTACGTGAAGCTCGCGTACTGCAAACCAGCGCCAGCCAACAAGAGCCCCGATGCTGACTTCAACAAGACTGCAGCCGTTGAAAAGGGTAAGCGAATATAGGCATCTCTCTCACCCTTGTGGCAGACACCATGGCAGATAGACATTGTCCTAGCACGTTCACAACCTGCTCATGCCGCTGTCGCGAATATTGCTCCAAATACTTCCGCGGAAGTATCATCGCGAGGGAGTGTTCACACACTGCCGATATACTCTTCTCGCACCACTATGAGTGTTCACCACGATGTAATGTTACCGTGTGTGCTTGCTAATAAATATTTTCATTTCATCTAGTTTTACCTCTAAGTACTGAATACTACTGACGACTGCAGTTCCGTAATGTTATGAGATAGTGGTAGTAGGCGGTTGAAAAACTCTGACACCAGGGTTCATAAAGTCCTTGGATGACTCGGTGTCCCACACGAAAAGAGAGAGAATGAGATAGTTTTATGTTTACGAAGCAGACACCATTTCCCCTTAAAACTTATAGTATCACGATCCAGATTTCTCTTAAACGTTTGTTTCAAAAATGTACGTGACACTTGTTTTGCAGCGGAAACATGTACGGCGGTGGCGACAGTGGTACTTGCAGGTTCCGGTACCACCGCTGCCAGGTTCAGTGTTAGTGATGAACCCACTACGCCCACTGCGCTCACCAACCAGGTATGTCATTCATTGGATTTGAAATATACGTGTTAAGAAACTTGAACTAAAAATATGGTTTATTTCTTACAAATATTAAGAAACAGCACTTAACTCGATCGATTTGAGAATAACTCGGTCTAAAATAAGGTGTTTCAAAATATAAAATGACCGGACAAATGCATTGGATTATACTTTGATTTATGAAAGCCTTTTGAATGGGTAGCCTACATTAAAAAACATATTTTAATGCTATAGTAATTTAACTGAAATAATTTAACTGCATACAGCAAGGTTCATGCAACCGTAATTAATAAATCATCAACCACAAATTTAAAAATATTCAATCAGGTTATCAAAATTTCAATAGGCGTCCCTCAGGGTTGCGTCTTGGCACCCTTACTATTTCTAATGTGCATGTTTTTAGCAATAGTTAAATAAGACAGTAAGCTCTTTTAAAATTGAAATATCAACAGGTGTGCTTCAGGGGAGCACATCGGTACCCTATTATTTAGAATGTACACATTTTGATCAAAAAACATTTTCAGTAATTAGTTTGTAAATAAAAAAGATGCAGACAACAAAGTATTAACTATCAATTTGTATCGACGTAGGCCTCGTCCACGACGCCCCCCCTCGCGCTGAACTACGCGTCGCTGGACCTGGAGCCGGCGCGCGCGGCCGCCGCGGCGCCGCACCGCACATACACGCAGATAGACTTTGCGCGCAGCGAGAAGCTCGCCGCCGACTCCAACTAGTGCACGGTATATGTCTACACTAGTCTACGTGACCGATTTCACACCCGATTTATATAGCACTCATACATACATGTATCACGCCTATATCAGCCGTTAAGAACAAATACAAGACAAACATTTGAGTGTCATTCAGAAAATTGTGTATCACCGTAGTGACAAGTTGTCGTCAGCCTATCGCCTAAAATTACGATACGCATGGAAATCTTGAGTTCCTTTGTTGTTTTATATACGGAGTAACAAAAACCGTAAGGAGGTACTCGTGAAACTAAATAACTTTCCCCATAGACCACGGAATATTTTTTTAAAAGTTAGACCTCCATGCAAAGTTGCCGCTTAGCTGGTTTATTTGCTATGAGAGATCCATTTTTTTTATAGTTCTGCCTATGTTCGATAGTTGTTCATTTTATGAGTAACTTGTCCTCATTTCGGCTTGTTACTCCCTATACTGGTGTCAGAAAATTTGTTTTCTTGTATGAATTAGACAGCTGTGAAATCGGGCGTGTTGGATAGCCTAACTGTAGTTTTACCGTGGATTGTATAATACACAGTGTAAGGGAGAGCCCACCAAATTCTTATAGGGTGCATTCAAACCATGAAACTGAACAATTTCCCATGAAAAATTTATTTTTTCTTCCCATAGTAAATGCAGTCAGCTGATTGTAATTTTGTATGGGAGGTCGATTTTTTTTCTCGTTTCCTAATTTATGTTTGTAGGGGAAGGTTGTTCAGTTTCATGGTCTGTGTGCACCCTATCAGTATTCGGAGGGATGTCCCTTACACCTTGTATATGTGGCCTGCGTAAGGAATGTTGTCGATAGAGTTGTTAAGGAATATTGAGTTTTGAAATTGACCAGAGTTTATCGGGTCGTTTAACTTGGTTTTTTAAAGTTGATTTTAAATGACGCGTCATAAATTGAAATAACAAATATTGGGTGAAATTTTACTAGTGACCGATACTAAAACCTGAGGACAGGCTGGTGATAAGGAACATAATTCATAATTCGTTTATTCATCAATTTATAACATTACAGTATCAACCAAAGCGTTATAAAGACAGTCGTATTGCATAATAATTAAATGAGCACAATAGTACCTACAAACAGTGTCAAGTTTATCATAAAAAAAGGTATTCCATTTCTAATATGCATTAAGTACAATAGTACAAACCATGTCATTATTATCATTAAAATAAAATTCATTACAAAATATTTAATATTCTAAATACTTAATACTAGTACCCCTCGCATTCATCTCGACCACTCGCTTGCACTCTTTCATCAGACTTGAACATAGGTCGAAATATAACAAAAATATTTTGAGCTTGCATAGTAACCTGAATCAGTTGATCAGCAATTTTGAATGAGAGGCCAATAATTTTTTTTAACTATGTTCCTTAGGGCAAGTTGTTCCTTATTACCAGCCCGTCTTGAGTTTTCGGTATCAGTCACAAGTGAAATTTTCACCATATATAATGTGTATATTTTTTATACTTTTTATGTTAGTCTGCTTATGTTTGCAGCGATAAAATCATTATATATTTTACTCTGTTTATATTTATTTTTACACGACTGCCCAACCAAAGAGTGTAATGTTTTTAGAGTTCATGTATGTAGGTATATATGTGCGATTCTTTAAAGGACTGAAACTCGTTACCCATTGTGACAGATTCGAATGGGAATTGTATCGGAAGAATCCTTACATTATCCCGAGTGTCATAGGCTAGGCTTTATCTCAGAAAGCAGTCGTGTTTTTAATCTTTTTAATTTATAATGCTTGCTTTATCAGTACAATAAAGTTCAATTTCTTTAACAACGCTAGACAACCGTATTCTTCGTCATTCTATTTGTGTATAGTCGATTGTTTACATTGTAATTATGAAAGTAGTTCAAATATGCTAGCTTTTATTTTTGTAATAAAACAAATACATACATAGACTTAGACATTCAAATAGTGAAATAGTTCCTTCTAAATATATTTCAGTCTCCTATACACCAATAGGAATCACAGGCAATGTTTATATAAATACATAAATTGTTATATTACACATAAGTAGTAGTCGACTGCCATTTAATATAAGTGAAAAGAATCGCTCCGTTTTAACACTAAAGGTTAAGACAGACAGCACGCAGTCAAAGTGCTGCGTTTTTTTTACATTGGTATAATTTGAGAACAACTTGCAGTAGATTTTTTAACGGAGAATAGTGACTGTCATTACTCTATTTAAGTAATATTTGAATTCTAAAAATAAGCTAATTAAAAAAAAACTTTCATTAGTTCAAGTCCAGTCTAGTTATTAAAATAATTTGATATTAGGAATTAAACATTATTTGGTTTTTCTGCTCTTGATGTGAGTGACAGGAGTATCTCAAATTAACCAAGGGATGAGTACGCCAAAATTAAAACCAGTGTTTGATTATTGCGAGTAGAGAAATGTATATTCTCACTCGTAACTAGATCGCGCAACATATGACCGCACCGCTGTGTCTGTGTTGACCTTTAGCGGCGGCGCGACAGGACCGAGTCCAAGCATTGAGTGTGGAGGTACGATGCGAATAGTAAAAGTTGAATTAAACGAAATGCAGGCTGATTTCAATGAAAAAATTGTGTTTTTGTTAATAATGGTGCTTTTAAAAGAATTGTTTGTTTTCGATATAGTAATATTTAGATGCCAAATTGACTTATTTTATAGGGCCTACCGCAGCGTCACAGTCGCTCAGCTCACACTGTCCTTAGAAGAGCTAAATCAGCACTTAACTTTACTTGAACTACACGCCCTTGTAGAGGTGAAAATAGCTACTGACATATTTGTTTTATGACCAGTCTAAACTGAGCCAAAACAATATTTAGTACGCTTAGTGCTGTAAACGAGGCCTTTCTAAAGTTTTTATTGAAATAAGCCTGTATGGTATTAAAAGTTTGAAGCGTGCGCACGTTTCGGCATTGTATCAAAATTATATCGCACTCAATATTTCAGCAGCTAATGCATAACTTTCCTTATAATATCTATATTGACCTGTATAGAAAATGATTATTTTAAACTGCTGGGTACCTTTTGTGTTAAACGCAAAATATGGTGACAATGAATTGGTTTTTTGCATAAATGTAAGTATCAGTGAAAGCCAATGTGTCATTGTACCCAGTTCAATAGTTATTTTACCATAAATTATAAGAATAAGCGCGATAAATTCGATATAAAGTAATACTTATAGAAAAATTGATCGGCATACGCAGCGTAAACGCATTCTATTTGACATTACCTTTATAATTATTTTGTATGGTAAAGTAATTATTCTTTGATTAACTATTATCGATTATTCAATCACAATTTTATTGTATAATTATTTTAACGGCTCAGTGTTTTTTTGTACAGCAAACGAGTATTAGTAATAGTTATAATATGACATTAAGATGATGAAATTATGCTAAGTCTAACTCCAAAAATTAAAATTCATCTAATTTAATCAATTTCAATAATCTTGTTCATTTTAATGCATTCATGATTTTAATAGGTGTACTTCTTCGGGTCGTTTGATATCTAATTTATTAGTGAAAAAAGCAAATATTTTTTGCAATGATAACAATATTTTAAAAACTCTATCTATAATTCTTAGTTACTTTTAACGTTAATACCAAAAATAATTTAAAAAGTTAACAGACATGAAACAGCTTCATGCGCTTAATATTTACAAAAATATATATCTTGACGCCACATTAGCTACTGCTTTTCATTACTATGAATTCGACCGTACGTTTCTTCTTACTCTAATTGATTACAAAAAATGTAAACTTACAATATCAAGCTCAAAAATGCAAGTTTTTGAAAATTGTGTACGTAACATGGCAAGTGTTTTAAAATTTGGTATTTTAATTACTAAATTGAAAAATAGCATGACCAGGAATAACTAATATGTTTACTTACTTAAATTGAAACTTTGAGCCACGCAAAAATTAGGTGTCAAACGCCCCAATTCGACTCTTTCTCTATCGTATAATTGTATATTCTCTCTGCCTATTGAAAGCAACATTCAAATAAATTCCAATATTAAAGTAAATGTGCACGACTCGCGAGATACGGAAGGACATAGGACGTTCCCGGTAAAGTGTTCGCAGTATTGAATATAACGTAAATATAGATACTACTAAGCGCCAGATATATTATATACAGTGACCTTGGTAAATAAAGTTATTCCATAATTCTTTAAAATTCTGTACAATGTTATGTTAGTTCCTACCACTTGTTTATATTTCTTCCATATCAACTTTTCGAAATCTCAAGACAGACTGGTGATAAGGAACCGCTTTCCCCAAGGTACATAGATTGAAATATGTCCAAAATAGTGTCCAAATGAGTTTCTATTATAACTAGAATGAACTCTGTGTGGGATGGGAGGTCCATTTTTTTTGGATTTCGCCTTTTGTTTCTTGGGAAAAGTTGTTCCTTTTCACCAGCTCGTCTTGAGTTTTGGCTATCGCTCACTAGTAAAATTTCACCCTTTTTTAACTTGTATCTAAAACCCAGTATAATGTCGTAAGCTTTTTACAAATCTGTTAAAAGAAAACTGTTTATCAAGTCCACACTGTATATAACTTTGAAGGCATCCTGTTAATGCCACGGTTGTGAGAGAGGCCTAACGTAGTACACTCCAAACGTTTTTATGTTCCCTAATAATGAAAAATATAATACTACCTATTGTGTTCTTAGGATACTCTGTTCAAGAATTACAGTGCAATTTATACCACACGTTTTAGAGTCGGTCACTTATTAGACCCACTACTGCCGGCGTTGCAAGATTACTTCTCGGACGACTCTTACTTTAAAAAAGTGATGGTTTTCAAAAGCGCCTTAGTAGGCCTCTATTTTTCCAGATGGACACCGGGCTGGATAGATTTATCAGATATATAAGATCCTATTAAATTCAATGCAAATATTTTTAGAGTGAGTTTTACTCATAATACTGATCAACTTTGCCCAGCAAATATAGGTCAAAAAAGAAAAAGAAATTGGCCGCCCCATACAATGTGACACTTTTTTTTTTCATTTTTGTATGGGAAGTCCAATTTATTTCACATATTTCGGCCTATGTTTATTGAGAAAAGTTGTTAAAACATATTTGCATTGAATTTAATAGTACCTCATATAGGTATACACTCAACAAATATATCTGGAGACCGCGTGAGAAAGGGACAGAAAACCATCCGTTTTTACACTACTTCAGGCAATGCTCTAATTGTCAGTGGGTCTAATAAGTGAAAGGCGCACGTTTTAATGATAAAGTGATGTTATTTCTACATTGTTATTTGTTTGTTGTGCCTACACTCGACTAAATGTTCCATTCTGGATATATTATTGCATTTTTTTTATTGTTAAGTGTACTTGAGTATACCGGGTTATTTCAACGCGTTTTTTTTCGATAATTTTGTCTACATAAAGGAAACGGTGGAATTATTAACTAAGGTATAAATCTCCCGAATGGAATAAGCTTGGCTTTATAACTAATCACTGAACAAAGAAAATGTAGATTTAAATTAGATAAAGTAATCCGACGTTATTATTTTAAAAGTGATTATTTGTAAAACTGAAATAGTTGAAGTTTCGGGCTAAAATATAATTCTGAGCTTGCCATTTAGAATTAACGTCACAAATGTAAATAAATATAATATTTTAATTTCAATTTCTGTATTCAATTGTGAAATTCGAAATGAAATTTCTTATTTTACCGGGTCCAACCCAATAATATTTTCAATAAGCTGATGTATTTATATTGTTTTTATCTGTGGTGTGGTAAGCTGTAATTTTGGTATACATTCTAAAGAACAGGCTCAGAGGTTATGTTATGTACGTACATTAATGTGTTCAAAAGAAAATACTGTTTATTCATATAACTAGTTACATCATCGTATAATATAAGACTATTTTGCGACATGTTAATTTTTGCAGCACTACATTTTTTTTGTTATTAAAATTGTAGACATTTATAAATAAAGGAGTTCGTCGATTTTAAAAGTGTATAAAATGTTTAAATAGTGCTAAATTAAAATAAATTCCTTGGCAGAAGTTGTCTTTAAACTGAAACATTAATGAATATGACTGGGATAAAACTAAAGGGTTACGAAATCAATCAAAAATCTGCTATATACCAGCATTTTGATTTGGCTCACACAAACACAGAACATCAGATGCACTTTCACTACTGAAGTGACTGAAGAAGACTCGTGACTGATTCTGGAAACGGAAACTAATGTTTTTTAACCATTTTCCGAAAAAACAGTATAGGTCTCAAACGAAAGAACTTTTGCTCTCCAAACAAAACCAGCTCAATTGAGTTATTTGCAACTTGTTGTTTATTTCAAAAAATTCCATTGTCTGTTAGCAGATGGTTTCTAGTATTGAATTCAGATAAGACATGACAGCTACTTATTCGTAACATGACAGGATTGTTATGTAGTGGAAGGATTTAAAACATAAAATTATTCTCTGAATTAGACGGAACTCCTTTAAAAATTTTGGCACTTTTGCAATGGTTTACAATTCAGTTCTTCAGTTGTATATTACTTTCGTGGTGCCTACACTAACGTATACCTACATTAAATAAATAAGTAATTATTTTAATTAGGAAATTATAAAGTTCCATGTAAAAATAACTAAGTTTAGAATGAACAACATACCTGGCACCCTTACGATAGCTTAAAGCTTGCATATTGCATATAGGGTGACTATTAACTAAACGAATGACCTATAGTAAAAAAAGATATGTATTTGTCAAAAGAAACTAACTCAAACAGCTGTATGGCAATTATGTCACTGGTAAAAAGTCCCTGTATAAGTTTTAGTTAATAATATGTAATCAAGTCGTGTAGAATTGACTTCAAACTTATCTACAATTTATGAGAAACGGAAAATCTTATGTTCATTAAGTGCAATTAAAACGAAGTCTATAGCTGAATCTGTTATTTGGTGATTTTTTTTGAATTTTAGCGAAACACAAAACATTGGCACAGTAGTACCTATTATACTTATTAGCAAATTGATAGGAAATAGGGATTTTATCTTCTATTTTTTATAATTATCAGTTATCTTATCACAGACCGACCGCAGTTTATTGAAACTTTTTATTAAAGAAAATGCGATTATTACAGAAAAACACCTAATATTTTTAAAAGCAAATTTTCGCATTTAGAGTTAATTTAAAAGCACGTAATTCACGATCAAGGAATCATACCACTTTTTACAGCATTAAAAGTATTATCACAATAAATAATAGGTATTATCGACGGATAGCCTCAGACGGGTCGGTCCCACTATACCCATTACCCATTACAGTGGTCATACTGGGACTTCACTTTTTTTCTAAAAATATACATACATACATACATAAATCACGCCTATATCCCTTACGGGGTAGGCAGAGCGTTAACGGCCGTAAAACGGATATTAACACCACGTCTGACAAAAGCTTGAGGGTCAATCAGATAACTGTGTATCACTATAGTGACAGGTTGTCAGCCCATCGCCTAAAATTGCAATACACATCCCTCGAGTCCCTTAGTCGGCTCTTACGACACCCATGGGTAAGAAATGGGGTGATGCTATTCTAAGCCGGCAATCACACGGCCTTCTTTTCTTTCTAAAAACAGTGCCAGTATACCCACTGATGACTGACGGAAATAGTGGGAATTACTTTTCATACGATCGTGTCCCAGAAAAACCATTTGCGGCGTTTATTAAACGCATGACAGCCTACGTTAATATCTAGGCTGCTGCATACTGGCCACCACAATATAATACTTTCTTTTGTTAGTGTGACATTAGATACACATTTTTCTGTCAAAATATACTTAGTTGAGAAAATGTCTTCGAAACGTAAGTATCTTATGTAGATGAGATATTTTGAATTAATATTTTACGTACGTACCTACCGGCCTATCTAACCTAGTTATATTTTCTAACTATATTATATTAACTTATCTTTCCTGCTTTTAATATAAACGCTCAGCATGCCAGCGCGTTTAAAAAAACGCAATGGTAATTATGGGAAATTTAGTGCCACAACATTAATGGTTATTCTCAATGGGTATACTGGGACCGACCCCCTCAGACTGCTTAAAATGAAAAATCATATAGCTTATATCACAATAAAGGTTTGAAGTTTACACAAATGATGCGCAGTATCTATACAAGTACTTCGCAGAGTTCTTTTCTATTCTAACTAGTCCCATGTGTTCAAAATGTTCAATACTCCCGAAATCAATAGCATAGATTATAAACATTCTGTATAAACTTGAGTCACAGATAATATAATACTACACTGAGTGAAGTGAAGTGAACACTAAGGTCACGCGCGCACGGGCGTCTTTGTTGTCGTGCGACAGTCGAACCTTTCTTCCTTTTCGACAAGAGTGAAAGGGACTTCCGATAAGTTGCCTGCAAAAAAGTCGCCAATGCGCGTGGAAGTTTAGTAAGCGTTTTTTAACAGGCTTCTTCTGGGTGAGCTCCACAGAGTACTTTTTATAATACGGGTAATAGAGGTCTCACTCAATGACCGAAATGGGAAACGCGAAAGTGGCGCTCTCTGAACTCGAGGTTAGGAACTATATTCCTATACAATATATTTATCGATAGACCATAGCATAGTACTGTACTGTAGTACTATAAGAGCTTATTTTTGAATATTGATTTTTACTGTTCAGCCGTTCTTTAAGCCCCAAGATTTAAAACATTCCCATTATATTTTAAGTCTTGAGCTTTAAAAAACGGCTGAACAGTTTGTTAAAAATTAAAACAAAAGTTTATTCTGGTATCATTTTTATTTCTTTCTTTTAAAACATTTCATGTACATCTTTTTCGCTTTTATTTTAAATTTGTCTTCGTCATCATCACATTCCCTCTTGTTGCATAATATTTTATTAATTTCTTTACAATAATTGTAGATAAAAAATCTGCAGGATATCTTATTGAGAAATTCAATCAAATCATCTTTATGTTTTTCGCAAGATATGTAATTAAAATCTATACACATAAAAATCATAGTTTTAATTAACTCTCGCAAATTCGGTTTTTCTAAATTTTCTTTAATTGTGTTGTAAATTATATCCTGCAGTTCTGATATGCACCGTAATAGGGAATCGCTAGGACTGCAAAGCCATTTTTTATTAGCAAATTCTCTGTATCTGAGATACTCGGGTTCATTCTCAGAAATCAAATCATCCCTGCATTTTTTACATCCCTTGAAAACTTTCTTTCTTGCATTTTTCACGAAGTACCCACTAACATATTGCAGTCCTGCAATTTGACGTGGGTCATTCTTTTCTTCAAGGGGTGTAATAGTTATGTCAGGGATATTTTGTAGATTACAATCAGTATAATTGCAGTCCTTGGCTGTGATGATGACTTCATGAAGTGCATTGCAGGGATCCACTTCACAATTTGCTCCCGGGGCATGGACGCTGGATAAGCTATTTACTAATAACGTAGTAAACGCTGATTCAAACTTCTCGGGTGTCGGATTTACGTTGCGGCATCCGTGGCTTCTTATAGCCCCAAAGAAGTTTTCGATTGGATCCTGGTTTAAATGCCGCAACCAAACCGATGTTATTTGGTAATCAGTTTTCAATTTATTTAATAACAACTCTATGCCTTCCAGCGTCCACACCCAGTTTTTCAATGTTGGAACATTCTCGATCGCATTTTTTTTGGGGTTGACAAACTTCATTTCCCTTAATACCGCTTTACTTTCTTGCCAAACTTTTTTGTGGCAGGATGTTGGGGTCGCAGGTCCCAGGAGCGGTTTTGCATGTTTATTTTTCTCAAAACTCCCATTGACAGAATCAAAAAGATCATCAAAGAAGAGCAATACGTCTGCTGTTTCTTTGCACTCCAATGGTAGAATCCCCTTGTCTGTAAAAACAAAAATACATTGAGTTTCAAGTGAGTTTTCTTTTATATTGATTATATTAGATTATATGAGACTGAGTTATGTCCTCAGACAGATAATAAGATTCGCGATTCGCAATCGCTAAGCGTCAGCAAGACTTTCAGTTTTATTATCTACGTTCTGACACCAGGTTTTATAGAATGTATAAGGTCATATCTGGGGCGTAGTTTTCCTACGTGTTTATGACAGTAGTTACCTATCTAAAATAGCATTAAGGCACACATTCACCTGCGAGATATCCCATTGTAGAACCCACAGTTTGACTAAAAACTTGTGATGCGTATTTTACTTTCATCTTTGGAATTTTGCTGGGGATGCAGTGCGCGTCAGTTAATTTGGGCACTAAGCGGATACCCTTGTACCCCGGGTTTTCCTGATGAAACTTTTCAATGTGCGCCCATTTCGCTGTTTTAACTTGATTACTTGTATTATCTTTATATTGTAAATGTTTCGTAATCAAGTTGTTTCGAATGCATTTGATCAAATGCGGGGGATCATACAAAGGAATTATTTCCTGGTCGTTGATCAAAATTATGTTATCTTTTGGCTCTTCACCTTTTCGCAAAAGATACCCGCGCGTTTCTTGCAACAAGAGTTTAATACATTGCGTATTATTTGTACCTTGGTCGCATACAGTGGCCACCACGATAAGCCCAGCAGCTTGTAGGTGAGTGATCGCAGTCTTCAGTTGCATAGCAAGTTCTGCGCCCTTTGTAGCAGCTTGTGAAAATGTATATGCAACCGGTTGTTTATAATTTTTCATCAAGCCTCTTACCATAAAGACTTGTGCGTGGTCAGCAAATTCAGGCTTTGTGTCTTCACCATTTGTTACAAAACCAGTCACTCTGTCTTTTCTATCGTTATAAGTCACATTTGGTTTTAGTGACATCTCGTCGAATAAAACAATGCAGAGGCGATCTTGCACTGACATTTTTTCTGTGGCTTTTTTTATTTGTGCCATGGTATTCTTATTTATTCCCGGTCTTATATTTGCCATGCTCAATACTCTTAGCAGAGTCTGGGGCGATGGTAGAATAAATATTTTTCTCAAAAATCTGTATCCCTTTGGGCTCTGTTTCATAATAGATAATGCAAGAATCTTTTCTTTTAAAGTGAACCGTCGGCCTTTGTCTCCTTTTTTATGTTCTCGAAACTGCATTATCGTTAA
This sequence comes from Tuta absoluta, assembly GCA_027580185.1. Classification (NCBI taxonomy): domain Eukaryota; kingdom Metazoa; phylum Arthropoda; class Insecta; order Lepidoptera; family Gelechiidae; genus Tuta; species Tuta absoluta. The sequence goes on from JAQAHW010000038.1 coordinate 2,815,791, forward strand.
GATTTTTGCTGTGCTTTTCATGCTATCAAGTGTTTGTAAGAAATTTGGGTTACTTGTTATATTTTTCAATGCTTTAATTTTTTTGGCTTGTTTTTTAGCTTTACTTCGGCATTTACTTAATTTGACGCCAAGCCGTACCACTTTATTGTATAATTCCTCTTCAGCGGAAGTAACAAGCACACGTTTCCGTAACTTCTTAAGAACAAGTTTCGGGCCACCTCGTCGCCCTGCAATAACAATATTTAGGACACAATTAATTAAATAAATATATCTCTTATAATACGCATAATTAATTGAAAGCTAGTAAATTATATGCTCATGACTAAGTGCTAAAAAACGTTATTATGTGGTGTACACATTAACTGCCACAACCACAGATTAACCTAGTTAGAAATAAGATAACTTCACCCACCCTTTTTTTCCATTTCAGTGCCACTACCAGCTGTTTTTTGGTGTTGTAGATCTGATGTATCTAGACGATCCGGCTTAGTTGCCGACTCTGTAATGTAATTAATGACAGACAATAAATAATTATTAAAATTTAACAACACTTTTAAAATAGATAAGGTCCCCCTATCCTATACATCAGGTATTTTGCTGAATTAATTTCTGTCACCTTCTATACATTGTCATAAGTCAGGGACCATACTATATTACATTCCAATTCTGCCCGTGGGTGTCGTAAGAAGCTACTAAGGGATAAATTCATCCAGGAAATAGGCAGCAGCGTTCCCTGTGATTACAACATCGTGCACAGCGCTCGCCAATCTGCCAGCCAAGCGTGGTGAGTATGGCAAATACCCCCCTAAAAGGGGGAGGCCCATGTTCTGCAGTTGACTGTAGTGGTTGTTAGACAATAAAGAATTAGTTTAATGGGTCCTTTTGAGTTTCTTATTTTATCTGTTAAATGTTTGTATTGAAATGTAATTTTTTTTACTTACCAGTAGATACTTTTATAGCATTTGTAACAGTTGTACTTTCAGCGAGTTGTGTCATAGATGCAATCTCTTCTGTAATGATAAATTATTAAATTGTTATTTACAAATCCTTAATGTTTCCTTACATTAGATTGCACTTAGTATTTAAAACAACTAGTAATTTAGAAATATTTAAAACATCACTTTACTTTGTTTTGTAATTCTTCTTCTTTTTTTCGTGTGGGACACCGAGTCGTCCAACGATCCGACGATGAACCCTGGTGCCAGAATTTTATATCTGTGCACTAAAATTGTGTCTATCTATAAAACCTTATATATAAAAAGAATCACTGAAAATGGACTGGTACTTTTTGAGATATGCGAGGACTAACATACACTTCCCAAATGCACACTTGTTCAGAAGCCCTACTACTCTGCGCCTAGTACATACTGTATTAATGAAAAAGACTTACCAAGATTTGTTTTAGTTAGAATATTGTCCTTAGCAATTTGAGGATCACATTGCAAAGCCACATCGCAAATAGTCACTGGTTCAGCTGCAAGATTAGAATAGATTATGGTTTCATATCAAATAGATAGGAATAGAATCCCAACCATTGCCTCATAACATTGATATAGCAGTGCATGAACAGTCCACAAAAGTATCTTGTTGAATCTTGCATTTAAACAACTTCAGAACATTGGCCAGGTAAATTACCTTTTGATGAAGATTCTGCCAATTTAATATCTTCAATGGATCTCTGATATCTATGTTGCTCATCCACGTCAACATCATACAAAGTTCCTGGTACTGCAATTAAAATTTGATAATTTTTTATTTATCACATAACAAGTGCCGTGTGATGCCGGCTTAGAATAGCATCACCCTATTTCCTTCCCGCGGGTGTCGTTAGAAGCGATTAAGGGACTAAAGTGTATTATGTGTATTGCAATTTTGGGCAACAGGCTGGCAACCTGTCACTATAGTGATACTTTTTTTTTAAATCGCCCTCAAATATTTGTCGGATGTGGCGATAGCGACCGTATTGTTACGGCCGTTAAAGCTCTGCCTACACCCAAGGGATAAAAGCGTGTGTATGTATAACGTTACAAATTCATTGCTTATACTTATTTAAAAATATATTGTAACTACACAATACATTGACAAAGATGGCAAGAAAAAATAGTAAAACAGGTACTGCTGCATACATCCACCATAGAATCATTTTCTTCCTTTTTTAATATTTTAACTCTTTAAGTTGCTGTGGCAAACTGCTGGAGAAGAGCCCTTAAATTGAACTCTAATGTAAACCAAAAAAATTACCTTGGGATGAAGGGATGGCATCCATTATATTTTCAATAGGTCTCAACAATCTTTGCTGGTCAATGGTGAACTTCAATGTTGTCAAGCCTGAAATTAAAGAATAGTAGGTTAGATAAATAAATACATACTATAAAGTCACTCTTCGCATTTCTTTGTCAGTCTGTCATGAACACCACTAACTCCTTCTAAACTAAACCTTGCAATACATTTTGATGCAGTTGTTTTAATAACATAGAGTGATTTAAATAATACATGCGGATAATATCTTATACCCAAGCTACCCGGTTTGGGTAGCAGTGGGTGCAACCGCTCGGCGGGCTGCTAGTAATTCAATAACATCTTTGTACTTACTTTGTACTACTATTATAATAGGCGATGCAAAGTAATTTTGGTCTTAGGTCACATAATATGATATGTTTTGCAGCATTAAAATGTTATTTTGGAAATAAACTTTATTACTTACTACTAAGTTTCCTGTATGATGATGGGTTATTTGCCCCATGTCGGTCTACCCAAGGAAAGAAGTTGTAAAAGGTAACAAAGAATTTATCTGATGCATGGGGGACACCACACAAGCAATCATCAGCATACCCTGAGAAGTAAACTACTGACCTGGCATATTTCTTGTTGGTATGGCTATATTACTAAGTCGATTATTCCGACACCAATACTTTTCTTCAAAGTGTAGATGACATACACGCCGGTATTTGTAGATGAACACATTATTTAGTCCAATAATTTCACCACCAATAGCATGTAGCCAAGAGTTAAATAATTCTGTGTCCTTAGCAGGATTGGGAAACTTATGCAAAACTGCGGTAGACCCTGAAATAAAAAATGAGTGGTCACTTGGGTTGGGGTCCACTTAGGGGAGCTGGCCACAACACTTAGCAAAAATTAAAATAAAACTTTTAAATCTCTACCGTGGGAGTGCACTTAGGTGGGTTCCCTAGAAGTATAAATTGTTTTTTTGCCCATAGAAAATTTTCGGAACTATAGGCAAGTCCTTTAAGTGCACCTCAACCCGTGGAAAACACTTTAAAAATAATGAAAAAATATCATTTGTATGACAGCTCCCATAAGTGCACTCCAACCGTCACTTGGTAATCGGTAGCTATGATGCCGGCCGGTTCACTCTATTCTTTAATAATCGATATAAATATGTATTAAACTCATACCTTCCCTGTTTGCACATCCTGGGACACAACATTTGTGGTTTGACATGTTAAAATATTCAAAACACTTTATTAGCACAAACAAATTCAGTCCTATCTGTCTTTTGTTTATAATTGTCACAAGTAAATACTATTTTATCACGACCGGAGGAGCAAAGGCTCTACTCAACGGACTTACGTGGAAAAACGCTATCAATAACGATTTGAAAGTAGAAAAACAAGTGAAATCAAAATGAAAAACTCCTGCGCAAAAACCGTTGATTTTCAATCAAATTCGCATTGACATTTGTAGGGTTGCCATGCAGGGTAAAAAAAACTTCCGGCGAAGGCGGCAGACGCGATCTACATCCTACATATTTTGAATTTTGATCTCGTCACGAAAGAGGGCCCGCAGACGAAAGCGTCAAAGACATGTGTTTTTTGTAAAAAAAAGATTATCCGACATTAAAGTATGGAGCCTGGCATACCAAATGACTATGAAAAAGAATTTTTTTGATTTTACGGCCAGAGTTGAAACATGCCACAATCGATTAGACAAGCACAAAAATACAAACCAAAAGTGTTATTTTGCTTTCCACAGTTGATATTTATTTATACACACACATATCACGCCTATAATCCCTTGCGGGGTAGGCAGAGCGTAAACAGCCGCGAAAAACTGCCATTTACACCACGTCTGACAAATGTTTGAGGGTTATTTGGAATAGTGTGTATCGCTATAGTGACAGGTTGTCAGCCCATCGCCTAAAATTGCAATACACACCCTCGAGTCCCTAAGTCGCCTCTTACGACTCCCACGGGAAAGATATGGGGTGATGCTATTCTAAGCCAGCATCACACGGCACTAATATTTTTTAATAATTAGTACCAAATAGCTTAACAGTATAAAAAATAGTTTGAAAACGTAGCGTTAGCGAAAAGTTGATATTAATCACTTCGTGAAATTGTTCCTAGTCTGGTTAGGACATCGCAAGTTGAACCACCTGATTGTTCGAAAAGAAAGATGGTTCCGTTCCGTGCTTTGGAGGGGCACATTAAGCCGTCGGTCCCGATTGCTGTCTAATACTGTCTATGATCACTTCGTTAGACGGCAGACGTTACTTAACCATGTGAACCATGTCAGAGGCCTAGGTACTGGGTACTACTAAGAAAAGAGAGAGTTCAGTAGTGTACAAATTAAAGAACTAAAATTAATATTACCCTTTCGTATCACAATGCCATAAACAAAACTGAAAAAAAGAGAAGATGTTCAACGTCAAAACCTTGCGTCTTAAACGCCATCCCAGACACGTCCTATCGGATAATGATGATGATATTAAAACAATCTATGTCTTAGTGAGAATGTCAAAGAATGTAAACTTATTTTTCTTAATAGTAGGCGTAGGCGTAGGCGGTGCTGCGTATATAAAAAGTACTCTAATGGCTGTAGATCACACTCCACAAACGCGAAGGTCCCTCATTTATGCCCTTTTTTAAGGCATAACCGGCAAGTACCGGGTAGATTCAGTCCGATCCGTTCTTCCCACAACAACTCCGGGCACGATTTGGCTGGTTGTTTGATCAACCACACACGCAACTCTGGGTGTGCCCTCGCTCCCCACCAAATAGTCAGGTATGGGTTTCAAAGCCTCGGGCTAAACATAGGAAATTCTACTAACAGGGATTATATGAACGAGCTGGCAATTCATAGGATAACATACTGATTTTTACAATAAGCGACATCTTTCGACAAACAAAGATATTACGTAGTAAAGAATCTGAGGAGAAGCCGTAATACGCCATCTATTATCGTAGTTAATAAGAAGTAAATTTTATGCTACTAAATATAAAAGACGTTACTCTGTTATTGGAAAACTGTACCATCAGTGTGCATCTTTATTTGCCAGGTTTTTAATAGCTCAGTTACCATCTTTACAGTACTAAGATTGTAGAGCCTGGTGAGCTCGCTCCATCTTAGACTGTCTCTGTCCTATGACCTAGACTAGAGTCAAGAGCAAACCCATCATTAATAAAAAAAAAAAAAAAAAAAAAAAACAGATCCGCAAGATGGCGTTGTACGCCGCCATACATTATTTCGATAGTCATGGGAAGCATGCAACACCTTCAAAACATCGTATATTTATCAATAGACACCAAGGTTCATGCCAGAACAGAATTAGATAGTCAGAGATACCTCGCATTAAACTAACGTAAGTTTACAATATTCCAATTCCGTAGTATATGAGACGATTGTAGTTTTAGGCATAGACAACAATGGACTTTTGAATTTGACTAATATATGCAATAGGTACACACATAAGTATTATATTAGTAGGTAAGTATTTGTACCAGTGTTCCTAAGAGCTAAAATATACCGAAAATATTTGTGTTGGAGCCTAATTAATACATTTTCATGAGTTTTAAAAACCCACTTATTTTCTCAGAACAAATTATTTTCATTTATTTCGTAATTTCTATCTATCTAATGAGCCTATATTAGCCCACTGCTAGACAACGGCCTCTTCTTTATTCCGCCATTCTCTTCGGTCCTGTGCCACGCGCGTCCTAGCTTTCCCTATAGCCGATTTCGTAAAATACGATGATATAATAGTTATTATTGGTATACATCTTGCGCGAGTGGTAGTGCAACTACCTCTTCAAAACATTGCAGAGACTCAGATTTTAAAATCATTATACCTAATGGAATTTTATAAAAATTATAACAATGAGAAATACTTATTAAAAATGTATGTATATCCGACTAGCCCTGTACAGAAGATACAAGCACAAAAATTATATTTATAATTCCCTAGTAAATATTTAATCTTTCATATTATAAGAGGAGCCAGCGATCAACTGAGTTATCCTAATTTTGAGCTACTCGGCGAAATTTTCGGTCGTTCTGACCACAATTTACAGTTCCATGGAACAACTGGGACAAAAGTGTCAATAGATCTTCCATACAGTATCTGAAAAAAAAAATAGTAGCCTTTTATATTTTAAGTAGAGTTCCTTTTGCGACGATGGTTGTTTAAAACAAATAAATAAAAAATAAAAAGTACGTTGAATTACTTATTTTGATTGTTTCTAGATCGCGCATTCTTTGTTATGTTGGAGAGTATTTTTTTATTGAGTTTTTTACTGCAGTTCGTATATAACTTTGGCTTAAACACGCTACCATAATAGCTTTCTGGGGACTGTGAGACATGTTTTAATTTCTATCACCTCATCACCATAGTGCAAAATAAGACTGCAAGTGTTAGAAAAAAAGTTACGTTCTTTTCAAGAGGTAAATCAATCCTGTAAATTTCTGTTGTTTGAGAACAATCTTATTATTTTATGAATGGTGCTACTGTTTTGTGTTTAAGTCGACTATAGCTTCAATTTACTGCCAGTTAACGGCGGCGCTAGATTTGCGCTAGCCCTTAGAAAACCATTACAGCTCCACAAAATACGGATAGCTTAGATGTAGTTTAGCTTTTGTAACTCGCAACCATACGAGATGTTTATAATTGTGATATAGTCTCCTTTGAAAATAATTATCAATCACAATGTATTGAGACACCATTTCTACTGCACTTGAGAGTTCGCACTCGGTAGAATGGAACATCAAGTCGACGAACGTTCCTGTGAACGTCAGTGATAAGCCAGCTCTTCAAGGTATATTTATCAAGTAAATTTTTAACGATAGGAGGCAAATGTGCGTTAGTCAAAGATTCAGATCCGTATTAGACTAAGTCGGAAAAACTGTAAAAATTTGACAGCTAATCCGATAGTCTCTGGCCGCGTACAACGCCATCTTACGGAGTGGCTCTATTGAAAAATGCCTATTATCGCGATTATTCGTCATTGTTGTAATGAAGCGTGCCACCCGTCGTCGAGTGCGACGGTAGTGTCTAAATTTAATTATTGATACGTTACAATTTGTTTACTTTCATATTATTACGATTATTATTATATTGTACATAAAAATAAAAAGCTTTGAATTTGAAAAGTTGTTTCAATTTTGATTTGCAGTATTCGAAACTATTGTAAAATAGAAAATGAGCCTGAGTGACACAAAGTTGAAGTCGGATTGAGCTCATCTACAATCCCAAAAAGGGGTCGCCCAACCCGCGGTGTTTTTGTATTTTGCCGAATCTACCCCGCGCGTGCAGCCCGCTCGACGCAGCGTTGGCGCTAAAATTTCTTATATAACAATGATATATCAAAAGATCAGATCAATACTGTTTATTTTACAAAAATAACTTACAAAATGATTTTCAATATCAGAAACACACATCAAGAAATGCAACTCGTATTTCAAACGCTGATAACATTTTACAGCAAAATGATAACATTTCATTATTCAATGAATCATCAACACAAACATCACCTACACAATTTAAGTAACTTAACATTTAAAATTATTATTGTTTAAAAGTATGCAAGAATATTAATTAAAGATACAATACAATACACCCGTTAATTTTGTACATTCAATACATTACCAATCATACAATCAACCAGTGTTTAAAACGCCTACGGAGCATAATGTCACACAGACTGAATATCACCGCGCAGCCGCCAATACTTACTTTGTGATATCACCATGCTAAGGTGTGTGTGAAACAGTGACATTCTTACAAAATCATAGTTGCACAAGTCGCATTAGTTAGTTTTGTTCACGCTTCGCTTCGAAAATGAGCTGATATCCTCGTTAGGATATCTTATTTCAGTAATGTAATAAAAATAACATCCATTCTGTGTTGTTTTTTTTCTTAGCTAAGAGCTTTCTCCCAAGCTAGTAAAATAGAAGTAAGTATCTAAAAATTATCATAAAAATGCGTTCGCTGGAATAAGCACCCATGTGACATTAAGCGCCGAAAGCTCCAAACCTCCCTTTCCATTTGTCTTAACAATCAGTCTTTAAGCTAAAACTTAACATAACTCATTTGACAACATTGGGCCCTATGATATAGTCTTAACAAAACTGGAATTTTCATTTAGGAGGCGACCTCCCGTTTACAACTGTAGGCGAATCTTTCCACGATTTCGTAGCTTTTTTCGGTTTCATTTCGGTAACCTTTTTCTTAACTACTCTCTTGACGGTCACTTCCTCGTCCGACAGCAATCTCTTTTTTGGTCTGATTTTTTTCTCTTCAATAACGAAAGAGTCGTCAAAGATGTCCCCGCTGGAATTCACGGATCGATCTTTTGACCTCTTCGGCATTTTCTCTTCGCCTATAATGGCTGCTACGGGACTGTCGAACGAAACTTGTCTCGGACTTCGTTTAGGCCGTTCTATGGAGGTTTGTGTGGCGATGTTGGCGTGGTTTTTTTTAACAGGCGGAGTCGCTTTTGGCGCCAATTTTGTCTTTTTAACTTTGACAACGACAGATGGTTCAGTTGATTTTCTTTTCACTTTCCGTTTCACCACTTTTTCATCGGGTTCTTGATTTTCGTCGTCAGTGTCGTTAATGCTAGTTTTTTTGGGTTTTCTAGCTTTTTTGACTTTTGGAACATCAGTGTTGGCTGGAGAATCGCCATTAGTACTCGAATCTTTGATTGTTGCTTTCGATTTGACAGCTTTGGTGGGTGATTTTGCATTTCTGCTGGGTGATTTTGATGCTTTAGTAGTAGAAAACTCAAGTTTGCTTGTACGGGATTTTCCTTCACTCTTTAGATAGTTTTCGAATAGTGTCCGGCACTTGTTGTAATCTGGGGTGTCTTTCGGCTTCATAGAGTTGATGTACTCAAAGAATTTTGTCAACGCATCTGAAACAAAATGATAGATGATCGTTATTTGTGGTTCATTAAAAGATTACAAGATACGTTTTCTACACGAAAACTCAACTTGAATTAGCATTTCGAACTGATTGACTGAAAAAATGTGTTTGACTTGTAGTGTTATGAGAATAAACGCATTTTTTTAGAAGACCACATTTAAAAAGTACATAATTAGGTCATTTGACTCAGAATTAAAAAAAAAACTGGTCAGTACGGATAGGCGGAGATTTCCACGGAAAAAGGTGACGTCATAAAAACACAAAAATTCACTTACCAGGCACTTGGCTGTACTTGCTGATGTTACTCCGCACGTTCTTCAGGAAGTTCTCTTTCATTTCCTGCACAGTTTTGGGCTGCGTGAGATGCTTCTCCCAGGGCAGCTCCCCGATGATCCACTGCAGCATGTTGTAGCCCAGGATCTCCAGGTCGCCGCGCATCGTCGACACTGCAGGAAAAACAGGATTAAACTTATACTTCAACTAGAATTCCCTGCCTAAATGAGCACAGTAGATTGCATTTTTTTGGGGTATAAGGCATTCTCTCTGGGTAGAGAACGGTCTCTCGGGGTAAAAGGCGGTCTCATGTTAAAAGGCGCTCTCTCGGGGTGAGAGGCGCTCTCTAGGGGTGAGAGGCGCTCTCTAGGGGTAAAATGTGCTCTCTGGTGGTAAAAGGCACTCTCTCGAGTGAAAGGCGTTTCTCGGGGTAAAAGAGTGTTTCCCATTGTACAAGGCATTTTCAGAGGGTATAAAGTAGCCTGAGCCAATAGGGAATCGTGTAGTTTTCTAACAGTGTTTGTATTTACTTTGGTTTAGTGTTTCTAGATACGAAGGGTTCTTGTAAAACACTGTTACAAACTATACCTCTTTATAATAAAAATATAAAAGTGTGCATTACCTCCTAAATGCGCATCTCTGCTGGTATATTCAATAGTCCCATTATGAGCACACTTAGGGTCCGGTTTGAATTCTTTTTCATTGACTCTCGTAGCGAGACCGAAGTCCACTAAGTATGCCTGGTTCTCGGTGCCTTTCTTCAAGCCAAGTAGAATATTCGCGCCCTTAATGTCGGCGTGCACGTAGCCTCGACTGTGGATGTATTCTAGCACATCTAGCTGGGGAAAAAGGAGTTCCTTTAGTAATATTACATACATAAATACACATATAACGCCTTTAATCCCTTGCGGGGTAGGCAGAGCGCAAACAGCCGCAAAAAACGGACATTTACGCCACGTCTGACAAATATTTGAGGGTCATTTGGAAAACCGTGTATCGCCATAGTGACAGATTGTCAGCCCATCGCCCAACATTGCAATACACACCCTCGTGTCCCTTAGTCGCCTCTTACGACTCCCACGGGAAAGAAATGGGGTGATGCTATTCTAAGCCGGCATCACACGGCAATATTTATAGTAATATTTAAATGGAAAAATACGAAAATGTTATCTGTAAGGGCCAACACAATTTGGTTGGAGCAATGTATGAACTATCATGGATAATAGACATTTTAAATGGATATTTTTTTCCACATAAATGGTAATTGAATCCAAGATTTTCGGCGTACCATGCCGAAGCTTTAACCACGTTATTAAATAACCACAGCATAATTAGCTCACCTCACCTCACCTCACAGGAGGCCTTTGCTGTAGAGCAAACAGATACAGCCAGTGGAGAAGAATAAAATGTGAAAATGAACCAAATAATATTATGAAATAGCTATTAATCTTCAATTATCATATAAAATATTTAGAAATTATTTATTGTAACTTAATCTGAATAAAGGCTAATAATAATAATAAATAATTAGCTCACAACTTTATCTATGTCAAGGTGTGATGTAAGAGCCAAGGTTAGATTAATCCTCTAAATACAATATTATGTTCAACATAATAAATAAGCTCTTTTTAAAATAATGTTATTGTATCTATGTTCATACCATTTGCAAGCCTAGTTGGAAAACAGTCGCAACTGGGAATGACCGTCCATTTTCCTTGAATATTGTCCACAGGTCCTTTCCATATCTCTCCAACACAAGATACCGGTATTTCTCTCCTTTGTACTCATGGGAGCCATTGCCGAAGTACGTCGGCATTCCCAGGCTGGACAGTTTCTTGGATTTCATGTAGTTTGCAACTGAGATAAAAGTGGACTGAATATATTAAGTATCAAGGAATATAATAAAGACTAGTATCTTTATCCCTCAGTCGCTTTTTACGACACCCGCGTTTTTTATTGGGGTGATGCTATTCTAAGCTGGCATCAAACAGCAGTGGTGGTAAATAAGTCTACCAAGCTACCTTAACCAACCCAAAGAAGCTATCAAGTTGGCTGGGATATTACAAGTGGCTTAATGGTCAGGTAACAATTTCCACAGTTCTTGAAAAATATTGTATAAAAATAAATATGTTGGACATTTCACACAGTGCCATCTACCCCCAAACTAAGCAAAGCATGTACAGTGCCAACTAGATAGCTGATATGCTACATAAATGTAACACTAAACAACTATATCAGAGACCTACTACCTACAATAAATAGGCAAAAACTTAGGAAACTGATATTTTTCCAAAAATGTAAATTTGTATGGCAGCACCCCTAAGTGCATTCCAACCATGAACATAAATTTCTACTTACTGTCATCCTTATTTGCATTTCTAACATAGAAATGTTTCTCGACAAACAGTGGTCCATTTTCATGTGGTTCCTAAAAGTAAAGACAGTATTAACATCATGATTGTCTCAACATCACATAACTGAAAATGGCTAATTCAAAATAGCACTGTCACTTTCCATTAAATAAGTTTAGAATAGAAACGATAGTAGACTTCATAGACTATTTAAGTCATGACATATCTTTAATAGTCTATGAGTTCTTCACCATTTTACAGATTTCCTTGTCTGTGTAATAGCCATATCTTTAATTGCCACTTAACTTTAACAGATACCGCATAAAATCATCTACAATTTAAGAGGCAATCATCTTCTATCTCTGTCTAAGCCTATTTAACAGAAAGTGACAGTGCTATTTTTAATTAGAGATATTAGTTGGTAACATGGAATTGAGACCTATATCTTTAATTCAACTATAGTTAGGAATTATTATAAAAAGCATTAGACTATGAGCAAAGTTTCAATGCAACAACTATTTCTTAGCGAGTAAAAAGCCTAGGCAACTAGGCAAAAGGGCACATATCTACAATAGTACACGTAGCGGGAGGGGAATCCACTGGTTAAACACTAACCATGCATAGAGTACAAGACAAACTGTAATTATTAAGAGGTTCAAACCTTTAGTTGTTTGGAAATCAACAGAATTTGAGTTCAGGAAGTCACAAGTCAAGTCATATTCAAGGTGCACAATCATAAATACTCACAATTTTGATCACAAATGGATAGTTTGACCCTTTTGCGGAGGCATCATCGCAGGCCGAGTATATCTCACCAAAGCCGCCGACCCCTATTGAAGGGCCTATCCGCCATTTCTTCTTGCCTATAGTATCGACTATCACCTCCCCATTAGCTATAGGAGCTGGCATTTTGTATCCATTCGCCTTTTTCCTAGGCGCGGCGGGCTTTTTACCTCGTCCAGACATTTTTCGTTGAGGTTACTTGTTTACACTTTCCAGAGCAACAAATCTGATCACAAACAAAGTTGTAACACAGGACTATTAGTTAAATATTAAAGCTTCACAAATTAACTTGCAGAAGCGAAAACTAACGCAAATATCAAACAAAACAACAAGAACGAATTTTTACTTCAAACGCCATTAATATTCCTACATACGCAAAATTTTGAGCGGCACTATCCAACCATAGACAAAAATTGCGCTTGAGTATGTTCGAACCTAAAAGAACCCTTGATAGATAAATCACATACATGCGTGTAAAGAAACATGTGCATAGAACAAAAAAAAAAATATTGTCTACAGACCTAGAGGTGCCCAATAGGTACCGAATCAGTGGTAATCGGTGTTAAAAGTATTCTAAAAAGTGACAGCAAGTGTTTTTATGCTCCTACTCCAAATCCAAATGAAGCCACCGGGTCGTTAGAAGACTGCAATGTGAAGTTAGCAGTAAAAGTTATCAAAAAAATTAACCCGATTGAATTGAGATGGTAATGAATGATTAATTAAATTTTATTGAACGTGATCTACAATAAGAAATTGTAAAGAACTTAATTTAAGTACATTTGACATGTATTACTATTTATCAAATTATTCTTAAGTTCTTGTTTAAGCTGAATAAAGAATCTGAATCTGAATCAGCATTTGAAATATTCTGAAATGCCTCAAAACTCACGGAAATGCCTAGAATTTGCCATATTCTTAATCATTTTCATTACTTAATCTTCTTCTTCTTTTCGTGTGGTCGTGTAACGACCCGATGAACCCTGGTGTCAGAGTTCTATATTTTAGTAAGAACCAATATATGATTTGCTTGATTAAGTGTATGGTTTTAAAAATAATAATTGTAACTCTATATCTTTACGCGTTTTCGATATAATGGGTCGTGTCGTGATAGACGGACGGACGGACGACAAAGGGACCAAATAAGGATTAAGTTTTTTTTCCTATTGAGGTACGAAACCTTCAAAACGAATGTTTTTTGTCGTGTTGTTACTGTCAAATTTGACAAAATGAGGACCTATACTTACAAAGTATAGTAAAAACAGTTTGCCCCAAATAACAGGTTAATACAAAGTATTAGTTACTCTAAGTAACAGATTCTAAAACTCTATTTTAAATCCGCAAAAAGCATGACGGCCAGGAATTTTTCGTGAAAACTTTATCAAAAATCCGCGATATTTCAAAGAGCTCACGCTGTTCAGCAACAGCTCCGTATTTCTTTTGTGACATACTAGTATCCCTTTGAAGGCATGATGGTGGACTCAGCGTTTAGCCGGAGCGATGTGTTCCAGATGGCAATACGGGTCTGTTTTGTGTCTGCCGTGACTTATTTCTCGATAAAATGGCTCGTGAACCAGATAGATCCCACATCCAAGAGTCGAAAGAAGGCCGAGGAGCGAGCGCGGGAACAGTTACGCAAGTATGTATCGATCGTGGACTCGCTCGTGCTTCTGTCATCCTGTCAACCTTCGAAATTCCTTACATTCTTTGGTTCGTTGAGGTCCTATTGTTTTTCTTACATTCTAACCTCAACTGGTTAATGCTTAATGTCCATGCATCAGTTTGAATTCAGTTATTGCATCATGATGTCATAAGGCACAATTCCTATTGGAATTCCCATTAATGTAAGATACATAAGTGGCAAGAAACCTTGAAGGAAGTGGTATTCTAGACCTTTTTGCAAATAAAGCATGTTCCTATTTCTATGTTAATGATCTACATGTAAACAACCACCTTTCATAGAGCAACCTTTAACCTTTCAAGAAGTTGCAGTAACCTGATGACCTACTTTTACCAAATGACCTAATTGGAAAAGTATTCTGTGATTTTTTTAGTATTTGCCTATTTAGCTAATGTATAATAGTACGGCTCCTTAGCTCTGACTTTTTATGAAGCTATGGTCACTTCCGGAAGCAAGCATGAAACTTGGTATGCTTGTAGCTTTCGTATGTGTAATTAATAGTTTAAGTTTTCGTTTATTAATAAAAGCAGAAAACCCGAAAGTATGGACATAAAAAGGGGGGGAAAAACATTAATTTGACAGCTTCTTCCTCCTTAAATTATTAATTACACATATGAATGCTACAAGCATACCAAGTTTCATGATTGCTTCCGGTTGGGACTGTATTCAGAGAGAGAGCTAACAAGCTATACTAAAAGGAAGTCTTGCCAAGATAAAATTAGGACATTGAAAATATATTTTGCTAATTCCTGAACTTTTTCTGTGAAATACATTAGCATACAAAATTATATAATGTTATTTATAACAAGAGGCCAGCCCAGTCATTTCATCTGCTGCTCACTGTTTTCCTGTGGGAATGAGATATTTTCCAATGGTACAAAGAGGCCTGGAGATGTTGTAGATTTCTAATAATGAAAGAATTTTTGAAAGTCTTAACAGTTTTGAAAATTATTGATTATGAGCAAACATTTCTTTCCCCTTTATAATATTAGTTTAGATTAGTATAACTTATATTTCTTATGTCAGTGTTGCCTTGCATGCTTGCTTAAAATATAAATCAGTGTTTTAGATATTACTGTATTTTGTTGACATTAAGCTAGATAGGAAAATCTTGATTCCTGCAGAATCTTAATTTTATATATTAATCTTATCATTGTGTCATTTTAATGTTCTTTATCCTATTGTGTGGCTGTTTTACTAACATCAAAATCATAATTCATAGCATTTGTAAATTGTTTTATCAAGCATTGTTTTTTCCATTTAAACTTTTGTGAAATGATTGGCTTGACTATTGCTAAGTCCGTTGTAAGACAGCCACTAAATGGGAATTGCATGGTGTAAGGATGTCTTCCAGAGCGGGGCTGAGTGGCAAGCAGTCGCTGCAGTTGGACAAACTGACTGACCATGAGATGATCATTGCGTCGCAGCTTGTGGTTCCTGATGAAATTAATGTAAGTTATCATGATTTTTGGAGAAGAATACATACATAGATCATACATATGTCATATATCTTGCTAATAACCCTTGCGGGTAGGCAGAGTGTAAACGGCTGTACAAAACAAACATCGTAACATATAGTTTGGTATATAAATAATCTGAAATACAAAAAAAATACTGTAAACTTTTATACAAGTCCATGTAATAAACATAGTACTGTTTTCAGATTCTCATCTATCTATGATCTTCATTTTAAAGTAATTATGAACTAAATCTTTATTCTTTGTATATTAATAAGTAGATAAAGTTTTTTATATGTAAGAAGCCACAGCAAAGAAAAATATTTTGAAAATCAAATAACTTCATCTAAACTAAGTAACATATTGTTCTGACATAATTATTTTTCATATGCATGCTATATTATAATGCTAATATGAACTTCTTTAACAATAAACTCTATACAATTCTTTCAACAATGTTCTTCCAAAGATTCTTGTAAAATATAGTAAAATTTCCGAATTAGCATTGTTAATTATTTAATTTGATATGGCTTACATACATACATTCACATATCACGTCTTTATCCCTTGCGGGGTAGGCAGAGCTTTAACACAGGTATTTAGTATTCATTTATTGCTTTCACGCGGTTTTACAAAGGTCTTGGATATAAACATAGTTCCATGCGTGAACCCTGGTAGGGCGCTACAATTTTCTTATACTTAGGTATAATATTACAATATTAATTTAAAATTATTTTTCCTATTGCTAAATTTTTTCATGACTTTAATATACTTTATCCTAATCTAAAACATCTACAACAGGTTCAGGACAGGTTCTCAAGTAAAAAACATTCACGGTCTTATTACAAAAAAAGTTAGGTGTGATTTAAGCATTTGCAGTGATAAATCGTTTTAAAATATTTTTAAAACTGCCTTAAAGCGTTTCATACTTTTTTGTTATGAAACTATCAGAATTTTACAAAACTTAAAGGCCTCAATGTTGCTGCTGTTTGCAGGTTAGCTGGCAGGATATAGCGGGTCTGGACAG
This sequence comes from Tuta absoluta, assembly GCA_027580185.1. Classification (NCBI taxonomy): domain Eukaryota; kingdom Metazoa; phylum Arthropoda; class Insecta; order Lepidoptera; family Gelechiidae; genus Tuta; species Tuta absoluta. The sequence goes on from JAQAHW010000038.1 coordinate 2,832,523, forward strand.
CCTGATCCAAGAACTGCGGGAGACTGTGATCCTTCCGATCCAGAAACGGGAGTTGTTCGCAGACAGCCGACTGACGCAGCCGCCCAAAGGAGTACTGCTGCATGGACCCCCAGGTACCCTAGTTTATCCTGGTAATTGGGTGAAATAGTTCCCACCAAGTGGAGCTGATCACCCGTCTGAAAGTTCCGCAGACGTCCCAACCCGAGGAAGAAGAACGGCCTAGTTCATAAATGTCACATCACTTGCCCCCAAACTTACTTAAGGTAAACTCCGTTATCAATCGCTAACTTTGGGGGCAAGTGATATGTCATTTATGATAGTTTGTATCAATGAGTCGACTCAAAATAGTAAGTCACTTTTATTAATCTTTTCATTAAGTTTTTTAGTGTAATAAGGACTGCACCAATTTATCCAGTGCCAACTGCTTATTGAGACAGATTATTTAATAATTTTGTTAGCACCTTAGTAATTTAATTTTTAATAAGAAATTTATCTGAATCTATAAAAGTGTTATGATTCTTATGATGTTATTCCATTTTGACGTATTCCAATAATAAGCAACAAATAATGGGGTATACTTAAAGGAGTCCCCATTATCTCGACTAAGACAATTACCAAGCAGTTATATGCAGAGTAATGCCAGTGAAGTTTTAGGCTTTTGAATACTTCCAACTGTCTCAGTTTATATACATACATATATCACGCCTGTATCCCTTGCGGGGTAGGCAGAGCGTCTCAGGTTAAATGATCTAGATTAGAATAGATTCAAGACTACAGATATCCCTGATATCTCACTGAAGGCAATGTTTCATTTTCCATGTTTAACTCGTAGTAGCAAATGCACAGTCAAGATTAGGCTGAGTTAGACAGTTTGGACTTTGGACCATTCTTATGCCGCGCGCATAAGACTTACATTGGCGGTTCGAGTGTCTAACCAGGTGTGAGTTTGACCGTACACTCAGGTAAATTAACCAGCTGATCGGCTATTTGCCGTGTGATGCCGGCTTAGAATAGCATCACCCCATTTCTTGCCCGTGGGAGTCGTAAGAGGCGACTAAGGGACTTGAGGGTGTGTATTGCAGTTTCCGTTTGTTTTGTGTCCGTTTTATGCGGCCATTTATGCTCTGCCTACCCCGCAAAGGATTATGGGCGTGATATGTGTATGTGTGTGTGTATGATCGGCTATTTTGTAGGGGAGGTGCAATTAATTTTTATATTTTGACCCATAAGGAAAGCCCTGTAAAAACCCTGTTTCATTACGAAAGTTGTTCAGTTTCATGAGTACCTTGACCTCGTTTCGGCTTGTTATACCCTTTATGTTAATCCTCGTAGAAATAAATTTGCATAACAACAGTAATGTATGTGGTAAAAGTTGGTCAGCTATAGTCTTGACGACCGATGTGGCGCAGTGGTAGTGCGACTGCCTGCGACGCAAAGGTTCCGAGTTCGATTCTCGGTGGGACACTCACAAAAGTTGATATTTATCTCTTTGTGAATTTGTTCCCAGTCTGGTTAGGACATTGCAGGGTGAACCAACTGATTGTCCGAAAAAAAAAATTGGTTCCGTGCTTCGGAGGGCACGTTAAGCCGGTCGGTCCCGGTTGCTGTCTATGACTACTTAGACGGCGGTCGTAACACAACCATGTCAGAGGCCTACTAGTGGTAGTAGGCGGTTGAAAAACTCTGACACCAGGGTTCATCGGGTCGTTGGACGACTCGGTGTCCCACACGAAAAGAGAGCTATAGTCTTGCCAGGCGTTAAATTGATTTTTAACAGCTGTCAGGTGTGTACAATTTAACTAGTGTCCTTTTCACGGTTTTCACGCAAATTTAGATACCTTTAAGGCGTTCTGTACCGAATATTATCAAACTACAGGCAACAATTTTACAGGTGAAATACGATGTTCATTGCGTAGTCGGTTAGCCATTACGATACCAGGAATATAAACTGGCTAAGCAATGTACTAAGAATTTGACCTGTAGACTTGTAGCCTGTAGTTTCATAACATGTGTAAAAATCATGCTTGTGCTTTGGGTCTATTTTTCTTTGTTGACGTGTCTTTTAGTATGGCTTTGACAGGTGTCAAAATTGGCTTATTGGAGTGAAGCGAATTTACACTCAATTTATTAATGCTAGCAACTAACTTGGGCGACTTTACTCACAGGTCAAATGAGCTAGTTTTTAAAACATTTTGAACCAACATTTTGTATGAAAATAGATATAGGTATCGTACCTGTTCTGACGCCCCATCCAAATTGTTGATAAAGTCCTATTAAGTTCAGTGCAAATATTGTGAGTTCTACTTGTGAAACTGAACCACTTTCCCCAAGTAACATAGATACTATTTACTGGGGCGATGGCGTAGCGAATAGTACCTCTGCCTGCTACGACGAGAGTCATGGGTTTGATTCCCACAAGACACAAATATTTGTTGAGTCATTTTCAGGTATTTGTGTTTAGTCTGGGTGTTTCTATATCTAAAATGTATTTTATTTATTTACAAAAACAAAGTATGTAAGTATTAATATCAGTTATTTTGTTCCCGTAGTACAAGCTTAGTTTGGGGATAGATGGCGCTGTGTGAATTGTTCAGGATATTTATTATTATTATTACTGTGTAGTTATTTCTACTCTTCTCGGCACAGGGCCGGTATTTATAGAACCAAGTACGCGCAAATCCAAGTGACTTGGCTTATTATTATTTATTTATTGTATCGTTTGTCAGGATGCGGCAAGACGCTGATAGCGAAGGCGACTGCGAAGGAGGCCAACATGTCATTCATCAACCTGGACGTGTCACTGCTCACCGACAAGTGGTACGGGGAGACGCAGAAACTTGCGTCGGCAGTGTTCAGTCTGGCTGTCAAACTGCAGCCTTGCATCGTGTTTATTGGTAAGTCTTTTACTTTGTCGAGTCGTCAAACAATTTGGGGCGGCGCGCATGCGCTCCACATACAAGTCCTGAAACGCGGTATAGAAGTTATTTCGCCGATCGCTATACATGGTGTAAAAAAATTAACTAAGAATATTTTAAAGGGTGAACCAGTACGTGAAACTGAACAACTTTCCCCAAGGAACATAGGGCGAAATATGAAAAAAAAATTGGCCCTCCCATACAAATTATCCCGGCCGGGCAACACACTAAGTATGGGAGGGTCAAATTATTTTTTCATATTTCGACCTATGTTCCTTGGGGAAAGTTGTTCAGTTTCACGCACTGGTTCAGCCCTTAAAATATTCTCAGCTAATTTTTTTACACCTTATATATACAACTTTCAAACATGTCCGGTTGGAACAGTCGTTCCCCTGGTCACAACTCCCGATCAGGTGGGTACCTACCCGCCTCCTCACTGTCGTCACTCGGCCTACTAGCCTCATCATCACTCCTCCTTAAATATTCAATGGAAACAAGTGTCAGAATACCAAATTTTTCAAACACTTCCGTGATAGGTATACAATAAAAAAGGTGTAAAATTGTATACATAACACGGGAAGTGTTTTAAAAATTTGGTATTCAATAAATAGTTTTCATCGCTAAGGCTACATTCAATTTCTAAAGAATTAATTAGTCGCGGGGTTTTAGTTACAAAACTAACCCGGTAGATGGAGCAGTGCCACGCGTTATTGGAATCAAAATACACTTGCGAAATTCGCGGACAATGGATGAGCAGCGGTAGCTCAGATGTAAGAGCCGTCGCTACTATTGATGGCGTAATCGCAGGTTCATACCCTGCCCGCGGTAGAAAAATTTGCAAGCTCAAAAACACGTGTCGGTTTATTGAACTTTAATGTCTTTTGATGACAACGAAAGATCCTAAAATCGGCCACTTTTGGTTTTTAATTGCTATAATTTTAATTACAGCGAATATTTTATTTTTAGGTTATTTGTAGGTTCTAATTTTATTTAAGGATAATACTAATAACTTGGCCTACGGACATTCTAATAGATTGTTCGTATAAAGAGAAAATATTATTTTTGTGAAGTGGCGCCACTGTCGAGGTTGTTCACAAGTACACTCGCCTTAAATAGTATATTTTGCGTTTCAGATGAAATAGAATCGTTCCTTCGCACTCGGACCCAACACGACCACGAGGCGACGGCCATGATGAAGACCCAGTTCATGTCTCTGTGGGACGGACTCATCACGGACCCCAGTTGCACTGTCATTATCATGGGTAAGTGCAATCCTTCCTCAGCAGGAGCCACGAGGCGACGGCCATGATGAAGACGCAGTTCATGTCTCTGTGGGACGGACTCATCACGGACCCCAGTTGCACTGTCATTATCATGGGTAAGTTCAATCCTTCCTCAGCAGGAGCCACGAGGCGACGGCCATGATGAAGACGCAGTTCATGTCTCTGTGGGACGGACTCATCACGGACCCCAGTTGCACTGTCATTATCATGGGTAAGTTCAATCCTTCCTCAGCAGGAGCCACGAGGCGACGGCCATGATGAAGACGCAGTTCATGTCTCTGTGGGATGGACTGATCACGGACCCCAGTTGCACTGTCATTATCATGGGTAAGTTCGTATTCTTTCCGAGGTACAGAAAACAAAAGTAATTAAAATCTACACAGATGCTGTCTCGTTGCGACTTTTAGCGCGTGGACGCGGAAACCAACGAAAAGTTAAAAAAATCAGTGATACTCACACTTTGCAGCGAAGAAGCCGAATAAATCGCTAATCGGCAGTACAGATAAAAATAATATAAAATAGACATACATACATAAATCACGCCTATATCCCTTACGGGGTAGGCAGAGCGTTAATGGCCGTTAAACGGATATTAACACCACGTCTGACAAAAGCTTGAGGGTCAATCAGATAACTGTGTATGACTATAGTGACAGGTTGTCAGCCCTTCGCCTAAAATTGCAATACACATCCCTCGAGTCCCTTAGTCGGCTCTTACGACACCCATGGGTAAGAAATGGGGTGATGCTATTCCAAGCCGGCATCACACGGCACGATATAATAGAAAAAGTAATAAAATGTACGCGTTAGCTCAGTTGGTTCGTTAATATACTGGCATGGTTTGTCATAACTCGTGGGTTAAAATAATGCTTGTGTGATGGTTTCTTTATTTAAATTTTTCATTTAAGTGTATCCGTGAACGATCTCGACAGTGGCGCTATATCACAAAAGAAAAAACTCTTTATACAAACAATCTATCGAATTGTCCGTTGCTCAATGAAATATTCGCTAAGCCTAAGAACGGCCACTTTTGGTATTAATTGCTACGGATATTCTGATGGATTGTTTGTTTAAAGAGAAAACTTTTTTTATATGAAGTGGCGTCACTGTCGAGGTTGTTGACGAGTACACTCGCCTTAAGCACTCGCACTTCGCGGTTTCTATAACTTCTTGTATTTATAAATTGATCTAGTTGCCTTATATAATGATTTCTGCCTCGTAGGTGCCACAAATCGTCCGCAAGACCTCGACAAGGCGATCCAGCGTCGCATGCCGGCCACCTTCCACGTGCCCATGCCCAGCGAGGCGCAGCGCGAGAGGATCTTGCAATTGATATTGCGCGCAGAGCCCGTAGCGCCTGACGTAAGAAACAAAATGAGATAATTTGACCTTGACCTTGGTGACCGTAAATAACTAACCATTAAGTTAGCGAGACGCAGCGCGAAAGGATCTTGCTACTGATATTGCGCGCAGAGCCCGTAGCACCTGACGTAAGTAATCAAATGGGATGACTGGGCCTATGGCGTAGCGGATAGCACCCCTGCCTGCTACGCTGTGGGTCGTGGGTTCGATCCCCACAAGGCACAAATATTTGTTAAGTTATTTTCAGATATTTGTGTTAAGTCTGGGTGTTAATATGTATATTATGTATTTATTTTCAAAATAGGTATATAAGTATAAATATCAGCTATCTGGTTCCCACAGTACAAGCTCTGCTTAGTTTGGGCCTAGATGGCGCGGTGTGAATTGTCCAGAATATTTATTAATTTATAATTCTTATTTAGATAATTTGACCTTGACCTTAGATGACCGTAAATAACTAACCACTAAGTTAGCGAGGCGCAGCGCGAGAGGATCTTGCAACTGATATTGCGCGCAGAGCCCGTAGCACCTGACGTAAGTAATAAAATGAGATAATTTGACCTTGACCTTAAGTGACCGTAATTAACAAACCATCAAATAAGACACAGCGCGAAAGGATCTTGCAACTGATATTGCGCGCAGAGCCCGTAGCGCCTGACGTAAGTAACAACATGAGATAATTTGACCTTGACCTTAGGTGACCGTAAATAACTAACCACTAAGCTAGCGAGGCGCAGCGCGAAAGGATCTTGCAACTGATATTGCGCGCAGAGCCCGTAGCACCTGACGTAAGTAACAACATGATATAATTTGACCTTGACCTTGGTGACCGTAAATAACTAACCATTAAGTTAGCGAGGCGCAGCGCGAAAGGATCTTGCAACTGATATTGCGCGCAGAGCCCGTAGCGCCTGACGTAAGTAATCAAATGAGATAATTTGACCTTGACCTTAGGTGACCGTAAATAACTAACCACTAAGCTAGCGAAGCGCAGCGCGAAAGGATCTTGCAACTGACGTAAATAACAACATGAGATGCTTTGACCTTGACCTAATGTAACCTTGAACTCAGGTGACCTTGAATGACTGACCATCAAGTTATTTTGAACTCTGACTCTGGAAGATGTCCTTCAGTAATCTTGTAGTATGGCAATTTTGTGCATCTCTAATCTCTGATGACTTTAATAATGTTAACTTGTAGCTTGAGGACTTTAACTTTAAATGTTCTCGACCTCTTAATCTTTGAATTTCTTTATAGACTTCAAATATATGTGCAAAGCGAGACATTTATGTACAAAATGTACACATTAAAATTTTGATAAAGGTTTTTTTTGTGTTTTTTTTTAAGGGTGGTCCATATATTTCGACCGACGGTATTTTATATATCTCGACCTGTGTTCCTTGGGAAAAAACTATCTGTTTCACGAGTAGAACTCACCCTAAAATATTGCCACTGAACTTAATAGGACCTTATTATGATTTTAAAACTGCCCTCTATAAAAATATTTGCATATTTACTATTATTGACCTTGAACTTTGATGACCTTCAAAGTTAAATTTGCTTTACTATAGAATAACACTCGCTTACACTCTCTTCCAGATCGACTACGGTCGGCTGGCGACACAGACGGACGGGTTCTCGGGGTCAGACCTGCAGGAGCTATGCAGGCAGGCGGCCGTGTACCGCGTGCGCGACCTCGCCAGGGAGGAGATCGCCAGGCAGAATGATGTGAGTACATTACATTCTCATTGGGTGTAAGGAAGGGAGGTGCTATTTAAACTTTACAGACACGAAACTAAACTTAAAAACCAATTAATACCTAAAGTGTCCGTTTTTAGGACCTTTTTGCCATAACTTTAATTACAGCGAATATTTCATTGAGTTTTAGTTTTTAGGTTCTAATTTTATTTAAGGATAATACTAAAAGCTTTTGATAGATTGTTTGTATAGAGATAAAAAAAAAACGTGAAGTGGCGCCACTGTCGAGGCCGTTCACGACTTCGCATTAACTGAAAGTGATGTGCTATTTTTAGTCAGAAATTTCAGTAGGTAACATGTAATTGAGACTTATCTCTGACCACATTGCAGGTAAAGTCTAAAAACGAGTCTTCAGACGAGGAGTACGTGGACGCGGTGCGGCCGATCACCATGGACGACCTGAAGACCTCGCTCGGCAAGCTGCGCGACAGCAAGCTGCAGTGCGGGGGACTGCCCGCCATGAGGTTAGACCTCGACTAGACACACCACTAGCGCCATCATAGGTGAGTGATCGCATCTACAACTCATACTACCTCTACATTTGACCCTGACCTTTGCTTGTGACCTTAAACAAACATTTCCACACGACCTTGACGGTTCAATCTTACTCTAACTCGGCTACAACACTACTAGCATCTGTGAAAGCAAATAGTCTGTGCGGAAATAAACCAGCGCGAGATTTGGGGACGCCTCAGTATGAAAGATGTCATAGCAACCTATGAAAAAATAATTAGTTCAGTTTTTATCCACGCCTCTTCTCTTTTCGCACAGACTTTTGTTGATCGTTCGCATTTAGCTTATAGCATAGATTAGATGAAAGTAAGTATCAGTAATGTTGGTCAATTCAAATAAGCATTTGACTATGTAATTGTTTGTAAATTGATATACATTTAGTTACGTTAGATGTTGATTTGAATCAAATTTACATAAGTGGTTAGTTTATTTTATAATTGGTTATATTTTTTAAATATTTATAGCGAGATATATCGATCTTCAATTCTTTCGTCAAGCAAAAATCAGGGTTTACTGGATAATAATAATAATTCAGCTGTTAGTGAATATTAACATCAGGTTCCATCAAATTCAATCATCAGGTTCCACCAAATTCTAACATCAGGTTCCATCGAATTCTTACATCAGGTTCCATCGAATTCTAACAGCAGGTTCCATCGAATTCTAACAGCACGTTTCATCGAATTCTAATATCAGGTTCCATCGAATTCTAACATCAGGTTCCATCGAATTCTAACATCAGGTTCCACCAAATTCTAACATCAGGTTCCACTAAATTCTGACATCAGGTTCCATCGAATTCTAACATCAGGTTCCACCAAATTCTAACATCAGGTTCCATTGAATTCTAACATCAGGTTCCATCGAATTCTAACATCAGGTTCCACCAAATTCTAACATCAGGTTTCATCGAATTCTAACATCAGGTTCCATCGAATTCTAACATCAGGTTCCACCAAATTCTAACATCAGGTTTCACTAAATTCTAACATCAGGTTCCATCGAATTCTAACCTCAGGTTCCATCGAATTCTAACATCAGGTTCCATCGAATTCTAACATCAGGTTCCACCAAATTCTAACATCAGGTTCCATCGAATTCTAACATCAGGTTACACCAAATTCTAACATGAGGTTCCATCGAATTCTAACATCAGGTTCCACCAAATTCTAACATCAGGTTCCATCGAATTCTAACATCAGGTTCCATCGAATTCTAACATCAGTTTTCTTCGAAGACTAACATTAAGTTTCGTTGAAGTTTAACATCAAGTTTCGTTGAAGTTTAACATCAAGTTTCATCAAATTTCTAACATCAGGGTTTATTAATTTCAGGTTCTATTCATTATAAGGTCTTTTAACAGGATTCATGGAATCAGGAGCAATGTTAATTGTGCCTTTCCTTGTTTGCTCCAAAACCTTATCTAATGAGATGATGTATTTATTCTGAGCCGTATCTCGGTTGTTTACAGATCAATGTTGCACACGTTGTCGTGCGGCTGCAGTATCGCGCCCGGGTCCTACTACGCGCCTCTCCTGCGCGCCATACGCAACATCGACGCCAAGCCGCCGCTACCCCGGCCGCCGCCGCCGCCGCCGCCGCCGCCGGCCGACGCCAAAGACAGGACCGAGCTATAGCCTATAGGTATTTATTTCACTTTTTTGATAATAGTGCGGTACGACTGGCATTATTTGAGGGCATAACTTAAAGTAGCTTATTTTATGTACGATTGCTATGTGTGTCTGTAAAGCACATGTTACATTTTGTGTAATATTTTCGATTCAATGTACGGTAGCTCACTTATTAATTTAATTTTTAAGTGTCTATAAGTTAATTTATATTATAAATTTACCAGTATTGTCTATGTGACAGTTTTCACAGTGGAATAACCCAGTTCGAGTAATTTACTGCAGAATGCCCTAAAACTAGATTTTTTATTTAGACTTCTTGAGACGGGACACCCTGTATGATTAATTAAACCATGTTAGTAAACTATTTCGTGTCGAAAAGAGCTTTACGACTACGACTTAAATTAAATTCTCTCAAATAATAGCCCAAGGACCGAAGGTTATAATCTCACGCTTTTATACTTGGTCGAGCAACTGTTACCAATATAATTTTAGCCTCTTTTTATTACTTTTCTATGTAAATAAATATATTTCCAGTGACTATTTACTGATATCCTTATTTTAATGTATTTATACATATTTAAAAACTGGATTTGTAGATATTTTTTGTAAAATAATACTTTGCTGAGTGGCCATTTTTGAATAAGAAGTACCTGCCCGTTACAATCAATAAAAATATTTTTGAAATATCGTAGAAGTTTAGTCTAAAATCTATCTACGTGTTACACTACTTAGGAATTTATCGAAATACCTGAATAAAATTTATCAAATTGTTAAAAGATATATTGATGAATTTTACGACAATCAGAGGAAAAATATTGTATGAAAGGTGATTAAAATAGCGTTGATTCTGTAGATGGTATTTTTTTTATATTTACATAATAAATATAAGAAGGGCGCGGTGAACATGGATTCGTTGTTGGAGATTGAGTACTCATGACCAGTAAATTTATTTACACCCGTGCTGTTTATGATATTATATGTGTATATGGTTCGATTATGTATAAGATTTATTATGACTAATTGAAAAAAATACCGAGATTGTTGATTTTAAAGTAAATTCTAACATTCTGCCATTATTCTTTTTGCTGTATTTTCTCATGCTATTCTGAAAGGAATGTACGGAATGATTATATTTCGTTTTTTTACGGACTGCACAATTTATTTATCTTTATTTGAGTATCAAAATAAAATGAACAATCTCTGTTAACTTGGCAAGATGTTGATTGAAAGTATTTATCTAAAGCGTGCATTTTAAGCGGTTGTATTTATCTTATCTAATTAGCCATAAATAGGCTATGTTATTGAGTTTAACGGAGGGGCTGTGTAAAATTGTTAAGTTATTATATTGCGTAGCTTTTTGAAGGCTTTTATAACTTTGTTACTTGTTTGTAGTGTGGTACTTCTAATGGTACGGCTCCTTGGCTCCGACTTTGAAGGTGAAGCTATGATCCCATCCGGAAGCAAGCATGAAACTTGGTATGCTTGTAGCTTTCATATGTGTAATTTATAATTTAAGGGGGAACGAGCTGTCAAATGAATGTTCCCCCCACCCTATTTATGACCCTACTTTGTAGTCTCTGCGGATTTCCTTTGAAGAATTTATAGTTAACAAACGCCTATACCAAATTTCAGAAAGTATTCTACCACAAGGTACTTATGACTAATTGAGAGCAAGAAGTCATCTTCAAAAAAATTATGGATTTCAATAAACATAACTTGAAAACTGTAAGTCTCATCAACATGCTTGTATGTAAGACAATTATTGTACAGAATTTAATGCAAAATATTTAACCCCTGGAAAGCCTTTGTGTAACATTAACCGTTTTCGAATAAAAGCAGAAGAACCGAAAGTAGGGACATAAAAAGTGGGGGGAGGGGGGAAACATTAATTTGACAGCTTGTTCCCCCTAAAATTATAAATTACACATATGAAAGCTACACGCATACCAAGTTTCATGCTTGCTTCCGGATGGGACTGTACTCAGAGCTAACAAGCCGTACTACAGTGAATCGTTGTGACTCTTGCGATTTAAGAAAAGGACAGAAATTATATTTCTCTAAAAGCAAGCTGGACTTGCGAATATTAAAAATCGCTCAGAGTGTGCGATTTACGCAATGCATAATAATTAAGTACAATAGGAACCTTTTGGCATCTATTACAAATTTTGAGATATTACGGCAATTTTGAGATAACTATACTTCATACGGATAAGTCTTAGACTAGGGAAAAAAGAGTGGACTCGGCATTAAAAGAAGACAACTAAGACATATCTGCGTCTCTTTTTAACTTATGGGTATTACAGTATGAAAAAAAGGACAACTAATGTTTTATCATTACCATAAATAGCAACACTGCGGCCGGCCGTCATGTTTAGTCCCTGTCAGATGAAAGTACGTCAGTTGTCATCCCGCGTGTAAATATCGAGGAATTTTTAAGAATATTTGTGTTTTATGTGAAATTTGACCTTATTCAAAGTGATAAAACTTGGAAGAATATAGTATTAATATGGGTAGGTGCAGTGTGCTGGGATGCCCCATGAAAAGCAACAATAAACATCAAAAGATAACGTTGCACAGGTAAGTAACCGATTTGATTTAAAATATGTTGTATTTCCTGTTATTTTGTAAGATTGTGGTAACTGTGAGAAACTTTTTAAAGAAACGCTTACGTTTTTATAATCATCTGCTGCTATACAAAAGATATTCCGAGATTTTTTGCGAAAATCATTCATCATAGTATATAGAGTTGGGGTACGGCATTTTCAATTTATCGATATCATATTTGAATAAGTGAAACAATTGTGATCCCCTTTATTGCTTACTTTTGAATCGTGCCCACGCATACATTCTAAGTTTTTCGTATGAAGTTTAGTGTCATAAATGCGGGCACACTTAAAGCCGAATTGTTTTATGATTATAGATTGCCAAGGCGTCAAGAACAAAGAAAGCAGTGGCCGAAAGAAAGAAGATATACTTGGGGTCGAAAATTTAAATACTATGACCAAAGATATTTTCATTTGTTCCCTGCATTTTAAAGATAAATGGTTTAACCGAACATTAAATGTAACAAGACGATGCTTTGCCTTCAAGTGAGTTGTTGGTAAGTATTGCTTTTAAAATTCATTCATTCATAGCGCGCCCACTCTAGGGTTAAGTAAATAACCAATAGATTACCAATATAATGATATTACAATTGGTATTAATTAGCATTTATCAATAAGTAGGCTATTATGATTTTTGAAAAATAAAATTATATATTTATAAAAATATATATTTAGATCTTAATTACAATTAGAACAATTGTATTAGTTGTATAAACTTTGCTATTATTTGTATATAGGTACTGATTCTAATAAATTTATCATAAAATATGGATTTCTTGTTTTATTGATATCAAGCCTACGTCTGCCTACCCCACAAGATACTAGGCGTAATATGCATATGTATATAGCGGATCGCCAGACCCTCATTGACCAGCAGGAGCAGCCTGTCGTGCTGAACATTTTTTTCTAAAATACCTTAAATCGTATCTCATCTTATAAGTACAGGGTTGTTTTTTATTCACCCAGGAAAATTTGCAGGGTGAATCTACTCATGATTCTGAACAACTGTTACTATAGGACCGCCTGCGAAATAGCGAAAAAAAGCAGCTGTTCCATACAAAAATTAATACCTACACGATCAAAATGTATGGAACAGCTGATTTTTTGAAGCGATTTCGCAAACGGCCCCATAGTAAAAGTTGTTCAGAATTATGAGTAGAATCACCCTGCAAATTTTCCTGGGTTAATAAAAAATAGCCCTGTAAAGTTTAGCTGTGCACCTGGTGCCCTCTGTCAGGAATTCCAGATCCTCAATTTCCGACATTAATTTGTCCATGTACGTCTCTAATATGCTAGAAATAGTGGGTTGGTTATCCACAGGTCCCGGGTTCAAGCCCCGGCAGGCAACGAAATTTTTTCAATCTCTTATTTTCATTTATGTCAGAAATGTGGCAAAGATGTGGTTCGGCTAATTTGGGTAATACCTGCTATTTTTTTTGCGATTTCCCGGTTTCCATGCTGTAAACTGTTTTCCCGTGGGAATAAGATATTTTCCTATGGTAAAAAGTAGCCATGTTACTCTGGAATGTTGTAACTCTCATATAAAATTAATAATTGGTCTAGCAGTTTCAGTGTTTATCGATTACATAGGTACACACAAAAAGACATATCTTTAATGTTTATTATGTGTAGATGTAGATACTGCAGAATTTTAGATGATCGAGTTCAATAAGTTCCGACTGCTGTAAGCACCGCACATACAACTATCGATAAGTTTTTATCCAAGATCCATAGGTAATAATGAGTGCAGCACTATGGCATGCCGCCATATTTGTGACAGATCGAGTGTAGGTATGCACGTTTTTTTCGTAGGTATTTCAAGTCCACTCTTTTTTCCCTAGTCTAAGGGATAAGTACGTGTATGTATCTTTGTCAAATTTGACAGATCAGCTTTACGACCAAATATGAATGTAATGAATAATACAGGTGACATTACGATGGTTGTAACCTTTGTAGTTTAACCGCGTAATATTGGCTCGAACAAGGTGTTTGACATTACACCGATTACGTTTAAGTAGGTACTTAAAGTATTTGCTCAGTATAATTTGAATTATTTCTGTTAGTTTGATCATAATTGCAACTTCTATATTTGTATAATTGGAGAAATTAGTTCGCTTTTTTAAAATATGTAAATCACTGAAGTGTGTGGAATCTTGTATATTAGAGCAATTGCTTAGGTTTGTGTACAAAAAAGATAAAAAACCTATCCTTATCAAGTATAGTTGCCATTTTTATCCAAAAATGCCAACACTGATCGCCTATTATTTCTGGTATTGCCAGATCGAAATATGGAGTTTGTTTCACTTGTCGCTTACTGTTTTGTAAATATTAGTTTTGATTGAGAAGAAACGATGGATGACATCATAGACATAATCTTATAATTTTATTTATTATGGTAACAAACAGTCAATCATTTCTTAAACTTATAGAAGTTTCGGGTGATCGCCTCATTCTGGGGCATAATTCATACCCCTTTAGTTTTTTTTGGTTTTATTTTACCTGTAGCTGCAGTTAAAACTTGAGTGATCAACTTGAACTGTTTATTCCTAACCACTGTATGAGTAGCCGTAATATGTTGATCCCTTACGATGTTTCTGGTATCATCCATAGAGATTTAATAGCACTAGATTGTATCGCGTACGGGTGGTTATGTTTATTGTGTAAATAAAAGCAATAAATTATACGTAAACATGTTTTATTCAGTAAAAACTAAGCTACCAGGTCCCAACTCTGATCAGTCTATTGTACTCCTCAAACGGATTCTGAAACAGAAAACATTATATACAAATTGACTATGTGAAAATAATTTTAGATAACTTGCATAATTTTCTACCGCGGGCAGAATTAGAACCTCTGACTTTCGCTATCACTAGTAGCGACGCCTCTTCCATCTAGAATACCGCGGCTCATTTAGTGTCCGCGAATTTTGCAAGTGTATCTAAAACTGTATACCTTCTTTGTATACCTAACATTGAAAGCTTTTCATAAATATAGTATTTATGAAAAGAACTAAAACCGGTTTAATAACGATTTCGTACTCATGAATAATACAGGGTTTAAGGGGCAGCCCTCCGAATACTGATAGGGTTACATGCAGACCATAAAACTGAATAACTTTCCCCTAGAAAAATATTTTAGGACACGACAAAAACCGACCCCCATAAAAAACACGATCAGCTGACTACTTTTACAATGGGAACAGTGGAAATAATAAAAAGTTGATGTTTCCTGAAATATATTACTTTGGCATGTTGTTCGGTCTCATAGTACGAATCTGAACAGAATGCACCAATGCATCAGTTTTCGAAGGGCTGTCATGGTCTGAGGAGTTTCCATACAATGTCAGTCAGCTGATCGAAAATGTAATAATTTTAATAATAACTTCTATATTCAACATTTTATATAAATACAGATACAAATTATGTGCATTATTAAATATTTATTCATACTTTATTGCAAATCGTACAAAAGGCGGGCCTAATGCCAGGCGGCATTCTCTACCGGCCAACCAGAAGGTAAACAGAGAGAAAGAAGCGTAATACAAAGTATTTAACAACCACACTAGGCATTTTGTATGGGAGTTCTACTAGGTTTACCAACATATCCTCCATAGAAAAAGTTGTTCAGTTTCATGGTTTGATCATGCCTGACAAGTTTTCGGTACACCGTATACAAGTACGGATTGACGCTTACAGATTGAATGTAGCCGGATCGCTGAAAATATCTATATTCTTACCGTCTTTTTCCGTTTCCTCGGCTTCCCTTTGACCTTGTGTTTGCCTTTAGGTTTGTTATATCTCACAGATTTCCCATTCTTCCACTGCTGGAGATCACCTTGAGGTATCGTGAACGCTTGTACTGTATGTTTCGTTATTTCAATCGTCCTTATTGGATGGTTTGGTTTCTGGTTAATATTAGGAGAGATTTTCTGAGATTTCACAGTTTTCTTCTGTTGCTTTTGTTTCTGCTGATCTCTGTAACTTTTGATCAAAGCGTCGAGTTGGGATATTAGAGAATGGTTAAGGTTTAGAGCTGGGTTTTGGTATGGAGTATGTGATGGACGTGAGTTTTGTAGAATTTGATTGGGTTTTTGGTTTGATTGGTTTGGACGCTTTTGATTGGCCTGGCTCGGTTTATGTTGACTGGTCAGGGTTGGTTTCTGTTGATTGGTGGTGATTGGTTGCTGTGGATTAATTTGTGACGGCCATTGATTCATGTGTGTTGGTCTATGTTGATTGATCTCAGTAGGTCTTTGATTGACTTGACTTGGTTTTTGGTTGGTCTGAGTAGGTCTTTGATTGGCTTGATTTGGTTTTTGTTTGGTCTGAGTAGGTCTTTGATTGGCTTGTGTAGGTCGTTGTGGATTTTGTCTTTTTGGATTCTGATTTGATTCCACTTTATTTGGATGCATCTGCCCTCGAAGCAAATGAAGAACGCCTGAAACATGAATACAATTAAAATTAAAAATTAAAATACTTCATATCTCAATAGCTTCGGTACAAGTTATTATCTTGCTTGTGTATATCTATTTGGTTAAAAAAATATCTGATAATATTTCAAGAGGTGTAAAAATCCATGAAAGTATTAAACTATCCCCAAGGAACTACGAAAATGAACAGAATGCCGGCCAACACACCAAGGTGCAATTTTTATATTTCGATCTACTACGTTATTTGGAAAAAGTTGTTTAGTAACATGGGCAACATGTACATCTCTCTCTCTCTTTTCGTGTGGGATACCGAGTCGTCCATACACATATACTAAGATACCATTTGTCTTTATTTCCGCCAGTCCAACAAGAATAGTTCAATTACACGTGCAGCTATATGCAAACCAGATAACTTGCGGAGCGCCCGCGGGGCAAGAAGTAGGTGGGAGCGGAGGAATTGACAGTCTTTACTCTCTGTAGGTATTTATTTTGGATTGGAATAATATATCTCAAGATGGATTTTGAAAAAACTAATTACGTGTGTATCGATGCCAACCTACTATATAGAGTACTTAAGTAGAACAACTAGAAAATTAAGTGGTGGAAAGATTAAAATTGTAATTAAAGAGCGCAACGCCGACAAACTGCATAAACAGTTTGGCGTTTCTAGTTTATATAGGTAGGTACCCTGTATTTAAAAAAGAAAAAATAATTAAATAGTTATCCTTAGACAAAATAAGAAGTTTATTTCCCTAACGTGTTGGCAAATACCGTACATAACATTTATATGGTCTTTTGTTACAAGTAACTAGTGCATGCATTACATACATAACACCGGTGCCTATTCTTGCGTACGCTTGTCTTAGCTAACTTTAAACTAGCCCTCACACTTTCCCTAAGAAGGAAAATTAATAAGACGAGAAAGGTTTTTTGGCCAAGGAAAGCTGTTTTATGCTACTTATAGTAGAGTAACGCAAAAATAAATAAAGTAACCTAAAGTCTATTAGTAAGGCAAGAATATAGAGAGTGTTCGTCGATTCTGTGTCCCATACGAAAAAGAAAGGTATCTTTTGTAATCGTATAATTTTAGGAACAAAACGCTACTTTAGCATACGAACGACAGCTGTTTATAGAGAATTATCCACCTACCTGGCAAATACTCGTATGCACCCAAATTGGTGGGTAGATTGGAAAATATTATTTTTCTCATAAATCATGACAGTTTTACTATTAATTAAATTTTTATAGATAATGTCCCAAAAAACAAACTTTCCCATATGGGCAGATTGGGTATATACCCACTGCCCATCTCTAGCTGTTTTCCTTTCTGTGACATCAGTAAAGAAAGTTACGGATATGTGTTAGATAAGGAAGTAACCGGCAGAATCGACGCTAGCGGATTCGTTATGTAATCCCTTGTTTGTGGTGCGTTATTATAAAGTGCTAACTACATATTGTATTAAAAGAACTATAATTATGAAGAATGTTTGATGATAATCTGTAATTGTTTCTATAATCTTTGTGTGACATCAATAGATTCAAGTGTTTATTGTTATAGTAAATTCCTAGTCAGATAATTAATATTATGTATAAGGTAGATAGACGAAGTACATACACATATCACGCCTTTGATCCCTTGCGGGATAGGCAGAGCGTAAACAGCCGCAAAAAATAGACATTTACGCCACGTCTGACAAATATTTGAGGGTCATTCGTAAAACTGTGTTTCGCCATAGTGACAGGTTGTCAGCCCATCGCCTAAAATGGCAATACACACCCTTGTGTCTCTTAGTCGCCTTTTACGACTCCCACGGGAAAGAAATGGGGTGATGTTATTCTAAGCCGGCATCACACGGTAAAGATAGTGTAATGTTAGAGGAAAATTGTTATATTGATCTTTTTAAGTGGGTGTGTAAATTTCCAGGTAAATAATTTACATACATCACGTATTTATTCCTAGCGGGGTAGGCAGAGCGTTAACGGTCGTTATCGCCACGTCTGACAAATGTTTGAGGGCCGCTACAGAAAAATCGTGTATCATTTTAGCGACAGGTTGTCAGCCTGTTGAAACCCTCGAGTCCCTTAGTCGCCTCTTACGACACCCACGGGAACGAAATGGGGTGATGCTATTCTAAGCCAGCAAAAATATTCACACGGTAAATATTTTGCTTTTGATTGAAGGGGTTTTTTCGTTCACTGGGTCTCCAGTGATTGGGATTGGAGTATTCAATTTTAGATATTCAGTATCGCACTCGTATAAGAAATTATTACAATATTTCCATGTTAGTCCTACTGAGTCTGTTTTGTCCAATGTTTATATTGCTTAGGGAAGAACGGGCTGGTTCACTTTTAAATTGTACAGGCTTTAAAAATATTAAGTGGCAAATATTTTATGGGGTAGACCAGCCCATTAAACTGAACAAGAACAACCTTTCCCCAAGAATTATAGGTCAAAATATAACAAAAAAAAAACTTGAAACCTTCCATATAAATTGACCCGGTCAGCTGTTTTTTTTATAAACGTCTTATTTCTTTCATATTTGGACCTATGTTCCTCGGGGAAAGTTGTTCAGTTTCATGGGCTGGTTTAAACCCTTAGAATATTTGCAGCATTTTTTTTATATTCCGTATATTTTTTACACATGTGAGTATAAGGCTAACCGCCTTATATTCACATTTAGCTCTTCATGAGTATGGAAATTCTTTAAAATGTCAAAATATGAGCATTTATCTTAATTTCCTGTATACGCACAAGGTGTATTCAATCTGAACAGAGGCCAGTGCAGCTATCAAACCGAACAACTTTCCCCTATAGTTATTTGTATTCTATAAAAACACAGAAGTTATATTTTCAGTTCACTTTATTTACAAAGTAATAAATAACTTAAAACAAAAAGAGAGAAGCAGAATAGATCTCTTACATAAATATGCATGTATGACTATCTATCAGTCTATTTATATTTACAAACACACACCATTTATACAAAGTTTCAGTTAAGCCATGCAAAATACTAAAAAATACTATACTCTGCCCAAGTAGGTAGGTACTTGAAGAAATGTATACAAACTATTATTAGACAGAAAATATTAGTTGTCACTCAGCTATAGTATGTAAATACCTACTTGGACAAAATATAGTACCAATTTTTCTTTACGCTACAGATTTATCCACCAAACTATTATCAACTACCTCCACCGGCGCCTCTGCATTCAAATCATCAGTCTTCACTATGTCTACTTGATCCGCCTTACCTTGCTTCGCGTCAAAATATCCGTTCTTCAAATAATACAGCAATGGCGGCGGTATGTCATCGACGGAATTCTCCTCTTCGTCTCGCAACATGTTTCTCGAAGCTCCAATAGATATGTCTGAACACGCCCCGAACTGTTCTTGCGCGCCGCAACCCAGCCCTTGCGAGCCGTTCCCACAGGTGCCCCAGTTGTTACCAGCAGTGTACCTCCATTGTAAAACGCAGTGGTCACAAATGACTCCCTTGGGAAGGCGGTATGTCACGTTATACTTCCCGCTGCCTCTATTCGGGAAATACTTCACTTCCCCATCTTCAGTTTCCAACACATGCTTATCGAAGCACGCTTGGTCGTTGGATTCGGGGTCGGGGCAGAGCTTGAACTGCCAGAAGCCCTTGTGGGAAGTGGTCAGGTCTACGGTAGTGGTGATCAGGGCTCCAGGGGCGTAGCGGGCGACTATCAGGCCTAAGCCGTAGGTGCCTCCGAGCTCGTGCTGCCGAGGGGGTGCGATGTTGTAAGCGTCGCCGCAGATGCCACATCTGAAAGGGAATATACCTAAGTTAGCATGCTGTAGTTGTAGTGATTAATTGCCTTTTGTGCTGAGACTTCTGGGTTTAAGTAGGTACTTAATCCTCGGCCAGGGTTTTTATTCAGATGATGAATTCTGATAGGTCCATGAGCGTAGTTCTATATAAGGTCCCAAAGACCTTAATACAGGTAAGCGTGTTTGTGTTATAGTCCGTGTTTTCTGTTTTTCGTGTCTACTATACAAGAACTACTACTCAAATACGAAGCTATACTAAATTTCATAATCATTATAAAAAATTGAGGACTTGCAAAATTGCACCCCAGGCAGGATTCTATCTTGCGAATTAAGGTATCAGTACCACCGTGCTACGTGTGGCTTACCTGCTGTAAATTATGCAAATGTATCTTAATGCCAATAACGATTTGCATGGCTTCATCTACCGGAAAGGTAAAAACTAACTCCCAGCAATTTCGCAAGTTCTCTGTTTTTAAAATTTAGTACACAATCATTACTCTCTCTAACAAGTGTCTGTTCGGCCTTGTGTTTTCGAGCAGCCGGTAGATGCTGAGAGGCCAAAACAGTGGTTCATGGATTTCAAGTACCTACGGAAACCCTTGGATAAACGAATGGATGGCCAGCAGTGGACGTCTAACGGCTGTCAATGATGATAGTACTCACTTCCCCTTATTAGTTTGATGCTGCACAGCGAATCCTCCACAATTAGCACCATCATCGTCGTAATCAGCTGGCGAGGGGAAGCCGAACCTCCAAGCCGAGGACCTGATAAAGTGGGAAATAGGTAATTAAATAAAGTAAAAACCTTGAGAGGCGGACTGACTCGAGCAAATGTAGGTACTATTATCATGCCACCCAATGTGAACTTTAGATTCTGAAACAGCGCTTCTAAAATAGCCCTAGATTCGCGCCAGCCTTTAGATGTGAAGATGGATGCTATTCAAGTAATTAAAATTTAGATATCGATATATAAAGTTCCCTCTCCATCAAATGGTTTACTTACAGTGACATAATACTACTGCTGGTCTTTCTTTATGGAACAATTTTTTTGTTTGAGTTAGGTATGCATTAAACTATAGCCAAGGTCAAACGCAGAGTCGACGATGGCTCGAGCTCACCCAGGCAGAAGACTTGTTGCTTGTCAAAGATGACTGGAAGGTGGACATACCTGGAGGGAGGCTCGAAGACTCTCCCGTGAGCAGTCACGCACGCCACCAGCGCTGGGATGAGGAGGAGTCGGGACCACATCTGCAGACAAGTAAGTTATATGTAGGTTGGTGGTGGGGTTTAACAAGAACGCATCAGGTGATGGGTGTTAGTAGAGATTAAATTCACACATACATACACATATCTCGCCTTTATTCCTTGCGGGGTTTAGCAGAGCGAAAACGGACGTAAAAATACGGTAACAAAAAGACAAATATTTGAGAGCCGTTTCAGAAAAATCGTGTATCACTATAGTGACAGGCAACCTAAAATTATAATACACATGAAACCCTCAAGACCCTTAGTCGCCTCTTACGACACCCGCGGGAAAGAAATGGGGTGATGCGATGTGATGCGATTCTAAGCCGTCATCACACGGCACTAGAGCTAAGTTAAGAAAGTCGCACGATCGGGATTCGAACACAAAACCTTCGGTGCACTGTGGTGACGCTTTATAACCATAGGAACTATCGTGTGCTCTAAAATATTCGTAAAATTTGTGGCTCTACATCTTTTCGATTTGTTTACATATTTTTATAATTAGGTAAGATTAATTTCAACAAATTTACCCCGGTTACTCAGCTCACGTTTTTTCGATATGTCGCATCTTTTATAATAAGCACGGAAATAAGTACCCTTGTAAATGCTTTGTGCTAAGGAATGGAAAACCCTTTCGAATGGGGTCAAGACCAACGTACGCCTTTCTGCCTGTTTTGTATGGATAAGTGGTGTACGTTTATTGTGGTAATATTTGAACAACTGCCAACTGAAGTGACTCAGGTTTGTGAGTCAAAACAAGTGGTTATATGTTCTTTGAGTCAAAACAAAAGTGCAAGTTTAACGTACCACAGTTAGGTAAGGATGCATACATACATACACACACATCACGCCTTTATCCTTATGTTAGAGACAGCCCACCGAATACTTTTGGGGTGCATTCAGACCATGAAACTGAACAACTTCTCATGAAAATATATTTTAGGAAACATCAATTTTTTGACTTGCAGTAATTGCAGTCAGCTGATCGTAATTTTGTATGGGAGGTCAATTTTTTGTCGTGTCATGACATAATATGTTCCTAGGGGAAAGTTGTTCAGTTCCATAGTCTGCATACAACCTATTATTATTCGGAGGGCTGTATGTATGTATGTATTAATACTTCTTCTATCTTGCAATATTTAAATAGGTACTTTTAAAGAGTGAAATTTTACTAGTGACCGATAGCGAAATATCATGACGGGCTGGTTATAAAAAACAAATTTCCTCTAAGAACATAGGTTGAAATATGACAAAAATATTTCGAGTTCCGGCTATTTTTAATGAAAGGTCGTTTTTTTTTTATTTCGGCCTTATTTACTTATTATTCTTGGGGAAAGTTGTTCCTTATCACCAGCCCGTCTTGAGTTTTCGCTATCGGTCACTAGTCAAATTTTACCCTATATTAGCTTTCGCGGTTATTTAGACAAGAGCTGATTAACGAATTAATTATTTTTTTACGAACACGACATTTTCCGGATGTATTTATACTAAAATGACCAAAAAAAAATAGAGTACGTACTTATTCATTATCGCAAATCATACGATGAAATCTACCTTTCACCCACCTAGTTAAGATATAGAGACAACTACAAAATAGGTAACACAATGAGATTAACTTTATTTACGTCAACAAAGATATTACAAAGAGACAAATAACAATTAATACTAAGCTAAACTAGGCTAAAATTAATTTCAATGTAGCAATAAATAAAGCATTGTTATAAAAAATCAAAACGCATTAATTACCTTAGTAAAAATATCACTTAATTTTTGAAAACGGGCAGGACTTCAAGTTTTTACCTTACACAGGAAGTGTTTTAAAATTTGGTATTCAGTGTCACTTAAAGCCACTCTTACACATGTGAAATGATAATAATGGTTTTCCACTGTTTTCGCCGAGTTTTATACGCGAAATCTGTGCTTACTCACCCTTGGGAAGCGTTATCAGTCCTCAAGAGATAGCCGGAGTGACAATAATCCTTAGAAATTAAAATATGAATACAATTGTGGCCGCCATATTGTGTAATCAAGATATCAGTTAAACAGTCCTTTCGAATACGGAAGAGGAAGATGGAATTTGACTAGCTGGATGGCGTAGCGGATAGTACTCCTGCCAGCTACGCGATGGGTCGTGGGTTCGATCCCCACTAGACACAAATATTTGTTAATTCAATTTTCAAATATCTGTGTTTTCTATGTATAATATGTATTTCTTAAAAAAAAAAGTATATGAGTATAATTATCAGCTATTTAGTTAATATAGTACAAGCTACGCCTAGGTTGGGGCTAGATGGCGCTATGGTATTGTCCAGGATATTTATTCAAAAGAAAAATAATACACATTTAAATTTTAAATTCGTCTAACGTAGCACTAGTCGTCTAGCTCTTTGGCATCATGCCTCCTATTTCTGTATTTGTTTTCACCGCAAATTCTTAGCCCTCGAGAACTAATATCAATGCTAGGTACTCAGCTCAGGGCGCCTGTGTGCAGAGACCTATAAATGGATCCCTGCCGTAATTCTGACCTGTGAATACCTTGTGTGTTAATTTATCCTCAATCACCTGTAGCCGTGGTAGGATTTAAAAAATCCTAACGTACATGTCCTGGCCACCAATCATGTCTCCTGTCTTTGGAGAGAGGATTAAGTTCAAGACCTTGTTCCACCAGCTCCCTTCTACCATCGGACATCCAGACGCACCGCCGGATACCATCCATACCTGGTTGCCATTCCACCAATTCAGACTAAGCGCTTCCAGTCATCATTCATAATGCGCACTGCTAAAGAGTGGAACTCACTACCTGCGTCTGTGTTTCCAAACGCATACAACCCTAATCTCTTCAAAGTAAGAGTGAACAGGCTTCTTCTGGGTGAGCTCGCTCCATCTTAGACTCTGTCTCTGTCCTATGACCTAGACTAGAGTCAAGAGCAAACCTATTATTAATAAAAAAAAAGTATCTATCGTAGAAGAATTTGTATGCAATCTGAATGCAGGCCCGGTATGAGACATCTGTGGTAGTTAGAGTCTGTCCGGAAAGAGAATAGGCGTGGAAATTGAGGGCGCCTCTGTGCCTTAGTATGAGAAATGTCATAGCAACCTATGAAAAAATTATTAGTTCACTTTTAGCCCACGCCTATTCTCCTTCCGCACAAACTCTACGCAAATATTTTGCCCGGAAGGCGGACATCCTGGCACTTCTCAAGTTGACACAAAACGAGGTTACTCGTACATTTTTATCTTGATAATTTTGTGTCTATGTGAAACCCAGATAATTTTCATTCATTGAAGTGATAAATTCTTAGGTAGGTACTACACTAAGTACCTACATGTTACATTACAGAGGTATCATTGAATTACCTACAACTACTTAAAGATTTATCTATAAGCTAGAATCATAATTAGGGTCCTTTTTGTGCATGTTGCGTGATCTCCATCATCTTTTAATTGCCAGAATGGAGCAAAACTTTTCTGTTTTATTTGACTAAGAAAGGGAGGAAAGACGCGGTTAAAGCATAAAAGAAACAGTCGTTATTAGCCATCAAAAACAGACATAATATTAAATAAACCTGCATGATAAATAAATGAAATATTATACGGGGCGTAAGGGACAGCCCTCCAAATACTGACAGGGTGCATGCAGACCATGAAACTGAACAACTTTCCCCTAGAAACATATGTTAGGAAACGACAAAAAAACGACCTCCCATACAAAATCACAATCAGCTGACAGCTAAAAAAATATTACGTTTCCTGAAATAGTTATTGATGGGAAGTTGTTCAGTTTCATGGGATAAATGCTTTTTGTTACTTATCAATGATGTTAATATTTATTTAAATAATCGCAATGTAAGTATACTTATTTACTACTTATCTATTAAATGAAATATTTAAGAGCACTTATTTTTGACGAGGGATAAGCTTAAAACCAGCTGTGTGCTGTGCCTACACTCAATTCAGCTCATATTGTTTATTTGGTCTGTATTTACTGATTCATGTAATAATGTGATGCGAAATAAATGTATTTGTATTGTATAAAATACATACTAATATTATAAATCTGAGAGTTTGTGTGTGTGTATGTATGTATGTATGTTTGTTACCTCTTCACGCTCAAATGGCTTACCGATTTGGATACAATTTGAAACACAGGTAGAGTAACACATACCTACAACTGGAATAACACATAGGCTACTTTTTACCACGGGAAAACAACTATTACCACGGGAAAATGGGTGGCAGCGAATAAATCCGCTGGACGGAAATCTAGTCTACACTATCTACATCTACACTAATATTATAAAGAGGAAAGATTTGATTGTTTGTTTGTTTGTTTGTTTGTTTGCATCGAATAGGCTCCGAAACTACTGGCCCGATTTTAAAAATTCTTTCACCATTAGAATCCTACATTATTCCTGATGAACATAGGCTATATTTTATACCAGTAAAAAATAGGGATCCGCGTGAAAATTTCGATAATGTAACCCAACGTGTGAAAAATGTACCAAAAAAATATCTTATATCGCGTACGCTGTGGAAATTATTGACAATAGAGCAAAATGATGTACTACAGTTTTATAGAGGACATCAATATCTATAATAATGTCCGCGATACCATATGTCTAACTATTACAGTTATGCCACAATAACTACTTTTTCATTTAAAAATGTGCAAATGTACCAAAATAATATCTTATATCGCGTACGCTGTGGAAATTATTGACAATAGAGCAAAGTGATGTACTACAATGTCTAACTATTACAGATATGCCACAATAACTACTTTTTCGTTTAAAAATGTACCAACTACGCCACATTATTCGTACCACTGTAATGATTACATTTAATCATTACTGTATTAAAGGGTGTCAGGGATAGCCCTCAGAATACTAATAGGGTACATGCAGACCATGAAACTGAACAACTTTCTCCTAGGAACATATTTCAGGAAACATAAAAAAACTGACTTCCCATAGTGAATGCAGTCAGCTGATTGTGATTTTGTATGGAAGGTCATTTTTTTGCCGTTTCCTGACATATGTTTCTAGGGGAAAGTTGTCCAGTTTTATGTTTCATGCACTCTGTCAGTTTTCGAAGGGCTGTCCCTTACTTGGTATACAAAAACGACAAAAAACGTTAAATAATGCATTAAAAAAATCTACAATAAAATAATACATACATACACGTATCCCGCCTTTTATCCCTTGCGGGGTAGGCAGAACGTAAACGGCCGCAAAAACGGACATTTACGCCACGAGTGACATATGTTTGAGGGTCATTCGGAAAATTGTGTATCGCTATAGTGACAGGTTGTCAGCCCATCGCCTAAAATTGCAATACACACCCTCAAGTCCCTTAGTCGCCTCCTACGACTCCCACGAGAAAGAAATCGGGTGATGCTATTCTAAGCCGGCATCACATCACACTAAAATAATAATTGAAATTTTTTATTCAATGTAGGATAGTATTATCACTTATATTGACGTCATTAACCGTCATTCTGAAAAAAAGAAATTTGTATCACACAATTTTCTTTTTTTCATTACAATTTTGTTAGGACTTAATAGAAAACCGGCTCGGGCGGGATAAAAAATAATATATAGACACTGCCATGGGGCTGGCCAGGTTAATCACACGGCATGTAACTTTACGCCACCACCATCTGAAAACGATATTTGTTTCAAATTGAAGTCAAGACTTTTAGAATCCTACATTATCCCTGATGAACAAGGCTATATTAAACTATCTTATTCCCGGGGCAAATTGTTAGCGGCGGGTGAAACCGCTGGGCGGGCTGCTAGTATTAGATAAAATTATGGGTCATTTCCGGTCTCCTCAAAACAGGAAAGTTTTAATTTAAATTAAATCTGTTGTTTACAAACAACGCATACCTAGATTTGTTGATTACTTCGTACTAGATAAATATCTTATCTTGATAAAAAACGTAAAGTGACACACATTATTCATGATTTTACGAGCCTAGGTTCAGTACCCGGTTACCTAATTATTTTATTGCTGATACTAAATTGCGTTATCAAGGTAAATAATCTATTTATCCGTGTGATGCCGGCTTAGAGCATTACCCCATTTCTTTCCCGTGGTTGTCGTAAGAGGTGACTGAGGGACTCGAGGGTTTCACATGTATTACAATTGTAGGCGAGTTTAGGCGACAGGCTGTCAACTAAAGTGATACACGATTTTTCTGAAAGGCCCTCAAATAACTCAAAATACTAAAACGAGGTTCTTACCGCGATACTTGTTTAGGTTGAAAGTATCGCGGTACTCGTAAGAACGCCGTTTCAGTATTTTGAGTCAATATGTGTGACCGCGAAAGTTTAAAATGGTCCTCAAATATTTGTCAGATATGGCGATAGCGACCCTATTTACGACCGCTAACGCTCTGCCTACCCTGCAAGGGATAAAGGCGTTATATGTGTATGTATACTCTATATTGCAATAGTAAGTAATATTTGTAAACTGTGAGCTCATTTCTCCTCCTGCTTGTTATGAACCCTCATAAATGAAAAATAAGAACATGTTAAAAACGCGTTGCCGTTAGGCACCGTCTCACTGCTCTTCCAACTGAGCCACCGGCGCCTCGACTGACACTTCCAAATCTTCAATCTCTTGGTACTCGTCTCGAAGCGACGTACAATCGACATATCTATCACTACATAGTATAAAATAAAGTCGCTTCCCGTTTGGTGTCTCCTTATATCTTTAGAATTACCCAACGGATTTTGATGCGGTTTTTTTTATTAGATAGAGTAACTTGAGAGGAAGGTTTATTAGTATAATTTATTCCGAGAAATTGTCACATTCCCATGGGAAAACGGGTAGCCCAACTGGCAGTAAACTTTTGACACCCTTTTGACACATTTAAGGAGTAAAATTTCAAAAATGCTGAAACACGTATTTAATTATTTTAAGTTATGAGTCTAATCAGAAATTTTGAAACAGATCACATTTAAGATAAAAAACTTTCATACAAACTTTTAACCCCCTTTTCACCCATTTAAGGCTTAAAATTTCGAAAATGCTGAAACACGTGTTTAATTATTTTCAATTATTAGTCTAATCACAAATTTTGAAACAGATCACATTCATTTAAAAAAACGTACTTTCATACAAAAAATTTAACCCCCTTTTGAAGGGTTAAAATTTCAAATATGCTGAAACACGTGTTTAATCATTTTAAGTCATAAGTCTAATCACTAATTTTGAAATGGATCACACTTAAGACAACGAATTTTCATACAAACTTTAAACCCCCTTTTCATCCCTCGGGGGATTAAGAAAAAACGGAGTTTTATCTATAATAGTTGCTCTATTACATAAAAAACTTCAAGTCTAAGTTTTATCTCTCTAGCTTCAGTGGTTTAGCATTTATACTATCACGAAAACTGAGAAAGAATAATATGTTAGTTCCATAATACAAACATAGATGTCGCTGTTAGTTTTTCATCGCACTATCGTGATGTGTTTTTTCAAAAACTATAAAATTTGTATTTGTTGTTATAGCAGCAACAGAAATACAACATCTGTAAAATTTCAACTGTCTAACTTTCGCGGTTCATGAGATACAGCCTTCATACAAAAAAAACATTTTTTTTTGTATTTGTTGTTATAGCGGCAACAGAAATACATCATCTGTGAAAATCTCAACTGTCTAGGTATAACTGTAGGACGGACGGACGGACAGACAGACGGACAGCCGAGCCTCAGTAATAAAGCTTTCGTTATTACCCTTTGGGTACGGAACTCTAAAAAACATTTATACAATAAATAAGTGTATATAATAGTAGCTGTATGGAAGGATAAAATATATAATCAAAAAACCTCCAATGTGAAAAAAGGGTGTAAAATTTAAAGTGTATTTATGTAAAAAATAATTGTCCACCCGTGCGAAGCCGGGACGGGCCGCTAGTTACCTATAAGTTATTGTAAAAAATAATATAGCACTGTGAGTATATAATACCTAAACCATAGTACGATGAACTTTGTTTTGTAATAATAATATCTCTGAATATTCATAGTTGTAGAAAGCAACCCACCGACGTGCTTTTCGAATCACGCTCGTTCATTTTCAATAAGGTACTGAAAATGGCTATTGGCTAGGTAGTCAATTGGTGCTGAGGTTGGTGCTAGTTGTGCGTGGGCCTTTACATTTTATTACTCTAGTCCGAATGCTGTGCACGGTTTGGCATACATCGCTGGTTATTAAATTGACACATTTCAATAAATTAAAGATAACCAGCAATGTATGCCGAACCGTGCTCGGTATTCAGACTAGTGTAATAGCTGTTTAAGAGAGCATTGAGAGGTTTAACGTTCTTATTAAAGTTTGTTTTGTTTGATTTTGAGTAATGGATTGAAACAATACCTATTGTTACCTACTTAATTTTGTTAAATCTTAATCATAACAGACAACGAACTACGAAAAAATATACAATTGAGGGAAATCGGATTGTTCGTAATATTTGTCATTAATTAAATAGATTTAGGTTTCAACCCTACTAGCTTTATCAGAATAGGCTAAAAAAAAAAAATATTATCCACACTAATATTATAAATGCGAAAGTAACTCTGTCTGTCTGTCTGTCTGTCTGTCTGTCTGCTACGCTTTCACGGCCAAACCGCTGAACCGATCTTCATGAAACTTGGCACAGAGATTGCTAGCATACCGAGAACGGACATAGACTACTTTTTATCACCATTCGAGGGTCTGGAGTATAGATGTAGACCACCAGGTGTACCACCAGGAGCCCAGCTAAACTATTAGAGATACAGGCATGGTTCCAAAACAAAAGTTGTTCAGTATGATGGGCCGCTTCTTTTCACAAGGACATTGAGGATCTGGAGTACCTTATGTAGACCACCAGGTGTACCACCAGGAGCCCAGCTAAACTATTAGAGATACAGGCATGGTTCCGAAACAAAAGTTGTTCAGTATGATGGGCCGCTTCTTTTCACAAGGACATTGAGGATCTGGAGTACCTTATGTAGACCACCAGGTGTACCATCAGGAGCCCAGCTAAACTATTAGAGATGCAGGTATGGTTCCAAAACAAAAGTTGTTTAGTATAATAGGTCGCTTCTTTTCACAAGGACATTGAGGATCTGGAATACCTTATGTAGACCACCAGGTGTACCATCAGGAGCCCAGCTAAACTATTAGAGATACAGGCATGGTTCTAAAACAAAAGTTGTTCGTTATGATGGGCCGCTTCTTTTTACAAGGACATTGAGGACCTGGAGTACCTTATGTCACCAGGTGTACCATCAGGGACCACGTAAACTATTAGAGCTACAGGTATGGTTCCAAAACAGAAGTTTTTCAGTATGATGGGCCGCTTCTTTTCACACGGACGTTGAGGATCTGGAGTACCTTATGTTGACCACCAGGTGTACCATCAGGAGGCCAGCTAAACTATTAGAGATACAGGCATGGTTCCAAAACAAAAGTTGTTCGGTATGATGGGCCGCTTCTTTTCACAAGGACATTGAGGATCTGGAGTACCTTATGTAGACCACCAGGTGTACCATCAGGAGCCCAGATAAACTATTAGAGATACAGGTATGGTTCCAAAACAGAAGTTGTTCAGTATGATGGGCCGCTTCTTTTCACAAGGACATTGAGGATCTGAAGTACCTTATGTACTATGTACCAGGTGTACCATCAGGAGCCCAGCTAAACTATTAGAGATACAGGCATGGTTCCAAAACAAAAGTTGTTCAGTATGATGGGCCGCCTCTTTTCACCAGGACATTAAGGATCTGCAGTACATAATGTAGACCACCAGGTGTACCATCAGGAACCCACGTGAACTATTAGAGATACAGAAATGGTTCCAAAACAAAAGTGGTTCAGTATGATGGGCCGCTTCGTTTCACAAGGACATTGAGGATCTGGAGTACCTTATGTAGACCACCAGGTGTACCACCAGGAACCCACGTAAATTATTAGAGATACAGAAATGGTTCCAAAAAAAAAGTTGTTCAGTATGATGGGCCGCTTCTTTTCACAAGGATATTGAGGATCTGGAGTACCTTATGTCACCAGGTGTACCATCAGGAGACCACGTAAACTATTAGAGATACAGAAATGGTTCCGAAACAAAAGTTGTTCATGATGATGGGCCGCTTCTTTTCACAAGGACATTGAGGATCTGGAGTACCGTATGTAGACCATCAGGTCTACCATCAGGAGCCCACCTTATTGGAGATACAGAAATGGTTTCAGAACAAAAGTTGTTCAGTATGATGGGAATAAGTTGAGAAAGGACATTGCCTTCTTTACCGAGGACAGAAAAACAAAAAATGTGGTATATAGAGGTATAAAAATGTATAACAGTAACTTATATTACCTTTTGATCTGTCTAATCTACTTATGCTAACCATTTTAGTGTGCTCAAATCGGCACCTCTGGAGTAAGTACTCTGTTATCTACTGACTTTTGTATTCATTGGTTATAAATATTGATCTCTCAGGCCGGATAGCAAATTTTGAATTGTCCCTTTAACAACAGAAGCAAGCAAGTCATCTTTAAACAGTAGAGATAAGAACTGTTCTAATATCACTGTCACACTTACTATGTATACACATACCTACTTTAGAACTTCTGCCTAAAAAAAACTATCTAACGCGGACGAAGTCGCGGGTAAAAGCTAGTAATAAATAAATACGTACCACCAACTTAGATTAAAGTACCGGTACTGCCGTTCCAATAAGTCGTGTTCGTTAGCTGTCATCTCCTTACTAAAAGAGATGTCAACAAAGGAAAACGGACCCTCTGCCATAGTACTATCACTCTCTCTCTCTTTTCGTGTGGGACACCGAGTCGTCCAACCAGCGACCCGATGAAACCTGGTGTCAGAGTTTTTCAACCGCCTACTACTAGTAATATCACTAATCTGACAGCTGTCAAATACGACTTATTAGAACAGCGGTACTTTAGGCAGATACTTGTGGGTATACAGAAGTACAGATTAAGATACTGAAATCACAAAAAGTACTATCATATCAAATTATAGTAAGTTGATATAAGTGTGTAAAAAAAATCGGTTGACCCATACAATTTGACCCGGTAGGCAGCTGGATTTTTTATGGGAGGTCTAAATTTTATTTTCATATTTCGACCAATGTTTTTTATGGAATGTTGTTTAGTTCCCCACTACACACACACAATATTTGCTGCTAATATTTTTACATCCTGTTAAAAATTAACTTTCCATTTTCTGTACCTAAGTAATAAGATATTTTTAAATAAATGACTAAGGTTTAAAAATATATATACAATAAGATGCTCAGTGAACTAAATAACTTCTCTCAAGGGACATAGGCTGAAAATATTAAAAAAAACCTCAGGGTAGGCTATTTTGTGGGAATTCTAAAATTTCGACGTTTTGGGGAAAGTTGTTAGAAGTAACACCGTTGAAATGTTTCAAGTTTTTTGAACATCCTGTAGTAAATCGATGTAATCTAGATGCAGTATTGAAATTACCTTTAATTTTTAAGCAGGCAACTATATGTAGAGCATGAAAAATATTAAGGACTCTACATTTTGGAAAAATAATTCAGTACTTTCAGTACAAATTCACTTGATTTTGATATCCTATAAAAACACAACTGAACAACAGCAAACCACTATAAACTAGAAATGTAACGCACTTCAATAACACAACCCTCCTTTCATTTGAGTAACACACTGAAACAGTATTTTCAACAAGTCAGGGGCACTTTATTTCTAACACAAAAAAAACAGTTCACTTCTTGTTTAATTAAAGAAAACCCCGACTACTTTAAATTATAATCAACCGGGTTGACAATAGTCAACCGGCGAGGCAGTTTTACGACTAAACTGGGCCTCATTTTCCGTCGCTTCCTTTCCATTTCAATAAGGCAAATTGATTTGCGATTTACAGTTGCTTTCTCCTAAAGTCGATTTACCGTGGTGGATTACAAGACGAGCACTTATTTAAATATTAGACTAATGTTGTCAAGAGCAGAGATTTGTTTGTTTGATTGTCAAAGTATTCTGTGAGATAAACTCAAAAGCAAACACTTACACAAGCCTTAATGGCGGTAAAAATATTCAATAAAATTCCAGAGCCAATCAGACAAATGTCTGATCCTAATAAATTTAAGAGTACATTTAAAAATATTTATGTATAAAAATGCTTTTATACGGTGCAATAGTTTCAAGATGAGTAAATACAATATACATACACAAATCACGCCTCTATCCCTTACGGGGTAGAGGGTCAATCAGATAACTGTGTATCACTATAGTGACAGGTTGTCAGCCCATCGCCTAAAATTGCAATACACATTAACCCTCGAGTCCCTTAGTCGCCTCTTACGACACCCATGCGTAAGAAATGGGGTGATGCTATTCTAAGCCAGCATCACACGGCATATGAGTATATAAATTAGTTATTTTACGGCCGATGTGGCGCAGTGGTAGTGCGACTGCCTGCGACGCAAAGGTTCCGGGTTCGATTCTCGGTGGGACACTCACAAAGTTGATATTTCATTTTTATCATTTTGTGAATTTACTCCCGGTCTGGTAAGGAAATTGCAGGGTGAACCAACTGATTGCCCGAAAAGAACTGGTTTCGTGCTTCGGAGGGCACGTTAAGCCGTCGGTCCCGGTTGCTGTCTATGATTACTTAGACGGCGGTCGTAACTCAACCATGTCAGAGGCCTACTAGTGGTATTAGGCGGTTGAAAACTCTGACACCAGGGTTCATCGGGTCGTTGGACGACTCGGTGTCCCACACGAAAAGAGAATAAGAATTAGTTATTTATTTACAATAGGTTTTGTGAATTCTGTAAATATTGCAAAAGAACTTATTTAAAGATCTTTTTGTCGTGTTTAAAACATCTGAACCGTTAAAAGTTTATGGGACTGAGGATTTTTTTTTAGATAATTCAATTTGTATCCCTGACGGAAATTCGTTTATTTTTTTGGGCAGTTTCATACAGCAAAATATTCGCTTCTATCATTGCTTTGAGAGCCTGTATAACTTATAAGAACAGCTGTATCAATGTTTAATGAAACAACTCGGGTAAAACCGCGGCACATAGACTTAACAGATACCCATAGCATTAAAGCACTGTTTCGTTTGGTTATGGTATATTAAGTAAGTATTGTTTGGTTATGGTGTTACAAAAAGTGTTTGCACAGATGCCCCTAAAGTTACTTCGAAGTTCCATCATCGTCATCGCAACGATTTTGTAATTAGATTGGTAGATAATTAGGTACCTCAAGCCCTTGCTAAATCCTTAGATAATCCGTATGATGGCCTAAAAAGCTGTAATATCGTCCATAGCCGGTCAACGCGGTCAATCTCAAAGACAACCAGGAATACTGAGGTAAATCAGAATGTCCAGGTTATTATTTTATTTTTTAAAACACGACTTCTTTCTAAAAGCCTAGCCTATGACACTCGGGATAATGTAAGGTTTCTTCCGATACAATCCCATTCGAATCTGTTCAGTAATTAAGAAGTATCAGTCCTATAAAGAATCGCACATATATAAATGAACTCTAAAAACATGGTCTACTCGCAAAATGACCTAATTCCTAAACGCAAAACGGCCTGCTCGCAAAATGACCTAACTCCTATACGCATAATGTCCTACGCATAATGTCCTAAACGTATAATGTCCTAAACGCATAATATCCTATAAGCATAATGTCATAAACGCATAATGACCTAAACGCATAATGTCTTCAAAATAATTCTATAATTAACGGTGATTTCCCACACTTTTCCTCAACGTAGATACAATGTGTGATGCCTTTTGGTGTACTTACCTGCTATATATGGCCGTATATTGGTAAGAGTTATGTTTCCATGTAAATATACATGGTGTAAGGGACGGTGTACCTAAAGTGATATTTTGTTTCCTAGAATGACATTTAGATTCCTAAAGTGACATTTAGATGCTAAAGTGACATTTAGGTTCCTAATGTGGCATTTAAATAGCTAAAGAGACATTTATTTTCCTTTTGCATATTTGGCTTTCAATAGTGCAATCAAAAAGCTAATTGATTTGTCGCAACTAAAAATTCCATGTAGAAAAACCAATTTTTCTAACTCCGATTGAACTACTGGGAAAAGAAGATTTTGAGGACAGTAGGCATTTAGGACGTTGTGTTTAGTTTAGGACATTACGCGTTTAGGGCATTAAGCGTTTAGGACATTAAATGTTTAGGTCATTAAGCGTTTAGGACATAAAGCGTTTAGGACATTAAGCATTTAGGACATTAAACGTTTAGGACATTATGCGTTTAGGTCATAATGAGCTTAGGTCATTGAGAGTTTAGGAATATTTTAGGATTTAGGACATTATGCGTCGGGATGAAAAACATTACACTCTTTTTTTGGTTGGGCAGTCGTGTAAAAAGCTTGCTCTCCCGATGTTAAATGTTCTAGTTTATAACACAAAATGTTTGCATCGGGAGAATAAGCTTTTAGGAGGTAAAGCTATTCTAAATTTGTAGTAAAGAACATATTAACCAGTTTTGTGCATATTCAATTGCAATTTTAGGCAATAGGCTGACAACCTGTCACTATGGCGATACACAATTTTGCGAATAACCCTCAAATATTGGTCACACGTGGCGTAAATGACCGTTTTTGCGGCCGTTTACGCTTCATCTACCCCGCAAGGGATTAAAGGCGTGATATGTGTATGTATGTGTGTATGTTGTTCATATTCACCCCGATTCACCCCCTTTTAGGGCTACCGCAGACCAAATGTATGTTTTGACAGACAGCTCGAGTACTTTTCATAGAGGTGACATTGCATAGAATGACAAATACCGCCGGTTGCCGCTGGGCGACCGTTAGATCCGTTTGTCATTCTAGACAATGTCATCTTTATTTAAATTACTATAACGAGTTCCTTTTCGAATTTCTATTCAAAAGTGCAGCTGTCGATCGCAAAAACTGCTTTGGCTCTGCGGCGGCCCTTACGGTACTTTTGTATATTAGCGTCATCCCTAATTCGCTTGACGGTAGATTCGTTCGATTATTTTGGAAATGTCTACAATCTTCACGGGAATTAAGAAGGTAACAAAATGATAGCAAGATGCCAAAGTTGCAAGTAGCCGAGTACATAGTAAAATGACAAAGCAGCAAAATTTCACACACATGATGTTATATGACAGTAGGAAAACGTCCGTGTTAAATGTCGTTGCAACAAAATATTAGTGACATCTCAACAGGGAGTAACAGAAACGGTATAACTAGCCGAAAAGATGCCCTTCGTGCACTTTCGTAACCAGAATTTGGTAACTAGCTACGAAAAAAGACTTTTTAGTCACTGTTTCGTAACTGGTTACGAATAAACACTATTTTTAAAAAATGTATCTAAACAAAATCTGCTCAGCTATGTACCAATAGAACTTATGTTCCCATTTGTCTCCACTTTGATGGCCACTAGTGACGAATGGGACAAAAATTCCCAGCCACCACTCGTGTTCGCTGTACATTGATTATGCTATCAACAATGCACCTTAACAAACTATTTGTTTTTGAAATCTTACTTAGATTTTAAGTGTGTGAGATCCCTTTGTTCACATTTTAAGTGACAGCTGTCAAACGTGTAGCTCGTATATCTCGTAAACTAAAATTCAACTTTATGGTCCGGAAGTTGTAGGCCTCAACAAAATCTACATGACAGATGACAGCTGTCAAACTAAAAAGTCGTTTATCTCGGAAGCTACGCATGCTAGACTATTTGTTTCTTTGGGGAAGTTGTCAGCTGTCATCTAAAATGTAGGGCTTGTCAAGCCATGCAACTTTCCCAAACAAACTAATATTCTAGCATGCAAGGTTTACGAGATAAACGGTTTTTTAATTTGACAGCTGTCATCTAAAATGTAGGGCTCGTCAAGCCATGCAACTTTCCCAAAAACTAATAGTCTAGCATGCAAGGTTTACGAGATAAACGGTTTTTTAGTTTGACAGCTGTCATCTAAAATGTAGGGCTCGTCAAGCCATGCAACTTTCCCAAACAAGCAAATAGTCTAGCATCCACGGTTAGTAGTTACGAAACAGTGATTTAATAGTGTCATTTGGTAGCTAGTTACGAAAAGTTACGAACGTGGAAAAAAATAGTGTTCATTCGTAACCGGTTACGAAACAGTGACTAAAAAGTGTTTTTTCGTAGCTAGTTAATTCTGGTTACGAAAGTGCACGAAGGGAAAAGATGGCAAGAAGAAAAAATTGGACCACTCATACAAAGTTGCCGATCAGCTGGTAAATGTAGTATTTTGACCTATGTTCCATTGGGAATGTTTTTTTACCTAGATACCTTGACGTTATTGTTAATCTTTGATACTTTGTATTTAGATAGAACAAATATAGAACTAATTCATCACAGTGTCAGTTTTCCCGTAGGATATGGTCAATCGCTGACTACAACTACATTTTATGCTTTGATATTTTGAAACTTATTGCCACTACGTCTAGCACGGGCTCAACGAATATGTAGACTTATTGGTGGGTGTCTGTGCGTACCTACTTCTACAGTAGAAATAATATACTAGTAAATACAAAACACTCTTTTATTATCATACGAGTTCCTTGCCATAATTTTTGGTAAATAAGTTAAATAATAAAATCACAACTTAATGAATACTTAAAATAATCTCAACGTCTTCGTGGGATAATTTAAAATTTGGAATTTACATTTAAAACTAAAATATCAAATTGACAAAAACTCTCATTCGAAAATAGACGTTAGGTGAGCAATGCACTTATTTTCTACTGGTTTGCTGAACCGCGGTTTTTCTATGGGAATGAGGTTGGAGTTTTCCAGCGGTAAGAGTTAGTTAAGTATGTCACTTTCAAGCGTTTAAAAACTTTGGTATCGACTTCAAATGTGCCTATGAACGGTCCCCTTGATTTCTCCGGAATCCCATCATCAGATGTAAAGGATGAAGAATGAGTATGAGTTGATCCTGAACAACGATATTTGTTTATTTATATTTATCATCACCTTTGGAACAAAAAAGAAACATCGTTCCAGACGAGGTGCTCGGTGAACATATAAAAAAAGATTAAGAACGCCCTTCTTTTGAAGTCAGTTAATAAACGTTGTGTGATGTTACATTCGCATTTCAAATATGAGCATGGTTGGCAGGTAAAATGGATTCAAAAATCATTAAAAATATATAATGAAGACCCGAATGAACAAACTTGATAAAAAAACACGTCATTTTAAATACATAGGCAGTTTAAACTATGATAGAAGGCAGAGTAGCGATCCGGACACGGAAGTAAGTAAATAAGAAGGACCTAAGCGAAGCTAATACAGGGTAGACCGAATAGTGACGTTTAAAGACAAATTTGAACGCCAATACTGAGGGGTATCCGAACCACCCCATGACGTATGTTTCGCAATTTTTCGTAGTTTCCAAATTATTCAACTTCTAAAGATGTAATGGAAAAAAAATCGACTAACAGGTATTTTTAATTCCGGCATAGGATTTTTCAAGTGGTTGTTTTTGTTGCTATGATTCGTCCTTTTTAAAATACAATAAAAGAAAAATTTCTGTCACCCGAATTTTTCCCATACAAATTAAAAAAGTTGAATATCTCGGAAAGTCCAAAAAATCGCAGAACAAACATGGGGGTGATTCCGATACCCCTCAGTATAAGGCATACAAACTTTTTACTGGGACGTCACTATTCTGGCTACCGTCTATCAGCTGTAATAGTGCCCGAGCCCATAACACATTTACCAATGTAACGTAAAAAGATTTTGGAATGCCTAACATTTAGTTAGCTTGCGGTGGGCTTAGGTACTATAAAAAACTTCGAACTTAGAAATACGAACCTTATTCTAAGAAATATGTACAAGACGATATACCCGATGCCCGCGTCGCTACTCCAATTAAACAAATCCTTTTAGCACATGGTGCAGTTTCCAAGGCAACTTAAACTTTTAAGTTAAATTTTATACAATTATACTCTTTTCTATCTACATTCTTCGATGTGTTCGTAAAACTAATAGTTAAGCGTGAAAAACGATTCAAATTAATAACTTTTACCTAAATAATACATCACAGATCGAGATATAAAAAAGAATTAGTATCTATTACAGCAGTTTACATGGTAAGATGAGTTCATGGTGTTATAATAACGCAATTAAAGGTTGACACACCTAACATAAATTTGTTACGTGCACACAAAATCAAATGTGATTCAGAATTATTTAAACTAGAAGAAAAGAAAGTAGAAAATGAAATTAACTAATCGCGCAAGGAAATAAGACAAGTTTATACAAAGAACAAAATCAAGTTATGCCCGATT
Organism: Tuta absoluta; assembly: GCA_027580185.1. Taxonomy (NCBI): domain Eukaryota; kingdom Metazoa; phylum Arthropoda; class Insecta; order Lepidoptera; family Gelechiidae; genus Tuta; species Tuta absoluta. Next base: position 2,872,384 of record JAQAHW010000038.1, read on the forward strand.
TGGAAAGAATAAAGTCCGTTCTAAAAACTGGCAAGCACTTACATATTAATTAATAAATCTTATTTATTACAGTTCTGATAACTTCACTGACATTTGCTAATAAAACAATCTGATTGACTAGATGTACCTTATTGTTAATCCTATTATCGAAGCAAGAAGATAAAACTTTTTACAAAACCGATTTATCAGCTTTATGTTGTTTAAACAAATAAATAATATACTTTAAACAAAATAAAATAACAATCCAAAAGTAGTGAGGACTCACTTAAGTTTTGTATCACTTGAAATTTTTAGCTTACAGCACCACGTACGTTTTAATGCTTTTTATCATCTCCACTTTGTTTGGAGTTAGTTTTTTTACTTGAATCTTCATTTTTGGTATCAACGCTGTTCGTTTCAGCATCTCTCTCATCTTTCTTGTTATTAGCATTACCCTGAGGCTCAGAGTGGTCTTGTGATTTGGTTTTGTTGGTTGAAAATTCCTCGTTCAAAATCTTCTCAAACTCATCTGATATTTTGTTTACATTCTTCTTCATTGTGGGGTCTGGGTAGCTCTGAAATTAGTTAAATATAGGTTTATTTTCTTGTTCAAAGATGCTCTTACTGTAGTAAATAAAAAAAAAAAACCTGACATTAATTATGCCGAAATATGAAAAAAACCATAGAACTTTAAATCTTACTTTTGGCTACATACCTTTAGATACAGTCGAACATTATTGAAGATACGCCTAAAATCTTGCACAACTTGATCATATTCGGTGTAAGATGAATTTCTCAGTTTAGTAGATATATCGTGAAGGCACATTGGATACTTAACTACTTCGTAAAATCTAGGAGCCTGAAATAAGATAGATTTGGTACATTTTCTTAAAACTTTTCAAATGCATTTTAAATTTTGCTATAATTAAGTAAATTACTTACAACTTTAATATCCATATCATGTTGTATAAATGCTGACTCGTTCACTTGAGATATATTCGCTACAACTGCCTCGAATTTCTTAATCATTGCTCCTGGTAACGGTTTCTTCTTCTTAGGGTGGTACCACGCTCCTGGCATGGCTACCTTTGACTTACCACCAGATTTCTTTTGGTTTTCATCTCTTACGTAGTTTCCAGAGTGATCAAAATTAGGACAACGAGTATTTTCCTTAGTCTCTTCATTTTTGTTGTCTGTGACTTCAACATTGTCGTCTGCTTCTATATGTTTAGGCTCTGGATCAAGAAATTTTGTATCTTCTGTAAATATAGATTGTTCTTGATTTTTTGGCATGCCGTAATTAGGTTTAGAGGGTTGCTCCCAAAGATTTGGCAAATCCTTTGGCATGAAATGGTTTGTCGGCAGGCCAGACTGCCATGCATGCATTTGATCCATTCCAAGCTTGAATTGTTTCAGTTCATCAGGGTACTCATCAGCTGCACTTAGACCTAAAGCATCATATAATCTCGCTGTATCAGATTTGTTTCCCTCATGTAAGAAATCCATTAGTTTCGGAGCGGATTGTTTAGCTGCTTCCCATGCACGATCTGATGTCATAGATGTTAGGAGTTCTAGCGAGTCTGCAGTTCTCATATCTAAACATGGTATTGCATGTCTTGGTATCATCCTTTGTTCGTCAGTAAAAATGTCATCAGGGCGTCTGGACACTAAACAGGGCCAAGATTCCATATTGTACTTGGGCTGAGGAGCCAACGTTACCGGAGGAAACGGCATTTTCATTTTCAGAGTGTTCACATCTTCAACACTATTGTCATAGATAGTGTCCTGAGCGCCCGTAATGAACGGAGATATTGGATCGGCAGGTTTAATAGGCACCTTGTAACTTCCAGGTTTCATATACACTTTGGACATTTCATGGAACTCATCACTTTCAGGGTCAATAAATTGCACGGGGCCAGAGATATTAGAAGTCATCACAACATTCGATTGAGTATTGTGAGAATGATGAGTTATAAAATCACTAGGTTCTTTTTGGACCATCTGACCCCACGCCGCAAAAAAATCAGCCTCTTCCTTTGTATCACCGCAGCTATTGTTTTTCTGCATATAGCAGCCTCGCATTTCTGCAGCTGTCGCCAAGCTTGGGATGAGTGTTTTTTCGACGTGGCTTAAAGGAATCATCTTTGCTTTGAGCTCCATGTCTCTACGCTGCATTAAATCACATGACATGCTCCCCATGAGAGGTTGACCTGGAGCTTTCCCCAACTCCGCATCCATTTTATGTTTCAGCTGTGCGTACAATTCTCTTTGATCTGCTGGACACATACTTTCGAGAGCACGAAAGTCCGGCACATTAGTAATAGTCCAGGACTGGCGAGATTTCGCTTCGCGTACACCACACTGCTCGAATTTGTACGCCTTCTGAAAACTATCCATATCAGTCTGGTCTTTGATCGGGTAAAAATTAGTATTCAAAGGCGGCATGACGGGAAACTTTTTGTAGGTTACTCCAGATCTTGCCGGCCATGGGCCTTCGTTGTAACTTTGAGCAGATCCTTGTGTAGGGCTCTGCACCCAGGGTGGCTGAACTGCGTTGTACGGTTGAGGAGATGCGTTTACAACTCTTGGAGTACTGACATGTGTCTTTGCAGTCTGAAATTTATTTTGATTCTGGTGTCTAGGTGCTGCAGAATTCGTAGCGTAGTAGTTGTGGGTAAAACTTTTCTGCTCCATGGTGAAACCTTGGTCGAGGCATTTGTATGTTTTGTAAATGTGCGCCAACATCTCTTTAGTCACGGCTTGCCACTGCACAAAACATTCACGAATATTTGGACTATAATATTTATTCTCGATCCTTGAAAATGTGTCATGTTTCTCACTCAGCAATTCTTTAACACCCTTCCAGCCGTCTAAAATTCTAACAAATGAAAATATAAAGTTCTTGATGACCCAGGGTATGCCTTGGGAGTGTAAATTAGCAACAGCACTATCTGGTTTCTGAACATTTGATCTAGTTTTAGCGCAAATAGAATGTATATTCTTGAAGCAAGGGCGGTTGTGATGAGCAATGGCGATATTTTCAGCATCTGTGCAGGCTTCTATTGCTAGTTGAACAATCTGGTTCGGAATTTGGTCGTGAATTACAATCTTATCTAAAGCAGTAAGCAAAACATCCGAAGAGCCTGAAGGTTTGGTTTTATCTTCATCTTGAGAAGATTTCTGTTGGCTTTGCTTTTGGTTATTATTGTTTTCGTTTCTGTTAAGGTTGGAAGATTCAGATATGTTACAGAGTTCCGAAACCATTCTCTCACCTTCAGCAAAAAAGTCTAGGCTAGAAGTAGATTCCGAGGTTAAATTTCTGTCTTGTTTCCTCTGGCGTTCAGTTTCAGTGCTGCTGTCTTTATACCTCTCGTGGTATCTAGGATCAGCGTTGTAGGAGTTGCGTTTGTCTTGGCTCTTTACTATTTTCTTTTTGGCGCCGGTGCCGATCGGCTCCTGGTTGGAGCTGGACCACACGTTGTGGTTGCGTCGGTCGGCATTGCCTCGGTCTCCGATCATCCCGGGGCCGCTGTAGTTGGCCGACGAGGGATCAAACACCAGCCCCACCAGCGGGGAATTTGGTGGCGAGCTGAATGTAGGTGCAGATGGGTTATTGTATCTGAAAACGTAAGTTGGCCCAGATTCAACCTTTATTGGTGTAAAATAGCGCAGTGTCCTTAAGTTACTTTCTAGTCCTTTGGCTATATCTACGCTAAACTCATGCTGTTTTACGGCAGTGGGTAAAAATCAAACGTACGTTCGTAGATATGCATAATATTAGTATGGAGTATGAATATGAAGAGAACCTGGGATTTTGATACTGCTGGCTGGATGCTGTCGCTTCGTAGATTCCGGTGGCTACACGACAGTAAGTGGCCATATTCGGATCCGACAAATCTTTGTTGGAGCATCCTGAAATATTTCGCATACATTAGGATTGATTTTGAGCTATAGTAGAGTTGGGTATAACGTTGCTCACCATAGCTTTTCTGCATCATAGCATATTGATGATGTGCAGAAAGATCAGATTGATGCATCCTTTCCCTTCCTCCTTCGGTACCGTCACGGAACTGACCGCTCTTATTCGGTACACTGCCACCATAATCTTGCATTTGATCCGCGTATGTCTACAACATACGATCAATAGATTTGAAAAAAATATAATTTTATGCTTAAATTTAGTACCTAGTCAAAAGAATTCTTTATAAAGATGAATCACGGCTAGCTGTCGTCAAGATCAAACGTGGAAAAGCTAGTACAATCACTGATCGAAAACCAAAATTGTCCGATAATTTTACTATGATTTTAATTTACAGATAATCAGAGAGTCACGTTGGTACAAGAATATTGATAGATAAAAATATTTTTAAAGAATCTTGTTACTTTCTGCTACTTATTGTGAATGCACAAAAAACTCGAGATGAATGCTCATTTTTTTCACTTGTATGACGTAACTGGATCCGCTTCAGATCTAGTTGGTGTCTACGGCCTTACACGTGTATCTTTTTTCCTGAAATTTTCCCAAAAAACCCCTTGTTTTGCTAATTTTGCTATTGAGTAGCGTTAAAAATGAAATCTACTTTGCGTTTTACTTGTGGCGCTACTAATTAGCGTGTTTGATGAATTTTAAGACTAAGGTGTCTTTAGAAAATATTTTCACGTACTTACCAATGATTTTTACTTTACTCCGCCTGCTGGACGTTCTCTTGACTTCAAAACATAATATTAATAAAATCCTTGCTACTTAACAGTTACTTTAAACGTCGAAAATTGACCTATTCTATTCTTACGAAATAACCTTTGCGATTCCACACGATTTTGGGCCACTGTTCTTTCTTATTTCCTAAATCGTTTGTCACTTTAGGAGTTTTTTATCATAATTTCACTTTGATGTGCTGTGAATGGTGCGCGACTTGCCAATTATGAGAAGCCAACCATATGATTTTGTTCTTTTGTTTTTGGCAATGTCATTTTGATGTTTATTATACTTTATGACTATTTGCAGCCTTACCTTTTACTAATAATGAAATCTTTTTGGTTCGAAAAGTCTGAAATTGCAGCATGATTCTATGATGTGAAAATTCACATGGTATACGTATGCTATTGAAAGTTTTTTCAAAGATCACTTCTATTATCCTAAATAACTTGATAACATTTCAGTCATCTTGACTTCCTAAAAAGAGTTTGCTGTGGAAATGACCATAATAAAACCTATATAATATGGAACTTAATCGTTGGCCAAGAGCGTGTTTAGTTATAACCTGCTCTAAGCCAAAGGGTCTACGTGAGGGTACTGAGGGTTTTTCATACACCTGCAGCAATGTCTGTCTGTATGCAACGGTAGTGCACCTGTTATTGGTGCAGAGGGTCCCGGGTTTGATTCCAGGCGGATATTAGGATTATTTTGAGTCAGAGTCTATATACTCATAGGTCCATATCTTTGATATCAACAGGGATTCCTTGAAATTGTAACTGTACCTAGGTAAGTAGAGAAGGTATATTTATTTAACTAGCTGACAAAAAAAACATAGTCGCATATAGCAGTGTATATTTTAAATGCATCCAATGGTCCCTGCATAAATTGTAAGTAAGAAGCTAATAAAATAATTAAAATGAGACGAGTAGCGTCACCTTACGAATATAATCATATATCTTCATGCAAAAATCCTCGAAATTTTCTTTGCACAAGTTTCTGGTATGCTTTTAATGTTCAACTCAGTCAAATATCCTCTGTATTTACAGATTCTAGCACTTAGTTACATCCATAACTTTAATTACAGCAAATATTTTATAGCGTATGCAGGTTATAATTTTGCTTAAAGATATCACCTTCGAGCAACGATGGCCTTCCGTTCCGGGTCGGAACGAGATGGAAGACCGTGTTGCTCGAAGGATATCACCAAAAACTTGTGCAAAGCTTATTTTGGTGTATAGTTTGTATGAAGAGAGGTGGGGCTAGTTTTGCCGCCCACTCCCCCTTAAGCATCCCATGCTTCTAAGCAAAGTTCTAAACAGGATAAATAACAGAAAATCCCCATTTGATCTTCGAAGGCTGAATGGTCTTCTGGATAAAAGCAGACGATGGAAAGTCTTCTTATGAAGCTATCCAGTTGTTTTTGCAGACTGCAGCGGCAAGAGTCGCGAGGAGTGCAGCAGCGGAAGTAGACCGACCAGCGCCGTTGCAGAAGTCCGTGGTGCAGGAGCATACCTCCTGCTTGCCTCCGTAGCCGGAGCGCTGGTAGCAAGCACCCTGGAATGAGATTTGTGGTAATCTACATAAAAAAATTCCGTGTTATACCGGCTAGGAATAGCATCACTCCAATACAACACGCAGCGTTTTCCGGGAATGTAATACCTTGTACAGCGCTCGCCAATTCGCTTACCAAGCTTGGTGAGTATGGCAATACCCCCCAATAGGAGGATGCCCATGTTCAGCAGTTGACTTTTGTGACTGTTAATGTAATTAACTCATATCCTGTAGGAACTCGCTGTCATTGCATTAAACCGGTATATTAAACCACTGTACGTTCCTTATAGCCTTACTTATAGAGATAGACATCTTCCTTTGCAGCGATTGGTCGCACTTATCTGTTCCAAAGCTGTGTGATTGGTTACGTATGCCCCCACACCCCACCCCACTCCGACACGGCAGGGCGGGGCGAGTCGGCCCGCTTGGCTTCATTGGCGATTTTTCTTTCGCAGTGAGCGGTCGCGCTCAGAAAATATTTTTTTAAATTTCGATATAGTTTTAAATTTTAAACTTTGAAAAATTATTTTCTTACAATTTTAACGGTTTTGCACCGTTCGTTTTTTAAATTAATAAATTTAGTGATTTAATTGTTCCTATTTAAATAAATTTTAAAATCAGTGTGTGTATAAACTGGGTAAGTCCTTAATATTTTATTATGCATGTGGCAAATCAAATTTCTGAAGGCGGTTTTCCGTCGGACACAACTTTGCAATTTCTTACAATTTTAATAAATTATTATTGAAATCTGTCAAGACCGTTTACGAATAAATAAATTGTTCCTGGCGATCCGAATTCTGTGAACAAAATAGTTAATAATTTATGGGAATTATTTGTCAAGAATAATGATCCCAAATAAATAAGCAAAGTGTGTTGTAGAAATTTGGTTGCTATCGAAGTTTTAGTTACCCGGATTTAACAATAGTGAATTTTTTTTACGAAACGTTTTTAATCCGGAAGTAATTAATTCGTTCGATTCTTTACGAACGATCAAATGAAAATCCAATAATCATAGTGCACTTCGCACAAGCTTTGAGTGGCATTATTTTAAGATTTTCAATATAAATGTTCATCCCTCGCAGGTTTTCAAACTAGTTACCTTGAACTGATAGGTAGGTATTCCTCGAGAGAAGTAATACCTTTTTTCTATTTATAGGTTACTATCCCGTCGAACTAGTTTCTACATATCCCCCGTGCACGTTTTTCATTAATGTGCCTGATTTATGGATTTTCATTTGTGAATGATTATTTTATTTTTACACGTGTTTTTGTAAATTGTTATTTGGACATAAATACATTTTTATGTCGTTTACTGGAGCTAGTAATGGTATACAGATGCTCCTTTCACGTAGCAACGTGTTATTCAAGTAACGCATCAAATACGTGATCTGTAGGTATTGTTTGGATACCTTCAAAGTTCTTTAAATAAATAAGTCGAACAGCGACAATTTTTATTTTAAAAGGGGGCCGCCATGACCCTGTGAAATGCTCTTAGTAATAAGAAAGTTTACGGAAGTCCAAGTCCGTAGAACGTCTTATAAAATAGAGTAATAAGAACTCCTCAAGGATCTTTTCGTTGTACCTAGAATAAATTGCAGAAAATATATATTCTAGTTGATTGCTATGATATGAAATGGCAGCACAAGCCAAGCTACATTTCGTCGGTTTTATAAGCTACCTCTGCGCAACGCAAGGTATACCCTATTTTATAACATCATCAGGAGTTCATTAGGCCGTCAGCGCATGACGTGTCCTTAGACTCCTACATCCCCGCGCAGGGGTTGTACCTTTTGATGTCATGCAGAATGCCCTCGCTTGCACTTGCAGGGCCTGAAATTCCGTCCTCGAGCCTTTCGTATACTTGACGAATTAATAAATCGACATGCGATACAAATTCCATGCATTATAGACGGTTTAGATGCAAATATTGCCAAAAATACTAACAAGTACTAAAAAGTATTTGTGTTGTGGGTTTCGGTACGATATGCAACTCAAAGAACTGGGTCCTCGTGGAGCCAAAGTTTCGAAATGTACCCACCAATATATTTTTAATACCTCGTGCAGAGTCGGCCAGCACCTTTGATAAAACGTTATTGCTTTAAGTATAGGTATTACTTTTGGTACCTACCTACCTTTTTATCAAACTTCCAAAAGTTTTGATGGCATCCGGCACATGCATGATTTGCTTTTGTCTGATCAAAGTAAAGCAGTCTTTCTTTACTTCTATGCTTATTTGTCTTCTAACGTGACAGTGAAATGCCCTCGTTAAATTTTGTCTTATCTGAAAGTACATCGTCCGGTCCACCGCCTGCGATGAGATAAAGCAATTGTAGCGAAGGGTAGTGTGTAGCACTAGTATTGATAGTGAAGCGCGCAGGTTCGAATCCTACATGTGGTATAAAATTAGCCAAGTTTCCATAATTTTATACCTACCTAACACGGTTAAGATTAAGTATTAAAATATATTTAAGAAATAAAAGCTTCGAAAGGTGTGTTACAGACTTGAGTACAAGGAGTTTACTGTCTGACACATGTGTTACCTCGAGCGTATTAGAAAATAGAACGCGAGGGGATTCCTAAGATGTTAATTTGAAAATATTTTTACCTTGCACGCGTTCATAAGGTCCCCCTCTTTTAGTTCCATGAGCTTACGCTTTCAAATAACGATAGCTAGATTCCACTGAGAATTTGCAAAATAGGCTATCTGTAGGCAAAATATACCTACTTAAATGTTTGAAAAAATGTTTCAAATATAACATCCTAGCCCGAAAAAGTCTTGGCTATTAGAAAGTACAGGGAACAATATTCCTACGTAAGTATGAACTTTATCTACTCGGAATAAAGTTCAAAGTTAGAGAGCTGTCTAACGTTTTACAATGATTCTTAAGCAGAAGACATATTTGTCGTAGATTCACCGCATTCAGTCCCATCCTCGTAACCGTTACTGCCGAGTCTAAATTCTCGCAGGTTAAGGAAAATTTATAGACGGTTTAAGTCTGAAACAGTTTTCCTTTATGATCATTTCAGTGGCCTACCGAGGCCACGCAGTAAGAAAATGAGAAACATATTGATTTATTAGGTAACTGTGAAAACGACTGAATTTATAAATTTTTCCCTTGCTAACTGTCGTAAGTAGCAATAATTCACTTCTATTTCTATGCTATCACAGACCTCGTAGTGCTAACGCATTTCTGAGGGAGATCCCTCACGCTTGTCATTTGTTTACTTCTTTGAACTATGATCAAAAAGTGGCGTAAGAGTACCTACGTTAAATACTCGCTATGATTCTGGCATCAATCACGGAAGGGAATATGTACAATCTAAGCTCTCTAAGTGCAGAGTTGTCCTAAAATAGTCCTACGTTTTTCTTAGCAACATGGAAACAGACAAATGTGGGGAGAGAAAACGGCCTTTTTGTAATGGCCTCATCTCAAAATGGATAAGTAAATAATGAAGACCTACCATTTAATAGATCTCACACCGAAACTATAATAATTTTTACTTTTTAATTCATCGTGCATTGAGTGTACGGAGTAAATTTCGTGAGGTGGAGATGTATGTAGGTAATTTACTTATTCCAGCATGTTGCAATTTGGGAGCTAGGTACACCCTATTGTTAATTCTGCTATATCAAGCTGTATAACATCAAAACTAGTGGAAGGTTGTCTAGCTGCTAAGGCGAGTGATGTAATATATACCTATTTGGTATATGCCAAATTTTGTGTTACCTACTCGAGTGCCTTGATCTTGAACATGATATTTTCTTCAGGTTATATTGCCCGAAATATTATGAATGAAATGCATATTACGTAATTTGTATAACAACCTCCACTAGAGATGAAAAGTTCATGATATATTTTTCAGGTGCTTTCATATTATTACCTGAAATGTTATGAATGAAATGCATATGGCGTAATATGTATAACAACCTCCTCTAGAGATGAAAAGTTTTAGAGCGATAGTGGCAAATAGCAATAATGCGACACTGTCCCAGACGATATTAAGTTTTTATTTCCTCAAGTGTAGTCATGCTTACTACACCTACTTTTTCGATAATGAATGAAAGCTTTTGGGCAAGTAAACAACAAGTACCCACAGTCTATGTAAGTATTTTAAATAAATATACAAAAGGTTACAATCAGAGGGTACTTTTGCTAATTGATATTTGTGTAAGTGCCCTGTCTGCCTTGTTTGGGTTTGAAATACGAGTATCTACTCCTGTGTATAACATTGTTAGATCGTTGTTAGAAACGTACGATAGTGAACATAATTGCCTATCGTAAGACGTCAGCCTAAAATAATAATACCGTTGTTCCAATATGTTTGCTCTGAATGTCGAGCACAAGACGTTGTTTAAAAAATGCTTGAATGTACCTTTGTACTAGGTAAATAGTTTGCCTATCAAGTAAAATATTTTCAGAATAGATACCTAGCGAGAATTATATTGGGAACTACCTACTACGTTCAATAGCTAGTATATTTTACCAACGGTGATCATAATGATATATAATATTTGTACGGTGACCCACGTAAGATCTAGGCTTCCACAATTAACTTGCAATGTTGCAATGTTTGTACTGTCTAATAGACAATAACGTCGTTTACCGACGTACCTTCGGATTAAATTTTCTCCGTAGGTAAGCTTGTTAACAAAATGATAAAATTCTTATAATTTAAACTTTAGCTCATATTCTTTTATAGCTAGCTCGTTTTTGATTGTACATAAAATTAAAGCAAATTTGTGCCCTTTTCAAGTTTTAAACAGAGATCTGGGCTTTGCATGGGACGGTCAGAGGTAGTTATGGCAGAAAACAATTTCAATAATCGCCTCTTTTATTTATATCAAGTTTAGGTAGATTTACCAAGATATTAATTAACTATATTATTATATACAATATGGTTTATTCATAGGCCCGAGTGATGTTTTAAATAAAGCTTGACCGTTACTCCGACAAAGTAAACAAGGTTAGTTATTGATCATTATGTATTATAGCAAATATTATTAAGGCAAGCCCAAATGAATCATATTTAAAAAATCATATGAAGGTATGATTTGATAACAAATTTATATGCCTTTTATTCTCCTGGGAAACTAGGTAGTCGTTTGGCCAGGTTTTTTGATTTACCTGCTTAAGCCCGTTTAGGTCAATGCATATCTTAAACAGTAGTGTTGACCTTATAGTAGGGAAATTTAACCTACTTATTATGTTACCTATAGCTTGAGTGATCAAGCACAATTACAATATGTAAGCTATGTTTTTCTGTGTAAAAGAGCTATTTATTTACTATGTAAGTAAATAGATATTTAAAAGGTTTTATAAAAACGACCTGCAATGCGTATTTACCTCTAACTAAAGGTTCAATATTTTTATATTTTACTATTTTGGCTATTGAGTTTTTCAAATATTTTTTTTCTTGAAATTTTCTGTTTACTGTTCGGAAACTTTCAGATGAATTTCCGCGTACTTTCTATCTTATCAAAACGTATTGAGACTTACATAATGAATAACTGTATTATGTGCATTTTTTATCAAACACGAGGTAAAGTTTTTCAAAGACATTATAAATGGCATGTTACAAATGCATCATTTTCATCATTCTATTATGCTTACCTAGAATGCCGTAATATAGTACAAGAGGTTTTGAATTACATTTTCATTATAATTTATTATATTTTATCGTCATTTAAGGGTGAGTTTATGATATTACAGTATTTTTTAATAAATACAATATAAATAAATTTTCAGTATAGTGGATCAAAATCATTATTGTTGATAAAGAAATTCATTTTTTTTTTTAAAGAATAATAATACCTGTTTCTTTTTATAGTTTTTCACATTGGCGATAGCTCCCACTCCTCCAGGCGATATCAAACATGTCTCTATAAGTAAGGCTATAAGGAACGTACAGTGGTTTAATGACAGCATTTTACCTACCAATAAAATGCTTATTAAACTACTTACCTTCCTTATAGCCTTAAATTTTTAATTCTGCCTGGTGTATTTTGTAGTAATAATATTCTAATTAGAATATTATTATGAGACGCAATGAAGCCAAGCGGGCCGACTCGCCCCGCCCTGCCGTGTCGGAGTGGGGTGGGGTGTGGGGGCATACGTAACCAATCACACAGCTTTGGAACAGATAAGTGCGACCAATCGCTGCAAAGGAAGATGTCTATCTCTATAAGTAAGGCTATAAGGAAGGTAAGTAGTTTAATAAGCATTTTATTGGTAGGTAAAATGCTGTCAATATATGCCTTCGTGGTCTAGCGGTCTTACTGTGGATCTCATAGCCGGAGGTCCCGGATTCGATTCCCAAGTTTATATATTTGTTATTATTACTTTAATTTAAATTGATATTTATCACTTTGTGAATCTGTTTCCACTATGGTTAGGAGATTGCAGCCCCACTCTCCATCTCCCTAATTTGTGATTGAACCACTTGATTGAAAAGAAAGATGGTTACGTGCTTCGGAGGGCACGTTAAGTCGCCGGTTCAAGTTGCTGTCTATGATAACCTAGATGGCGGGCGTAACACAACCATGTCTGAACCCTAGCTACTTAGCAGTAGCAGGCGGTTAAAAACTCTGATATCAAGGTTCCACGTGTCGTTCGTCGACTCGCTGTCCCGCACGAAAGAGAAAAACCGATAACTAGAAAAGGCTTTTGTCATGATTGTATTTGGTGTCATTCCTGCCGCAGCCTTGTATGACTATGACTATGCCAGCGGAAATCTATCCGTTAATCTCATGCTAGAGTTGCTGCAAGATCTTGAGGCAGAGGGTGATACTCGTATTTTAAATTATAAAATCGATTATCTCTCTCGTATACTAGTAATAAACTTTGCGAAAGAGACCATATTACTCGTAAAAGGTTCAATGAAGTTTCTCCAAAGTTCCACGACAGTTCAAGAATGTGTCGTATGAGGAGAGAATAGAGAAAATAAAAGTCACCACGCTTAAAGAGCAAAGAGAACGAGGTGACCTAATCATCATCATTGGCCGCAGCATAAGCACTTTCTGACGAATAGTGTAGTAGCAACTCATTCCATGCATCAGCATGGAATGAGTTGCCTCAGGATTTTGTATTGGCTTCATTCATCAACTCATTCAAAAACAGACTGGACAGTCACATAGCGTCACAGAAAGGCAACCAGAACAATTGAAGAGCAGGATAAAGGCATTTATCAGATGTAAAACTGCCTGTCTGATTATTAATATAATAATAATATAATATATTTGTCGTAGCCGCGCGCGACAGTTTCGACACAAGTCATTGTATGAGAAAAGTGATGATGTTTTAGTGACTTTTGTTCAGACTATATTTCAATAGCAACTACCGCAAAAGCAACCAACTGCAGCCCCACCTACCATCTAGGCGAGTGCGTAGCGTGCCGCGGCCCCCGACAATCACGGGCAGGCGGCGTATGTGTCCTGTCGACCTCCAGAAGACGACTGCCGTAGGCAGTCCTCGACAAAAAAACGAGAGTGAATTTATTTTATAATTAATGCGGAGATAGATCGCGTCAGAAACACAACCCTTCGCTACAAAACTCGAATCACCGACGACGTAGGTAAGAAGGCTGCCAGTTGATTTTGTCCCACAAGAACGTCGACGTAGAGGGAGACTGTGGAAAATATGGCGGGATGACCTGGTCGACTTCGATCCGAACCGGTCAGCCGTTGACCGCACTGTCTGGATAGAGAAAGGGGAGGCCATTGCCTAGTAGTGGGTCAGTTTAGACTAATTTAACAATAATAGTGATTCATTCAGCAGGAAGCACCGGTGGAGCAGAAAAGTTTTGAGTGGAGACCTCGTACCGGCAGGCGCAGAGTAAGACGCCCCCCTGCGAGATGGACAGACGATCTGGTCAAGTCCGCGAGGAAATGCTGGATGCAGGCCGCTTCTAATCGGACGAGGTGGAAATATTTTGGGGAGGCCTATGTTCAGCAGTGGACGTCCTATGGCTGATATGATGATGATGATGAGTCATTCCTTGAAGGGTGCTGTTGCAGCATTACCTTGTACTTGGTGTCGTCCCAGCCGCAGCTGCGTATGACCCTGCTGGCGGGCATCTGTCCGTTGATCTCGTGCTCAATTTGCTGCACGATCTTCCGGCAGAGGGTGTGCGTCACGCCGCGGTCGTGTTCCGAACAGTTGCGCTTCAACGAGTCGGGCAGGAGCTTCTCGTTGCAGAACGAGTTGGTGGCGCTGTTGCATTCGTAGCACATTATTGCGGTGCCTGAGGGATCCCACAAAAGGTATTGAAGTTGGTACTCCCTTAAAATGTGGGAAATAAAATTAAATTCCAAATTTTTTGACACGATACGCTTTAGGCAGTTCTCCAATTTGTCGTCCGTCACTGCGCATTTTCAACGCACAAATCCAAAGGATGTCCATCTGACTGACGCATGCATTACGGTGCGTTGAAAATACGAAGCGACGAATGACCAAGTGGGAGAACTAGACTGTCAGGTGCTGAATTTTGCATGTTTCCTAAAAACCAATATTTTGTGGAAATTGAATTCCCGTCTCCTTCAACAAAAGAAATTGTTAGGAATATCTAAGCCCCGCAGAATCGAGTCCTTTTGTCGCACCTTAGAAAACATTCTTCTTCTTCTCAGTCGTACACTCTTGGCAGAGTGGTCGTGGTCAAGAACTGGTCGGATCTTGCGTAGATTTCATCACGATGCGTCTCCATCTTGCTCTACTTGTGGCTTAGAAAACAGTACAAGATAATATTATAGGGAACTTTTAAGTCCCTAAGAACAAAGTTGACATTTATTTGTTCAACAATAACAGCTGATACTTAATAAAGAATACATCATCCAGCATACATAACGGATAAGACCGCAATTTAACAATTTATTTTAAGGTCTCTTCCGAGAGGACGTATCCCTCCTGAGTTTTTATAAGTTGTTTCCAAGGGTAAGTGAACGACATCTAATAGTTTCAAGGTATGGAAACGGAATTCGTTCGCCGTGTAGGGCATTAGGTGTTAAGAGTTTTACAATCTAAATTCGTTAAAATAACAACACTGGGACTTTTACTGTATTTGAGATCCTCTGAAATTAAAAAGTACAGTAATTGTTTCCTTTAAATTCAAAGGTACTGAGAACCTAACTATAACAAGATTATAGTCAAATAAGTCAAAGAAAAGTTAACAAAGGACTTTGCCCTGTGGGAACAAGTCGGACACTTGACAGACACATAAATAAATAAACGTTACACTTACCAAAACGAAAGAGTCCACAGAGCACCAATAAACAGAATGTCCAGCTCTCCATCGCTGCGCTTTCTACGAACTAGCAACTACCCGCATCAGATGTATTAACAGACTCTGTAATACATCTAGGCCTAAGTTATATAGCAACAGCCAGCAGGGTTTGTATGAGCACTAACTCAGTAGCACAGCTATTGTCCACAGGATGTACCTTGTTGGAGTTCTCAATCAGGCACAGGATGGTACAATTGAGACCGCTTAACTGAATCACTGGTTGATGCAATAGATATTTTCTTATTATTAGCTTTCAGTACAGATTTGGTTGTACACAGATTTTTAACAATTCGTAAAAAGAATAATTACCGAACAGATGCGACAAGGTTTGGGTTGATGAATAAAAATCATGAATCACTGAAAAACTTTTAATAAATACATCCGCAAATAAACAAACACAACAATCAATGGTATATTATAATTTACAGTTTTGTAACTACAGTCATACGTTGGTACCTAGTTTAAGAGACTAGATTGCCTACAGAACTATGCATGTTTAGGTAACAAACTCGTGTGAATATACTCTATTTACACCTCCCAGTGCTAAGTCATTTAACGCACCGATACTACATTTTACACTATCTAATAAATAACGTTTGGAACACAGTGGGACTTATTTATTATATTCGTACGTACCTCTACGCTTCTTAAATTAGTCCTAAGTCTAAAATCTATTTTTGACGATACAAATGCGCGGCACGCACCAAAATGTATGCTTTTTATGGAATATCTGCACAGGTTACCAGATTTGCGGAAATATACAAATTTTGAATCGTTATATTCTAGCTTAGGCCTGTGACACTTGAGCTCTAAAACATTTCTCCTACTACTTGGCAGTAGTTTTAAAATCTCTATATTTTAATTTTTTGCAATTTACATGGGTTGGGTGCATTTACCGTTGACCTTGTGCGATTTAAAATTTGTGAATCCTGTGACCTGGCTATTGAATCATCCTCATGATCAGCACACTCTCGCCTCCCCTACAGCGTCTAGAACCTCATGACGATGGCTGTGATGACCAAGACGACGGTGGCTGCGATGGGCATGCTGGCGGAGTTGCAGCCGTCTTCCAGACAGGAGCACACCTCCTGACGACCTCCGAACCCTGAACGCTGGTAGCAGCGGCCCTGGGGATCACACTCTTAGTTATTTCTTAGGATCCAGTTTAAGTTTTCTAAGTCTTTGACTCTCATCTAAATATCCACCACACGACTAAATTGACTAGAAACTGCGAAAAACCCATTGATATTTTTTATGTACATTTATTTAAATATTGGCCTCAATACGGGATATAATTTTTCTTAACTTACCTTAAATTAGTGCTGTCACTTTCTGACAAATAGGTTGACAAAAGGTTATGGAATATTTTAGCCATGTCATGTCTTATAATTTCATGCAAAATACGTGTTATCTGTCAAAATAAGGCGACGATCAAAACAATGGCGACTAAATTGACTAGAAAAGGCGAAAAAACCGTTGTCATTTTTAAAATTGACAGGACTTAGATATCTCCCATCCTTTTCGAAACCTATTTGACGGAAAGTGACAGCACAAATTTAAGGCAAGTAAGGAGAATTTATATCCCGAATGAGGGCATTATCGCTATAGACCCGATTTAGTACTTAAAATCTATCTAAATACTTTGCCTATCTAATTCTTCTAGCTATTGAAAGTTGGATCCCACCTACGGCTGCGCAGTTATTCGAGGCTTTCCCGAGTTTCGTCGGGGAATTTCCGATCACTTAGATACTCATGATGAAACCAAAAATATTCGAATAAGTCATATTTCATAAAAAAGCTAAATATCCGCTTTCGTGTGGGGCAGGTGTGGTGAATACCTATACCAAATAAAAAAAAGGCCTTAATTTTTTAATTTTCATTATATAGGACAACTGCGCATTTTTTAATCAAGATCAAATCACTGCACTATCACAAAGACTTTGATATAGCATTCGTTAGACACTATGAAAATTCAAATAATATAGACTTAAAATTGTGACTGGATGAAATAGTTATTCTGTGCGTTGCGTAAAAAATCATAAATTAATAGAAAGCTGAATCATTTACTTAGGAAAATATTACGTAGTAGGGTTATGTAGGTACTTATATGAAAATATGTTATTTTATCTTGCTGTATATTATGTAACCTTCACTTAACTCTTATTGAGTTATATTGTCAGCAATTTTTCACTTACTTTATATTAAAACAGAAAGCTAGCATGTTAAAAACTTGCATCTAGATAAAACCATTTTTCTTAACTCTATGCTAATAAAAATGGTTATTAAGAAATTTAAATGTTATTATGATGTAGGTATTTTCATTCCCTACCACTCAGAGCAAGGCGCTTTCTTAAACTAGTTAATGATTGGTCATGGTCATGCTATTTTTCAGATCACTGAATTTCGATAAAGTAAACACGCCAACGTGTAAATAAACTGCTAGGCCATTCAAAGTGGGAAACGCTGCCAGCTAATTGGGTACTATGTCTCATGGGGGCGCAGTAGACGTCCTTTTTTAGCTTTTAATTTTTAGGTTAGTCACTATGCATTTTTCTTTATTTAAGTCTAGTGTGACTGAACTATATGTAGATGAATTAATCCAATTCGGCCGCTGAAATGACAGTCAGCGGCCAAATTGGATGGCCAAACGATAGCTCAAGCAACACGTGTGAGCTTGAAGCCTCCCAGACGATGGTCCACCTTGCCTGCTCGCGTGAGCTTCCACAGAAGCGGTTCGAGTGGCTGACGTCTGGCCTCGCATTTTACAAGATTGCCATTGAATCTACTAGAAGAAGATTTAGATCCTTAGCTTCTTTGAGTTAACCAAAACAGCGTATTGTCACTGGCTCACCTTGTAACTACTCTCGTCCCACCCGCAGCCTCGGATGATGCGGCTGTCAGGAGGCATGCCGTTCATCTCGAACTCTACAACCTGTAACAAGGTAAAAAGATAAGTAAGAAACAAAAGATTTGGCTACTGAAGTTCTAGTAGTTTTATTTACTAGTACAGTTGGATATCGCATTAAGTACTAAGTATTTATTGTGACTTAACAAGGCAAAGCGTCTACAACCGTCATTATTTTTGAAGTAGCGTTGGAAATGTTGGAATCATTAAGGTGTGTATTAAATCATGAGTGCATAGTCTATAATTCTGTATAAAAATTAGTTCAATCATTAGCAGGAATCACCTATGCATAGCTGCGAACGACAGCAGTAGATCTTCTGTCGCTTTTAAGAAATTACAGGAATACCTATGAAGAATCTTATTCACACAGAAAACTTGGAAAGAGATTTAAAGGGTGTATAAGACATAAGGACTGAATAATTTTTATCCCCAGTTGATAATAATATAAAAAATAACTTATTCTAATAAAAGAAGTTATTTTCTACTAATACATATTCATGTTATGAAAAAAATATTGCTGGGCACAAAAATAATGTAGTTCTTTTGGAGTACCCTTGGTACCTTATGTGCTACAACAGACTGTACAAGTCGCTTTAAGACCGACTTTAAGACATCATTAAGTTGGAGATTACGGCTATGCTTCGGTAGCTCAGTTAGCAAAGCGGTGGGACGGTCCCGGTTTCAAGTCACGGCTGCCGATCTTTTTTAATTTTATTTTTTGATTAAGGCTGTACTTTACCTGTAATTTGGTTTATTTTGCGCTCACATTGCTATATTCTTTCATAAATTTGATTTTATTTTATTTGGGGAGCTTACAGCCTTACAAAACATACATAACTTAATATATAAATGAGAATAGCTAACACTACATGTCGCTTCAAGACGAATATCAAGAGGTTGAAAATTTGAAAATTGTTCGGTTGAAGCGCTTATAGCTCAGTGGCAGAGCCGTGGGACGGTACTCCACAGGAACCGGGTTCATTCCTCTTGTAATAATTTTTTAATTTTTTGTTATTTTCATGTACTTTACCTGTTTGATTTTCCGGCACATAGTGTCCTTGGGTCCACAAGGTAGACGCATGGAGTCGGGCAGTTTCTCCATCAGGCATCGCGAGTCGTTGTGACTGTTGCACTGGTAACAGTTGATTGCTAGGCCTGCGGGTAGAATGACAACTTCAACATCCGTAACGGCAGTAAAAAAACGTGACAAGAGCCTTCCTCGGTTGCTTCCAATAGACCGCTTTTTTGAGCTAACAAACTCCATACGAAATTGACATAATTGCTGCCAATTACCGAACACTCGTATTACCAAAAGTGTCCAAAAGTTGCAAAATTAGGGCCCAATAGAAAGCAATTTCAGACAATATTATTTTCGGTACATTCGAATACACCGGTCAAAAGTTTTGTTGGGTAGACAATTTACCTACCTTACTTACCTACCTTGTTAAAAAGTACTGGTTAAAACATGTAGCTAAATAAGATCAGTCGAATCGATTCCAGCTGTTAATATAAAGTAGTCATTCTCATTCCATACAAATGTGAACATATTTTTTACGATCGAATCATAAAAGTTTCGTTTATCCGATAAGATGATCGCAAGAACATTGATGAACTTTCGTCACGCAAATGTACAAAAATATCCTTCAGTATCAAACATCTATTGTAGAAAATACCTATTTATTTATATATCGTATGGGACACAATCGACGAACGACCCGATAAACCGTGGTATCAGAGTTTGTAAATCACCTACTAGGCAACTTGTAGCGGCTTCTGACTTGGTTATGTTGTGAAGTAATCTAAGTAATCATGGATAGTTAGACGTGTCATTGTAGAGAGGTACTTGCAATAATACAAAAGTTAATTAGGTTCTTAAACTATTTCAGCCCATTGTATGTAACCGGAGATTTCCACATTCAGAACGTACGAAAACCGGTAAAAACCGCTTCACAGAAGCCAAGGAAGCGAATCCGCAAAATTGTAACAAAAGCACAAACCTTGGTGTAGCAAACTGCATATTACCGCCAAAAAGCAAATTAGGGCCACCGCCATTTTGGATTTGGTTCAAATTTCGGGTTTGTCTCGTTTTCACTAGTTTTATTTGGTGCGTACCGCGCGCGGTAGCGGCCGTAGACTCACTGACTGCCCGACTTACCAACAATGTTTAGGAGCTATATCTATCATCTAGGGCGCTTATTCAATTGTAGTAATAGTGGCAATACCTCTACAAATTGATGTTAACTCCCTACCGTGTATTACTAGGTAATTCTTTAAATAAGGTTACAATAGCCGGGATCTGGGCGCAACTGGTTGAAATAAATCGTAAGGAAGTAAGGTGACCTTAGTGATTAAATTGAGACGTTCTACATTTCATATCTAGTGCAATTGATTTTCCATTAAGATAACGAAAGAAACCTATTCTTCTGTAGAGTCATGCGCTTAAATTCATGTTTGTAGGTACAGCTCAGTTTTCGAAATCAAATTAAATATAATTATTTTCAAGCAAATTATGGCTTTGCAAGAAACAATAAAAATCTGCATTGATTTAGTCTGTAAACAGATCTGTGTATGGAAATTTCAGTAGGTATTTTTAGAAACAGTAAGTTTTTCTCAAGCATTTTTAAATATGCCATTTCAAAGAGAACGCCGGTGTCAAGTTATTGTGTACCTATGCCTGTACATACAACCTATAACATATTATTACATACGTCTCATGCATGTCATACCTGCTGAGGTATGCAGTGATTGGGTCTATATTTTCTTTATCAAATATAAAGCTTGTAATTTATTTTTAAGTTACACATGTCATGTCTTTTTCAGCTCCCCGAATTCGGATACACGATGCGTACTTTCCGTCGCGTGATCCTGCCCGCCCCCCGCGCGCCGCGCGTCTGTCGGTATCCTGCCTCAGCTGGCTGTCTGTAGTCTGTACACACGTTGGAGAACATGGGAACAACCTTTTTGAAAAACATTTTATGTAGGTATTTTATTACTCATAGGAAGACTCTTTAGACATTAGTGTATTGCCGGCTTAAAATGGCATCACGCCATTACATTCCCGCGGGTGTTGTAAGTCTCGAGGGTTTGATGTGTATTACAATTTTAGGCGACAGGGTGAAAACCTGTCACTATTGTGATATGATACACATAATTTTTCTTAAACGCCCCTCAAATATTTGTCAAACTTGGCGATAGAAACCGTATTTTTATGGACGGTAACGCTCTGCTTTGCCCCGCAAGGGATGAAGACGTGATATGTGCATGTATGTGTATGTACATTAGTGTATAAATGCGAGATCACATTTTATAGCAGGGCGCAGAATTATGAATTGTATGAATATGAAATCAAATTATTTTCATATTTCATTTAAACGAAAGAATTTATAATTTTAACTTGATCGAATACTTTCAAGTCATCTTTTAAGTTCCAATCTTCTACTTGCATGTTTGGATGTGATAGTTTATTTAACGTAACAATAATAGAAAGATATCATTAATTATTTATTTAATTAGTTACTGCGTCGTGGATCCTCTACGAATCCAAATAGAATCAACAAACAAACAAAATTAACAGATGTATTTCTGTATACTTTCTTATTTTTATGTACTTATGATGATAACAAAACTAAGATAATTATAATCTGACTCTTGTTATAAGGTACATCCAACTACAAAGTATAGAAATCCATAATATCGTAGCCAGGTGACTACGGCGTAGCAGAGTGTAGCGTGCTAACTTATTTTCAAAGTTTAGGTTTCGTACATCACTGTCAAATTACCGCCAGAGCCTACATAATTTTATATTTTATTTTATTTAAGTAGGCACAATTACAGAAGTCAGACTAGCATTTTACAGTATAAGTAGGTAGGTAGGTAGGTGGGTAGATAGTGTAAATGTTGAGGTCAACATTTACACTATCATTTAGAATCTGAATTCCAGTATACAGCATTGACTTTATGAATATTCCTAGTACTTAGAAAATACATTAATTTTGAATACCAAATTTTAAAACAATGTGTTCAATATGTACAATTTTTAAAAACTTGCAAAATTTTCAAGCGCGGGTAGGATTTGAACCTGCGACTTTCGCATTACTAGTGGCGACGCCTCTTCCATCTGGGCCACCGCGCAGCTCGTTCCCTGCCCGCCAATTCTGCAAGTGTATTTTAATACCAGTAACGCGTGGCACGGCTCCATCTACCGGGTTTTAGCTGCAAAACTAACCATTGTTAGAAAGAGGTATGCTAAAAAGTTATGGAATACGGACAGAGCGTGTTGGTATATTGAGTTTGAGATACTTACATACTCTTTAAACATAAAATCACGCCAGCGTCTAATGATAGGTAGGCCAGATTGTCAGACTGAGATGTCCATGACACAAACATAAATCACGCCTATATCCCTTGAAGAGGATAGCTAGACCATAAAGGGCCGTAAATAATTAAACATTTACGCCACGTCTGACAAACGTTTGAGGATACCTCAGGTTAGCAATGAGATGTCCATTGCTACCATAAACCTCTCGAATTTTACAAGCTTTGTGTATATACAGCATCATTATGTAAAATTCCAGGCAGGATGTGTTGTGTGTGTACGATGACACCGCGTGCAGCCGGTCGCCGCCGCCTCCGGCTGTCAATTGGCAGGAGGACTTCCTCCGCGGCACGGCGGCGGCGTGACACGCACACTTCCCCTTGTTATACCTACGTACCATATTGCTCCCGATCCTGACAGGATATCTTCTTAGCAGGTACTTATCTATCCTTGCTACTTTTCTAAACTAGCGCTTTTGCTGACTTTCCTTTGAAAACCGATTTTATCCTTCGATAATTAAGGCG
The DNA here is from genome assembly GCA_027580185.1 of Tuta absoluta. Classification (NCBI taxonomy): domain Eukaryota; kingdom Metazoa; phylum Arthropoda; class Insecta; order Lepidoptera; family Gelechiidae; genus Tuta; species Tuta absoluta. The sequence continues at coordinate 2,895,630 of JAQAHW010000038.1, forward strand.
AACATACATACTTAGTGGAAATAAAAGTTATAAGTAATGTGTATGTTATGTAATAAAATATAATCTTTAAATTCAGTGCAAATATTTTTAAGGGTGATTTCTACTCGTGAAACTGAATAACTTTCCCCAATGATCATAGGTCAAAATATGAAAAACTTTGGATCTCCCATAAACTAACGTTACAAAATGCCACTTTGTATGGGAAGACTTAATTCTTTTCTCATATGTTTCTTAGGAAAAGTTGACCAGTTTCACGAGTAGTAATCACCCTAAGAATATTTGTTCTGAATTAAAATACAGCTATTTAACATTTAGATGATAGTCTTAGCATGAACATTTTCATTTGAGGATATTTGAGGTTTTTAAGGCTGTTCGTGGATTTTCATAGTAGGGTTATTTGGTGAACCATAAAGGTCTATTATCTTAGTGTTGAATACCTTCTCCAAGACGCATTGTGTGTGTCAATTGGCATAAGAGCGGACTTCCTTCGGCGTGATACACACCGACACGCACACTTCCCGTTGTTATATACAGGGTGTAAGGGACAGCCCTCCGAATACTAATAAGGTGCATGCATCCTGCAGACTACTATTAATTATACTGTGATGCAGACCATGAAACTGAACAACTTTCCATTAAAAATAAAACAGGTAACATCAACAGTTTTTGGATTACCCCGAGTAAATGCCATCAGCGGATCGTGATTTTGTAAGGGAGGTCGAATATTTTTTGTTTATTGCGTTTCCTGAAATATGTTTCTAGGGGAAAGTTATTCAGTTGCATGGTCTGCTTGTACCTTATCATTCGGAGGGCTGTCCCTTACACTCCGTATCCGTATATCATGCCATTGTTGTACTTACGCCTGTCTTCCTTGGAATTCTTCTTCGGCGTTTTAATATTAGGTCAAATCAACACACACACACACACATAACATGCCTTTATATCTTGCGAGGTAGACAGAGCGTTAACGGCCGTTAAAATACGGTCGTCGCTATTGCCACGTTCGACAAATATTTAAAGGCTGTTTCAGAAAAAAACCTGTATCACTATTGTGACTGGTAGTCAGCACATCGCCTAAAAAGTTGAAACCCAGTCCCTTAGTCGCCTTTTACGACTTCTGCGCGAAAGAAATTGGGTGATGCTATTCTAAGCCAGCATCACACGACACAACTAAAGTGTTTAGCTCCGAATTAATTTATTCATATGCATATGCATAACCTAAAGTTAGATTGTAAGTATATTTCAGACAAATTTAAAGTTTTGTACTTTGCGGGCTTTATTTATCCTACTCGTTTACCAAACTACACTTTCGGATTATAAAACGTATACACCTATGACGTCATTTACCATGCAGCATGTGTGTAAGCTGAAAACTTCTAAAAACGTTCTTCAAGGTTCTTCTGGAAATAGTTGAGCTTCGAAATGGCTTTTTTCTAGATACATACATAAAATGGCTTAAGTTACATACATTATATCCCTTGCTGGTTAGACAGAGCGAACACGGCCACAAAAAATGAACATTTACGCCACGTCTGACAAACTTTTCAGGGTCATTTAGAAAAAATGTGCATCACCATAGTAACAGGTTGTCAGTCCATCGTTAAATATTGCAATACACATTACACATGTTACCCTCGAGTTCCTTAGTCGCCTCTTATGACACCCAAGGAAAAAAATGGGGTGATGCTATTTTGAGCCGGCATCACACGGCATCATCCTACTATAGTATTATAAATGTGAAAGTCTGTATGTTTGTTTGTTTGTTTGTCTGTTACTTCTTCACGCACAAACTACTGAACCGATTGTAATGAAATTTGGCACACCGTGAATTGAATAACACATAGGATAGTTTTGTGATGCGGGCAACTCCGCGAGCAACAGCTAGTAATATTATAAATGCGAAAGTTTGTATGTCTTTTTAATTGTTTGTTAGTTACTTCTTTCCCCAAAAACTACTGAACCGATTGTAATGAAATTTGAAGTGAAGTGACAGTGAAGTGTCGCTGGCATTGCAAGGGTAAAAAAAGAAGATGATTCCGGCCCTGGATATTTTCGCTATAGGACAGTATGTACCTAAAGGTCCTTAGGTATATTCTTGTGAGTTTTCATATCGCGTTTCAGATAGATAGGACGTTGGTTGTTTTCAAAACTCTACCAATACAACAAGTCTTAGATTTAGTTGACTGCTATACCATAGGCAGAGCATGGTTTAAAAGTTGCATAATCTTACTCTTAGTTCAGATAAAACATCGGATTAATGGGAACAGAAATTGGACCAATACGAATGCATTTGTTTCACTTCTTGCGTCGAGTAAATGCAAGGTAAGAATGGTGGCTTTTATTGAGGTCGAATTGAAACTGAATTTGATGAGGTCAGGTAAACTGATGCTCAGAGTAGCCTCATCATCATGTACAACCACAACAGTCCACTGCTGGACGTGGACCTCACCACTCTATCTCAAATTTTTCCCTATTGAGTTCCACTTGCTCATGCTAAGTACTTTCAACAACATTGTAACGTCGGTGCATCTTTAAGCAATATCATCTAAATTGGTTTAGCAGACAGGCGAATTAAATCAGTTGATGGACTATGCCTTCGTAACTGACCTACTTTGTCCCGAAACGGCCGATGTGGCGCAGTGGCAGTGAGACTGCCTGCGTCGCTAAGGTTCCGGGTTTGAATTCCGGCAGGACATTAGCAAAAAATTTGAAAATTTGTTCCCAGTCTGGTTAGGACATTGCAGGCTGAACCACCTGATTGACCGTAAGAAAGATAGTTCCGTACATCGGAGGTCACGTTACGCCGTCGGTCCCGGTTGCTGTCTCTGATTGCTTAGACGGCGGTCGTTACACAACCATGTCACAGGGCCTACTTCTTACTAGTAGGTGGTTGAAAAACTCTGACATCAGTTCGTCGACTCGGTGTTCCACACGAAAAAGAAGAAAGAAAGAAAGAAGAAGAAGACTTTGTCCCTAAATACCCCAAACAAAAAAATATCTAGCCAGTAGTGTGCCATGGTATCCCTTTGTAGTATGGACATTCGAATTTGTCTTTCATCTGATAGACGAATGCGTCGAAAATACGTTCATTGCAGAACGACTCGAAAAAAAAGTTGCTTCAGGATTAATGCAGTTTAACTAACATTAAACCTCGCTAGATGAATCAAAATCGGTTCATTCCTGAACTTTCAGGTATCACCTGATACTTGCACGTACAGCGTTCCTTGATGAATGTTTCCTTCCTTGACACGATTCTGCCACTAAGTGGGTACCAAGAATTACAACCAAATGAAACCAGTTTATCCCTTTGTCCGTACCCTTCCGACCCACAAAAGACCAGTCGATTTAAAAGCTGAATAATAAACGGATCACTCGCAGTTCATGAGCGCCTCTCAAGAAGAACCCATGTTAACATAAAAACGTACCTGAATCTAATTATTTGTAAATAAGTTAGAGTAATAATAGACTCAAATATTCGTGAACAAAGTAAATAGATTGGACGCAGAACGCCTGTTATAAAAACTAAAGCAAATATTTAGTTCTGTTTTGTAAGAATTGTTGACTGAAACATTCAGGCGTTACTTTGTAGTGTTAACTTGGTGTAACAAATTACTAAAATGGCTGTGATAAATAAAAACCACTTGTTAATGAGCATTTTTCTAACGTTATGCTTTTACCACTCAAGTAAGTACCTACCTACCTTTTAACGCCTATACTGTATCACATAGCAAACCGAAAATTCGATGTGTCTATATTGACTACTTACTATTAGATTCTTCATCAGAATATTTACTAGGAAAAATAAAACCGGTTATTATATGTAATCCTAATATATCCTTGTTTATTATGCAAGTATTAAAATGCGTCAAGAGGATAATAAGGGCTTGCGTATCACCTACTTATAGCGAAGGTTGCACTCGCTGGACCCCGACATTCTTATTTTTTCCATTGTAATGCCATCGAATTGCAATTGTCATTATATTGCGACTGTGATTTTCTATAAGTACGTCAAGCTGTTAGCGAAAATACGAAACTGCCAATACCCTCTAACTGACACTATTGGAACAATTTGAAACACTACTGATGTTTTTCAAACAGCGGAATAGGTCGAATACTCCCTGCCTTGCTGTGCGTACGGTAAAACTTTGCAAGTTCCTCTTCTATTAAATCTGCAATGTACCTATCTCATTCCAGGCGATGCAGTGAAGTGCTTCTACTGCAACAGCGCCAACAACTCGGCCTGCCTGGACTTGCACCTTCGGAAGATGAACGCCATCGTCCCGGTCGTGGACTGCGCCAGGAGTCTGCCTGGCATGATCACCAAGGACGAGCTCTTCTGCAGGAAGATCACACAGACCAGTAAGACTATTCACTCTTGTAGTGCTGGACTTCTTTGGTCCACAAAAAACAGTATTAATATTAGCTATCTAGCTCCCATAGTACAAGCTATGCTTAGTTTAGGGCTAGATGGCGCTGTGTGAATTGTCCAGGATATTTTTTATCATTAGAAATCAGTTGGATGTAGTTGTGTTGTGTTCGAATAAAAAGAGCATACTTATGCCACTGTCAGACGAAAGGAAATTGCGACTCTGATCTTATTCGCTTACAAATACGATTACGCTTAAAACAAACGACTGAGACACGTATAGTCTGTCAGACGTATGCGTTACGCGGTGCGTTAAAAATAAGTACTCAGCGACGGACGACAAATAGGAGAACCGCTTTATAGTCAAAGAGGCAGCTTCATTATTTATTATCCTAATCCCAACACGATTAGTCCAGTAGCGGACAAACCATGAAAATGTGGTATTGTGTTGATCTGGCCTAACCTGTGGACAACAATAGGCAGCGATTATCTTCTGAAATCAGAATGCCGAGCCCTTACAGGTGACCGGAGGTAGTAACGAACGACGCACCTCGCCAAACAGTGCGTGTCAAAATGGACGTATTCTGATAATTTTGTTATTTTTCTATTTGGACTCATCTATACAAGGTGCTACAAAAAAAGTTATTTGATATAAAAATTGTTTCTCGTAATTTTCAAAATATTTTTTGTTAATAGGCTCTTTACAAGGGACCATTTCGGATTTACTTGTTATTCTGTAACACGCGGTATGCTATAGACTAGGTTGGTGATTCGGGGTGCCTCTTTCCCGATAAAACGCTTTGCTCATCCCGTTAAACTGAATGCAACTTTCCTCAAAGAACTTACATAAGTCAAATTACCCATACATAGTACTAGCTATAGGTACTTTGTTTGGGGCTGGATGGCGCTGTGTGAATTTTCCAGGATATACCTGTATAAGTAATTGTCCCTTTTTACCTCCCATACAAATAAAATATCACGTATTTGAGTAAATCTCTATTCAGGTTAGTTTTTAATATTTTGAGCTATGTTTGTTTAGGAAAGTTGTTCAATTTAACGTGTTGAGCTAAACATTTTCGCGAAAATCAGTTGTACTAAACCACCATACATAAACCAATGAAATCCATGACGTGTACTTACCTACTTTACTTACTTACCAACAAATATTTTTCCTTTTTTTGCAGTTCTCCACGTGGACAAGACTCCCGAGGTCCGTGTGACCAGAGGCTGTGGCTGGGTGAAGAGCAAGAGAGCCTGCTACAACAACGACAACAAGGACCACCTCGAGACCGTCTGCCAGTGCTTCGGCGACATGTGCAATGCCGCGCCGCGATCAGCTGTTCGTACCGCCGCCATTTTGGCTCCTGTGGTAGCGTTCAGGACTTGGCGGGGAATTTAAATTTGAATTAAAATACCTATCTCTATAACTGAATGTTTCTTTTCTCCCCTCTTTTTCAAAAAAGGTTTTGATTCTTGAAATGTTTCACTGAAATATTCCGTTTTGTTGGTTGAAAAAGCTAGGGCGTATTTAAAAAAAAACATTGTTTCCCATACAATGAAATGAACAATTTAATCCCATACCTATATTTTGAGTTAATAAATAGCAGTTTAATTAGCTGTTATGACGATTGTAACATTAATTATAATTATCTCAAGGGTATGTCATAGGTCTTAAAAGTAGATAACAGACTCTGGGTGTAGGAAATAAGCAAATCAATTTATACGACACTAGTTGAGCCTACAACTCAATATGTTTGGAATGGAATTGTGTAGTACATAAAACGTTATTAATTAACTTGATACTTTCGGTAATAAAAATAACAGCTGAGACAGATAACTAGAAGAAAATAAAATTACTCCTACATATTAGTGTGTGCAGTTATAGCTCCTACCTAATTGGCTTGTTTTTATTTCTGAAATTCGATTATATTACAGAACTAGCGGCCCGCCCAGCGGTTTCACCCGCTGCTAACTGATTTCCCACGGGAAACAGACCTTCTCCCGACATAAATCATACATAAAAACCTTCCTCTTAAATTACTCGATCTTTTAAAAAAACTTCATCCAGATCCGTTAAGTGATTTTGAAGAATTAAGCATACAAACAAACAAACAGACAGGGACAGACGTGGAAAGCGACTTTACTTTAAATTCCGTTTTTTTTAATCCCCCAAGAGATGAAAAGGGGGTTAAAAGTTTGTATGAAAGTTCGTTGTCTTATGTGTGATCCGTTTCAAAATTAGTGATTAGACTTATGACCTAAAATAATTAATCACGTGTTTCAGCATATTTGAAATTTTAACCTTTAATAGGGTCAAACGGGGGTTTAATGTTTGTATAAAAGTTCGTTTTTTTTAATGGATGTGTTCTGTTTCAAAATTTGTAATTAGACTAATAATTTAAAATAATTAAACACGTGTTTCAGCATTTTTGAAATTTTAACCTTTAAATGGGTGAAAAGGGGGTTAAAAGTTTGTATGAAAGTTTTTTATCTTAAATGTGATCTGTTTCAAAATTTCTGATTAGACTCATAACTTAAAATAATTAAATACGTGTTTCAGCATTTTTGAAATTTTAATCCTTAAAGGTCTCAAAAAGGGGTCAAAAGTTTACTACCAGTTGGGCTACCCGTTTTCCCATGGGAACGTGACAATTTCCCGGAATAAATTATACTTATAAACCTTCCTCTCAAGTTACTCTATCTAATAAAAAAAACCGCATCAAAATCCGTTGGGTAATTCTAAAGATATAAGGAGACACCAAACGGGAAGAATAAGTATTAAAATACATAATAGGTTTGAAATAAAATTGTTATCTATTTTGTATCAGAATAAGTCACTATTATCGCCATGTTTGCAATTTAGCACCAGTGATGCTGTATCTGTCAATGATTTAGCACAGATTTTTTGTTGAACTTTCAAAAATGCTGTTTAAAATTGTTGTGGTGTTGTTATCATGTGCGAAGCTCGGTGAGTACTTTTTTTATGTAAGTAATCATTTACCTATGTACACACAGAAGAAAATCAGCTTTGGTTACACCTCGAATTGCTGTGGTAAATCTTATTGTTTTGCGTGCGTTTTAAAAACGGGAAGTGTACAGTCGCGCGTATTTTAAGAATCTAGTTCCCATACAACAAGCTTCGCTTAGTTTGAGGCTAGATGGCGCTGTGTGAAATGTACAGTTAGCACATAAGGTACCAGGAGTACTCCAAAAGAACTGAATTATTTCCATCCCTACTTAATACATAGTAAAATTTTAAACTTATTCTCCTAAAAGAAGTAATTTTCTACTAATACATATTCATGAAAATCAAAAAATATTGATTGGGACGTAAATAATTTAGTTCTTTTGGAGTACCCCTGGTACCTTATATGCTACAACCGACTGTATAAGATATCTATGTATACCCAGGTGTGGCGATCCGGTGCTACGATTGCACCAGCGTGAATAACTCCATGTGTCTGGACCCGAGTCTCTACGACCAGGAAACCTTGACCAACTACCTTGGAGTGACTGAGTGCCACAGGGGGCTGTTACCCTCGGTCGATACCGGGGAGTTCTTCTGCAGGAAGATTAAACAGACCAGGGGGCCAATCGCGGTAATTTATAACGTAAATACCAAAACAAAACCAAACCAAAAACGCTACGTTACGCACTTTTCGTATCGCGGTAACCGCATGAACGGAAACGTTTCGACTTTTGTTTGGAAGTTACGCTGGAGCGGCGAACGTTCGATCTTTTAGTACGCGTTTGGTATCGCGGTAATTTTTTGACAGCGTTTTAAACCACTAACGTTACGTTGGGAAGGTCTCAGACGCTGTCAAATGAACGTTTTTGTTGTAGTTCGTCGAGAGCAACTTTTGCTGAGACGTTGGCCGTTTTAAATACGTTTTTGATAAAAAAAAAATGCTTGAGCTCTATCTCCACACCCTCGATAGGGCCCATGAGGTGGACGTGGCTGAATAAAGAGCCTAGAGCCGCAGGAAGAATACCACAAGTGCCTTAATCACACGCAGCGAGTGTAGTGGACAGAGTGGCAAGTCAGTGCTCTTGGCTGTGTTTGTTTGTATGATTGCCTTGACCACATGTAGCGAGTACATTGGACAATAGAGGAAAAGTCAGTGCGCTCGCCTCCTACTCACCAAAAGCCTTGATCACACATAGCGAGTGCAGTGGACAGAGACTTGGCTGTGTTTGTTTGTATGATTGCCTTGACCACATGTAGCAAGTACATTGGACAATAGAGGAAAAGTCAGTGCGCTCGCCTCCTACTCACCAAAAGCCTTGATCACACATAGCAAGTGCAGTGGACAGAGAGTGGCAAGTCAGTGCTCTTGGCTGTGTTTGTTTGTATGATTGCCTTGACCACATGTAGCAAGTACATTGGACAATAGAGGAAAAGTCAGTGCGATCGCCTACTACTCACCAAAAGCCTTGATCACACATAGCAAGTGAAGTGGACAGTGAGTGGCAAGTCAGTGCTCTTGGCTGTGTTTGTTTGTATGATTGCCTTGACCACATGTAGCAAGTACATTGGACAATAGAGGAAAAGTCAGTGCGATCGCCTACTACTCACCAAAAGCCTTGATCACACATAGCAAGTGAAGTGGACAGTGAGTGGCGAGACAGAGAAATATTTTTAGCCTAGCTGAGGGAGCGAGCGATGGTGGAATAAATTTGTAAATAAAAGAAATATATATTTTAATATACTTTGTTTATTTTATTTTTCTTTAGCTAGTTTACATCCATGTTGTGGCTGTTTAATTCGTTGGGGATCCCCTGCATCAGACGATGGTAGCTGTAACAATATAATAATAGTGTAAATAGCTACCCCATGTCCCATGCAAATGGGATGTTTTCCTGCTGTAAAAAGAAGCAACTTTTATTATTATTGATATCTATATATTATTTCTATCTTCCCCGAGACTACATACATACAGTTATGACCCTTTATCTCAATTCTTTATTTCTGCTTACATCAAGAAGATCTTAAAATTTAATTGGACACTAACATGCACCTTGCTAGGGTATTGCAGTTTAGATAAAAAACTTAAATAAACTAGCAAATTTTAAATTAAAAATTATATTTTACATATATTACCTGCCGGGTAGGCAGAAAGAAAACAGCTGCAAAAATACAGTTGCTATGGCTCTATGGCCATGTCTGATAAATAAGTGTGGGCTGTATAAGAAAAATCTATATAGTGATAGGTTCTCAGTCTGTGGCCTAACATGGTAATACACATAACACCTTCAACTCCCTTAGTCACCTCTGACAAACTACATACATGGGAAAGAAATGAATTGATGCTATTCTAAGCAGTCATCACATGACAAAATTAAATAAATTAAGTAATTTTAAATTCAAATGTATATGTACCTGTAGGAAAGGATCTTCAACAACACTTGGCCTTGACATCTTGTCCTATTATATTGCCACACTCAATTCCATTGAAAAGGGTGACATTTACTGGAGTTCCACGTCTGGTGCCATGTTGAGACTGGATGAAGCTAGATAATTTAGACCTCATCCTGTCTTACGTTGTTCCAAACCTGAAAAATAGTACATCATTGAGACAAATTTAACAAGACATTGCGGTTGGGAAGAGACAACTTTGAGGCTGAAATCACCCGACAGCTAAATTGAATCATAAAACCATTGAATCATACGTTCTTTATTTAAGTAATATATTATGTACTTACTGAAAGGCCAATAAATACACGGCGGCAATCCAATTTCTTACTTTCTTATGTATTTCATCTTATTTTCATACTTCACATTTAAAAATAGTACTGTACATTACGCGACATTATGGGGTTTAGAAATCCCATGGATCTTTAAATAAAAGTAGATGGCTATCTAGTACACTTGTTTTTTTAGTGATAGCTAAATAAAACATAGAAATCAACAAAACATGGAAAACCACAGATCACTTGTACAGTTAATATTCTTAAATCTAAGAAAAGGCCTAGAGCCTGAGGTCATTATTGCTATACAGCCGTTTTACACTCATAATCGATCATCGATTATGAAAGTAACACCTAGTATTTTGGAATACTCATTGCAATCTCTTAACGTTTCAAGTTTGGTTTTACATTGGCAACGTTAACGATTAATACGTTCAGAAAAAATACCGCGATAGCGTTTTTGACATTAACCATTGCCAAACCATTTCCGAACCGCTAACGTTACGTTGAAATGGTAAAACCTTTGACAAATACCGCGATTGGCCTCCAGGGGGCCAATCGCGGTAATTTATAACGTAAATACCAAAACAAAACCAAACCAAAAACGCTACGTTACGCACTTTTCGTATCGCGGTAACCGCATGAACGGAAACGTTTCGACTTTTGTTTGGAAGTTACGCTGGAGCGGCGAACGTTCGATCTTTTAGTACGCGTTTGGTATCGCGGTAATTTTTTGACAGCGTTTTAAACCACTAACGTTACGTTGGGAAGGTCTCAGACGCTGTCAAATGAACGTTTTTGTTGTAGTTCGTCGAGAGCAACTTTTGCTGAGACGTTGGCCGTTTTAAATACGTTTTTGATAAAAAAAAAATGCTTGAGCTCTATCTCCACACCCTCGATAGGGCCCATGAGGTGGACGTGGCTGAATAAAGAGCCTAGAGCCGCAGGAAGAATACCACAAGTGCCTTAATCACACGCAGCGAGTGTAGTGGATAGAGTGGCAAGTCAGTGCTCTTGGCTGTGTTTGTTTGTATGATTGCCTTGACCACATGTAGCGAGTACATTGGACAATAGAGGAAAAGTCAGTGCGCTCGCCTCCTACTCACCAAAAGCCTTGATCACACATAGCGAGTGCAGTGGACAGAGAGTGGCAAGTCAGTGCTCTTGGCTGTGTTTGTTTGTATGATTGCCTTGACCACATGTAGCAAGTACATTGGACAATAGAGGAAAAGTCAGTGCGCTCGCCTCCTACTCACTAAAAGCCTTGATCACACATAGTGAGTGCAGTGGACAGAGTGGCAAGTCAGTGCTCTTGGCTGTGTTTGTTTGTATGATTGCCTTGACCACATGTAGCGAGTACATTGGACAATAGAGGAAAAGTCAGTGCGCTTGCCTCCTACTCACCAAAAGCCTTGATCACACATAGCGAGTGCAGTGGACAGAGAGTGGCAAGTCAGTGCTCTTGGCTGTGTTTGTTTGTATGATTGCCTTGACCACATGTAGCGAGTACATTGGACAATAGAGGAAAAGTCAGTGCGCTTGCCTCCTACTCACCAAAAGCCTTGATCACACATAGCGAGTACAGTGGACAGAGAGTGGCAAGTCAGTGCTCTTGGCTGTGTTTGTTTGTATGATTGCCTTGACCACATGTAGCAAGTACATTGGACAATAGAGGAAAAGTCAGTGCGCTCGCCTCCTACTCACCAAAAGCCTTGATCACACATAGCAAGTGCAGTGGACAGAGAGTGGCAAGTCAGTGCTCTTGGCTGTGTTTGTTTGTATGATTGCCTTGACCACATGTAGCAAGTACATTGGACAATAGAGGAAAAGTCAGTGCGATCGCCTCCTACTCACCAAAAGCCTTGATCACACATAGCAAGTGAAGTGGACAGTGAGTGGCGAGACAGAGAAATATTTTTAGCCTAGCTGAGGGAGCGAGCGATGGTGGAATAAATTTGTAAATAAAAGAAATATATATTTTAATATACTTTGTTTATTTTATTTTTCTTTAGCTAGTTTACATCCATGTTGTGGCTGTTTAATTCGTTGGGGATCCCCTGCATCAGACGATGGTAGCTGTAACAATATAATAATAGTGTAAATAGCTACCCCATGTCCCATGCAAATGGGATGTTTTCCTGCTGTAAAAAGAAGCAACTTTTATTATTATTGATATCTATATATTATTTCTATCTTCCCCGAGACTACATACATACAGTTATGACCCTTTATCTCAATTCTTTATTTCTGCTTACATCAAGAAGATCTTAAAATTTAATTGGACACTAACATGCACCTTGCTAGGGTATTGCAGTTTAGATAAAAAACTTAAATAAACTAGCAAATTTTAAATTAAAAATTATATTTTATATATATTACCTGCCGGGTAGGCAGAAAGAAAACAGCTGCAAAAATACAGTTGCTATGGCGCTATGGCCATGTCTGATAAATAAGTGTGGGCTGTATAAGAAAAATCTATATAGTGATAGGTTCTCAGTCTGTGGCCTAACTTGGTAATACACATAACACCTTCAACTCCCTTAGTCACCTCTGACAAACTACATACATGGGAAAGAAATGAATTGATGCTATTCTAAGCAGTCAGCACATGACAAAATTAAATAAATTAAGTAATTTTAAATTCAAATGTATATGTACCTGTAGGAATGGATCTTCAACAACACTTGGCCTTGACATCTTGTCCTATTAAGTATATTGCCACACTCAATTCCATTGAAAAGGGTGACATTTACTGGAGTTCCACGTCTGGTGCCATGTTGAGACTGGATGAAGCTAGATAATTTAGACCTCATCCTGTCTTACGTTGTTCCAAACCTGAAAAATAGTACATCATTGAGACAAATTTAACAAGACATTGCGGTTGGGAAGAGACAACTTTGAGGCTGAAATCACCCGACAGCTAAATTGAATCATAAAACCATTGAATCATACGTTCTTTATTTAAGTAATATATTATGTACTTACTGAAAGGCCAATAAATACACGGCGGCAATCCAATTTCTTACTTTCTTATGTATTTCATCTTATTTTCATACTTCACATTTAAAAATAGTACTGTACATTACGCGACATTATGGGGTTTAGAAATCCCATGGATCTTTAAATAAAAGTAGATGGTTATCTAATACACTTGTTTTTTTAGTGATAGCTAAATAAAACATAGAAATCAACAAAACATGGAAAACCACAGATCACTTGTACAGTTAATATTCTTAAATCTAAGAAAAGGCCTAGAGCCTGAGGTCATTATTGCTATACAGCCGTTTTACACTCATAATCGATCATCGATTATGAAAGTAACACCTAGTATTTTGGAATACTCATTGCAATCTCTTAACGTTTCAAGTTTGGTTTTACATTGGCAACGTTAACGATTAATACGTTCAGAAAAAATACCGCGATAGCGTTTTTGACATTAACCATTGCCAAACCATTTCCGAACCGCTAACGTTACGTTGAAATGGTAAAACCTTTGACAAATACCGCGATTGGCCTCCAGCTCTTGTTCTTTGGTTGAAACTATTCTGGAAAAGTAATGAACATGTAAACAAAAAATATATCAATAAGTTGGTGATGAACAACACATCTAAAGTCATATTAAGATTTGAATACCTCTGATTTAATTCTGTTCTTGATGATAACATGTTCTGCAATTTGTTTATCATTCCGTGTGTATCTTCAAGTGATTTTTGTAAATGTTCTACTTGCGCTCTGGAATAAAGATTACCTTTTAAAAACATTGTGAATAATAATGGACTTAACATTGAGCCCTAAGGCACACACAAAGAAAAGGATAATATTGATCAGTTCGCTTTTATATCCGTTTAGGATGAAACTTTACTAGTGGCCGATAGCAAAATCTCAAGACGGGCTGATGATAAGGAACAACTTTCCTCAAGGAACATAGATCGAAATACAAAAAGTAAATGTTGACCACCCATACAAAATTGCCGATCAGCATTGAGTTACTATGGAAAGTCAAAAAATTTCTGTTATATTTCAACCTAAATTCCTTTGGGAAAGTTGTTCCTTATCACTTGCCGTCTTGAGATAGCGCAATCGGTCACTAGTAAAATTTCGCCCTTTATTATTGTCTATGATTTTTTTTAGTAAAACGTCAGTTACTTGAGCTCGGCACACTGTGTCTTGAGCAGTCCTTCCTCCCAGTCCCGTCTCTTGGTCTCCCTCGCGTGTATGTCCTGTAAGTGACTTTATGAAACCTTGGTCACCTTATCGCGGGTGACCTAGCCACAGGGGGCTGATACGTGTGTGTGTGTATGTATGTATGTATGTTTGTTACCTCTTTACGCTCAAACGGATTGACCGATTTGGATGAAATTTGGAACACAGGTAGAGTATAACCTGGAATAACACAGTTACTATTTTACCGCGGTAAAACTACTATTATCAAAGGAAAATGAGTGGCAGCGGGTAAATCGCTGGGCGGAGTGCAGGAAGCATAAGCAGACCAGTAAGTGACTACAAACTCTGACACCAGTGTTCAATCTGGTCGTTAGCCAACTCGATATCCCACAAGACAAGACAGAAGAAGAAGTAGATAAGTATGTGCCTATTTACCGTAAGTTAGGTAGAAGCTTGTTTACAATTTATTTTCGCTTGCTCTTGAGATAACAACCCTTAATTAATGACAGCATGCGAAAATCTGTCAATAATTGTGCTCGAATCTCTCCAAATGCCCTAAGGTAGACAAGGACAGTCCGCCCGTGTACGTTTTTGTGCATAAAGTTAAATAAAATAATCACACGTTTCATTACACACATTCATTCATACATATCCTTGACATTAACAAATTCAAGGAGTAGAAAGTAGTAAGACCAGTCGTTGCGGATTTCCGATTTCAATGTTTCAAAAATGCACCGATCTTTTATATTAGGTAAAAATGTTCTAAAGACCGATAGCGACAAGGAACAACTTTCCCCAAGGAATATATGTTGGAAATTTGGAATGGGACAAAAATATTTTGAGTTTCCATAATACCTAACTCAAATCTGCTGATCGGCAATTTTGAATAGGAGTGCCATGTATTTTCCGTGTTACGCACGGCCTGTGTTCCTTGAAGAAAGTTGTTCCTTATCTATCACCAACCCGTCTTGAGTTTTCGCTTTCGGTTGCTAGTAAAATTTTACTCCATACGACTTGTAAGGGACTCCCTCCCTCCGAATACTGATAGGGTTTATGCAGACCATGAAACTAAAGTGCCGTGTGATGCCGACTTAGAATAGCATCACCCCCTTTCTTGCTCGTGGGAGTCGTAAGAGGCGACTGAGGGACTCGAGGGTGTGTATTGTAATTTTAGGCGATGGGCTGACAACCTGTCACTATGGCTTTACACAATTTTCCGGATGACCCTCAAATGTTTGTCAGACGTGGCGTAAATGTCCGTTTTATGCGGCTGTTTATGCTCTGCCTACCCCGCAAGGGCTTATAGGCGTGATATGTGTATGTAGGTATATATGAAACTAAATAACTTTCCCGTAGAAATATATGTCAGGGAACAACAAAAAAAACTGACCTCCCATACAAAATCAAAACGAGCTGACTGCTACGATAGGAAGTCATAAAAAAAAACATGAATTATTTTTTCATGGAAAGTTGTTCATTTTAATGATCTGAATGTACCCTATAAATATTCGGAGGGCTGTCCCTTACACCCTGTAACTATAATATTATACCTATTACTGGTAGAAGGCGGTTGAAAAACTCTGACACCAGGGTTTACTGAGTCGTTGGACGACTCGGTGTCCCACTCACAAAGAAGAAGGCTATAATATTTTTCCACTTTCCAGTTCTAAAGAAGCACTATGAGCCAGAGGTACGCGTGATGCGCGGCTGCGGCTGGCGGCGCGACCACCGGCCGTGCTACAAGGCCGACAACGAGGACCACCAGGAGATGGTCTGCCAGTGCTTCGGGGACATGTGCAACAGCGGCTCCAAGCTGTCTGGTTATGGAGTGCTTTTTGTAGGCATCATTTTGGTTGTACTGTCTTAGGTTCAGGCTGATGTAAACAGTGAAAATAATTGTGATTTCCGTTACTCGTATATAAACAAATAAATGAATTAGGAAGATTTTAAGTTTTTCAAATCAACTAGGTACCTGTTACAACAAGCATCATCAAATTAAAAATTAAAAACACGACTGCTTTCTGAGATAAAGCCCATGACACTCGGGATAATGTAAGGATTTTTCCTTTTATATGATTAAAGTAGGCTATTAATACTAATGTTATAAAATAAAGTGTTCGCAAAAATTTAAAGTGATGAAAGACTGGCTTTCTGACTGACTAATGGCTGACATAGCACAGGGAAACTGTTTTGGGGGCACGGCAAATATGTAATGTAAGTTACTAATAAACTTTATTTTATTATTTATAGTTGTTTTTTTCGGCTCTTCATAGCTATAGCTATATAAGGGACTCGAGGGTGTGTATTGCAATTTTAGGCGACGGGCTGACAACCTGTCACTATAGTGATACACAGTTATCTTATTAACCCTCAAACTTTTGTCAGATGTGGTGTTAATATCCGTTTTACGGCCGTTAACACTCTGCCTACCCCGTAAGGGATATAGACGTGATTTATGTATGTATGTGTATAGCTATAGCCAGCAACGCTTCCAAACACGCCATCTATACAATTTGTATGGAACTAGTTTGAGTTGTAGCTACGTGCGTTAGTCACAAACGGTACACGATGCTCGTTCCGATGACATTGTTAATTTTCATACACATAACAGATGGCGCTGTAGTCTTAACCTAGTTTAACAGGTCTATTTTTTGGAGAGTTACATAATATGATATGTAACATAATTATGAATGCCTAGGTATAAACGAAACTAATAAAAGAAGCTGACATATTACCGTACTTAATAAAGTAGGTAGTTACTGTTGGTACTTACAGACAAAGTTCACTAAAACGTCTGATGAAATAGCAGGCTGGGCCTGTATGATGCTATCTTTATACATGTTGAAATGATTTAATCTACTTTTTGTTATAATTCGACGAAAACCGTGCTAAAATTCCTTCAACATTTTGAAAGTGCAATTGAAAAATTATAAACTTGATACTGAGCCAACAAATGTGAGTGCAATACACTAAATTCGCGCCTTTCATTACAAGTCAGGTTGGCCGAGTGGTCTAAGGCGCCAGATTTAAGCTCTGGTTCCCGAGAGGGAGCGTGGGTTCGAACCCCACACCTGACATAATCATTTCTTTTATTTTTACGTTTTAATTTTATTTTTGCTTTTCATGACTTTCAATTCAACTGTTTTTACCTCCGATTAAATAGAGTAAGGGGGGTTTTAAAATAAGTTTTTAAGAAGAATAATTTTATTTTTATTTTTTCGCCATTGGCCACTGCCAAAGATGCCACAGTGATATTTGAGATTAGATTTAAAAAAATTACAAAGCTTACAAAAAGGTACGATGATATTTAACCTTTTAAGGAAGGACTATTTGTTATGTTTCGGAAAAAAAGAGTCTGTTTTACGAGGAAGCTGAACTGTCACCAATGAGTCTGCCAGCGTGGCTAGGTGGCTACACACTGCTCTAGGCACATTTAAACTTTTGCCATCGACACGAAAGAAGAAGAACAAGTAGCTTTCGGTAGACAGTTTAGTCGTGAACGGCCTCGACAGTGGCGCCAATTAACAAAAAACAATATTTTTTATACAAACAGTCTATCAGATTGTTCGTTGCTCAAATTTTTTAATTAAATAAATGAAATATTCGTTGTTATTAAAGTTATGGCAAAAAGTGCCTAAAAACGGCTTATGCCTTAACTTTAATGAATAATATTACCTATTACCTAGCAAGTATATTTCATTAAGTTTGTAGGTTCCAATTTTACATGAGGATAATACAAAAAGTTTGAGTACCGGACATTCTAATAGATTGTTTGTATAATGAGAAAATATTTTTTGTGAATTTGCGCCATTGTCGAGGCCGTTCACGACTACACTCGCGAAACCTTTATAAGGCGATGGGAAGAATGTTCCCGCCTAAAATTGAACCTTAACTACCCGCTATAAATTTCAAAACCAATGAAGAATTTGGCATGGTCTGCCCGTTAAAGGGTTAAAATATTTGTGTTTAATTCAAAGTAGGTATAAAGGTACTGACTGGGTTACCTACGCAAAGTTTTCAAGGTGGTTCTACTGAATTTGACTATCTTTTATTATGGGACCATCTCCAAAATCGCGAAACAAATATCTACCAACTCAGCCAAAATGAAAGAAAAATCATTTGTTTTTTTTTTGTTAAGATATGGCCTCGTATTAGGCTTTGCTGCTGTGTCGTTTTGACCATAAGATTACCAAAGTTATTGTTTATTCGTGGTCAACCTGCCTTGTGATGTCGGCTTAAAATAGCATCACCCCATTTCTTGCCGCGAGAGTCGTAAGAGGCGACCATGGGACTCGAGGGTGTGTATTGCAAGATTGCAACTTTAGGCGACAGGCTGACAACCGGTCACTATGGCGATACACAATCTTTTGAATGATCCTCAAACATTTGTCAGACGTGGCGTAAATCATCCATTTTTGCGGCCGATTACGCTCTGCCCACCCCGCAAGGGATAATAAGCGTGATATATGTATGTATGTATGCAACTTGATGTTAGGTCAAACCAAAACAATCTCTCTAAATTCAGTGTTCCAGAATCTTAATAACTAACTGCGCAATAACACAAATTACTTTGGAAAATTACTTGAGGACTTTTATCTAAATCCCACAGTGATCCCACATATAAATCTTATCTGGGAAACTGTAACGGCAAAGTGACTATTTGCGTTTCAAAAAGAAGAAAATCTGTATTTCTTACAGGCGTATAGTTTTTTATCAACTGCAAATATAAATTGGTCTTCACACACACACAAACGTGTTGACATACATCAAATGCACACATACAAACATGCGTACACGCACACAAATAGGCATAAATCAAAATAAACAGAGCTAATATATCTATTTTCATCAATGAACTTGAATGGAGAGTTCTAGATATTTCTTCATAAAAATAACTAAGTACGTAAATGAGGAGACACTTTAAAATATAACATAACAGTATTATCGCTTATTTATCTCTTTGACTAGAAAAAGTCATTTGGTATTATACCATATTTTTATTTAATCTACTCGTAAAGTAGAAGCTTATGTTACGTGTAGGTATTAAATAAATAATATTCTAAGCCGGCATCACACGGCAATTAATAATCTTGCCTATAATTTTTGCACTACTCTCTTCTTCACTTTGATTTCTCCTCCACCCAAAGGCTGTTTGATAGAGATCGCTTTTAGCGATAAGGCCGCCTCTTGCACAGAGTACAGACTAGCTGATGGCATGCCTAGTGAAGGCACGATTAGCATACTTGCGCCGATAATTTGCAACATGACACCATACCTAGTTATGGTAGTTGAGATTGGTGCTGATTCTGGGATGCTCATGCCATGGGTTTTCAGATATTCCTTCAACTTTCTACAATTAAAACGAAAAGGGACAAAAAATCTTCTGGCACTTCAGGTCGCCTGCTCAAGTGACAACTCTTTAACCAGATAAATAAATATTCTTGACAATTCACTCAGCGCCATCCAAACTAAGCATAGCTTGTACGAAATAGCTAATATAAACACTTTTATTTGTTATTTTAGAAAACACTTAGACTAAAGACAAATATCAGAAAATGGACTCAACAGATATTTGTGTCTTGTGGGGACCGAACCCACGACCCTCGGCGTAGCTGGCAGGAGTACTTTCTGCTACGCCATTGGGCCAGTTCACATGTATTATGTTGTTTTAAATGCCTCTTTTTTCCAATTTATTAAATCGTGCGTGACAATGAATCATAAAATTATCTGAGGAATAAGAACTGCAGAATCGGCGCACTTTATCTACGTACGTTACTCATGTTACGTTACCATGAGTCATGTTCTCGATGATGGTTCCTGAAGTATCGATTACCAAGTGTAATTCTATGTATTTGATTCCACTTTCAGAGTGTTAAGAAAGGTCAAACCAACTTATAATATGCAGAAATTTATAATTAAATTATACATTTATACTTAGTAGGTCAGGACTTATATGAAAAGCAAGCTTCAGTTTAACCGGTCCGGCATACATTGCTGCTTATTATATAGGTGTCGTTTCAATAAACTCAAGATAACCAGCAATGAATGCGGAGCCGTGTGTCGATGTGAAATAAGTTTTTCTTTTAAATGGACTCTACGATTTTAGCGGGACTTTGAAACCTGCAGACGAGTGGTTCGTGTGATTAGTCAAACAGAAACAACCAGCTCAATTACTTTTTGAATTATACATCACTGTCGCTGCTTTTATTATTATTTGTATTATTATTGAAATAAATTAATTGAATTGAACCGCGACCATGGAACGCAACTTCGCTTAGGCGTTGTTCTGGGAAGAACGGATTGGACTCAAGTTAAATAAGTGAATACGATAATAGTATCTACGTATATTATGTAAGTCTCAGACAAAAAAAAACTTAAATGCGATGTAACATTTTTGTAATTACCTACCTCATATAGTCACACCTAGATGATCAAAATCGATATTTATTTTGCTTCAATTTCCTCAAGGAAATGGCTACATTGAAACGAACGATAGGCAAAAATTGAGTTGACGTAAACGCCTGAAAAGTTTCCAGGAAAACCGAAGCGTTGACGGTAGAATGGTCACCGTTATAAATAGCGTCGATCAATAGTTTACCATGGGAACGTTCAGTGGTGACCTTGCCGGGTCAGCCTCCTATGTGTGCCACCTCACCCACACACAGCAATACTCTTTCCATGGTGCCTCCTTGCCATCAGCTGATAAGTAATCAACTGCGAAAGGTTGGATAGTGTTCGGAATTTAGAATCCCATTTCTTAATATCTTCAAATTACAAGACGATGTGTTTGTTAGAAGTTAAGAAGATATATGCTACAAAAGTATGGGGCTCAGAACACGTTTCATTGAAATTATCTCGATAGAAAAAAAAACGAAAAATAGAACCGTTTTCCCCCCGAAGGGAAGAAAACGGATATTTTAGGTCGTGCCGAGGCTTGACCTTTCGGAGATAACCTTTCTTACCTTTACCAAATAACAGTGTTCTAAATGCCTAAACCAATGCCTGTCAGTGTGTAGAGGCGCCGGACGCGGGGCGCGCGGGGTTAGCTCCCCTCCGCCCCGCCCCCGCGGCGGTCGAGTCGCGCGCGCTGCGAGCGACGAGTGAGCTTCTTCAGTATCTGTCTTCGAAAAGCCGGCAAGGCCTTACTCCAGGTCAAGCCTCGGCACGACCTAAAATATCCGTTTTCTTCCCTTCGGGGGGAAAACGGTTCTATTTTAGCTCGGTGCCTTCGGCTTGACCTTTCGGAGACGTGCTCTACTTTCTGCCGGCGCCTTAATTGCGTACTGTGATTTATATTTGATATTGTGTAAAAAGGATATCAAAATAAAACATTATTTGAAAAATAAAGTGACTATGTCTTAGTAAGTACTTAAAAGAAAACAGTCTTCATAATGAGCATTATTTGTTAATCCAACATAACATAACAGCAACTTCTTAAAAATTAGTCTTTAGGAACTTAGAAGTAATTAACATTCTTACAATTAGGTATCACAACGAATAATCACAATTTCGTGAGATCAAGATATGCAATGATTAAAATCAATTAAATCACATTAAACGTATTAATCAAGGAGTCGGTGTCAGGAGTACAACGGCGTTCAACTTGCTTGCAATAATGTTTAAAAAATACGTTTGAGCTCCGCCAGTTCCCTTTTGCTAATATTTTGTCAAGAGGTACTTCATTTTCGAAACTATTAGAAGCCACCGCGGACCGTATTGACCCAGGACTGCAATCAATGCCTGCGCCCTGCAAGGCAGTTTTAATCCAACCCGATATGACAGTCCTTGATGCCGCTTTCACTTCACCTCGAGTGGTGATAAACAAATTATTTAACTCCGCACGACCGTTTCTTCGCACAGATGAGCACTCAATTAAGCACCTGACCCATCTAACTAAATCCAGGCAATCGTCTCCTGACGATATAAGCTCCCATCCAGATTGCTGAAATCTGGGGCTATCAGTTTTAGACCCAAATACTGGCCAGAATACTATAGACGTATCCAAAATCTGACAATGTTGCTCATCTATTCTTAGGAGAGTCAGATCATGAATTCGTCTCCCTGAGGCCAGCAATAAGAGCAACGACACATGGCGTGAAACCTGGAAGATATTATCCGTTAGAGGAATATTAGATCTCATCCATCCTATCAAGTCCTTCACATTCCAAATCTTTTTTCGCCCAACAGATGATGAACATTTTGATAGACTAATACCCTTTAGCATCGTAGTTATTAGGGGATGCGAAGACAAATGACTCTCGTTAACCGGGTCAGCTATGGAGACCACAACCGATTTATGCACAAGTATAGTAGCATACGCCAAATTCTTTACTCTGGTCAGGTAGCCTAAATATGATACTACGTCTAATGGGCGAGGCCGACTAGGATTTATCCCATTTTCTTTTGCCCACGAGACCCATTGTCTCCATGCTGAACTATAAGTCTTCCAAGTCGAGTTACGCCAAGCCGATTGCAATAAATTTACATCACCAGTTCCTAAACCAGCCACTAATGGACTCCACCCCGTATCTTCCAAACCTCTAAACAAAGATCTGCTACTTTCTCCGGAGGGCGGTTGGATGAGAGGTCGATTAAGTGCTGATCCAAGCTCTCCACTCGAATCGGAGCATCTAGAGCCCTGCGTTTCAGTGTCCCTCTCCAGAACACCTTCTCCCAACGAGGCACCACCATCAGAAAAACACCTGACGCTTTGTCCAGATGCTGAAGAATCTTTGGGATCAAAGGAGGGGGAGGGAAGATCCACGCCAACTTGAAGTGCCACTCCTGGCTGAACGCATTCACAAACTCTGCCTCCGTATCCCTTGCATCTATTGTCACATATCTTGGGACTACCCTGGACTGGGAGGAGGCAAATAGATCGATCTGAGGGGTTCCCCACTTTTCGAAAATCTGTTGGGTTACATGATCGCTGATATGCCAATCCGGCAGGTTCATTCCCCTGGAAAGACGATCTGCTACAGTGTTGTACCGACCTGGTATGAAAAAGGGAACAATCGTGACTTCCAGGCGATTTGCCAGCTCTAACAGATCCCGAGTTGCCTCTAGCAGAACCAACGATCGGGTCCCCCCCTGATTGCGAATGTAAGAAACAACTGTCCTGTTGTCCGATTGGAGCATAATCGATTGACATCTCACGATTGTTTGAAATCTGGACAGGGCGATGAATACCGTAAAAAGTTCTTTCTTGTTTATATGCCAAAGTCTTTGCTCGCTCGTCCAAATTCCTGACAACGTGTGGTTTCCTAGCTGAAAGCCCCAACCGGTGTCTGAAGCGTCTGTTGTCAAGAAGATTGTTGGGTCGGGAACAAATATTTTTCCCGGACGGTGAAGGTGTTGAAACCACCAGAGACAATCGACAATCGCCTGAGCTGGAACTGGAAACTTTTTGCGAGGTATCTCTTTTTTTAGGATCCGACCTGCTCTCTGTAGGTTTCGAGTGTAAAGTCGCCCCATCGGGGTTACGTTCGAACCGAATCCTAATTTTCCTATCAAAGATGTCCCTGACTTCCAATCCCACAAAGGGATTTCTATTAATTTCTGAAGTGCTAGCGACATGCTGGCTACTTTCTCCTGTGGTAGCAGTTTTCGATTGGTTGCTGTGTCCCAGACGATTCCTAGGTACTCTATCTGTCTGGTTGGTTTTAGGATAGACTTTTGCAGATTTACAACCCACCCGAGACTCTGTAGCAGTTCCACCGCTGATCGAACCTGGTTCTCTAGAATTTCGGGATCCTGATGGGCAAACAGAAAGTCGTCTAGGTAGACTAAAACTCGTAGACCCCTTAGTCTTAAGACACTGGCGACCCAATTCGTAAGACGCGAGAAGGCCAGCGGTGCGCTGGAGAGCCCGAATGGGAGGCATGTCAGTTGGTAAAGTTTTCCGGCATACGCGAAGCAAAGGTACCTGTTGTGACTTTCCTTTATCGGGACGTGAAAGTAGGCCTGACTCAGGTCCAGCTTTGCCAGATAGTCCTGCGGATGTAAGAATTTTGGGACATGACCTTGGTTTATTAATCGAAATTTTCGAGGATTCAAGTAAAGGTTTAAGCGTCTGAGGTCGAAAATCTGGCGAACCTTGCCGTTTGTTTTGGGTATTAAAAACATTCGCGACAGAAACCCTACCCTTGCTGTCGATAATTCTACTATTCCCGACTGTTGCAATTCTTTTATCACTTTCGACATCAAGGGAGAGGTTTCTGTTGCGAATCTCTTTATCAAACCTCCGTGAAGTGGAATTGAAGGGGGCCTCTTTACAAAAGGGATAGCATAGCCTACTATTATCTTCATAATATGATCTGGTGCCCCTAGCTGTTGCCAACGAGATGCGTAATCCCTGAGCTGACCCCCGCAAAAATTGTCAATATTTCTTGGTTCTGTGAAAGTGCTTCTCTGACTTTCCTCGGGAGCCACCGGGTCCGGGTTTAGGCGCATTCTGAGAGGCAGAGCTGCGACGCGCAGGGTTTCGGGTAGATGATGAGGTGGCTTTTGGGCGCGCACGACTGGCACCTGTAAATCTCTGGCCTGATGGTGTTGTTGCACTCGATGGTTTTCGAAAGGTGGTATTTTTCTTATCTGGGAAACGACCCTGCCTTGCTGGAAATACTTGACTTATGCCGCCATTGTCTTTCAGAAAGTTTGCTAAGGATTTTTCTTCAAACAGGTGAGTAGGTGACGGAGGAATCTGCTGCAACGCTGCAGTAAGTACTTCATGTTTCGTTTTATAAACTTTGCGACGCATTTCGATAGCCTCAGCTCTGTGCCCACAAGTGAATTGCAAAAGGTCATCAGAGATAGATTGAAATTCTGAGTCTTTCAGAATCCGACGTACCTCATCCTTTATTGCCGGGTGGTCTTCGACCAATTTCTTTAGGTCTTTTACCAGAGCTCTCCTTTGTAAGAGGATACCATGGCACACCGTGCCTAGTAAGCCGTCCTGCTTGGCAAGCAAAGGGTAAGAGTGAAGATTTAAACTCGCCAGCTCAGGGTTGATCTCCAGCGTATTGAAGACCGGTGCCGCCTGCAGCTTCTTTTCCGCATCCTTAAATCTAATGCGGGACCACTTTTTAGTACCAAGGCGTTGACATTCTATACCCTCTTCCAAAACCTCCGGTGACGGCTCGGGGATCATCGGTTCGGCCTCTTTGACCTTTGGTCTGAAGTCTAACTCCTCTGTCTCCCAACCATACTCCAAGGGTGGCGCCTGCCATTCCGAATCCGAAGACCCTTCAATCTCACCCTCTTCGTCGACTTCCTCTTCCATCTCGATAGAATGGGGAGGAGATACTGGTCCTTTGGCCAACCCGTCGAGACGCTCTATAACCTTAGAATAATTTTCCATCATAATCGCAAACATATTGTCGACCTTATGCTCCAACTCGTCATCTCGACTCTTTTTCGACTGGGAATCTGAGGATAGGCACGAAGTGCTTCTTCTTTTCCTGCCTAAAGCTTTACCCTCCAAATTGGTACCTGAGAGAGTTAGGTTAGCTTCCCTTTGCGTCAGCAATAAGGGCTTCAAACAAGAAACGGATTCTTTAAAAAACTCTGTTCGGGCTGCAGAACCTCTAACTCGGTTAGCTATTGCCGGGGAACCCAAGATCAAGGATCTGGTAAATGACCAATCCAGCAGCTTCACTCGAATGTCTCGGTATGCCTTTTCAGATAGGTGTTCTGCATCTGGATCGAAAGCCCTTGCTAAGCCCACCGTTGGAAGGGCAAATGACAATTTATTCAGGACGGTGGTCTCTAACTTGTCGCCAAACACTTCCTCCTTCGAAGCTCGGCTAACTTCCCATTTGGTCCAGCCCTCGGGTAGAGATTCTTGCGCCAAGATCTTCAACCTGCTCAGAATTTGATCATCTTCGTCGGTTTCACCTTTTTCTTCCAGCAGGTCGCCCAACGTGACTAAACCCTCGCCTTGTCCTGTCATCTGCAGCAGAAGAAACAAAGACTTGATTACTTCTTTGTACAGGTTAACGCGCCGTGCGGCTCAATTAACCAGCCGCGCGGCTCGGTACTCCAGCCGCGCGGCTCGACATTCCAGCCGCGCGGCTCGATATTTCAGCCGCGCGGCTCAATTATTCAGCCGCACGGCACAATTTTCTAGCCGCGCGGCGCGATTTTCCTGCCGCGCGGCTCGATGATCGTGGCACACATTTGAGGTGCTGGAGAGTGGATGAGGCTGAATGGCCGTCATACCAACTCATGAATGTAGGTTATCGCCGCATGGCAGATAAACGGACCACTCGCAACGAAAAGTTTCTGCCGTGTCAGACAGGCAACTACCGTTTGCGATATGAACGGTAATTTGCTCAAAACATCACACAGTACAGTAAAACACACACTGAAACAGACGAAATAATATAATTTAAACTGTTCACTTACCATATGAACGAAAAATGTAACGTAACAACTACGTTCGCAAATATCACATAAACACTGCACTCCGGTAGGGTAATAAAAGCGTACTGAAGAAGCTCACTCGTCGCTCGCAGCGCGCGCGACTCGACCGCCGCGGGGGCGGGGCGGAGGGGAGCTAACCCCGCGCGCCCCGCGTCCGGCGCCTCTACACACTGACAGGCATTGGTTTAGGCATTTAGAACACTGTTATTTGGTAAAGGTAAGAAAGGTTATCTCCGAAAGGTCAAGCCGAAGGCACCGAGCTAAAATATAAAGATATTTTTTTTTGTGAAGGGTCGCAAAAAGGGACATTTACGCCACGTCTGACAAATATTTGAGGGTCATTCGGGAAATTGTGTATCGTCATAGTGACAGGTTGTCAGCCCATCGCCTAAAATTGCAATGAAATAAATGGGGTGATGCTATTCTAAGCCGGCAACATTAATGACTAAACAATAAGAGAATTGGGCCCAGGTGCGCATAAGCCGTCTATCTAAGGTGGATGCGAATTTTTAACGCACCATGCGTCTGTCAAGTCGTTTGACAGCACCATAGGAATAAGATCAGAATTCGCAATTTCCTGGGGGTCTGACAGACGCATGCGTTACGGTGCGTTACAAATACGCAGCGACTATCGACAAGAGGTAGAACCGCTATAACCTTATCATGCATGACATAAAAAGCCCATATTGACAGGTATCAGATCCTGAAAAGGGTTTTTCCCAATTTTTCCCAAGTTCGACATTGAGGTATCTTGAATTGATATTATCTCACTTTTCTGTTATGAAAGGTATTATGCATGTTTATTTTATCATTTTATCCGAGTAAATGATTGATTATCATATAAGATACCTAGAGATTGGGTTTCCCCATTTTCAAAACAAATACTACTGTGATAAGATAATTATGTGGGTAAATAGTCTTATAGGTATCTAAATCTTTTTTTATACTGCTGCAGTTCTGTGATGTCGGTTTAGAATGGCCTTTTTGTCTGACAACCTGTCACTATGGCGATACCACTATTACTACTGACCTCTATGCCGATACACAAGTTTCTGAATGATTCTCAATTGTTTGTCAGATGTGGCGTAAACGATAGTTTTTTAAAAGCTCGTCTGCGCTCTGTCTACCCCGCAAGGGATATGGTCGTGATATATGTATGTTTTTATACACAGGTCGAACAGAAAAAAATTACAGCCAGGTAAAATAATAAGTAGACGTAGAACTTAGTGGTAGAGGTACTTTATACAGTTTTGCCGGTTTAGAATAGCGTCACCCCAAATCTACTGATGGGTGTCGTAAATAGCGACTAAGGGGTAAATCATCCAGGGAATGGGCAGCAGCGTTCCATGTGAATGCAACATCTTACACTGCGCTCACCAACCCGCCTGACAAGCGTAGTGAGTATGGCAATACCGCCAATACCCCCTATGAAATGTCCAAGATATTTAGTTATTAATGTTATTATACCCCTATCACGCCAGTGTTTATTTCAATTATTATTATATCTATAAGGTGTAAAAAAATTCGCTGAGAATATTTTAAGGGGTGAACCAGTACGTGAAACTGAACAACTTTCCCCAAGGAACATAGGTCGAAATATGAAAAAATAATTTGACCCTCCCATACATAGTGTGTTACCCGGCCGGGATAACTTGTATGGGAGGGCCAAATTATTTTTTCATATTTCGACCTATGTTCCTTGGGGAAAGTTGTTCAGTTTCACGTACTGGTTCACCCCTTAAAATATTCTCAGCTATTTTTTTTACACCATGTATATCTACTTTTTTCTAATGATCGATTACTCTATGAACTCCAGTCTGATAGAGATAGAAAACCGCGTTAAAAGAGGTTATCTCAGAGCGATATAGTTATGAACCTACGGTACCAGATATGATACGCTAAATAAAACGTGTTCAGAATTTCGAATACAAGACGTTCGAATTTTGAAATCATGAAAAAGAAAATGTGTCGACTTATAGAATAAGCAAAAAGCGGCAGATGGTACACTGCTTTAAAATTTTAAATTAGTGCAACTACACCTGATTACGTCATTGAGGTATTATATAAAGAGATGACACCACTCACCATCAAGGAGTTCCATTCACATGCGGTGTATGAAAATGAAAATGAAATAACTTTATTCAATGTAGGATAGCATTATCACTTATTATCATTATACCTATAAGATGACGAAAATTTTGAACTTTTGAAAATGCAACAAGCTTCAAAGATCATAGTAGGATATATTTCAGGATATGTACCCCGTTCTCTGGCAAAAACTTTGAAGTGTGAAGAGTGTGTGGATTGTTTATTTACGACTGATAAACTGCCTCATCACAAACTAGAGGTAATAACCTTGAAAGATATGGGTGGTTTATGTTATTCTTCTGAAAATGTGTATCAAATATGCGTATGTACAGAGAAGGTAATACGCCATTTGATGAAAACAAGTGGTGGCACATATCTTCTTTCAAAATATAATTGCACATAATATTACAGTGAACACACTGAAATTATTCACTGACAAAGAGGTATTTAATTGCTTAATTCAACACAAGCTCGATCAACCTTCCACACTGAATCATAGGATTCATCTTATTCGAGCAATAAATCATAAATATACGAGAATCCGCTTAAACCACGAAGCAAAGATGAGCAATGATTATTTCTCTGAGCGACAAAAACTGACGAAACTGATATTATTTTAAGGAAAATAATTAATACTGCAAATTAATTAATTTTAGGTAGTTACTCGTATGATGTAAATAATGAATGAAAATATATACATAAACAAAGTATAAAAATATTAGCTGCAAATATTTAAAGGGGTGAACCAGCCCATTAAACTGAACAACTTTCCTCAAGAAACATAGGTCGAAATATGATAAAAATATTTTTGGACCTCCCATACAAATTGACCAAGTCACTGGCACATTTTGTATGAGAGGTACAATAATTTTTTTCATATTTCGACCTATGTTCCTTGGGGAAAGTTGTTCAGTTTCATGGGCTGGTTCTCCCCTTTAAAGTATTTACAGCTAATATTTTTACACACAAATATAATAAACAAGAAATAAATGTAAATTTATTTACTTATTAACGAGCTTATTTATTTTCCTTTACTCCAAATTTTTTTTTCGTTTATTTAATTTAATTTATTACAACTACTGTAATTTGAAGTAAAATTCATGATCAACTAGCCGCAGTAAGTCTTTCTCCACCAATAGCGCCTAAAATGTCACATCTGCGCATTGACGCTGCATCTATGACTAATTAGTCCTCGTTGCCATGGTAACTGTCACCGGCCCGGCTCACATATGTTGCTCCGTTTGACAACTCTATATTATAATACCTCAATGGATTACGTATGTTTAACCTACTTACCGTTATAACTTGTATGTATACAAAACCCTATTTATGAATAAATACTTGTTACTTTTCTGCCTATAGAACACCTAGTAGAACCAACTATAGCAAAATAATAATGCATAAATAAAATACATTGAAAAATAAAGGTAAGAAATAGAAAATAGGAATATTATACTGGATACCTACCATCAAACTGAACTTCTATCGCTATATTCTGAATATACATATATATCTTATGTCGTAATGATCGTTTCTTTTCAAGGTTATAACCTGTGTCCTAACGTAAACTAAGCAATATTATTTAATTGAATTAAGATACGTGTCGATCCCATCTGAGTTGTAAGATTTTAAAAACCAAGTATCATTTCCTTTATTGAAATGGCCCAAGTTTTCATTGTATTTTGCGTATAGTATATGTATTTCTCATAATATTCCAAGCTACTAACGTTTACCTACGTAATTTACATTTTTACAGATTTTTTAGTCACTTGACGGCGTTTTTTTTCATTGTAGTTTTGAGGCGCAGTCGTGATGAGCATAGGTGATGATTACAGAACAGTCAAAAGACTTTTGTAAGTGACGCGTAAGCTGTAGTAGGTATGTAGTGTCGTCTCCTAGGTTATCTGAACACTTGTAGACTCTTACAGACCAGAACGTGACAACTCACGTGTTCTTATCAACGCATGTATTTTGCGCCAAAATCGACCAAGCAAATAACACGTTCTGTAAAATAAAAATAAAATGAACAAAACTAGCTAACTATATGTGTAAACAAACTTTGGCAGTTGTGGTTTGTATATGTGTGAGTTTTGTTTTGACGCGTTCACGCACACAGAGACAGATGTTACAGTTACCGTCGTGTAGCGATAGTGTATGTAATGCACACATGGACAAATGTTTGTGTTGACGTTTTTAGCCGGTGAATGACGCAGAGAGGGGCGAGGGGGGGTTTAGGAATCGCTAGTTTATATACTCCGTGCTAGCGCTGAATAATTCAGTTACTTTTCTGAAGTAAACAGATAGAGACCTCTAGGGGAAGAATTCTACAACTTTGACGAGGCTGCAAGCCACCATGGGTATGTTTGTTTTTCTTTTTTCAGATACGGATTTGGGGTCCATCCGATCGAATAAAAAATTTCAGGATTTTTATTTTATTTTCGGACCCTGCCTTACCCTTCCATCTGTCAGACTACCCCTACCATCAACGTCTATCCGGTCTATCCCTTTTACTTTTGCATTTTGTGATCGTAGCATCAGATCTTTTTATCGTCGAAATTCTTTGATGGAGTTCTATTCATAGCTTCCTTTTTAGCATTTCAGACTCGGCGCCTTTTCCATATAACCTTTCCTAGCCTTGAGTTAAGAATTTGCTTTAAAAATTTAAACAAACTTTAAAAGTTTTCATAACACTTTTACATATTTCCCAAACAATCTAGGTACTATATTTAAAAACAAAGGCACTTTGAATTAAGAATAAAAAAGCCATCAAAATAAAACATTCCACGTTTGAATTTGATAACATTGTTGGTCTTGTGACCTTGAACCAGCAAGTGTGGAGCAATCGATAAACTGCATCACGCGACTACCACACAACCACGATATAATGGGTTAGATTATTCATATGCCTATTATACCTATCGGCAGTTGTATAGAGTATAGAAAATATAGGTTACTTGGCTAGAGAAATCCAGATTAAACCAGATTAGAACAAGATTGGATTCTGAACTGTGAATATGACTATAATCCGACTGATAGATAGTCAAAGCATTAGTAGTTTTTACGTTGCTCTCCCCAAATATATATGGCATTATTTACTCAAACTCGTTCGAACCTATCAAGGCACTCAGTAGAATTGAAACTGACAGGAAAGGAATTGATAGTAATAGGGTGGTAATAGGTTACTGCGTCAAAGAGATCTAGATTGAACCAGACTGGAACATGATGAGATTGTGGTTCATCGAACTGTCAGAAATAAAGTTCATAGCGTTATAGCGTTTGTAGTTTTCACGTTGCCCTACGTAAATTTATATGCTTTTTAGCTAATTTTAAAGAAAAACCACTACTCTCTGAAATTTCAAATATGTAGGTAAATAATATTCTGATTCTGACTGAAATTATTGTCCTAGAGTTTCTGGTTTTACAATTTGATTTCCTCAAATAGGTACCAATGCGATGTTTTGCTAAAATATTAGGGAAACTATTCGATATTAACTCCGTAAGTGAATTCCCTGAAATTTGTAATAAAATAAATGACCTAAAGTTCACGCGGACCTTTGCCTAGATAGAAAGTTTCACGGAAAGTTTCTTTGTTATCGATCGCGTCCTACCTACCACGTGCCTGAAACCGGACGGAACCGCTTAGATCCAGTCTTCCCCCTCCCCCCTTGTTGCTACACCAATCCCCCCCCCCCTTCCCCTGTTATTGCGCAGTAAACTGCATTCACGTGGGAACTAACTGGATTAGTTGTTGTGCAAGTAATTTGATTAGTTAGTTGTCAATAGTTCTAGAAGTCTTTGAAGAGTAGAATAGAAGCCTTGAATTTGTTCCTAGGGACATTGGAGATGTTACATTCTGAAGAAGGCTGGAAGGATGGAAGTAAACTCAGATAAGGGTAAATGAATCCTTAGTCGCCTTTTGACTGTATCAATGGAATTAAATACATGTTTGATTTAGTACTTATCTCAGGTAGCAACAAACTTCTTAATAAGCCGCTAGACATAGTTAACATTTTAGCGTTTGAATTTGCCTTTACTTCTCTCTTCTTCGTAGTGCTATCATGGAGAAGTAAACATACGAGTAGCAAGCAACACATATGGAAACCCCCTTACAGTCATATCCCCCAATCGAATCTCTAAAGGTAGACACTTACAAAGGTGTCATGGACAAATATAATCGCGCACAAATCATTTAAATTTATGCCATAATTCCTAATACCACTTGCGCCGTATGGATCTTCGAGCAATACGAAACTAATAATTGACCTTTCTCTTCCAGATACGTTACAAATAAAACCGTTAATTAAGTATAATGAGTGGTCTCCGGAAGCATCGTCAGCAGCAGGTGCAGCAGGCGAGGAGACCACTGGGGCCGCAGCATCGTACGTGCAGGGCCCCGTGGCGTCCACCTCCAGCGAGGAGCGCGCCATCCGCCGCGTCGTCGGCCGCTGGGGCGCCGAGTGGTTGAGCTGACTCGACAGCCCGGCCTCCAAGCCCGCCGGCCTGCCCTGGCCGGCAGACCACCCCCTGCCACCGCCCAGGTGGGGGGCCCCACGCCCGGCTCTGCACCTTACCCTCCAGCAATACGAGGATCTGGTCGCGAAAGCCGAGGCGCTGTTGAGTCGTCTCGTCGTCTCAGAGAACTATGACTCCGTTAACAACTTCATCACTCTATATGACTCGTATATGGCCTCTCCGGACCCCGACTTACTCCCCTTCTACCAGAAGTATAATCCTCCGATCAGGGCTAAGAAGCACACTTGTGTCGGACTTGGTATGGAAGTGATCAAGAAGCTTAAGGTTTTGGAAAAAGACTTCCCTGGAATCACCAAGTCGATGATGCTGGTATCTTGTGATGAGAACATTGAAGATTTGAACGACTACGCCACCTCGTTCCCCGGTCCCCAAGGGTTCCTTATTGAAACCGAGAAGGACCACGTCATGGTCGCCATTCATGTGAAAGTAAATGGAAGGCCTGGAGTCTTCTTGTCGGATCTTGGTTACCACATCGCAAGAGTTGTCACCGTGATGGCTGATAGATGCTATCCCCACACTGGTAAGTTTTATTTTCATTCTATCCCAACATACACCAATAAATAGACGCCCTCCAAAGAAAATTCACGTTCAAACCGTAACCATTTTCATTGCTATGGTGGTGCTATCGGTCAATCATTTAAATCCTTTAATCAGATTATTAAAATCAAACATATCGTAAATTATGAAGTTTTGACTTTGTCCACGTATCACCTATGGAGAGAGACACTATAAGCTTCCTGTGGATGATGATGTAAAGAGCGACTAAAGGGTAAATCCAGGAAATGGGCCGGAAAATTCTCACTAGCACAAATCCCACCACCGGTTCTATTGCGTAGTTCTTATAATTAGGCAGCAGTGAAATCTCCGAGCAGTCTTAGCAGTAAGTAGTTAAGGCTTAGTAACTAATCTGTTCCCGTTTTCCTCCAGGCTGGTTCACCCAATCAGACGAGCCGCACTGCCGCAAGGAGTACATGTACCAACTTAACGTGCACAACAGCAACTACGTTGAGTGGCACGAGCGGGAGACCAGGGGTGCCAACGTGAAGGAGCGACTGTCCCTCATCTACGTCGCCAAGGCTTATCTGTCCGCTGTCAGCGTGTCTGAGAAGAGGAACCTGATTTGGGATTTGAGGTAGGTTTTTAATATTTGAGGATTTTTTTATATAACTGTTGAGAAAGAGCATTTTCTTGTTCATAACAAAAGGAATAGGTAGTATTATAATTTAATAATATTATGAATAACTTTATTTCGTAACGGCACTTCATAATATAATAAAAAGAGATGTAATGATATACCTATTACCTATATGTCTTAATTTAATTATACGTATTTAAGTCAGTAATAATTTTTGGGTTTCTTTCACATTCTGACCGTTTATCTTCCAAATTCCAGGAGTCTCTTAGCCAGGGACCCCAAGGGCCGCCTGACCGCTGGTATCTACTTCCCGCTGAAGGCCAAGACCCAGGAGTTCACCATCTTCTACGAGGGCAACAACGGCAAGCAGAGAAAGAAGATGAAATTCGAAACCTTCTTGGAGAGGCAGACGGTAAGAGAATATTTTTATTAAAACCTTATTTTGCCCATTATCATTCGAAGTATGAGTATGAGTAGCATTATAAACCCACCACAAGTGAAACGTGCCTTGGTTCGTAGATGACTAACGTTCGATACACATCTGTCAAAAATAACCTCCCCATATGAGAAAGCCTTTGTCCAGTGGACGTATAGCTGTTTGATGATTTTATTACAATTTGAGCAGAAAAAAAAGTTTCGTGGGAGCCTTAAAAGTCAAAATTATTAAAACTGTTTCCATCCGTCGATACAGTGAGGTATTCAGGAACAGTCCAGCAAAACGTACGATTTGCAAAGTCCCACAGAGCGTAACAATTAAAACTGTCAAGACTGTCTAGACGGGTCCATTATGTGGAGTATTTATAGAACAGGGGACCGCATTATACATGCAAGGGTCTGTCGGAGATCGCTTCCCTAATGGAAAGGGGATGTTGCCGCAAAAAGTTACTGTTTCATTCGAAACTCGAATTACTGGTTGACTCGGCCAGGATTTTTGCAGAAAAACAAACGATAGAAATGTTTATTCGATTTGCAAATTGTATACAGCAGTAGAGTAGTTATTTGCAAAGCAGATCATCTAAGTATGAAAAATATATAATTATCAGACTTACCGTGAACTTGGTTTTCATAGACGATACGATAAAATTAAATCTTCAATTATAACTACGTCAGTTCGGTACTCGTATTATTGGCATGTTTCCAGGTAGGATGTAGGAATTCCAATGATCTCCAGCCAGATGGATCTGGAAACAACTCGGTATTGACGTCATGTACCTACAGTATAGGAGTAATATACATACGAGTAACCTTATCCAATGCGTATATCAGTGCATGATACAAACACACACACACAAATATAGATACAGTCATGTCGTGTTTACTTTACTCAGCAGACTGAGCATCAAGGACATAGAAAAAAAGTTTCAGTGATCAAGGCTCAATTGTGTCTGACTTATGGGACAATTCATGTCCTTCTAGGCGCACAAAGATCTATTAAGCTTTAGCTCTACAATACTTTTATTTCGAGGCAAGAATTTGTTCGTTATGCTTTTTCATCATTAAATAATTAATATTTATTTAAATATGTCTTAAATAAATAATAATTATTTAAGACATATAAAGCATCAACTTTACTTCATGCCGTTAAATCTTAGAAAAGTATTTGCCGGCACTGCACATTCCTCAGTTAGACAAAATAAACCCATTATATAACCCTTTATCGCCGTGTGATGCCGGCTTAGAATAGCATCACCCCATTTCTTGCCCGTGGGTGTCGTAAGAAGCGACTAAGGGACTCGAGGGTGTGTATTGCAATTCTAGGCGATGGGCTGATAACCTGTCACTATAGTGATACACAGTTATCTGATTGACCCTCGAACTTTTGTCAGACGTGGCGTAAATTGCTGTTTTTCACGGCCATTTATGCTCTGCCTACCCCGCAAGGGACTATAGGCGTGATAAATGTATGTATGTATGTATAACCCTTTATTCTCCTTTCTTCCAGATCCCAGACGAGGTGGTAGACGAGGTGGAACAATGCTGTGAGCAACTCCGCCTGCGTGATGGCGAGCTCCTCTCCATCCTCAAGAGGCTGGCCACCATCGTCTCCGACGAGGAGTACATGACCGAACTGCTAGACATCAACAGCAAGATCGTAGAGCTCTCCGCTGGTCATTAAACTGTGGAAGACCATATCAGACTAGACGTGTTTCATCTGAGTTGTCGACAATCTTGAACCAGTTTTCATCAACAATCCCAACGGAAAGAGACCGAAAATCTTCTCTGCTCAGAACAGGATGGACTTTGATTACCTCTTCACCTTATGTCAATAAAAGTCATCCCTTGATACAATTTTGTACTATATCTTCTCACGTACAAATTTCTCTATCGTACTAATCTTAGCAGTTGTCAACAGTAAAGCTATCGGGGTTATCTGAAAAACCTTCTTTATCGACTCTTGATCACGCCTAAGTCTGTTTTCATCGCTTTATCATCGATTATAGAAAATTTAGAAATCCGTCAGTCTAAGAAAAGGAAAGGTTCGAATGTAATACAAAATTTGACAGGTAGCCTTGAGTGGATCAGAAAATACGAAGGTTCTTGAAAAGTACTGGCAACCCGCAATTTTATTAAAAGAAAAATATATATTACACCTTCGCTGACACAAAACAGGTTTAATTACAACTGAACATTTCTGAAAACATCTTCTATACGAGTCATTTGATCTGGATAGTTTATAGGTATTTACATTAATTTAGCTGTTCATCATTTATTTTACGAATCTTCTATTTGTTGAATTATTTACAATGTTAGTTTTATATACGAATCTTGTATTTGAAAAATTACTTACAGTTTTTATGTAATTTTACATTTGTAGTAGAATAGTTCACAATTTAGCCTACCTACTTTTCATTGTTTACCTATTTTCATGTTAGTTTTAGTGCATTATTATTTTGTTAATAACTGTACGAAACAATAGTAATTCTTCATTAGTCGTAGTTTGAACAAGCTCTTTGAGACATTTAAAACGAGACGATTCAATTTAGTATGGGAAATAAAATCAGAGAAAAAATTGTTTTTTTTAAATTTAATCCTTTGTGAACCACCTTACGAGAGGATAAACACACGGACAAACAAGGAGCAAGTTTTAAAAAGTGCACTAATGCATGCGGGCTATAATGCTACGTTTCGCCTATGAAGGCGGGAGATCTACACTAATATTATATTATTATATTATATTATATTATATATTATAAAGAGGAAAGATTTGATTGTTTGTTTGTTTGCATCGAATAGGCTCCGAAACTACTGGCCCGATTTTAAAAATTCTTTTACCATTAGAATCCTACATTATTCCTGATGAACATAGGCTATATTTTATACGAGAAAAAAATAGGGATCCGCGTGAAAATTTCAATAATGTAACCCAACGTGTGAAAAATGTACCAAAAAAATATCTTATATCGCGTACGCTGTGGAAATTATTGACAATAGAGCAAAGTGATGTATTACAGTTTTATAGAGGACGTCAATATCTATAATAATGGCCGCGATACCATATGTCTAACTATTACAGTTATGCCACAATGACTACTTTTTCATTTAAAAATGTACCAACTACGCCACATTATTCGTACCAGTGTAATGATTACATTTAATCATTACTGTATTAAAGGGTGTCAGGGATAGCCCTCAGAATACTAATAGGGTACATGCAGACCATGAAACTGAACAACTTTCCCCTAGGAATATATTTCAGGAAACGTAAAAAAACTGACTTCCCATAGTAAATGCAGTTAGCTGATTGTGATTTTGTACGGAAGGTAATTATTTTGGCGTTTCCTGAAATATGATTCGAGGGGAAAGTTGTTCAGTTTTATGTTTCATGCACCCTATCAGTATTCGAAGGGCTGTCCCTTACTCGGTATAAAAAGACGACAAAAAACATTAAATAATGCATTAAAAAAATCTACACTAAAATAATACATACATACACATATCATGACTATTATCCCTTGCGGGGTAGGCAGAGCGTAAACGGCCGCAAAAACGGACATTTACGCCACGTCTGACATATGTTTGTGGGTCATTCGGAAAATTGTGTATCGCCATAGTGACAGGTTGTCAGCCTATCGCCTAAAATTGCAATACACACCCTCAAGTCCCTTAGTCGCCTCCTACGACTCCCACGGGAAAGAAATCGGGTGATGCTTTTCTAAGCCGGTATCAAACTAAGTAAGTAAGTAAGTAAGTAAAAACACTTTATTGCACAAAATAACAAATAAAAATATCAGGAAAGTTCATAGCTATCATGCGCAAAGGCGGCCTTATCGCTACAAGCGATCTCTTCCAGACAACCTTTGGGTGGAGGAGAAAGTATGGAAAAACGGAGCAGTGCGAGAGTAATCATAACTACATAAATATAGAGTTTCATATCAGTGATCAATTTATCATCCTTAACCAACCAAATAAATTATGCCGAGTGATGCTGGCTTAGAATAGCATCACCCCAGTTCTACCCGATACATACATAAGTCACGCCTATACCCCTTACGGAGTAGGCAGAGCATTAACGGCCGTAAAACGGATATTACAACCACTTCTGACAAAAGTTTGAGGGTCAATCAGATAACTGTGTATCGCCATAGTGACAGGTTGTCAGCCTATCGCGTAAAATTGCAATACACACCCTCAAGTCCCTTAGTCGCCTCCTACGACTCCCACGGGAAAGAAATCGGGTGATGCTTTTCTAAGCCGGTATCACACTAAAATAATAATTATATAATCTACACTAATATTAGAAACAGGATTTTATTTATTATTTGTTTGAATTGAATAGGCTCCGAAACTACTAAACCGATTTTAAAAATTCTTTTACCGTTAATTGAAATTGAAATTCTTTATTCAATGTAGGATAGTATTATCACTTATTGACGTCATGAACGTTCATCCTAAAAAAAAGAAATTTGTATCACACAACTTTCTTTTTTTTATTACAATTTTGTTATGACCTTATAGAAAACCGGCTCGGGCGGGATAAAAAAAATAAAAATATAGGCACTGCCATGGAGCTGGCCAGGTTTATCACACGGCATGTAACTTTACGCCACCACCATCTGAAAACGATATTTGGTTCAAATTGAAGTCAAGATTTTTAGAATCCTACATTATCCCTGATAAACATAGGCTATATTAATCTGCCTTATTCTCGGGGGGAAATTATTAGCAGCGGTGGTGTGGTGGCGTAACGTTACATACCGTGTGATGAAGCTGGTCAGCCCCGAGGCAGTGCATTTTTTTTTTTTAATCCCGTCCGATCCGGTTTCCTATTAGGACAATACAAAATTGTTATAAAAAAGTGAATTGTGTTATACAAATTTCCTCACTTTTACAATGACGGATCATGAGTCATGACGTCAATAAGTGATAATACTAACTTACATTGAAGAAAAAAAAGACTCCCCTTTATGTAACGTACGTTAATAGATCTAATACGCTTTTACGAAAATAGTGACATTTTGGGAATTTGACCTGCGGTACCAAACTCTGATTGAAAGGAAGCGGCTCGAAATTCCCAATATTTCACTACCAGAGATAAATTTATATGAATAAATCTTCATCAATTACGTCTTAATTACTTATATTTTTTAAATTAGGGATACCGTATTTCAAAAATGTAAGTTAGTAATGACTGTGGTTGTGGTTCATTAAAAAACTCATCATAAGTGGCATATCTACATAAATAGGCACCTTCCTAGTATAATACGTACACATATTACGGCTTATATCCCTTGCGGGGTAGGCAGAGCGTAAACACAGCGTTAATGCCACATCTGACAAATATTTGAGGGTCATTCGTAAAATTGTGTATCGCCAACGTGACAGGTTGTCAGTCCATCACCTAAAATTGCAATACACACCCTCGAGTTCCTTAGTCGCCTCTTACGACTCCTACGGGAAAGAAATGGGGTGATGCTATTACAAGCCAGCATCACAAGGCATTAATTATAATTATAACATACACCAGCTACATTGTTCTAAAACAAACAACTGAATAATGACGTATAATTAAACAAAAGATTCAAACAAAGTTACGCAGAAGTAGTAATTGAGAGTATTCATAGTATTATTATATGAAAATACAATAATATTGACTGGAAATGAACTTAACAAAGGAAAATAGTATCTACGTTCACGTAACGTGACTTTGAATTGCTTTGTAAACAAATTATATATGTATGTAGGTATATATGATATGAGTTGAAACAATAACTTTAAACAAAACTGAAACCTGACATAAAACGAAAAATTTAATAAGGACATGATACTTTATATAACACACAGGATTTAAAAGGATAAACTGCAAATTTTTCAAGGGGTGAACCAGCTTTTGAAACGTTGGCAAAGTTTTTAGCTAAGATACTTTGAGTAAAAAAAAATATATTCAAATAAAAGAGGCAACTGCAGTCTCATTTTTCATTTCACAAAATACCGTAGACTGACTTATTTCGCTTCATATTTGACCAAATGACCGAGAAAAATCAGATTCCCTGCCTCATTTCGTTTGCTTTTTGAGAAAATTTATTGTTCCTATTCCTAAGCTAAGTACTGCTGAATTCGAAAGCATTTAATGGCCTTAATTAGATTTCCGTGGTGATGCCGGCTTAGAATAGCATCACCAAGAAATGGTCTTTCCCGTGGGAGTCGTAAGAGGCGACTAAGGGACTCGAGGGTGTGTATTGCAATTTTAGGCGATGGGCTGACAACCTGTCACTATGGCGATACACAATTTTCCGAATGACCCCCAAATATTTGTCAGACGTGGTGTAAATGGCCGTTTTTGCTGCCGTTCACGCTCTGCCTACCCCGCAAGGGATAATAGGCATAATATGTGTATGTGTGTGTATGTAGGTATGTAATTTAGGAAATAAATTATCCTAAATTAACGCTGTCACACACACATAAGTCACGCCTCTATCCACTACGGGGTAGGCAGAGCGTTAACGACCGTAAAACGGATATTAATAGCACGTCTGTCAAAAGTGTAAGGGTTAATCAGATAACTGTGCATCACTATAGTGACAGGTTGTCAGCCCATCGCCTAAAATTGCATTACACATCTAACCCTCGAGTACCTTACTCTCCGTCAAATAGAATTAAAATAGAAAAGGAGATATCTAAGTCCTGTCATGTTTAGATATGTCTATGAATTCTTTGCTATTTATTTCTGGTCAATTTAGTCGCCTTTGTTTTCATCGTCGCCTTATTAAGACAGATAACGCGTAAGTATTTTGCGTCAAATTATAAGACATGACATGACTTCAATATCTCTTAACCTTTTCTTGACCTGTTAACAGTCATAAGACAGTGCTAATTTAAGGTGAGTTATGAGAATTTATTTTCCGAAATGTGTATTCTTTATTTGACTTCTTATCCCGAGTATTATCTCATTTTCTCTCTGACACTTGTCTTTAAATAAAAAGGCATGTTAATTCCTCGTAAAATACATCTCAATAAATAGTGCTTCGTCTTCATCGAGTCGAAAGGTAATTAGGGTTCCGTACCCAAAGGGTAATAACGGAAACCCTATTACTGAGGCTCGCCTGTCCGTCTGTCTGTCCGTCCGTCCGTCCTACAGTTACGAGGCTGTATCTCCTGAACCGTTATACCTAGACAGTTGAAATGTTCACAGATGATGTATTTCTGTTGCCGCTATAACAACAAATATAAAAAATTTGAATAAAGTAAATATTTAAGGGGCTCCCATACAAAAAACTTGTTTTTTTGTTTGGAGGCTGTATCTCATGAACCGCGAAAGTGAGACAGTTAAATTTTTTACAGATGTTGTATTTCTGTTGCTGCCAAATTTACAAATACAAAAAAATGAAATAAATATTCATGGGGGCTGCCATACAAAACACGTGTTTGTTTTTTGCAAGTAAATAATGGTACGGAACCCTTTGCGTTGCAGGCAGTTGCACTACCACTGCGCCACATCGGCCGTAAATTTAGGTTAGTCACTAGGATCTTTATTTAATTTTAGTCTAGTTTAGCCTAGTATTAATTGTTATTTGTGCCTTTATATTACCCTTGTTTACATAAACACATACCCTTCTCGCTATCTCCAAGAGTCACGTTGTTGAGTAACGTGAGCTGCACGTTCCTTTGATTCTGATTAGGCTTCTATAACTAGTCAAAACACGGCCCTTATCTAAGTCAATTGTACAAACACATGCTTGATTGGTTTGACATTCATTAGTGGAGATCATGTGATGTATCAGCATATACAATTATGTTTTAAATAGTGAAATTTTACAAGGGACCGATAGCAAAGACTCAGGACGGGTGGTGATAAGAAACAACTTTCTCCAAGGTGCCGTGTGACGCCAGCTTAGAATAGCATCACCCCATTTCTTAGCCGTGGGAGTCGTAAGAGGCGACTAAGGGACTCGAAGGTATGTATTGCAATTTTAGGCGATGGGCTGACAACCTGTCACTATGGCGATACACAATTTTCCGAATGACCCTCAAAAATTGTCTGACGTGGCGTAAGTGTCCGTTTTTGCGGCCGCCGTTTACGCTCTGCCTACCCCGCAAGGGATTATAGGCGTGATATGTGTATGTATGTGTATGTTTCTCCAAGGAACATAGGTTGAAAAGTAAATTATATATTTGGGAATGATCTACTTATTATTTATTGCATTTTATTGTTTCACCCACTGCTACCCATCTGCCGCAATACTTTTCCTATAAGTAACAGTAACAACAATATTATTCCACCAAAGTAATCAGTGGGCACGGACGTGCGCCCGCCAAGATGAACCAAGCAAAGCGTGAGGCCCTACACCTGCTTGTTTATTACACAAAATTCTGATGGTGCATTTATTTGAAATGAGGGTTAGTAGTGTTAGGTCGTGTTGGTACAGAAGCTTGGCTCTACTTGAGATTTATGTCTTTTTCTCAGGGTAAGTCTTATGCTCTCATCTTGCTGACATTTTCAATGTTTTTTTTGTCGGGATGTTTTTGCCGTGTGTTGCCGGCTACGAATAGCATCACCCCATTTCGTGCCCGTGGGAGTCGTAAGAGGCGACTTAGGGACTTGAGGGTGTGTATTGCAATTTTAGTCGATGGGCTGACAACCTGTCACTATAGCGATACACAATTTTCCGAATGACCCTCAAATATTTGTCAGACGTGGCGTAAATGTCCGTTTTATGCGACAGTTTACGCTCTGCCTACCCTGCAAGGGATTATAGGCGTGATATATGTATGTATGTATGTATGTTTTTATTTTTCTGTAATTTTTTGTCATTTAGATGATGTCATTAGTAAGAGATACTACTATCTGTCTACCTACCTGATGGACGGAATTTAAATTGTATGGTATCAGTAACAAGAAATAAAGGTATTTATTTCGTATTAGGTACTCTTTTCTCATTTACCTATTGAGTAAAATACTAAAAACTTGAGTGTCATCGGAGTCATCGTAGGTTAGTCCTTGGCTGTTTTACGAACGGATTGTTCAACCTTACGTATTTTTTTATTATTATTGCACAACATTATATCTCGTCATCAAATAACTCCACTGACGGTACACACACGCCCCCTTAACATGATGCGTCATGGAGAGATCGCGTGCTCAATGATAAGAAGATTAATGACACTAGCTGTTGCTTTGCCCGCCCGAGCCGGTTTTCTATTAGGACAATACAAAAATGTTATAAAAAAAACAAATTGTGTTATAAAAGTTTTTTTTTTACAATAACGGATCATGCCGTCACAAAGTAAGTATTGGCGGCTGCGGTGATGCCGTCAATAAATGATAATACTCATCCTACATGGAATAAAGTAATTTCATTTTCATTTTTATTATCATTTTCATTTTCAGTATTGTTCATGACAGGGCTATGTGACGCCGACTTAGAATAGCATCAAGCTAATTCTATCCGTGGGTGTACGAAATTTTATCACTAAAAATGAGAGAAGAACTAACTTTTAAAACGTTTGTTGAATCCGAAAAAAATTTCCACCATACTATCACAATTTATATGGGATGTCCTAATTTTATTATCATTGCGCATGAAAGTGCAAGGGCCAAGTATGAGTATTTTAGAAGAGCAAGAATACATGAAATTCAATTAGATTAACACAAGTAGGACAGTTTTATTTTGTTTTGTTGCTTTTCTTATGCTCTTAACTATTTGATGATCTTTTGTAAGTATAATTATATTAACAAGATAGTACAATAACATTTTCTTCTAAGGAGGTTGTTATTTGCTGTAGAATTACAGACTTAATAATTTGAAAAAATAACACAAAATAGAATTGAACAAATAATTATATTAAGACGGTAAATTAATTTTTGAAATTGAAATTGCAAACAATTTATTCGCTTTATACAGTACACAACACACATTAATACAAACAAGACAATTCCATTTAAAATACAATAAGACAGACA
This sequence comes from Tuta absoluta, assembly GCA_027580185.1. Classification (NCBI taxonomy): domain Eukaryota; kingdom Metazoa; phylum Arthropoda; class Insecta; order Lepidoptera; family Gelechiidae; genus Tuta; species Tuta absoluta. The sequence continues at coordinate 2,940,426 of JAQAHW010000038.1, forward strand.
GTTGTAGATGAGTGGGTAGTTGTGTTTTATCATAAAATTTGGTATCTACTTACTCTTTTTTATAAAACTTTTATACAAAATTACATCTTCACCATCGAATTTCTGAATGAAGTTATTTTTCGTAGCAAGGAATAGACAAAACGTTGTTACTTTACGAAAATATTCAAATAATTCCATATGTTCTGCCGTACAATGCGCATCGTCAAACATCGTCAGTCCTTCACAAACCATTTCGAAAGCATTCAAGCTCTCATGACGTTCTTTATCAAGAATTCCTGAAGCCAAATACAGAAAGGCTTTTGCTTGATCCAGTGACCCCAGATTTGAGGAACTCCATTTCTCGACACATATGCAGCATTCACAGATTTCCCGCGTGACTCTAAAGAGCCTGAATGCCCGTGTTGTTGGTATATTGTTGTAGTAGTGTCCGCTGAAATATTAAACAAAAGATTAGTGTTGTGAGTAGAGACTTTTTTATCTCAAAAGCAGCTGGTAGAAACTTACAGAAACGATATAGTTAATTCGTCCCCCTTCTTCATAGGCCGAACCGCCATCAGCGCGATGTTGTTGTTTAGACCTAAGACCACAAGGTTCGGGTTGCAGTCGTGTTTCAATTTGCTTGCAAATGAAAATAAACCAAAATTCAATTTTATATTTGCTGTTACAATTCCGGTCAAGAAGTCTTTAGCAACACTTGTTATTTCAATCTTCCTGTACGAAGTGAATAAATGCATCATAATTTTGGCAAAAGCTCTCATAGCTGCATTTCTGTCATTAGCTTCTACTGGGAAAAAGTCTGAAAGTTTTGCTAATTCATTTAAAATAGTTCCATACACAAAGCTCTGTGTGAATATTTGGCCGTGGACAAAGGTGTCTGCAAAATTGTAACTTAAAAGAGAAAATTTACTATGTACGTCGTAAATTTCTCTGACAGAGCTCGTTCTCATACGATCTTCACCAAAATTGTTCGATGCGGCAACTAGGTCTTTCCAGGATTTGCACATTTTTCTCATTTTTATTGCAGCTCTTAATCCCATTTTAGATTCGGGTCCAGATACAAATCTGTGATAAATCCTGCACTCTATGTCGTGATACTCAAGTTTAGCATTTTTTTTACATTCATTATCGCAAAACAGGACCTCACAACATGCGTCACATGGAACAAGGTTCAAGGATAGTTTATGGCAGTAATGACATGAGATATAGTAGTTTTCTTCATGAAGAGCATTTACAAATGGCTGTTCTATAGCCACTATTGTTCCAACGGGTATATTTCTTGCTGCCACTATTTTCGGAAATCTTGAGTCAGTAACAACATCAACATTTTCGCTGGCGCAAGGTATTTGAGCATTGCGTTTTACATCAAACTTGAAAAAGTTTCGCTCCCATTCATCACCGATCAATAAGTTTTCTTTCCAAGCATGTTCCAAACACTCAAGTTTTCTAAGTGCTAATCGTTGAACAAGATTTTTGTCTGTAAGACCCATAGAACAAACTGTCACGATATCATTAATGCTAGCTGTGTAGGCTTTTACAGTAAACAAGAGAGCCGACCGATTGCTGTAAGCAAGTTTCATAGCTTGAGAGTGTTTTGGAGCGTACATAAGTGCACGGTTATAACACTCTAAAGCTGGGCGGAAGTTTTTAGCTGCGTAAAACTTGTTCCCTTCACTTCGATAGAAGTCGGATCCCTTTTCAGTCTTATGAAATTCTATGAATTTAAGTTCTTCTGAATTTTTCAAAGCATTCATCGCAGTAATTACTACTTCTGAAAGATGATCGTTTCGGAGTGCTTCGTAGATTTTGTCAATTTCACCAAGTGGCAGCAGTTTTTCAAAAGGGTGAGAATCTTCTATACCAATACTGGACATGATTCTTTATTTCTGAAACATATTTTAAATTAAGTAAGTAGTTGGTACCTACGTACCTACCCACAAAACTGATGTTTATTACAATGAAACCTGTTTAACTGAGATTTCATGGTGCATACGATATTTTCTCTCTTATAAAGGTTAATAACTCACCAAGTTTCCCAGTTAGTGAGGTTTAAGATAAGAATAATCTCATTTATAGGGGTTCTCACTTACAGAGGTCAAAATAAACCTATTTATCATTTAAAGAGGTCAGTAATTTACATGAAAATCAACCAAATTGCCTGTGAGGTAGAGACGTGTGTATTGAAATCTCACTTAAAGAGGTAAAAATTAACAATGTCTCATTTATAGAGGTCACCGATCATTATAAAATTGAAACTTCTCCTCCAAGACAAAGGCGGATATATTAGAGCTGGAAAATTATGAATAATTGTATCAATTACAGAGGCTATTAAGCTTTTTGTATCAATTATAGAGGTAAATATGGGAAAAATGGTCAAAAGTAAATCTCAGATAATGAGGTTATCAATTCTCAGTTATAGAGGTAATTCGATGCAAAAGTGCCGGGACCTCCTGGACAGTATCAGTTATAGGGGTTTCTCAGTTATCCAAGTCCCAGTTAACCAGGTTTCACTGTATTATAATACGGATATAACATAGCATTATAGCTGTACAATCCCGCTCTTATCACTAATAGGCCGTACTTCAGCCAAGTTTTAGTTTCCTTACAGCTGACTAATATTTTGACAAACGAAGACTTAATAAGTTGGTATCTATAGGGTGAAATTTCGCTAGTGACAGACTGGTGATAAGGAACAACTTTCCCAAGGAAATCAAAACACAAAAAAAAAAATTTGGACCAATACAAAATTGCCGATCAGCTCATTTAAGTTACTAAAGAATATCAAAATATTTTTGTAACATTGGAACCTATTTTTTTTGGGGAAAGTTGTTCCTTATCACCGGCCCATTTTGATATTGCGCTATCAGCCACTAGTAAAATTTCACCCTTTATATGAAGTTGAAAATTAGATACTGACTCGGAAGGGCAATACCGTGGATTGGATTTACTGGATATGTTACTGTAAAATAACAAATTGTTATGAACTTAGCACTTCACTTCAGATTCTTTTAAAAGTGAGAAAAAAAGAGTATAATATAAACACTTACATTATTAGCAAATCAACGAACGTTCCACTGAACTCAACAACAGATAATATAATTACTACTGTGTACCTCAACCAACTTCGACTCAGTTTATGAGTTTTGTGATCTTTACTTCTGAACTTGTATTTTTGTAAACGTATCTACTAATTTATAGACGACCTACCTAATTAACTAATTACCTACTTAATTATATTCCGCTACTCCGTAATGATAGGGGCATATTAGTGCAAATATAAAATATTAATAAGAATAATGTCCTTTTGTTTATCACTTTTATGCAGTTGGAAATAATGGACTGCAAAACCTACTGGTACATTATAAATGTACAAGAAAATCGTCAATCAGTATTTATCTATTAATTTATAATCTATATTGCGCATAAAGTACAAAGGGCCTTATGATATAATTTATTTTTATTTTTATTTTGCACATTAAATACAAAGGGCGGGCGGCGTTCTCTACCGGCCAAACAAGTATACGTAGTGACATAGATACAGACAGAGTTTTATGATGAGTTTATTGAATACAGTCCGCAACATATTTTTTTTAAATATATGTACCGTTGGTAGTACAGAAGAACAGGAAGAAGTTAGGCAGGTGCTCCAGATAAGACAAAATGTAAGTAACACTTCTATTTCGGCAGTCGTTCAAAATACCATACATACATATATCACGACTATATCCCTTGCGGGGTAGAAAGAGTGAAAACAGCCGTCAAAACGGACGTTTACGCAACGTCTGGCAAACAGTTAAAGATCATTCAGAAAATTGTGTATCACCATAGTGACAGGTTGTCAGCCCATCGCCTGAAAATTGCATTACACATGTAACCCTCGTCGCCTCTTAAGACGCCTATGGGAAAGAAATAGGGTGATTTTCTAAGCCGGCATCACACGGCGTTCGAAATACAATCACGATGAAATACAACGTCCCCCTAACCTTACCTACTCTACCGTAACCAAAACCGATATCACATGTCGGCCCGGTATCCCCGACCCAAACCGGTAGGTACCGCACGTGTGCAACGACCTTTACCCCGGGGTCGCGCGGCACGCGTACAGCTGACAGACAGAGGGGGGAGGGAGCAGCAGGGGAGGCGGGGGCACACGCGCGTTGCTGACATGCGCAGTCGTCACGACGCCACGTTTGTTGTGGTCGGGTAGCTGTTATAATGTACCTAGTATTTATGATAACGGTTATTTTGTATGTTCAGAAAGAATAACGAGTAAATAATACGGTATATCCTGGTTAAGTGAGACTTGGGTACGTGAGAAACCCCTATAACTTATACACTTAAGCAGGTCAGGGATTTTGGCAGCGAATCGCCTCTATATCTGAGAATTAATGACCTTATATCTGAAATTTATTCTATAAATATATATATATATATATATATATATATATATATATATATATTTTTATTTGTCTAATATCTGATACAAAAAGCTTATTACCCTATGTAATTGAGACGATGATTCATATATTTTGCAGGTCTAATTCATCAGTCTTACAATAATTGCTAACCTCAAAAAAGGGTCATTTTTCATTAAGACCTAGAGGTCTTAATGAAAAATACTTATAGATAAGTTAGATTTCAATACACACCGCTCTATTTCACGGGCGATTGGGTTTACTTACACAGAAATTGTTGACTTCTTTAAATGATAAAGAAGTCGACAATTTCTAGTTAGTTAGTTAATTTTGACTTCTGTAAGTGATAACCTCTATAAATGCGATAATTCTTATCTTTCACCTCGCTAATTGGGAAACTGGGTAAGTGATAAACCTATCTATAAGTGAGAAAAATTGTAAGCACCATGGGATCTCAGTTAAACAGGTTTCACTTTAAAATGAAAATGTGAATAATATACAAAACGTAATCAAAGAGATCTGTGATCGACATTATTCCAGGTGATACTGATAGTTTAGAACGGAGTGATCAGCAATGTCCTCTCTCGAACCAAATGTAAAAATCTAATGTTACGAATTATTTTCAAGATAACTCATTTAAAACGCCAAAGATGACACCTGCCAGAGATTTAAAAACTTTAGCACAAGTTCAAGTGGCACGAGTCATAATTTATGGCAATTCCATAAACACAGCTGTGTTCTAAGAAGCAAAGAAACGACCACTATATTCCCAGTCATGATCAACAGCTATAACAGGCCACTGCTGGACATGGGCTTGCTTGATTGGGGGCTGTTTGTGATACTCACCACGCTTGGCAGGCGGGTTGGGGAACGCTGTTGCTGCCCATTCCCTGGATAATGCAAATCTAATAAGCCGGCATCGGCACCACACGGCACCAGTAACAGCTACTATCAATAACGTTACAAGTAACACTCTCCGCACTAGCGTTCAAAATAAATATTCATAAGCGCTGCTCAGCTCAACTGAACGATCAGTTTGTGTGTTGTGGTACGCAAGGAAGGATCGTCTCTGCATAGAGCGCGCCCAACAGGCAGCGAACTACTTTTCTTTTTTTATTTGGCTTCTAGCCGTTGTATGGGTAAGCGAACTTTTTTATTCTCTTATAAGACACCTTTTTTGACATTCCAGCCAGTGTCAACGAAATTTTAAACGGTAATTCGGATTTTCGCTTACAAAACGATACGTGCATGCATTGCATCGTGAAACGTTAAATTGTTTTGGTTTCCGGTTGCTAGTAAACAAAGGATCGTTATTTTTTATTACGCTACGAGATAGGTATATAACGGAAATTTCGAATCAATTTTTATTTCATTTATCGTAAACAATTCTCGTGATTATTGGTAGCCATGTTTTAGACTTCTGAGAGGATTCGACAATAATTTGGATTTGGTACAAATCATGAACTCTACTAAAACGCGATGATTTTTCGCGTAATTTATAAATGAAACTCGTAGTATTTTATTGCAGGATATTTGGTATAACCACTTCGGTTAGCTACAATTAATTACGCACGGTGCTAAACGGTGTACGTCGAAACCTATATTTAAAGAAAACTTTCACTTTAAATTTTATACGATTGACTTTAGTTTTATTATGGGATGATAAAAAAACACTTCATACTTAAAACCGCAATCTAATAAAAACAATATTTTTATCACATCACAAAACTACTTGCGAACATTATCGATAAGGTATTTGCCTAATCCGGATTTATCAACAATAAAGATAAATAACCGGTTTTTCCTATTTCAGACGTAAAGATGTAGAGTAGGTTACCTCTCAAATGTAAAAAATCATTCTTATACCTACGTGTATGTAAAAGGTGTAAAAAAATCACTGTAAATATTTTAAGTGGTGAACCAGCCCATAAAACTCATCAAATATCCCCATGGAAATATTAAAAAAGTCCCTCCCATACAAAATGTTCCAGCCGACAGGGTTTGTATGGGAGGTACATTTTTTTACATTTCGACCTATGTTACTGGGGGAAAGTTGTTCAGTTTCATAAGATAGTTCAGCCAGTTTGCAGCTAATATTTTTACACCTGTATTTGTAGTTTATTTATCACCACGTAATTAAAGCCGTTTACACACATAAATGTTTGTTGTTAAAGTAGATAACAATAATTCAAGAAATAAACACAAAGAGATTACTTCTTGTTAGTTGCGGTTCGCATTTTATTGTGAATTGGGATGAATCATTGTAATTCGCAGTATTGCCGTCATAATTCGATACTGTATACGTCAAGTTACGCTACTGTTTGGCTTAGGCATGAATACCGAACCGTAACAAAACATGATGTAGATTTACGCGACTAATGTATGTATGACTATATAATAAATAACCCATTGTAATTTTTGAAGATGATAGGACTTGGATATCTCCTATCTATTTCTAAACCTATTTGACGGAGACAGCACTAATTTAAATGAGAATTTATATCCAAAATTGAAGGGCAGTATCTAGGTCGTTTGACAACGTCAAATCGTACCTATATCGTATGGAAAAATAATGTTGACTGCGTCTAAATGCGCGTGTAACGTTTTTGTAACAACACGGACAAATTTTATGCCGTGAGTGAAAAGAAAAATAAAATATACGCGTAAAAGATAGGGCTAAACGAACGAAATTGGCTAAATGGATGGCCACTCGGTAAAAGCGGCAATAAAAATAGAAAAATGTTTCGACCATTTTCAATTCCTACAAGTTGAAAGAGTTACGTAGTTATACAAGTTGTGAAACATTCCATAACAAGGTTAGAGGGCACGTGCGTAGGCAGCGACTAACATGTGAGAGGGATCCTGTATAGGAGGGGTGGGGGAAAGGTCAGGTAGTTTAGTTTCCTAGGGAAAGGGGTGGGGGGTTCCTATATATCTATGTAAGGGTACACACACACACACACACACATCCACGTGCATCAGTAAAGAGGGTTGCCCTTTCGTAGTCTTACGGAATTCGCTCTCAGAGTTCGGAGTATAGTCAGGTGTAGATTTTAAAGCCCCGGGGACAAATTGTAGAGTCCAGCTCTAAAAAAAAGGGTCCGAAGGTAAAATATACATATCACGCCTGAGGTCAAACATACACATTCACATATCACGCCTTCACTGTAGCCAGAGTAAATATGTAAAATACGGTCGCTATCACCAGGTCTGTCAAATACTTATTTAAGGACAGTTTCAGAAAAATCGTATATGACTGTGGTGACAGGTTGCCAGCCTGTCGCCTAAAATTGTGATACACATGAAACGCTTGAGTCCCTTAGTCGCATCTTACAACACCCGCGGGAAATAAATGGGGTGATGCTATTCTAAGCCGGCATCACACGGTAGTCCGAAGATCCCTAGTTCTTTTTCCATTACGATAGGTACACAGTGTGTTTTTTAACGACTGAACAATCTGTAAGGGCGTGTTCTACGTAGACGTGAGAATTTGGTACTTTTCTTAGTAAAACTTTTTCGCATAATCATGTTATAAAGATTTCAGTTACACATTTTGTTGGTGCTCGAGTCATTCTGTATGGGAAAACAGAATGTTTTCTTATTTCAAAAAATGGCGTTGATTTTCACGTTCACACGCTCTAAAAGTTAGTACAGTCTTTACCAAACACAGAGTGTAGGTTTCAAACCAGCCTAAGAAACTTTTGCCGAGGGACATAGGTCGCTTTTTACCCCTTGAAGTAAGTATAGGCAAATTATACATACATACATACATAAATCACGCCTATATCCCTTCGGGGTAAGCAGAGCGTTAACGGCCGTAAAACGGATATTAACACCACATCTGACAAAAGTTTGAGGGTCAATCAGATAACTGTGTGTCACTATAGTGACAGGTTGTCAGCCCATCGCCTAAAATTGCAATACACAACCCTCGAGTCCCTTAGTCGCTTCTTACGACACCCATGGGTAAGACATGGGATGATGCTATTCTAAGCCGGCATCACACGGCAATTTTATGACACCCATGGGTAAGACATAATTTTTAGAAAACAAAAACTTAACCGGTTGATGAAGATACACTTGCAAAATTCGCGAGCAATGGATGAGCCGCGATCCCCACTAGACGCAGGTTCAAATTCTGCCAGAAAAAACAATCTGCAAGTTTTCAAAAATTGTATAGGTAGCAAATACGGGAATTGTTTTAACTATTTAGTATTCACCCTGTAAGTAGTTTATTTCTTACTGCTATATAAACGGCCGTGTGATGCAGGCTTAGAATAGCATCACCCCATTTCTATTATAAGGATTACATGTGTATCGCAATTTTGAGGCATTGAGGCGATGAGCTGACAACCTGTCACTATATTGATACACAGTTATCTGATGGACCCTTAAACTTTTGCCAGACGTGTTAGTATCCGGTGTACGGCCGTTAACATTCTGTCTATCCCGTAAGGGATATAGGCGAGATTACATACATACATATACATATCACGCCTTTAATCCCTTGCGGGGTGGGCAGAGCGTAAACGGCGGCAAAAAACGGTCATTTACGCCACATCTGGCAAAGTTTTGAGGGACATTTGGAAAATTGTGTATTGTCATAGTGACAGGTTGTCAGCCCATCGCCTAAAATTGCAATACACACCCTCGAGTCCCATAGTCGCTTCTTACGACTCCCACAGGAAAGAAATGGGGTGATGCTATTCTAAGGCGGCATCACACGGCATTTTTGTATGTATTAAAACGGCTTGCTTTGAATACAGCCCTCCTTAGTCATTTAGGTCGACTCTACCCTCACTGTCACTGACGCATGTCATGACGTAGCGCAGCGCGTGGGCTTCCTATCCTGTAACACCCACGGGTTGACCCTAGTTTCCCCACAGACAGGGTCATTCAAAATGTGGGCGACAGAAAGGTCAGACAACCGCAATGTTGCCATACTTATGTGCGAAGCTTTCAGAAATAAAAATATTATTAACTGGCCCGATGGCGTAGTGGACAGTACCCCTGCCTGCTACGCTGAGGGTTGTGGGTTCGATCCTCACACAGAACCAGTATTTGTATGTTACTTTTAATGTATTTAATTACTAAAAAAGTATTTATTAGGCTATCTTGTTCCCATTGTAGTACAAGCTTTGCTTAGTTTGGGGCCAGGTGGCGCTGTGTGAAATGTCCAAGATATTTATATTTGAATATGCGTCGGATTCAAAAATTCAAAGAAAAAACAAAAGGAAAGAATTAGAAAGACTTATTTCAGTTAATATTAATAAATCTAGAGGCTTCATCTATGAAAATATATTTATATTTTCAGCGTTAAAATGAGAATTGGTTGCCGACGTAGAATTCAATGACGCCCACGTTTCGGTTTTTCTTTAGGATTTCCCTGTGGCATTTTATAAGAAAATCTAATAGAAATTCTGTGAAGTAAAAATGAAATTGAAGGCTTTCTTAAGAAATCTCTGCTTATAACAAGTTTCTGCGAAAGAAATAATTTGAATTTTCATGCCTTATTTGCGGCTTATTGAGTTTTTTTATTGAAATGTCGTAGTTACGTATTATCAAAGACACTTCGAGCTTTAACACTTTGAAAACTAAATCAGTTGCAACCATGTCTTTGAAAGCAACCCTACTACCCCTTTTTTTACTCTGACCAATTGCGAAGCCAATAATCTGTTTTTTTAATGAGGTTATGATTAACACATGTTTTACAGCATTTTTTAAGTTGCTGAATGATGTTCTCATTGTCTTTATTCTATTTATAGTGGGTGTGTGGGTAAGGACACAACAAAAAAAGTAAAAAAACTATTAGTTTATTTAAACAAAGAACTCGAGCCCAACCGCTGACCACTGCACGCAAAATTCGACCGTAGCCTGCTAAAACTCAAGTTTCCTTGATAGTACATTTTATATATTTATTATATAATTTTATCTATCTGCGCATGTAGGTACTTATCTGCAAAAAGAACTGCAAGGGATCAAAAATGTATAAATTATGTATGCAATATCTGATTATGTACCTGCGTAATATAATAAGAAAGATTTGTTATCTATAGAGATTACTAAAATGACATAAGTACTGCTTATCATTTCAATTAATCAAATCACTTAAGTTCTTATGCTTATTTTTATCAATAATAAATACTTTTTAATAATAAATAATTATTATAATTAATACTTACCTACCTACAATGAATCGATTATTAAATTTTAGGAGATAAACTTGAGTAAGTTATTCTCTTTAATCGAAAGAAGATACTCAAAATTTAATTAAGTACGTTATAAACTTATATTATAATACATAAATGAACATTCCGATTCTATTTTTACATATTAACCTATTCATTTTAGAAAATGTTCAGTTTGCCGTGTGATACCGACTTAGTATGGCATCACCACTAATACGTATAGGTGTCGTAAATAGCGATTAAGGGATCAAATTAATCAGGGAATGCCAGCAGCGTTCCCTGTGAAGACAATATCGTGCATTGCGCTCGCCAGTCCATTTGCCAAGAGAAATTTCCGTATAAAATTGCCGATCAGCTGATTTAAGTTACTAGAGGAACTCAAAATATTTTGTCATATTTCAACCTTTGTTCTTAGGGGAAATGGTATCGTTATCTATCACTAGCCCGTATTAAGATTTTGCTATCGGTCAATTGTAAAATTTCACCATATACAGGATGTAAGGCACAGCCCTCCGAAAATTGATAGTGTGCATTCAGACCATGAAACTGAACAACTTCCCATAAATAAATATTTTAGGAAACGTCATTTTTTTTCACTTTTCATAGTAAATGCAGTCAGCTGATTGTGATTTCGTATGGGCTGTCGATATTTTTTTGTCGTTTCCTGAAATATTTTCTCATTGGAAGTTGTTCAGTTCTATGGTCTGAATGCACCCTATCAGTATTCGGAGGGCTGTCCCTTACACCAGCTTACATCCTATATAGAGCGACCATAGATAGATTTAATAAGCAAGCAGTATGACGCATGTAATTATATCTATCTACTTATATTAAAACATTATAATAGCATGTTTTAATAACAAGTGCAGTGACATTGAAAAGTAATATACGGACGATAAGCCATATATTACAGCTTGTGGTTGCAACATTATATAGAATTTCTATTAGTGTTTTTGTAATTATAGGTTTTAATTGCGTCACCAGTGTCCTATGTTATGAAACTACAGACTAAAAGTCTACAGGTGAAATTCTTCCTGGATTAATATTCCTGGTATCATAATGGGTAACGGAGTACTTACGCAATGAACATCGAAGTTCACCAGTAGTTTGATAATATCGGGCACAGATAACATGGGCCGTCACATTCCCAGAAGAAACGTTGAATAACTAATGTATTTTTTAATAATTCACCACATTACATTAACAGCCACAACAGTTCACAGCTGGGCATGGCGACCTTCTTTTATCGTTGCGTATTGGCAAAGATTTTTAAAAAAATTAGTATAGTATATCGGTATTCTAAGTATCCAAAACGGAGACTGACAGGTTAATGTGCCCTCCTACTCATGAAGATGTGGCGGCGCGCATTCGCTCCATCCACATACAAGTCCTGAAACGCGGTATCGAAGTTATTCCACCGATCGCTATATATACAACTTATAAACATGTCCGGTTGGAACAGTCGTTCCCCTGGCCACAACACCCGACCAGGCAGGTAGCTAATCTACCCTTTTCCTCACAGTCGTCACTCTGGCTGGCCTAATCATCACTCCTTTAAAAAAACCAATTAAACTAAACAGGTAACAAGTCTACAAAGTGATAAGCCATCAGCGAATGAAGTCTGAATCATAATCACACGATAAGGGAGTGTCTACTAAAATGGCCTATGCCACGAAACCTACGCAACGGCCATTTTGCCTTTCATTCACATTGACCTAAATAGTTGGTAGTAAAGTAAGTATTAACCGCATTGTCCAGTCACGTGTCGAGTGATTGTATTGAAATACACGTAACAATATATCAAGCAAGGCAAACGGCATTGTACCTTGTGAATGTAGTAGGAAGTTTAGCTGAAACCATACAACAGCCATGCAATAGTTGTTGAAGGGAATATGTAGAGATACACGTTTGGTTACACGTGACTTGATAGTGTATTTTGTTGTTCTCGCGTGTAATTGGCCCAAATAGGTTTGGGCATACGCCGATAAACAAGGTCTTCTGGGGATAAATTGGCCCATGACATGGAGGTATCAATTTAGGCTACCACAAAAGCCAAATAAACAGACATGATTGTCACATTGCCGTGTGTTTCTGGCTTAGAATAACAACACCCTAATTATTTTATGCGGGTGCAGGTGGGTTTCATGTGTATTACAATTATAGGCGATAGGCTGACAACCTATCACTATAGTGATATATAAATCTTCTGAAACGGCCCTCAAATATTAGTCAGACGTGGCGATAGCGACCGCATTTTACAGCCATTAACGCCCTGTCAACACCGCAAGGAATTGAAGCGTGATATGTGATTGTATGAATTGATAGGTTAGGTTCAAGTAGTTCCCACACGTATCGTACGATTTTGCGGTATTTTACCGGTCCACGTTGTTACAGACAAGAGGAGTTCCTTGAAACGCAAAAGACCCTATATGTCATTTGTCACAGGCTGTAAAGGGAACGAAACGTAACGTAACTTACTGTCACTTACTAAGTGACAGTAAGTTAGTAATAACACTTTATTGCATAATAAGAAAAAGCACAGAATACATAACCTATCAAACCCAAAAAATACATTAAAACGGCCTGATTGCTAAGAACGATCTCTTTCAGACAATCATTTGGTAGAGTAAACAAGCATACAAAATAGATCAGAGTGCAATAGTAATAGTTAAAGAGACTTAAGCATGAAATTTATTTAAAAATAATGAATTATATAATATTATATACATTTTAACATAATATTTTAGTTAAAAGTTAAATATATATTAAATAAATAAGTCAAACATTAAATAAATTCATATTACCCGTGTCCTTATTAAGTATCGCAGCCATTGACATTATAAGTAGAAATAATAATTTCACTCTAGCCGCCATTAAGTATTCATTGGTTTTGTCTAGACTAGAAACATTATACCTTTTAATAGAACTGCCTTTAGATACATACATATATACATACATCACGCTTATATCCCTTGCGGGGTAGGAAGAGCGTAAACTGCTTTAAAAAATGAACATTTACGCCACGTCTGATAAACTTTTGAGGGTCATTCTGAAAATTATGCATCTGCATAGTGACAGATTGTCAGTCCATCGCCTTAAATTGCAATACAAATGAAACCCTTGAGTCCCATAGTTGCCTCTTATGACACCCTCGCGAAAAAAAAAGTATTTTGCCTATAGATACGGATTAACAATACATATTTCTCTAAGATTTCGAGTAATAAATAAACAGAAAACCTGGACATTCCACACAGCGCCATCTAGCCCCAAACTAAGCAAAGCTTGTACTATGGAAACTAGATAGCTGATATTAATACTTACCTGTATATATTTTTTTGTAAATAAATACATATTATACATAGAAACACCCAGTCTAAACACAAAGGTCTGAAAATTACTTCACAAATATTTGTGTTTTGTGGGGATCGAACCCACGACCCTCGGCGTAGCAGACAGGGGTATACGACTAGCCACTACACCATCAGGCGAGTCAAAACCATTATTTTAAAAATGTAGCAGAGTGCTCATTCGTAGACCAAATTGCTACGCCGTAGCAAAAATGGAGACATTATAATGAACTTATGGACTCTTTGTGTATTTTACTTAAACGGCAGCATGGATCAATCTATGCTTGTTATTCTAATTAACTGTATGGAGATCCAGTTTATAATATGCTGATTTTTAAGTGGTGTTAGATATTTAGTATAAGAAGGATTTTAAAAACACGTGACAATCACACACACTCGTACACATATCACGTTTTTTAACCTAGCGGGGTAGGTTGCTATCGCCACGTCTGCCAAATATTTATGGGCCGTTTCTGAAAAATCGTGTATCAATATAGTGACAACCGCATAAAATTGTAACACACATGAGACCCACCTGCACCCGCAGGAAAGAAATGGGGTGATGCTATTCTAAGCCGGCCACACACAGCAATGTGACAAGTATGCCTGTTTATTTGGCTTTCGTTGTATCCTAAATTGATACCTCTATATCATGGGCCAATTTATCACCAGAAGACCTTGTTAATCGACGTATGCCCAAACATATTTGGGCCAATTTAGACGAATGTCCTACCTACACGCAAGAACAAACAAAATTCATTACTATTAAGTCACGTGTACCCAAACGTGTTGTGTACTTAAAGGTGGACTTCAGACGTGCCGCACGATGTTGCGGTATTTGCCCGGGCCAGTGGTACTGACCCGCCGAGCCGAGCCGGTTTTCTATTAGGACATTACAAAATTGTTATAAAAAAAAGAAAATTGTGTGATACAAATTTCTTTTTTTTTTACAATGACGGTTCATGACGTCACTAAGTGATATGATAATACTATCCTACATTGAAAAAAGAATTTCAATTTCAATTTCAATTTTGACGAAAGGGAGTAGAATAACCCCGTTTGTAGAAGAGACCGTGATTTTTGCCGTGTGATGCCGGCTTAGAATAGCATCACCCCATTTCTTTCCCGTGGGGGTCGTAAGAGGCGACTAAGGGACTCGAGGGTGTGTATTGCAATTTTAGGCGATGGGCTGACAACCTGTCACTATAGTGATACACATTAATCTGATTGACCCTCAAAATTTTGTCAGACGTGGTGTTAATGTCCGTTTTACGGCCGTTAACGCTCTGCCTACCCCGTAAGGGATATAGGCGTGATTTATGTATGTATGTATGTATGTATGTATGTAGAAGAGACGCCGCCCGTCCGTTCCGGCTGCGTTCCTAGTTCCATGCAACTTCTAAGTCACTAACACTGACCTTGCAAAATGCCGCAATAACGAACGGCGAATGTGACCACCTTAGTTAGATGAGAGGTGGCCTTAATCACTTCCACAGAATAATAACTAGTAACTTCACTTCCTATATCAGCATATGCTTGCATAGCAACGCAAGATCACATGTGGACTTGAAAAAATTCCAGCATTAAAAACTAGGAAAAATAATACTTAGGGATATTAAAAATGAATAACGCAGTAGCCGATGTGGCGCAGTGGTAGTGCGACTGCCTGCTTCGCAAAGGTTCCGGGTTCGATTCTCGGTGGGACACTCACAAAGTTGATATTTATCACTTTGTGAATTTGTTCCCAGTCTGGTTAGGACATTGCAGGGTGAACCAACTGATTGTCCGAAAAAAAAATGGTTTCGTGCTTCGGAGGGCACGTTAAGCCGTCGGTACCGGTTGCTGTCTATGATTACTTAGACGGCGGTCGTAACACAACCATGTCAGAGGTCTACTAGTGGTAGTAGGCGGTTGAAAAACTCTGACATTAGGGTTCATCGGGTCGTTGGACGACTCGGTGTCCCACACGAAATGAGAGAGACGCAGTAGAAGAATTGAATTAAATTTCTCTTATTTTGTTTGTTTTGTATTTTAACTATCTGAAATAAAACTTCTCTTTTGCGAAAAATTGATCATCTTCTGAAATGACTGAAACTATTCCAAACGTTGGCGAACGAACTAATAAAGCGGGCAGTAACGCACGAAAATACAATAATTGGTGATCACGCGTTTCAACACGTGCTCGACACACTCACACTATTGGGTTACGTGAACACGCTTAAATTCTACGTAGGTAGATGAATGTAAAGAATTTCAGTCTCAAGCATAATAAGTTGAAAATTTTAAAAACACGACTGCTTTCTTAAATAAAACCTAGCCTATGACACTCGGAATAATGTAAGGATTTTTCCGATATAATTTCCTTTCGAATCTGTTCAGTGGTAACAGAGATTCAGTCTTTTAAAGGATAGCACATTATATACATACTTACATAAATGAACTCTAAAACAATACACTCCTTTTTTGGTGAGGCAGTCGTGTAAAAACTATAAGGATCATTTTTACCATCGGCCCTGTGGACCTACCGACCTACAAACAATTTCATGAAGTAAAGCGGCATTAAGATACGCTTGCTAAATTCGCGGGTAAGGGATAAGCCGCAATAGCCTAGATGAAAGAGACGTCGCCATTAGTGATGGCGAAAGTCGCAGGTTCAAAACCTGCCCGCGATAGAAAATTTTGCATGTTTTCTAAAAACTAAAACTGTCGAAAGCAAAAATAAAATGTTAGCGCCCGCCGCAAAAAAATAAAAATAAAATATAGCACTGTAAGAGCATAATAAACCATTGTACATTTAAAACTGTCTTTTAATGGTTCATCGGGTCGTTCGTTGACTGTATGTCCCGCACGAAAGAAGATGTTGGGTTAAACGTCTGGGGGATAACATACGTATTCAACTAGCGCATAAAATGTTCAAAAACCGTAACTGAAATTCTTATATGTGTGTATTTAATTCGATAAGTACTAGGTAAATTATAAAAGGCATGAAGATAACACGAACCATACTAACAAAAATGCAGTAAATTCTTGTTGAACAAAATGTTGGCAGGAATACAACGAGCTGATGCCAAGTGGGTCGGGGTTTCTCTGTTAATTCCAAGTAGGTATACGATCACACTCTGTAAAGAATAAATCTTTCTACTGCAAATTACCTTTATACTTCATCTACTATAGAGAAGAACGTGGAGTCATTGTTTCAAATTATCGGAAAGGAATTATCTATAGAAATCACTTTCTCCTCTCGGGAGTAAAAGATACAACTGTCAAAACTTTCGTAAAACGGAACGAGTCCCTGATATTTTAGCACACAGAATGAAAGAATTGGCTGAATGTGCGTTGGCTTTGAACGAAAATTGAAGAGATAAATACTCTAACGCGAGAATATACTTTGGATTTTTCGTGGCATAAATTTCAGTTTTTTTTTATTAAGGATGGGTTTGCTCTTGACTCTAGTCTAGGTCATAGGACAGAGACAGAGTCTAAGATGGAGCGAGCTCACCCAGAAAAAGCATGTTCACTCTTACTTTGAAGAGATTAGGGTTGTATGCGTTTGGAAACACAGACGCAGGTAGTGAGTTCCACTCTTTAGCAGTACGCATTATAAACGATGACTGGAAGCGCTTAGTCCGAATTGTTATATATTCGTAAGTGTAGTATAAAGCTGGGCTTCGGACCCCAAACTACACCATCATTATTAATCAATAATTTTTTTCGCTCGTGGGAAATATAATATTCTGCCACCACAAAGTATCTAATCCTCATTAAAGCAAGGCTGTCATTATAAGTCAACTGAGAGCTAATCCTATCAAGCTATTTCCTCATGATTCATCCTTCTGACTAATCCACAGAAAAGTCGATCGCTGGTAATACCAAGTATTTATAGGTGGGTGTACCTATATGTTTTGTAAATTTACGCTACAGTCAATAGCAAACTCAATAACAGAATACATACCTACTACTTAGTTTTTTGATCAATTCTATTCTCTATCTACAGGAACAAGTTTGTGTGATATCAATTCGGGATATAAATTTTCTTCCTTTTCTTCTTCAACAGCCACAAAAGTCCACAAATTCTCTTCACTTACCTTAATTAGTGTTTTTTACGGCTGTACTCCTTAGCTGCTCGCATGATGAAGGTTGAAGCAAATCGCTTCGTGCTACATAAAGATATATCAACTTCAGGTTTTGTTTAGGTAAGGCTCAAAGTAAACAACCATGATAGTCGGTATAACAGTGTAAGTATAAGGTTCACAGACATCACCTGACACCCTACGAGTTCTTTGTTCTGCTAAATCGGCATTTGACGGGCAATGAACCGGCGACCTATCGGCTTTCAGTCCAGTGCCCTACCTACTTGGGTGATTGACACACTCTGCGGGGTTATTTTCGCAAACTCCGTTCATAAACTCTTCACTATATAAGTATAGGTGTAAATTTTACTAGTGACCGATAGCGAAACTCAAGACTCAAGGGTTGGTGTTATGAAACAACTTTCGCCGAGGGACATAGGTCGAAATAATAACAAAAATGTTTTGAGTTTCCATATCAACGTTAGTAATTCAAACCAGCTGATCAACATTTTTTTCTACCGTGAATCTAAACAACTTTTTCAATGGAGGTTTGAGGAGGGAAAAGTTGTTCAGTTTTACGAGTAGAACTGACGCTTAACATATTTGCACTGAATTTAATAGGACCTCGTAAAGGATGTAAGGGACGGTGTACCGAAAACTGCAGGCATGATCAGTCCATGAAACTGAACAACTTTTACTATGTAGCCTATGTTGGGAAACGAAAGGTTTTTTTTTTCCACAGAAAGTCAGTCAGCTGATCGGGAATTTGTATGGGACATTTCGAAATTTTTTCTCGTTTACTAATATATCGTCTATAGAAAATTGTTGTTCTGTTTCATGGTCTGGTCATGCCTGCAACATTTTCGGTACACCGTCCACTTACACCCATTATACAGGGCGTAAGGAAAAGTACTACGTTCTTTTTAAGGGATGAACTAGCCCATGAAACTGAAAAACTTTCTTCAAGGAACATCGCTTAAGACCAATATATGAGAGAAAGTTTACCTTACATACAACCAGACTTGGTCGGCTGCTGCATTTTTGTACAGGAGGTCTAATTTTTTTTTCATATTCTGACTTATGTTTCTTGGGGAAAGTTTCTCAGTTTAATGGGCTGGTTCATTCCTTGAAAGGAACGCAGTATACTTTTCCTTACACCTGAATATAGGGTGAAATTTTACTAGTGACCGATACTGAAAACAGAGGACGGGTCGGTGATAAGGAACAACTTTTCCTTACACCCTGTATATGTCGTGTTACGAGTTGTTTGCTTCCTCCTGACTCACCGCCGCAATGCATGCGCTTGCGCACTCGTCGATTACGTACAAAGAGTATTGTGACATCACAGCTATATTCAGCGTGTTAAGCTAGTGTAGCTGTTACCGAGGTTTTATGCGAAGGTCATTTTTTTACATCGTATTGTGTAGGCTACGTGACGTGTGATGCCGGATTAGAATCACATCAACCCCTTTCTTTTCCCGCGTGAC
This sequence comes from Tuta absoluta, assembly GCA_027580185.1. NCBI lineage: Eukaryota > Metazoa > Arthropoda > Insecta > Lepidoptera > Gelechiidae > Tuta > Tuta absoluta. The sequence continues at coordinate 2,959,930 of JAQAHW010000038.1, forward strand.
TATAAGACTAGAGAGGGTTTCATGTGCCCTGGTGAATTAAATAAGTTTCATGTTTCATTTGGCAATTTTAATCGACATCCTATCACCAACACATTATTTCTAAGACGGCCCTCAATTACGCTCTGCCTACCCCGCAAGGAAGAAATGTATGTATTATGTAGGCCATCTCAATGAAAAAACAGAAAAACCTGAGTATAAAAATACCCGGTGGAAGGCAGTAATTAAACTTACTCCTCAGACAAGAGTTTGAAGCGAAAGCCCTCAGAATACTGATAGGGTGCATTCAAAGCACAACTTCCCATAAAAATATAATTCAGGAAACGTCAATTTTAGCTATACTTAGTTAATATTCTTTGATATAATAATTACAATCAACAGACAATAGCTGTTTGATGCCAAAGACAGTAAATTTATTTGTACTGTCAAACAACTACCTTGATAAGCCAAAAACGTAGTATATTTTGGCTAGGTGCGAATAACATAGACAAATTTTATCAAAACACATAACATAACAAAAGTACCATAAATAGGTGCGTGGTAGGTGCCATGTGTATTGTAGGGCGATAGGCTGACAGCCTGTCACTATGGCGATACACAATTAACTGAATGATTCTCAAATGTTTGTCAGACGTGGCGTGCACGTTCGTTTTTACGGCCGTTTACGCCCTTTGTTCGCAGTAGTTCCATGATGGAACTACGACGCTCTGCCTAGCCCGCAATGTAATATTTTAACGTGACTACATGGAAAAGCGTGAATCACGTGTAGGCAGGTAATCAATTTAGTAAAACAAGCGATTAGGTTATTCTTATCGCTTAAACTGGACGACATTATAAGACACACTCACGAGGAAAGAAACGCCTCTTAGAAAACAATAAAAGTAAGAAAGTTAGCTTTTAACTTTTCGTGATACTATTTAGGACGTCTGAAAATTCCCGGACGGATATAATTATTGATAACATAAACTTTACTTACACAAATAAAGATAGGTATATTGATAAAACAATTGACGTGTGATACCGGCTTTGCATAGCATCACCCCATTTCTTGACCATGGTAGTCGTATGAGGCAACTCAGGGACTCGAGGGTGTGTATTGCAATTTCAGGCGACAGGGTGACACCCTGTTACTATGGCGACACACAATTTTCCGAATGACCCTCAAATATTTGTCTGACGTGGCGTGAATGACCGTTTATTGTGCCCGTTTACGCTCTGCCTACTCCGTAAGGGATTATAGGCGTGATATGTGTATGTATGTATGTATGAAAACAATATAAGTTAGGGCATAAATACTTCTTGCTGCAGATTGCAAGGTAGTCGATAATTGAGAGTGTTTATTTACCTCTGTTCTAATTTTGGAGAAACATCGTATTAGCCTTGAATGCTTAAAATTGGTGTTATAAGACGAGTCATGTTCCTAAAGCGTGATTCTGATAACAAGATGCCATGCAGTATGATCTTGTTGGTATTACGATATAAAACTTCCTACAAAGCGATAAATTATGAGGGTTTTACTTAAAAAATATGATAAGAACAAGATAAATGCCAGCGAATAAATTATGCATCAACGGGTTCATAATCAAATCTTAAGAGCCTCTTTTCATGGTCTGCATGCACCTTATCAGTATTCGGAGGTCTGTCCGGCTGTCCCTAACACCCCGTATAGTTATAGTTTGACAAGTATGAAATATGAAACTCGAGTAATTGAAATTCACAGATAGAAGTACCCAAGTATCTCATCATCACCAGCAGCATTAAAAGCAGAAAGTTTCCTTTGCATGCAAAACGTAAACTGCAAACGAATTCTATTGTTCTTAAACTGTACCTTCCAGCATATTTAAATTTTTTCTCTATTCAGAATTACACGATGAAAAAAAGCAGTAAAGCTACCTGTCAAGTAATCCCGCGGGGGTGGACTTTTCAAGTGATCACACAGACTTATTTACAGCCAAGACTTGGCTATTAGTAAAGGCGCGTTAGCTTGGCAATAGCGAGTGTTGACCTTATTGCCACGGTTTTCTGTTAGGACAATACAATATTGTTATAAAAAAAAGAAAATTGTGTAACACAAATTTCTTTTTTTACAATGCCGGATTATGACGTCAATAAGTGATAATACTATCCTACATTGAATAAAGTAATTTCATTTATGATAGCGATATGTTTTTTTTTATAAATGTATGCGATACGTATATCTATAGACTATAGGAATACAATGGCACGTAAGTAATCTGTTACGCTAGCGATGTAGCTTATTTATAGGTTAGTACAAAGCGCGATAATTACCGTTTAAAAATAGTAGTTTTTGGTACCAGTCGTGACAATCTTAGCTATTGCCAACAAAAAAAGTTTTTTACGTGGAACATATCGGCTCTTTACCTGAAATGACCTTCTACTAAAAGGGGTTTTAATACGAAGAAGCCAAGTCTTAGGATGTAAGATCTATGGGCCTGTCTGGTTCTTAACAGGAGTTTTTACGTCGCCCTGCATAGCTGAGCTGTAATTAACGTTGCATTCACTAACACTACAGCTTTATAGCTTGTCGGAGAAACAGCTACATTTGCTAATTGTTTCACAAATCATTATACGGGGTGAAAGGGAAGGTGTACCAAAAACTTTGCAGGCATGATTAGACCATGAAACTGAACAACTATTTGGTAAACGAGAAAAAAATTGACCTCCCATACAAAATTGCCGATCAGCTGACTGGCTTTCTATGGACACTCGAAAAAATAATTCGTTTACCAACATAACAGTTGTTCAGTTTCATGTTCTGATCATGCCTGCAAAGTTTTCGGTATACTGTCCCTTAGACTCGGTATAACTAAGGCACATTTAGTAATATATATATTTGATTGAGAAAATACATTAAAAGATAGAATAGATAGGTACAACCATGGTACAAAAGATACGCACGACGTAGCCAGGAACCAAAGGAATTCATGTGTATTTCTTACGTATTTACTATCTAAACCAACAGATAACTTGTTAAGGTTTCAAACATTTAAGGACAGAATTGAAGTAAACCTTCAATTATAAGTCAGCAATATATTTTCCTTGTAATATCTCAAAAGGAGAAAATGGCTTTAATGCAAATGTCTGTTTTTAAGGTCGTTCCCATCCGACGCGAAATAAGTTCAACAATTTCGAAACACGTGTTTTAACAAGGAATACAAAATTACAATCTTAAACCGACCACATGTGCAACAAAAAACAAAATAATTAATGGTAAATATTTTGGGATTCTGATAGTTTTACCTGTTTGACAACCTCAAATCCCATGAAAACATAATTTAAGCTCTGCCTAGTACATTATCTTATTCATCTGTGGCTTAGAAGCTCGTCAAAATGTTGTGTAATTTAATACCACCGTAAGGGTCAAGTTTATAGCATCCTCTTTTTTAAGTGGTTGAATAAAGAGCCTATCAACAGCGCAAGAATATGCAGCTGTGGCATTTCCATAATAAATGAGTTACCCAGGAAGCCGTGGGCGGTTGTAATTGCGTCGGTGATAAGGTTATCTCGTTGGAAATGCGCAGTGGGGTGTCACTTGCCGAGATCCTGCTACGAAAAATATTCACAACTCGACATTACGATCTCGCAGCTATTTTTGTAGTACTAACAGTAAGTAGATAGGTACTAGGCACTTACGCAGCTACGATTTTAATTGGTTTCGCTTGTAGCCTTACTACGTAATGATTTTTCGTAGACTTCTGCTACGTAAGTAGTTCAAAAATTTAAAAACATGTTTAATGAATTCCTTGTTTTCGTGGTAGTAAATAAAGCATATACCTAAAGAATCACAGTGATTTGATACAAAATATTAATCATTTGATTAGCTGAATATCTAAAGTTTTTTTTTTATTATTATTTAGTGGCTTGAACAAACGTTATAAAAAAATATAAATAATGGGCTTTTACAAAGTTTACATTACAGCAATACGACCATTGTTTTCCTTTAAGTTGTCAAAAATATGTGTCGGAAGGCACCGCTCTTCCTCAAATAGATAGTCGTCTATAAATAAAGTAAACAAAAAAGGCAAATGACGGTTAAAAATTACAAAAAAGGAGTTACGAAAACAAGGTAAAAAATTACACAAAGGTAATTTATGTTATCCTAAGTAAGTATATTTAAAATTTCGTGACTGGCTGGAATTATACAAACTATTATTGCGTCTCATTTCTTTACATCAAACTCCGCAGAACTAATAAGTGGTCTGTTCCGCAGAGCGTGAAAAACCGTCATCATTGGTGCTCGAGAGGCAGTGTGAGGCGCTCAGCAAGGGCGCCAGCGACGGCGCTGCGGGCGCGTCGCGCGACGATGCCGCGGTCTTCTGCGTGGAGAATGAGCCGTGCGCCCCCGCCGTTGGCCGGTACGTCATTTCTTACACATATACAGGGTGTAAGGGACGGTGTACCGAAAACTTGGCAGGCATGATCAGACCATGAAACTGAAAAACTTTTATTAAGGAGGCTATGTTGGGACGCGATTATTTTCATGTTTCTAAAGATAGTCAGTCAACTGATCGGGAAAATGGTCTGAACATGCCTGCAAAGTTTTCGGAACACCGTTCCTTACACCCTGTAATGCCCTGTATACAATGTCGCAAGCGGAATGCATCAAAGCACCAAGTATTCTGCATCTATGTGCAAGATAGCGATTCACATTTGGTAAACACCGGTGACGCTCATATTGCTTAATTTTACTGGTTCAGAGTGCAGACTGAAAATGAAATGTTACTAGCTGGTCCAAACTATTGGCCCTGGTGGTCACGTCACGGATGGTCTCGTGACCACACGAGCACGGTCACCGACCTTTCCACGACCAGCTAATATCAACTTTTATTTTAATTATCTATCCTATAGTTCATTCAATTTCAAGCGACAGGCTGACAACCTCTCACTATATAGTGATACCCGATTTTTCTGAGACAACCCTCAAATTCATTCTCTATTTGCTACTGAAAGTTGCCCGCTCTAAATGGCGCCGGTGTCAAAAATTACTACAGTATTCTTTCACTACTTACACTGATATTAAAAACCATATCGTTTTCGTTGATCAGGTGGGGCGCGGAGTGGCCGAGTTGACTCGCATCGGGCGAGCGCTCGGGGTCCCCGGACCCTGAGCGCCCCGTGACCCGTCTGCCGCTGCCGCGCGCTCGCTGGGCACCAGCGCGGCCAGCCATTGAGCTGACGCGCGCGCAGCATGAGGAGCTCGCTACTAGGGTGAGTATCGAGCCTACTTCGCTCGTCAGCCGGAGGACGAGTTTATAATAATAACAAAAATAATAAATATCCTGGACCATTTACACAGCGCCATCTAGCCTCAAACTAAGCAAAGCTTGTACTATGGGAACTGAATAGCTGGTATTAATACTTAAATATATCATTTTTTATGTACATAAATACATACATATTTATTCTACTTAGAAAGAAACACACCCAGACAAAACACAATTACCTGAAAATTGTCTTAACAAATATTTATTCGACCACCCTCGGCGTAACAGGCAGGGTACTATCCGCTACGCCATTAAGCCAGTCAAAGGCCAGTTATTGCGAGCGAAAGGATCTCAAAATCTTTTAAAGGATCAATCTTAAAGAAGTATCTCACTACAGTCTTCTAAGCGTATTTTCTTTTATGAAGAGCCTTTCAGCACTAACTCATTGACTATGAGCACTAAAGTTTGCAGCTAAGGCATGAAAGCTTCTTAGCTTGCTGTAATGCGACTATTATCCAGTCAAAATATTAGCAAACCTATGAAATACCAAGCCACAATCGAACCTAAAGCCCCGTCTAACCTGACATGTCCACCCCAGGCCGAGGCGGTGCTCCGTCGACTGCTGGTGACGGACAACTACGACTCGGTCAGCAACTTCATCTCGCTGTTCGACGCGTACGAGAAGAACCCTGGCCCTCTGTACGAGACCTTCGAGCACTACCAACCCCCCATCCGGGCGAAGAAGCACACGTGCGTGGGCCTGGGCCTGGAGCTCATCAAGAGATGGAAGAGCCTCGATAAGGAGTTTCCGGGGTTGGCCGCCGCTACGGCGCTGCTTTCTTGTGAGGTTCGTATCGTCACAAATAAGTTTTCTTCTCACATTGTTGAAAAGGAAAGAATAAATTGTTGATGCATTCCTGGTTAAAGTCTCAAATCAGGTACGCTTCATTGAATGTTCATCGACTCGGTGTCCCACACTAAAAGAAGAAGATTGAAATTTCAACCACAGAGTAGTGTTCTTTTTTATTCTATGGATAGGTTCACCAAATCAATTATAATTTTGATGATCTATTTTCGTTTCATTAGTCTATTCCTTTCAAACCACCTTCCACTTATCCCCACCTCCTACCCACAGGAAGCAGTAGTGGACGTCAGGGAGTACGTGTCGATGGGCTGGTCGGAGCTATCTGAAGCGGAGAAGGAGCACGTCATGGTGGGGGTGTGGGTGCGGGTGGAGGGGCGCGCGGGGCTGCTGCTGGCCGACCCTGGCTACCACGTGCCCAGGATCATCACCGTCATGCAGGACCGACAGTACCCTCACACTGGTAAGCTTGACTTACAATTGAAGTGTTGCAGGCGAGCGTCACTTTGCATGTCATCGACTAAAAGATTCATATTTAAACATGTGTGTGTAGGTATGTTTATTTCGAGATTTGCGAGTATGCGAGCATGCTTTTTTACATGCTACAGGCTGCAATGAAGGCAAAATAAACTGACGTGTATCGCGAGCAAGCGAATCTGGCGTTGTAGGAGGTAGGAACTTATCGCGGAAAGAGCCCTTTACTCAAGTTAAACTCGAGTTTTGACTTCCTCCCCAAGGACACCAAATTATCATTTCCATAACTTCATTACATAATTGTTTTCCTTTCGATCGATAAGCAGGTATATCGTCTACGTAGGTTCGCTGTAGATAATATTTTGAATACGACGCAAAATATAGCAACGATAAAGCTATAACTGGCATAACCCTATCTGCTAAGCTGATAGTATGACAACAAACTGAAAACATTGAGCGCTAGTTATTTTATCGATAACATACCTATTAAACTTATGCCACTCTATTAATGTTCCGAAAGTCTTACGGCAAGATGAATCACATTGCAGGATGAGCCAAAATTTAGTTCAGTTCCTAAGTACACTGTTTCGCACATTCTATAAAAGTTATAATACCTTCACGTTGAATGCACGATATTGTTCAACCGGCCTCAAAAGTGGTTGGCAGGCCAGCGCGACAGCACCATAACCTACTAACCCACACAACTGGGGCACAGGCTTGCATTCCGTGACTTGGCGCGCTTGAGACATGGCCTTAAGTAATTTACTGCCGTAACACGGCACTAAAATTCCACAGAACAGGTATCTCTCTTTCATAAAACGTTTGAATGAGTGATCTGTACTCGCTACTGTTAGATTGAGCCATGATTTAACACACTGAGAGGTGTCGGTTTATAATAGCATCACTCCATATCTACGTACCTACCCGTCAGTGTCGTAAAAACTAATAAAGGGAGTTGGTCAGCTCGCTACATCGTGGGCGAAATACTCAGAATTATGTTATTAATAATGATCAATTAGCTATGGTAGATTAAAATGGGTTTGTCATAATGTCAACCGACTTTTCCAAGAACTATTACTTAATTTAATTACCAGACTAAAGTAGAGTGCTCATAAATTTAAAAGAACAGCGAAAGTTATATGTTACCTACCGCCATTCCATTAGTTCGAATATGTAGGTACAAAATTTTTTACGGAGTAAAAAATTTATAACAAGTTAATCATTGGGATCTATTGGACTTGTCCCATATCACTAAAATTATTATATTCACCAACTTTCTCCGTGTAAAGTCAAGCTCACGTCTGGTTAGACGCTGGTACCGCCAATGTAAGTCTTATGTGCGCGGAAAAGAACGGTCCAAAGCCCAAACTGTCTAACCCAGCCGGAGATTGACTGTACCTACTTACGTACTGACTTATACAATCGACACACATAAATCCACACATCGAACGGCTGCCATCAACCCTTTTCTGTATTCTTTGTTCTGTATTCCTCTTTTCTGTATTCTGTGGGTTTGTATATTCAAGCATACAAAGGTCGTAGTTGAAAGAAAATCATGGAATCCCTTCTCCCCCAGGCTGGTTCACCCAACAAGACGAGCCGCAATGCCGTAAGGAGTACAACTACACCTTCAATCCTCAAAACCCGTCATACGTGGAGTGGCATGAAAAGGAAACGAGAGGCGCCAATGTCAAGTGTCAGACATCTTTACTCTTCGCAGCAAGACCTTATTTGGATGGCGTCAATGTCACGGAAAGGAGGAATCTGGTTTACAACTTTAGGTAAGTAATTTTTATTTAAAAAGGTCCTGCGTAGTCAATACCAGTAACATATAAGATTGCTTGTCAACACCAGTAACGTTCAATGGCACGAAAAAGACGAGATCAGAGATCCAGAAACATCAGTCTTATGTAGGTATTTCGACACCAAGATCTACGTTCTATCGTACATTCTTACACATTCAAGCTGTTTGTTTAATTTATGTTTTTTTTTTAGTAAACTTGCAAGACTTTCTACCGTTGCTGGCAAGATTTTAACCTGCATCTTTAGCCATCACTAGTGACGAAAATTTTGCAAGTTTTCTAACCTAACACGGAAGTGTTTTAAAAATTTGTTATTCAATCTTATGTTGATTGCTTATGAATTTAAAAATCAAGAAGAAATTAAAAAGAAGACTGTGTTACGACCATGATCTTACACAACAGTACGAAGCACCAACCGTCCCTTTACTGACAAATGACAATACACTCTTCTTCCAGGAGTCTCCTATCTCGCGACCAGAAGGGGCACCTGATAGCTGGTCTCTACTTCCCCGTGGGAGGGAGAGGGAAGGATGCTCAGTTCACTCTCTTCTTCGACAATGGCACAGAGAAGAGGAAGACCAAGCATAAGTTCGCTACGTTCTTGGAGCCAGATAATGTAAGTAGCTCTAGCAGACACTAGATTCTGATATAATCACCAGTCACAATTGGATAGGATTTCATATTAAAAAAAAAACTGGGCGAATAAAATAAGCAAGCAAGCTAAAACATCATTCAAATGTATGGAGTACCTGACGTAGAACATTATGGGGTTAGGTAAACTATAAAAGTTATAGGAATGGTAGGTACCTAAGAGGGCAAAAGTTGTTTGGAGTGGCGTGCCTTTTCTAGTGGATAGAAATCGAGGGTGTGAAATAGCTAGATACCTGAGAAAACTTTTGTCTATAACTTAAGATACCTATTAAATTTCAGTAATTAGAAAGTTCTGTAGGTACCACAATTAATCGTGATACTAGCGAGTGTGAACCATTTGTATTGAAACTTGGTTAAAACGTTAATTTGACGAAACGCAGTAACATTGCACAATTAGCTGTGGCATGCTTATTTTATTCCAATTCTAACAGTGAACACGTGTACGATAACTCATAAAAATATTCTTAGAAATTGCAATGACAAGTTCTAGTGCAATTTCGTTTTAGGGGCAATAAAACGGACATGACAAATGCCAGACGCGCCTGGTGGTATATTTTAAATCAGTAGAATTCCTGTTTCGCATGTGCCAGACTACAATGAGCGATTTAATTCTAACCAATCGTATCGTTCTGTACCCCATGTTATGAAACTGCAGCCCACAAGTATACAGTTGAAATTAGACGTTTATTGCGTAGTCGGCTAGCCATTTTGGTACCAGGAATACCATTATGTTGCACTGACTACTCAGTCCATTCGTGTCAAGGAAACGTGTAAAAGGATTCGTGCAGTAGAATAGAACGTGTGATACGAGCAGCGGCGTATATGAATTAAAATTCCTGATTCAAAAATACGCCTCCCGTATCTCATTATGAGCCATGACACCGTTTATGTTCGACATACTTTCCTTCAGACTCATCGTTTGAAACCGAAATGATTCATTATTTCCCGCTTTATTCGAGAAGTTAGCTCGTTTTTGAGAACCTAATTCATGGAAATCTGATGAAACTTCTTTGCCAAAAGCAGTCTGAAAATATGTCGATGAATAGGACATTAACTACAATTTTCTGCTGAATTCTTTATTGTGTCGGAGTGAACTGAGGCAGAAAATTATAGACAGACATTGTTCGGTCTTCAGAAACTGTTCTACTTAGTTTCATTCAAATTATAACTCTGTCTGGCACATTATAATTTTAAAATAAGGATGGAAAAGGTCAAACATAAATATGAAACGTTCAAAAACTTACCTTTTTTTTCTACTTGTAGTATTCCTATAACATAAGTAGGTACAGTCAAGCTCAGGCTGGGTTACACAGTTTGGACTTTAGACAGTTCTTATGCCGCGCGCATAAGACTTACATTGGCGGTTTGAGTGTATAACTTTAACCGGACAATAGCCGTAACCGTACTATACCAATCAATGATCATTACTGAATAATATTCACTTAATTTTAATTTTTCCACAGATACCACCCCAACTCCGCGAAGAGATCGAACTCTGCAACGGCCAACTGAACTACAAAGAGGGTGAACTCCAGAGCATTATCTGCAAGCTGGCCAGGGTGCTCCATCACCAGACCTTCATCGAACAGCTGCTGGAGATAAACGAGGACATCTGCCGCCTCAGTCTCTGACCACAAGATGGCGTCGATGACAAAATGGCCGACGCCGCGAAAGAAAAACAAAACATCGAGGCTTAATTTTGTTTCTTCTTTTTAATTTTGCTGCTAGCGCTGCCAGGCTTTTTTAGGTTGTTTTTTCAACAATTTGCTGACTCCAGTCTTATTTTTTTATGGCAGACGAGTCAAACTATTTGTTCTATTTCATTTGTAGCCAGGATATTCTTATATTCCTCGCTCGTTTTTTCTTTTATCTCAAGTATATCTTAGTTTATTGTAAGTATATTTTATTGAGTATACTGCATTTTTATTATTTCGGTAAAGGGAAATTTTTCTGCAAATTAATTTTTTATATTACTTTGTAGTTAAGTATTTAAATAATTATTTGAATTTTTAACATATTGATAACTAATAATTTAATTTGGACTATATTGGGTACAAGGTTATTTTATTATGTATTAAATTGTATTAGTACTTATTTTATTCACCTTATTACACTATTGTTTGACAATTTTATTACATTTGTTTAATTTGCAGCCTAAACCAAAGTAGACACGTACATACACAAACTTCACAAAAGATTTTAAAGTTGTAATTATTACTTAAAGTTTATGAAATAAAAGTCAGTATTTTACGATAATAATTCACTAATTTATTCTATGATCACACAGGATAAGAATTTGTTGGTTCCTTTAACGCTAACATCAAATATGTCTAAAAATATGTTGGACTAAGTTACTATTGTAATGGATATACAGTACTTATACAGATTACAGGGTGTATAGGTGCCATCGTCACGTTAAAAAATATATACGGGATGTAAGGCAAATCCCTTCTGATTACTTCAAGGGTGCATTCTGACAATGGAACTACACAACTTCCCATTAGAAAATACGAAGCGTGAAAAAAAATAGGCAGTCAGCGGATTGTGATTTTGTATGAGAGGTCAAATATTTTTTATCGTTTACTGACATATTTTTTTCTAGGGGAAAGTTGTACAGTTTCATGGTCTGAATACACCCTATCTGTATTCGGAGGGCTGTCCGTTACACCCCGTATAAATGACAGTGGATATTGCCGTCTTTTTCGTACCACAGTATTGGTGTCTGTCTGTCACTTAGCATTCTTTGTACGTGACCAACAGGGATTCAAATGAATGAGCGTATGATAACGAGACCAAAAAAACATCGGTCAAAATAAGTACAAAAAAAGTTATCCCATATTAAATCAATCTATTGATAATCATATAATCAATTTAACATAGGAGGCGATTTTTTTTTGGCATATTTCGACTAATGCTTTTTGGGGAAAGTTTATCAGTTATGATAAGTAGGTACATGGTGGAGGTACCTACTACTACCACAACCTAGTCTATTTAAATACACACATTCCCATCATTGTAGATACACCCTGTATGTATAGACATTTTGCTGTTTTCTTTGTTTTTACGTATGGGAAATCTAGCAGTTTATTTCATTTCTAAAAGCTACCAGTTTCATATAGTTTCAATAAGGAAATGAAAAAAAAAGTAATATTATAAATTGCGTCCCTTACATGGCTAAAGGCAAAGTCAATCGAATATTTAAAAATATCCTATCTTAGAATTTATAGTTTCTGAGCTTTAAATAAAAAGTTGGAATTTTGAATGAAAAGGTCGATGGTAAAATGGTAGTTTTCATATCTAAGTGTTAGATTAGCTGCGCACAATTTATCGTCTGATGATCATTTATTTCTATAGGGTGAAATTTTACTAGTGACCGAACTGAAAACAGTACGGGATGGTGATAAGGAGCAACTTTCCCCGAGATACATGTCGAAATATGAAAAAAAGTGGACCTCCCATACCAAATTGCCTCACTTGGTAATTTTTAATGGGAGGTAAATTTTTGTTCATATTTCGACTATTATCCCTTGGAGAAGTTGTTTGTTATCACCAGCTAGTTCTAAAACTTCGGTATCGGTCACTAGCAAAATTTCACTTTATATAAATAGATATGTTCCAAAATAAGTGCGTTTTTAAACCCTAAAAAGCTACCTGAAATAATACAAGTCTACCATTTTAGCAAGCAACCAGGGGCAAAGGCAGGTGTATAAAAATTAAAACTTATAAATCAAACAGTTTATTGAGGAATGGGATTGGAAAGCACCTTCCATTTTGTGCCACTGCAGCATTTCGGAGGTGAGGAGTACTGAGAAAATGTCGACTGCTAAAGGAAATACCAAGTAATGGGTAGATATAACGATATGGGTAGTCTGCATAGTTTTTATTTTAACTCAAAGTAATGAGTATGAGGAAATAAATTTCAATCTATTTCTTATTGCCAGGAAACAATGAACTGCATTAGTTCTATAACCTTAAAACTTGTGAGACGCATGGCGAAAACGGCTTTCGTTTTAGACCCTAGACAACGGTTTTCTTCTTTCGTGTGGGACACCGAGTCGACTAACGACCCGATGAACCTTGACGGTCTGTCCTTGCTAGAAATATACTTAGATGTGATGTTTGTGTGAATAACCTTAATGTGATGAGATTCCATGTCCTTCAATATAAACCACGGACGATATAAACTACGCTCAATTGTTCATCGGGTCGCTGACCCACTCCAGAAAACTAAATAGAAAATGGGGAAGAAAACTCAAAGCTTATAGCAGATGTTTGCAAGCGCGACTGTGCCCTAACGCACCAATAGGAAGTAACTAAACTTTGATTTTAACACAATTTTGACCAATCACAGAAAAAAGGCACAGACGAGAGTGGCGCCATTAGTTCCCCAGTTTTCTACCTCATTAGGGTAAAGATTTCTTTAGCAGTCAACATTTTCTACAGCTAACAAACAGTTAGGAAACAAATTACAATCCTAAACTAATTACTGAATACAAATTCTACACTACAATTTAATACTTAATTGGTGCATTTAACATAAGTCAGGAATTAGTAAATCGTAACCCGTCTTGGTGTACAGCAAAGATGGCGAACTGAACATTTCAGAACCAGATTATGCTTTTTTGACATTTATTAATCTTCTCCAGAATAAGTTTTTTTTATATGGTCTTCTATTTAAAGTTTGCCAGTGTCAGTAGTTGATTAGATCCAGCACAGCTACTGTTAGCCTCAGTGAAGGACCTTAAAGCCCTGATATACGCTCGAGCACTTGTCATAGAAATCACAAAATGAGCCGTACGTAATTAAAATAAAGGTGACACTGGCTAGAATGACAAACGACTCACGACATGATCGCATGAGAGCCGTTTGTCTCGGTAACTGATTCTAGGCAATGTCATCTTTATTTCAATTAAGTTCCGTTCATTCCGGATTTCTTTAAAACGTGCTTTTGGTGGCGCTCGCAAAAACGTACGTTTTGTTTGCGGCAGCCCAAAATGATGTCACCTAGATGAGGTGCGCGGGTCGGGGGCGGGGCGTGCATGCTGATTGGTCAGTGGTCGCGTCATCTTATAAATCACAACTAACTAACTAGTACGATCTTACATCGGACATGATCAGACAGGCACGTATGCCGGATGCACCCGGATCGTTGGGCCAAAATCGTTTCCGAACCTTGAGAACCTCAACACGGGTCTCGGTGTAGAAGTAGACTTCGAAAACGATGGCGCGACGATCTTCATACATACTCAAAAGAGTGGACGAATTTGGCACTGGATCGTAAAAAAATTAAGACCGCGGGGGAGGCCTTTGCCCAGCAGTGGGATCTCTCAGGCTAATAATAATACATCAGATGATCAGACTTATAGGTCTGATGTGTTGCTAGAAAGTATTCGCCCTTAGCGTGCCGCCTATCAGGGTTGGCTGCAGTAGTGTGATGGTGTCATCTACAGGAAACCGTAGAGCATTGTCTTTTTACATAAGTCCCCCTTTATCTTAAAGAGAATAGTAACTAGAGTCGCCTTGACTCAAGAAGTTGTAGCAACATACAGAGAATATGATTGTTTAAGACATAAACCTTGTGTCTCTGGCATATGAGGGCCTATGACCAACCAGAGTCACTTGACAAAGTGGCGCTAATAAAATCAAATCAATTCTTAGATAACGTGTTTTTTTTTCATCGCCATCTTCACAATACCACTAAAATTGATATTTTACAAGTAACTAGGCACAGGACATTTGTTCCTTAACTCCCAAGTGAGCTAAATCTTGCTTTAACCTATTCTATTTCATTAAATTATAACAGAAATCAACATTTACATACTAAACACTGTCCAATTTTCATAAGCAGCTTTAGAATATAACTTGACATTCCGATTTTACATATTACACCTTATGAATACTTAACCTAAGAATCATGAAACCACATCCATTAGACAACCAGAAAATGAATAAATAAGAAAAATAAAACTCAATTATATAATCTAAAAAGAAGATATAAATATTTTACTTATAATTTCAATGAAAACAGAAAATCTGACCGGCATATTTAAAACAATACTCAAATGAAAAAAAGCTCTGAAATAGCTATTAAATGATACCTAAGTCTAGAAATTTACAAACTACGAATTTGAGATACGACGGAACCCGGCAAAATGGGGCATTCCTAATTCTCCTGTCAATTTGAGGCTTGCACATTATCACAAAGAACAAGATCGCAATGTCTTTTTTTATTTTAGGAGCGACAGAGGAATGAGAAAAGTATGAAAAGTGTAGCAATTATCATTACCAGATGATTTGCTCAGTCAAAACTCGCAGGCGTTACATGTATAAATTATTATTTTATACTTTTCTGATTTGGTATGCGGTAGCGACTTCACGAAAATTACTAGCCATTTATAGAGGACATGAATTTTGAAATCTTACAAATAAACACACTGACATATTTTTCAGTCATTAAATACGAGACTATAATATCGCTTTTCAAAGTTTTCAAACTTTTGCAAAAAAGAAAAGCTCTACTTTTGCATTACATTTAAAGAAAATGCCTTCACAAACACATCATTTTAGACAGCACAACGTTTAAATCTCATCTGTTCTAAATCACTATCTTTTCTCTTACTAACCTAGCTTCCATTCCATCAACGTTATTTATAAACTAAAAATTTTGTTGATAATATTAACGATTCATTTGCGTAAGAAAGAATTTAGTTTTTAAACGACACTATTGAAAAAATAGAATAAAATGTCTACTTCATTACCGTGGCTTGTTCAGTCGCTACCGCCCGCCGCTGTCACGCTCCAGTGGAAGATCTTCAGTTGTCGTGTTGTCTGTGGGACTTGTGGTGCTTGTGTCGGTGTCGCTGCGGGTGCGAGCCGCTGTAAGTCTCGCGGATGTTGCCGCTGCCGCTGCACGGGAGAAATGTTTAAGATATTTATTTATTTCAACAAACAATAGTTGTAAGAGAGACAGGGGAATGAGGTTTGGGAGCCATGTGAATGATACTTGCGTTAGTTTGGCAGTATGTTATAAGAAATTCTGGTATAACCACCCATTTAAACAAATGGTGCAAACAAGAAATTGAGATACCATTAAAACTTATGTCTGGTTTCAAATTCCTCATTCGGAGATTTTTAGAATATCGTTATGAATCGAATAAAATTAGATTTAGGGTTGTAGGTTATGAAGTAGTATGAATCTTACGTAGGATTGAAGCATTATAAGGTACAGTAGCACAAAATTAATAAACTTAAACCCGTTTAAAATTATTTTATCGGGATGAGTAATGTTGTACAAAATCCAAAAAGTAAATGTAAATACAAAATGAGCGTGATTTTATTTACCTAGATGGTAAAGGTATTTCAATAGCGAGTTGCTGACGTTTGGGCGGAGGGGACAGTTTGACAGGAGTTGCAGTTATCTCGCCACTACTGTAAGGGAGATAAACGTTAGGCAGGGGAATGAGGTGGGCAAGAAAGTGAAAATGAGGAGGTTAATGAGGTTAGATTTTTAATGGGTTTTTCAAATTTGTTGATAATTTCAATGCAAAAAGAAACACTTCTCAATTATGTGTCAAAACAATTTATAAACTCAAAATAAATAAAGCATTTCACTTTATGAAACTCCTTGATATATTTATTATATTATAACACGACGCGACGAAAATCTAAAACACAAAATGTGTGACAAAATAAAGAAACCAAAAAGAATATTGTACACCGGACCCAAAAGATATCACACCATACAAATCCCAACTCATAAACAGAGAATGCATGAAACTACAATTTTATCATATAATAGCAAAAGCAAACATGCTAAAATGTGCTGTTCATGCTAGAAATAAATAAAATATTTAAAAATTATTTTCTAATCTCTAGCAAAATGTATAGAGCGAGCAAAAATAACAAATAAATAGTGTAAATATATACTACTTTAGTAGTAGTAACGCCTCCTCCAACATCTGGAACTAACCGGAATTTTAAAGTAAGCAACCAGATTTTAGCATAAGTTACAAACTTCGCAAAGATGTACTTGAATTTAATGTTTTTAAATGTTATATTAACTATAAATGAATCCCAGTTTAGGAAAATACGCAAATATAAAGATTGAGGTGGAATATTATTTCTATTATTTCAGCAAAAAACGCTTATGACTTTTAAATTATATATCTCTAATTATCTTTTCCTGTCATCACGATGAGTATAGACATAAAATCTGCTGCGTCGGATGCCTAATTAAACAGCGGTTTTTAAACTTTCATGTTGTCTATTCGCGAAAATAAGTTAGTAGAGTTCCATTTAAAGTACGTTTTTGCATATGAGTAAAACGGGCAGATAGATGGCAACTATCACCGCGTTTTTGCATGAAAGTAGAAAGGACTAATGACAGTATCACTTGTCCCGGTGGATAAAGTAGAGTAAGCGGTTTAAAAATTCCGATACAATATAATGATGATGACATGTTTGTATTAGTCTATTAATATGGTTTAAGTGGCGTGTAGACCTAGTTACCTGGTTCTAATAGGCGGGCTGGCGGGCCCCCTAAGCGGTCGGCGAGGCGTCGGCCGCGCGCGAGGCTCGCGGAGTGCGCGCTCCTCGGTCAAGCTGCAAGGAATGTGCGCTAGCTACTACAGGTGGACCGCTACCAACAGGGCAGGTGGAAATTCTGTGCTAGGTTTCAAAATTTTCTATATTTGTTCTGTTTTTTTCTTTCTGTGTATGTCCTAGTACCTCGATCAAGATTATGCTAAGTGGGAAATACAGGGTGAACTGAAAACTTTGCAGGTATGATCAGATCACGAAACTGAACAACTTTTACTATGTAGCCTATGTAGGGATACGAAAAAAAAAGAGTTTTCATCATTTTTTTTCGTACACCAACATAATCTCCATTCAATAAGTTTCCCTGCAAAGTTTTCACTACACCGTGCCTTACTATATGTACTCTTGTTGCTTTAAGTAACATTTACCAGCCAGAACGGTCCATAGATTTCCCCCTTTTATAGGATATATTTGCGTTTGGCAAGCGAGTTAGCGGCGCAGGGCAAGATTACACACACAGGGAACGCTACTACTACTACCCGCTTTCTGAATATTATATTTAGTCGCCTTATACGACACCTACGCGTAAAAATAAAGAAGAAAATGTATTACAATTACTTATTGATCTTTCTTTAAGCAGAAGTTCCACCTTGTCCTCCCATAAAATAAAATACACAGAAAATAAATATAGAAATTAAAAGTTGAGCCAAGTCACATGCCAGCCAAACTAAACAATCTACGAGGAAGCAACTTATAATTAAAAAGAGCCATTCAAAATTGAAAGTAAAAGAATCGTGTAAATTGAGTTATTTACAATTTAGTGTCCATTTCCCAAAACTGTATACGTAATATTTTATCAAATATTCGGAAAATATATTAATTCTGAAATGAGAAGGTCGGAGCTGAAAATCAGTGCAGACAGGTGGCCTTTGGTAACCTGTTCTGCAATAACTGAGCCATAATTTTCTTTTCACGTTTTTGTCTTTTACAGAGATAATATTTACAATAAAGGCATTATATTATTATGATTATTAAATATTCGCCAATATCAGAAACAAGGCTGCCCATTTAAAATGCGTTTCTGACTAGTTATAAAACACATATGATAGGTACACTGTTTCAGAAAAGACTGAACAGTTTCTGTAACTAAAGTTTGTATTGCCCAGTTTTTACAGTTCCTCAATGTTAGAAAACTAATTTCCCTCTTTTCATACGACAATGCCATCCATTTCAGAAGGCATTAAATTGCCCATTCATAAAAACAACATAAGTGAATTTCAGAAGACAAAAGTGCTAAGTTTTAGAATACATCGTTGTCGACAAAATTTGTCGACTCGTGCGCGCGCAACTTCACAATCACAATGAATGACGCGTGGGAATTCTTTGCAGTGACGTTAGCGACGCGTGATATAATGCAGTGACAATATTTATCGCGGCACGCATGTTAGCTAGGCAGGTAGACATAGCCTTGGTATAGAATGTAGTGGACCATGCTTACCATGTTTTTCAGGAATATTCAAGATAATTATGTATTTTCTAAAGTCTTACCTAGCAGTAGATGGCGCGGGCGGCAAGGCCAGCAGCGCGTCGTTGCGTCGCAGCGCGTGGGCCGCGTGTGCCGCGTGTGCCGCGTGGGGCGCGGCGTGGATAGCGCGGGGCCCGCGGGAGTTCAGAGCGTGGCCGGCCTTTACTTGGAATTCCCTGGAATTCACAACATTTCATCCTGCATAATCGTCCTACCCTTGGCACATACACACGGTGCGGTACACAATTATCCCTTAAAGTTCAAGGCTTAAACTATGAATTAATGAATGAATTTATTTAATGAATTAATGAATTTATTTATTAATCAGTAAAGTATTCTTAAAACTAATACATAGCTCCACAAAATCACTATTCGAGGTTTGTCCGTGGAATGACGATTTTTTCCCTAGGAATATTTCTCGCAATGTGGAAAAAAGGCTAATGGGTAAGATAAATCAAAATTTAATGACCAATGATTTTCGGAAATGTTTATCAGGTTCATCCGGTTGACCCTTTGAAAGGACCACAGATTCCAATAATTATTTCTTTATAGTTCTTATCTTGATAAAAAGGAAGCAAAAAATATGTGCATTAAATAGTAATCATTTTGACTTGGCCGATGGCGTAGCGGATAGTACGCCTGCTACGCTGAGGGTCGTGGGTTTGATCCTCACAAGACACAAATATTTAAGTAATTTTTAGATATTTGTGTTTAGTCTGGGTGTTTGCATAGTATGTATTTATTTACAATATAAAAGTATATAAGTATTAATATCAGCTATTTAGTTCCGCTGTGTGAATTGTTCAGGATATTTGTTTATTTTATAAGCATAAATGTTGTCGCCGGCTTAGAATTGCCGTGTGATGCCGGCTTAGAATAGCATCACCCCATTTCTTACCCATGGGTGTCGTAAGACCCGACTAAGGGACTCGAGGGATGTGTATTGCAATTTTAGGCGATGGGCTGACAACCTGTCACTATAGTGATACACAGTTATCTGATTGACCCTCAAGCTTTTTTCAGACGTGGTGTTAATATCCGTTTTACGGCCGTTAACGCTCTGCCTACCCCGTAAGGGATATAGGCGTGATTTATGTATGTATGTATGTATGTATAAATGTTGTAAATTTTGCGTTCTCGGCATCAAACGAATTAAGTCCGTAATACAACGTTGAGCGCCAAGACAGACATAACTGACGTATTCAGTAAAACCGGCAAATTAAAATGGGAGTGGGCCGGTCAATCCGGTCATGTTCGTCGGATGCACCCGGATCGATGGGCCAACATAGTCTAGAATAGTCACCAACTATTGGGTACCGCGTCCCGGCGCCTAGGTAGACCCCGGAAACGATGGCGTGACGATCTCAATGCCTATGATAAGGAGTGGACCGGGTTGGCTTTGGAGCGAAAGAAGTGGAAGACCACGGGGGATGCCTTTGCCCAGCAGTGGGATCTAGTAGGCTAGTTATAATAATAAAATTTGCACACTCATTCATGAATGTAATTAAAATCAATAATTGTTATCCTTGAATTTATCATGTGACTGTGACGAAACCGCAATTACTTCGCCCTTTCCGCAAATATTATCAAAATTACGACACCCACATTTTGCGTGTGTGACGAAACCACATCGCTTTCACATCATTAAACTTTTGAATTATTCATGTTTAGAATGGCGGCACAAAGATTTTATTTCGGTCTGTACAGATTTATTTACTTCACTTCAACAGCCACAACTGTGCCGTGTGATGCCGGCTTAGAATAGCATCACCCCAATTCTACGCATGGGTGTCGTAGAAAGTGACTAAGAGATAAATTCGTCCAGGGAACAGGCAATAGCATTCCCTGCGAATGTAAATCTTGCATTGCGCTCGCCTATCCGTCTGCCTAGCGTGGTGAGTATGGCATTACGCACCAATAGGGAAGACTCATGTCTAGCAGAGGACTGTTGTGGCTAATGTGTGTATGTAATATAGAAGCAAAATCGAGAGATTGAGAGTTTGTGTGTGTATGTATGTTTGTAACCTCTTCACGCTCAAACGGTTTGACCGATTTGTATGAAATTTGGAACATAGATAGAGTATAACCCGGATAGTGTTTCACCCGCTGCCACTCATTTTCCCGTGGTAATAGTTGTTTTCCTGCGGTAAAAAGTAGTCTATGGGTTATTCCAAAATATACTCTACCTACCTGTGTTCCAAATTTTATTTATATCGGTCAAGCCGTTTGAGCGTGAATAGGTAACAAACATACATACACACACACACACACACACACACAAACTCTCAGATTTATAATATCAGTATGGATGGTCGATTGAACGTACCCCAGAGTTTAAGTTTGTCGAAATAGTTCTTTTGCTGGGTGGTCAGAGGGTTCACACGGCGCGTTTCTGCAGTTTGCATACCATTTGACATGACATTGTCACGTCGATTACCTGTCAAAGTCGTCAGTGTTGTCACGTCGATTACCTGTCAAAGTCGTCAGTGTTGTCACGTCGATTACCTGTCAAAGTCGTCAGTGTTGTCACGTCGATTACCTGTCAAACTCGTCAGTGTTGTCACGTTGGTTACCTGTCAAACTCGTCAGTGTTGTCACGTCGATTACCTGTCAAAGTCGTCGGCCTCCTCCTCCTCGATGTTGATGAACTCCTGCCTCTCCTCGTTGTCCCCGGAGTACACGTTCTGTTCGCGCTCGATCACGTGCGCGCGCTCGCCGATGTGGTGACCTGCGCGACCAACAGACACTCATACAGATAACGGGTCAAGTTATGAAAACCAACTGGGTATAAGCTGGTTAAAAGGAGGAAATTTTAAAAAAATCGTCATCAATAACAATTAATCCAATATTCAGTTGCTATTGACACTCACACACTCTTGCGGGGTAGGCAGAGCGTAAAAGGTTGCAAAAAACGGACAAGTCCACCACGTCTGACAAATATTTGAGGGTCATTCGAAAAATATTTGAACCAAATAAAAAAAATGTATGAATCAATATAAGTTCCTTATATTCAGTCAAATACAATAATTTCTACATATCTAGCAAATGTACGACGACACGTAGACATAAATAGGTATTCATACAGACACCGGGTCAAGTTTAGAAAACCAGTACCGAGAACTGGGCATGAGCTGGTTATACGGAGGAAATTTCACACTTTCGCAGTCACACGTAAAGACTGAAAATACTGAAACGAGGTTTAAACAGATAGGGTTCTATTCCGAACCGAGCGGCGACTGCACATGCTATCGGGCGCCGCTGGTTTCGGATAGTATCCCATACAAACAGACGTCGGCCGGCGGTGACCTGCACCGCGACAAACAGATATGCCTACAGATACCGGGTCAAGTTTAGAAAACTGGGCATAAGCTGGTATGGATGGATAATAAGAAGGAAGTTTAAAAAAAACCTATTAATCCAATATTCAATTGCAATTGACACACACACGCACACACACATAAATCACGCCCATAATCTATAGCGCGGTAGGCAGAGCGTAAAAGGTTGCAAAAAGCGAACATTCTGACACCACGTCTGATAAATATTTGAGGGTCATTCAAAAATTTTAGAACCAAATCAAAGGAATGTAGGAATCTATATCAGTAGTTCCTTTTCAGTCAAATACAATCATTTCTACATACCTAGCAAATGTACGACGACATAGACATAAATAGGTACTATATTTTAGGCTCAAACATTCAACAATAAAACTGACGCAAAAAGTAATGGCATGACATCATGACACTGAATGGAAAGAAGAGTGACACTCCTATGTGGGCGAGGCACAAAGTAAATGAAATAAATATTATGAAACACAATTTTATAAACATACACATATCACGCCTATAATCACTTGCGGGGTAGGCAGAGCGTAAACGGCCGCAAAAAACGAACATTACCGCCGTCTGACGAATATTTGAGTATGCGCGCGTGTGTGTGTATGTGTGTGTGTGTGCGTGTGTGCGTGCGTGCGTGCGTGTGCGTGCGTGCGTGCGTGTGTGTGTGTGTGTGTTCGTATATGATATGTTAAAAAAATACTCATCAACTCACCAATGGACATCTTTTTAGTGCCGGTGCGTGAGTCCTGCAGAGTCTTGCGGGTCTCCTTGATGCCGTTCGGCCCCACCTTGGTACTACTGGAGGAGCTGTAGATCTGGAAAAATTACAAGCAAATTAAAGCATGTTCAGTAATTACAAGTTTGTACAATGATATAAAACAGCCATTTGTAGCCAGCTCTGGGAGAAACTACAAGAAGCTCACTCTAGTTCACAAGCAAGCAAGACGCAACAGAAGGTCTCAACATATCCGCAAGATGGCGCCATGTGATAGAACAATAGGACTGAAACGCGGTATCCAAGTATTTACCGCGCGCTACATATACACAACTTTCAATCTTATCCAGGTGGATCAGTCGGCCCCCTGGCCACAACATCCAGCCAGGCAGGGTAGCTACCATTTTCCCAGCAGCACCAGGAACCCTTCATTCTGCCTATTAGCATTACTCCTGTCAACTGCCATAAGCATGTTTGTTATACACCAAAAAGGCATTATCCAGTTATGACAGCATAGTTAGTTTGTTCCCAGTTTGGTTACGACATTACAGGCTGTACTGCCTGATTGTCCGAAAATAAAGATGGTGCTGTGCTTTGGAGGGCATGTTTAGCCATTGATCCTGGTTGCTGTCTATGATTACTTAGACCATGGTCTTTACACAAATATGTCATAGATTTACTAGTAGTTTCTTCTTTTTCTTCATGGTCTCTCAATTCTGAGAATCAGGACCACTTGAAAGTTGTCTCCATTCCGAGCGATGGTAGCTATTATGGACAGCTCAACACATGCTCAATGCATTTTACTGACCACAACAATCTTGACACTGTCTGACTATTGAACTGCAACCCTGCTCAGGGCATGCTTCTCTTCCACTCGATCTAAAAGAATTTGCTTCTCTAAACTATGCCTTGTCGACCGCATGAAACATCCAAAGAAACCACGTAAGTCACTTCACAATGTCATGCTCACTCATTATGGACTTATTAGTTCTCATTGCAGTCCATGGTATTTGTAATAGCCTCTTACAAGACCCTTGAAAGCATAGATAGTTAAAAAACTATGATACCAGGGTTCATAGGGTTGTTATATGACTAGGTGTCCCACACAAGAAAGAAAAGAGAAGAAGACAGCACATTTACTGTCACCACCATCACCACTATAACTTTGTCTATTTTGGACTAATTAATTGCATGCTTGAATAATTTCATTAAAAATTAATTAGGGATTGTTAATGTTCCCTAGCAACAGACTGAATTATCAACCTCAAAACATAATACATTCAAAACTTTACTTTTGTTATCATATTACTTGGACCAGGCCACTCAAATAAACCAAACAATACCAATGTATTTTACCAGATATTGAGCTATCAGCTGAGTGAGCTACCTACTTTATTTTGAAACTTGTTTATAATTCTAAAGCTCCGCAGACCTCCCAACCCGAGGAAGAAGAAATTCACTTCACTTCACATCCTCTAGCAAACAGTCCACTGTTGGACAAAGGCTGCTCCAATTGGGGGGTATTTGTCCTACTCACCATGCTTGGTATGTAGATAACTCGAAATTATGAAAATCATAATTTCTGTGGCTTATAAAATAGAATATCAGATTTTTTACTAAATGTTTATTTAACCTGTGGTTTCCCTCCTGGCCCATTGGACATGACTACTGTGCTGCTGCTGAATGAACTGGCCGCCCCCATGCCCTCCATATCACCTGCAAACATTCAGTAGTATTAATAAATATTTTAGTGAGAATAAGTAAATCATGTAAATCAGATATTATTTTTGAAAACTTTCAAGCACAGGCAGAATGATTGAAATTTTGCAAGTTTTCAAAACTTTTATACTTAACATGAGAAGTGTTTCAATATTTGGTATTAATGACAGATATATCATAAGGCTGAAACTAACAAGCACAGAAATTGAAAAGATATTAAATTCTTCATGTAAATATGTGCCTCAGCCAAGAATTATATCCAACTAGCTGGTACCTGCAAACTTTGTTTCACTAACTGAACATTATGGTTAGCATACCACCACCAGTACCAGTGTTTATTGCCTTTGACTAACTAAACTGCATCCAGGGCAGTATCTCTCATACTGTATCTGGGCTCCTGGCAGCCTAAATATTCTATGTCTATTCATGTTTCCCGAGGGAATGAACAGTATTTCTTTTAATTTAATTGATGTGAGGAGAAATTAGTCCATTTTATTTAAAAAATATAGAACTCTGTGGTGTGTAGAAACTTCATTAATAAAACACCTGCTTTGGTTTGTTTACAAAAAGATATGTACCTATCCTTATGAACTATAGGCACTGCCTTGATAGAAACATCCATTAAGTTTCAATTGCACACTGTGTTTATCTAATTCGGAATGTAATATCTTACCAGAAAACAGTCTATCAAAGGAAGGCATCTGTGGCATAAAAGGCATCAACGAGGACCCATGTCGTGGCCCCCCAATGGCAAGGGGGCTCCCGCCCATGGCCCCCATGCCCCCCATCATGCCAAACGGGTCCGAGAACAGGGAGTTCATCATGTTGTTCATCTGTCGCATGGTCCTCATGTGCGAACTAGAAAGAAAATTTTCCATTGTCTTCACAAAAAAAACGACATCACATGGATATGTTTTCTCTCGATTTTTCGGACAATCTGATGGCGTTATGACTTTTGCAGTGTTTTTACAAGGACATCATGAATAATTCTTTAAGATTGTAGAAAAATATAGCAGTGAAAGAATCAAAATAAAGAGAAAATCTTACCCAAAAAATGGATCATCCTCCACGTCTCCCATCAACGATCCAAAAAGAGACATGTTTTCGACGAAAAGGGTCACAGAAAAGAAAAGAAAATAATGTAAACTTCTAGAAATAATGTAGATGGAAAAACACTACCGCCACAAATTTTTGCAATACAATCGCGTGTTTTCGCTGTCTGAAAAAATCGAAATCTCTAGCAAGTAAACGCCAGTCGCGAATTTCGGTCAATGGCGAACTAAAAAAAAAAACTGTCAAAATTTGTGATACCAGCCCGCGTTTCTTATTTTTAAGTAAGTAGGAAAAAATATTGAAATGGCAACACTAGTATTCTTCACTGTAAAGATTGATTTTTATGGCGCGGAGTTATTTTAATTTATTTTAATTTATTGACTAGCGGCCCGCCCAGCGGTTTCACCCGCTGCTACTTACCAGTTTTCCCGTAGAAATTGGATCTTTGCCCGCTGTAAAAAGTAGTTTACATCTTTACTCCGTTCCAGCAGAAGTGACTCAACAGGACCATGTGCCAGCAAAAGCGGCCCGTCATGTTAAACAACTTTTAATTTGATGCCGATACCGTATCTCCTGTAGTTTAGACACAGAATAATAACTAGTAACTAGTGGTTTAGATGGGATGCTGGTGGTCTGAAATGAAAAAAATGAAAATGAAAATGAAAAAAAAAATCAGGTACTCCAGATCCTTGATGACCATGTTCTAGTAGTTTCGGAGTTTATCGATTACATACAAACAAACAAAAAAACAAAAAAACAAATAAACAAATCTTTCGTCTTTATTATATTAGTGTAGATGTAGATTTGACTTTATGCATTTAATTTACATGGGCGGACTTAATGCCGAGTTATAATAAAACCAATAGGGTATGATTTAAGCTGTCGTCAATTTAAGTAGTTTTCTGTTTCCTTAATAATAGAGTTTGCCCCCAAAATAATAGATTTGTCACCAAAATCTAGTCATCAAACAATATAAAATCAGTTCCACGAAAAATTACCTAAAATCATGGAGATATAAGGTCTAGTACCAAATTAATATTTTTGAATGTATTTAAATAGGTTTGTCCTAAGAAGTATTGAAGAAAATTAATTTAAAGTGATCACCAAAATTTCAAAAAGTTTCAATAAAATTAGGATTTATCACCATCATCGTTTCAACGAAAACAGTCTACTTACTACTTTACTGGACATATTATGCCTCCCCCAAGGAGCTTAACTCCCTCAGGTAAAAGCAGTATTTCGATAAAATTTCTGGTAGGATAGCAAAACAAATAGTTCTCGTGAAATAGTCAACATCCTATTTATTAAAAAAGGCATTTTCTAGGCAAACGCGAATCATCTTAGACCTCATCGTCACTTTCCATCAGGTGCGATTGTGGTCAAGCGTAAGCCTATACCACAAAAAAAAGATAATGCACCCTCAGCAATGAAATTGTCGCGAATGAAGTAAAGTTGCACCTCGCTGCCCGCGCCACGCATCGTATGATCCTACGACCCATTGCTGAGGTCTGATTGGTAAGTTTTTAAAGCGCGTCAATTTGGCTCCGTCTATTTGAATATTGTTTCGTTCATATTGACAATTGATGTATTAATTTGGTAGCGAACAATATTATTTTGATAACATACTGAAATTAAATGTTACCACTGTATTGGTGACAAAATAGCAAATTTAAGGGAATCGCTGTCTGGGAACGAAAATTGATTTATTTGGTGACAGATCTACCATTTTGAGTACTAATCTATTATATAAGTAACAAAACTATTATTATGAGAACGAAGTGTAAATTAAATCAATGCACCACAATTTCTTTGGTAATCCATCTCTTATGTTACACATTATATAAAATTAATTTGGTGATGCATACCTGGGAACACATTTGTTTATCTGAGAACGAAAATATTTCGTGGCGATAGATCTCATTATTTGGTGATACTACGTGATGACAAATATAAATGTTGGTGACAGAAAATATTGTTCCCAAACCAATAACAGATTTTGTAGGTGATCAGAAAAATTATTTTTACAAATTTATAAGGATTTTATAGAAAATCCGAGGCACATTTAATAAATTCCAACCCAAGGATAAGACTCCGCAGCAAAGTTGTTCAATATTGTACAAGCCATTGCACATTATATTCAATGTAAATCGTAAACGTTGACTACGCGACCTAC
The DNA here is from genome assembly GCA_027580185.1 of Tuta absoluta. Classification (NCBI taxonomy): domain Eukaryota; kingdom Metazoa; phylum Arthropoda; class Insecta; order Lepidoptera; family Gelechiidae; genus Tuta; species Tuta absoluta. Next base: position 2,988,002 of record JAQAHW010000038.1, read on the forward strand.
TTGTCGTATGATATTTGGTAATGTGCATTTTTTAGTGTAATAAAGACTTTCCGTGGTATCGGTCGGGTTTTACTTATATTGACAAATCTATTATCTGATACACCGTTATCACATGACATCTGACATAATCTACGTGCTGAGAACATACAGTCCGGCACATTTTGGTCCTTCGAGCCGGATATGAACCAGCGACCTATGGCTAAAGAAGTGTAAGACTTTCCGTGGTATCGGTCGGCTTTTACTTATATTGACAAATCTATTACATTCACATCTTGCATCCTGATACACCGTTATCACATGACATCTGACATAATCTACTTGCTGAGAACATACAGTCCGGCACAAATATGATGGGCCGTTTCAGCTAGAACATAGACATCGAGGGTCTGGACTGGAGTATTAGAAATGTTATTTCTCCAAATGCGTTTTTTAGACCTGTGCTATACACCTAAATCTTAATTTTCCTAATCACGACGTTACAAAACAATAAAAATATCTATCCTACAATCCAATAATAAAAACATTCAAGGGGCAAATTTTATCTATCATAATCGTTTAAATAATATTCATGTAGCGTTTTTACTCACAGTTACGTAAGCCACAGTGTACTGAAATCACCATATTGTTCAACGTCATCTTTCAATGATTAAGGGCGTCCGCTGCGTTTAGCGGATGCGACGGAAACTCACCCCGCGGGCGACGAGTGTCCGTGTGACGGAGCACGTTGTCATTTTAAAGTACTTAGTAAATTTCTTCTCATCTTCTCTTAATAACGTAAACTTGGATACAAATTGTCCACACAACAATCTACATGTTACATATTGGCTGATTGGCTGTCGCTCTTGTCTACGTCGTCTTTTGGCTAGGTAGTAAGTGTCGCTCTTGTCTACGTCGTCGTAAGTATTTACTACCTAGCCAAAAGATAAAGATATAGTTGTTGTTGATATACATAAACAAATAATCCATGATATCGACTGTACACTGTACACGAGATCAAAATTGATAAGCCTGAGGGGTCAAAATATGACTTTAATATACACTTTAAAGAAAATATACACTTAAAATTGGAGCGTAGATCATGTACATTACACTAGTTTTTATTTCACTTCAATACATGCAGTATTTCGCAAGTTATGACGAAGAGAAGTTTTACACTAATTTAGAATTTCCGAGATTACGCGCGCTAAGACTGTGACGTCACGGCTCGGGACAACTCGCGACCGCAACACAGCGCGCTGCAAGTTTCGGTGATTTTGCTCGATTTTCTTCGTTCTTTCCAAGAAATACTTTATATGGTGTTTAAGTGAATGTAATATAAATATAGTGAGTAAAATGGAAGCAGGATTTGTGAATATAATATATCATGATGAATAAAGATTTTACCGCTGCCGAAATTCGTGGAATAAAAATGAAAATGTATAAATTAGATTTGAGCAAATGCAACTACTCGTAACCTAACTACGTGAGTACGTCCATTATGTAGGTAGGTATACTTGAACATTAGTTTGTGTTAAAGTATACCTACTTTGAATCAGGCCTATTGAATCAACTTTTTTTACGGCCGTCATCCACTTTTTTCTTATTTTTGGGTCCTTAGGCACATAAAAGATTTTATTTGGTGTTTTAAAAGTGGAGTTTAAACATTGCGGCACAATACAGTATTTCTCTGGCATTTTATTTTATAATATTTAATTTCACTGCGCGACGGCGTGCGAGCGTAAGCGCGACTGCCGAATGACTCGAGCTGTGACGTCATCGGCTTGTCTGCGCTCGCCCGCGTTTTTAAAAACCTTCGCCCGAAACTACACACTTTGAACATAAATATCTCGGCCATTTTTTGAGATATTGAAAAAGTAAAAACACAGTTTTTCTCGTAATTTATTAGACATTAAAAGAGTCGCTTAACTTCAAACTCGGATAAATCCATTTTTGAGAATGTTCAACATTTTGGTATCAATTTGAAGTAGAAAAAAAAATATGTTTGATGATTTTTTCAATTGTAAATAAATCCTAAGATTGCCAGAGAAAATAACGGTTGAAATCAATACATTTTAACAAAGCAGGATAAATCCTTGGTACCACTTTTTTCAAATGAAGTTAGATCCATATCGACCAATCAGAAAATTGCGTTAATTCAAAATGGCCGTCAGTTTGCAATAGAAACTGTGTGGACGCTGGTGTTGTCTTTTTATCAAATCTGTACTAATCCACACCACGTTTTTTCAAATGGAGATATATTACAGTATCTTTTAACAAATGAAGATAAATCCAAACTAAAATATATTTTTTTGAGCAAACGGGTCACAGATCACTATAAATGAGTATTTCATTTTAGTTTTTTTGTAGATTGTTGCCATAATAAATTTTATTTTTCGTTTAAAACATCGAGGTGTCATAGAAATCGATTTTCATAGAATATCACAAATTGCTCTAGCGTGGATCTATCCAAGTTTGAAGTTAATCGACTCAAAAGTAAAACGCACCATGGTTATCCATTGTACCGGCGCGGCGGCGGCGGTGCCGCGAGAGGCTGTCCGTCACAGGCGTCTGCGACGGGTTAAATTTGTCCGCGACGGACACCCTTGACCGACGCCCGCTTAACGCAGCGGACGCCCTTAAAGTTTTTTTTTTTTTTTTTTACACAGCTATAAAAGAAGTTCTAACTGATACTTAAAAGGAAGGCCTCCTAGAGTATATAGTACCCAATATACTCTAAGCTCCTCTCAGCGTTCTCCTCACAGATATGTTACAGACTAACTATAAGTTCTCCTAATTGTTATAAAAAAAAGGAAATTGTGTTAAACATATTTCTTTTTTTTACAATGACGGATCAAGACCTCAATAAGTGATAATACCAGTCGGTATTATCCTACATTGATTTAATTTAGTAATTTCATTTTCCTACTTTAACGTTATGAGTAGATTTTATACATAATATCTAACACATCTTTCATACAATGCCTTTTTGCAGCATTTACCATTTTTTGAGTTATCCAAATAAATCTAAATTATCGTTAAAGAAAGTTTGTTATAGCTGCCTAAAGATGAGTTTACCACTGTAAGGCAAAATTTAACATGACTCGTAACTTTCACTTAGAGATTCATACCCAGGATCTATAATAAGTACGACATTCTTCAACGCTAGTATTATTCTAAGTCTATGTTATTCTTTTATCTATCTAAACTCGTCTCGTAACACTGTTATTTTATCACTAAAATATTCATGAAATTAAGCACGACCAAGTAGAGGTAGGTATCTACATTATTTAGTATCGCAAAATAGAAACAAAAGTTCAATACATAAAAATTGTTCAGATTTTTGGCGAGAGATGTCGCTGTTAGTGTTTAAAACGTCATATTAAGACGTGGTGATCATGGGGTACGTGCTGATACGTGGAATAATTATTATATATTTGTTGACCACAAATTCACACAATTTGTCAAACAGGATATTTTATTTAGTTGCCATCATAAATGCATTGTAAAAATACGAAACTTAACAATTATTAACGTTTACAATGTGGTAAATTCAGAAGTCAGTTTTGGGTGCTTTGTCTGCGAACTCCTTGACCCTGGGCAGGCTGTAGACGGTGTCCTGCAGCTTCTTGAAGGCCGGGAACTTGGTGTCCAGCTCGGGGCTCTGCATTACGTACTTCAGGGCGTCGTAGATGCCAGCGAACACGAAGTCTGCCCAGGTGAGCTGGAGAGATACAGACATGAAACATACAGGGTGAAAAGAAATTCGAGGAGTGGAAGATTGCGGGGGAGGCCTTTGCCCAGTAGTGGAATCAAGTGAGCCTATTAATTATAATTATTTTATATTAATTAAAGTTATTCAAAAATAGGTTCTAAGTAATGTGGTAATACCGTACCTTTCCACACGCAAGATGGCCGTTATTCTTGGTGATAATTTCGTTAAGTTTGTCCAGCATCCAACCGTTGTTCTTGATGTTTTCTTCAAACTTCTTCTTCTTCAATTCTGGGTCTTCTTCATACATGGAAGCAACAGCCTCTGAAAGAAGTTAAAGAAGATACTAAGATAAGTGTGTGTGTGGTATTAGTTGCAAAACTAACTCGGTAGATGGAGCCGTGCCACGCGTTACTGGCATTAAAGTACACATGCAAAATTTGCGGGCAAGGAGCAAGCTGCGGTAGCCCAGATGGAAAAGGCGTCGCCACTAGTAATGGCAAAAACCGCAGGTTCATCCTGCCCGCGCCTGAAAATTTAGCAATTTTTCAAAAATTGTATACCTAACACGGGAAGTGTTTTAAAATTTGGTATTCAAGTGTGTGAACGTACATACATACATACATAAATCACGCCTATATCCCTTACGGGGTAGGCAGAGCGTTAACGGCCGTAAAACGGATATTAACACCACGTCTGACAAAAGCTTGAGGGTTAATCAGATAACTGTGTATCACTATAGTGACAGGTTGTCAGCCCATCGCCTAAAATTGCAATACACATCCCTCGAGTCCCTTAGTCGGCTCTTACGACACCCATGGGTAAGAAATGGGGTGATGCTATTCTAAGCCGGCAATCACACGGCGAACAGTGCAGTGTGTGAACGTTTTGAGAAATAAAGACGTTGTCTCGATTCCACGTTACTTACTAAAACGGCTAATTAAAAATAGCAGTCATATTGCGATAACTTAGACAAGGATTAGAAACAAAGTCCTACATGTACTATGGTTTTGTTTGCACTCACTGTGCTATATTATTTTCATTTATGAAAGTCCTACATAAATTTATACGTAATACCTACATACTCTATTCAATAATGTTTGCAGCATTTAGGTACCATATTTGAATTAAGGCGAATGTAGCCGTGAACGGCATCGACAGTGGCTCCACTTCACAAAACAAAGATTTCTCTTTATACAAACAATCTATCAGAATGTCCGTTGTTCAAGTTTTTAGTATTAATACATACATACATACATACATAAATCACGCCTATATCCCTTACGGGGTAGGCAGAGCGTTAACTGCCGTAAAACGGATATTAACACCACGTCTGACAAAAGCTTGAGGGTTAATCAGATAACTGTGTATCACTATAGTGACAGGTTGTCAGCCCATCGCCTAAAATTGCAATACACACCCTCGAGTCCCTTAGTCGCCTCTTACGACTCCCACGGGTAAGAAATAGGGTGATGCTATTCTAAGCCGGCAATCACACGGCGAACAGTGCAGTGTGTGAACGTTTTAAGAAATAAAGACGTTGTCTCGATTCCACGTTACTTACTAAAACGGCTAATTAAAAATAGCAGTCATATTGCGATAACTTAGACAAGGATTAGAAACAAAGTCCTACATGTACTATGGTTTTATTTTGCACTCACTGTGCTATATTATTTTCATTTATGAAAGTCCTACATAAATTTATACGTAATACCTACATACTCTATTCAATAATGTTTGCAGCATTTAGGTACCATATTTGAATTAAGGCGAATGTAGCCCTGAACGGCTTCGACAGTGGCGCCACTTCACAAAACAAAGATTTCTCTTTATACAAACAATCTATCAGAATGTCCGTTGTTCAAGTTTTTAGTATTAATCCTTAAGTAAAATACTCAATAAAATATTCGCTATGAAAACCGGCACGAAAATTCAGCGAAGTTTGGTTGCTCTCATAAGAAAAAGGAACTTACTCAATCTGATGTCATTGAAGAAGTCCACAGCCTGGTCAATCTCCAAGTCCTCCTCAAGATTGGCTCCGGCGAGTCCAAACTTGTGGCCGAGGTACCTCGCAATGGATATGCTCTGGGCATACTCTTTGCCATCGATCTCCAAAACTGGCAACTGACGGAAGGGATAGTCTAAAAAGAAAAAAATTAAAAATTAGCTGCTTTGTGGGTTTTTTGGTTTTAAATATCATCCCTATTCTAAACTATTTGTATAGTGTAGCATAAGTAAGTAAAAAGCAAATTAGGGAGGTGGGGAGTTCCCATCCCAGTCTGTTTAAGACATTGCAGTCTGAAACACCTGTTTGCCCAAAAAGAAAGATCGTTCCGTGCTTCGGAGGGCACGTTAAGTCGTGAATCCCGGTTGCTGTCTATGATTACTTAGACAGACAGACTACTACTGTAGGTGGTTGAAAAACTCTGATACCAGGGATCTACGGGTCGTTGGACGACTCGATGTCCCAAACGAAAAGGAAGAGCAGCAACTTAGGAACTGAAGGGTTTCATGTGAATTTAGGAACATTTTGCCTCTTAGACGCTCCTGAGGCAAAATAGTAAGACGCTTATCATTAAGTAAACATGAGGTGTTCTAAGCTGGTGATAAGGGCCAAAACACATAACCGCGTTGCGGCGCCGCGCCGCTACAATCGGCAGTGGCGCGGCGCCGCAACGCGACGCTAGTTCCAGCGTTATGACGTCATACTTGTTGACAATGATTTAGTTTGTTTCTATCACTCTAGTTTTTTTTTTACATATATGTTTTGATAACCCGCGTAGTAGTTCTTCAAATGATGATATACTCATTCTTAAGTAGACGAAAAACTTATTTTCGTCTATTTTTAATGTTTTGTATTTTCGAGAAAAATACTCGCCATCGGGATTCATAGCCTTATTGAATGGATGTATCCAGTATCTTCTTTGTCGTTTATTTAAAACAGAGTAATGTCTTTTTCATAAAAAATAAGCAATGAGTTTCTCACGGTCCATAGTCCACAATCAAAAATCACGAGGAACTGGAAACCCTACCATACGACAATAAGACGCTTTATTTCGCGACGCCGCAACGCCGCAACGCGAACTGCCGATTTTAGCGGCGCGGCGCCGCAACGCGGTTATGTGTTTCGGCCCTAAACGAATGTTATATGTTATTCAACATTTTGCCTGCGGATTTACATATATGTCGCAATAAAATGGCAAAATCACAAACACAGCCGTATTCCCAGGAATTTGGCCAAAATCATGACAAGATTCTGCCATCGATCGTCCGCCACAGATCTAGGAATTCGGGTCAAATTTGGAATAAGTCCGAATTCCTAAATTTTGTCAGGAAGATGGCAAAACGAGGTTCTAAAGGTAGTTTTATTCCAATTTTGTGTCGTCATTAATTATCGAGCGCCACCGAATTGCACACGGACAAACATTGATAGGTTTTTGTTGTGTTAGTATCCGTTTTTCGATTTTGTAAAAGAATTAAAAATAATAAATTGCAAAGACGATATATTGCTAAATTAAATTTTACATAGATTGAAACAATAAAGAACTCCACGTCTGTTAGTGATTGTTTGCAAATTGAAAGGATTTTCAGTAGTTTTGAAGATTTTCTGATATATGGCGAAGGATATTAAACCCATCTAGAACTTTTCATTACAACTATGCGCCAATCATTTTATTAACAACTTTAATTTAGGAATCCCTACAGGATCAATACAACCACAAAACCATGAAAAAGAATTTAAAAATAGTCAAGACGACTTAATATATTTGGAAAAAATTACTTTTGAACTTCATTTTGCAATATTTCTAAACGAATTTAGAAAGTCAGCCAATATCCTAGGAATTTAGCTGAAGCCATATTCCGGCTTTTGGCAATGGACGAATTCCTAATTTACTTAGGATGGTATTTAACTGTTCCTCAATTTATTCTCGTTTTTTCCAACAATTTTTCCCATTGTTCCATCAAAAATACTGATTGTGCACAAAAATATGCTCACATAAATATTTCTTAGTAAGCTCCTATTTAATGACTTTTGCAAATATGGAAAACTAATAATGCACCTAATTTATTGAAGGTACATTTTTTATTAAAGTTTAACTTCAAATAATGTACTGCAAAGTATATTTAAATCAAACACCAATTAAATCACAATGTAGTTTAATTTACTACAAATTATTACCTAATAAAGTGTAACGCTAATCTTAATAGCTATTTTGTATTAATCAGTCTTGAACCAAAATAAATCAAAATGATAACAATAGTCTTTACTTTCACAATGTTTAAGTTGTCATAACACATAATCAGTTGAGTTTTTTTATTATTTTTGCACTAATAAAGCGCGTTTTGCCTTGGAAGGACGCCCCCGTTTTCTTTTTTCGCCAATAGCTATGATTTAGGCTTCAACTGGTAGTTTAATTTTTTATAAAACTTGGGAACACAACTGACAAGACTTGGCAAAATAACTGTCCAGTGAGTAAAGGCAAATTTCTTGAAGTCATAAATTTTGCCCGTTTTGAACATTACTAGATGTGGATTTTTCGATTAAGTAAGTTTTTTGTTGCGTTGTCATTGCTCTGTGGTTATTTCTTATTTGATCATTTGTGCCCATTTGTAAGCTAATGTCTAATCGTAATGATTGATCATCAAATGTTACCATTTTAAAATTTTTGGACCACTGCTTGGTCATACCAAAAACAATAGCAAGAAATCAGGAAAGAGGAATTCGTTCTTCAAGAGTGTGGCTAACTTTTATGCTCGTATTGAAAGCTTCGAGTGCATTGTATCTACAATGAATTCCGAAGCGCCTAGGTACCAATTCGGGTTTTGTATTACCCATTCTTCCTTGAAGTAAATAATAAAAAGCTCTTTGGGAGTTATATTTGTTTAAAAATGCTGCTAAAGCGGTGTTAAACACAACCGGAGAAATGTCACGGAATGCAAAGTGTAAATATCTTGTAGGAGATCTTTCTGTAGACCTTTTCCTACTAGTTTGACAAATTGTTGTTGCATGTTCTTTTTAGCGTGAGCCCAGCACATTTTGATTGTAGTCTAAACTCCAAATACTTCCAGAAACGCATTTTGGATACTCTTGGCATCACAAATTAATCATTTGGCTGCAAAACATGCGAATAAACAGTATAAACGCTTCTATTGTGCTCTTTGAAAAGCATTTTATAATTAACTTTTTTTCTGTACTAGAAATGGCCAAACACAAAGGATAAAACTTTTTTGTTTTATCAGTAGTTTACGACCACTAATACGGGGAATTCTTGCCTTACAATCTTATACGTAGCGTCTGTGTGTATATTTGTTGCTACTGTTGATAACTTTTGCAAAGAGTTTGTACTGATACTAAAGCGGAAAATCACTCATATACGTAGTAAAATATCACATACGGTTCATTCTCATCTTTAGGTATTGCTGAATTATCAATTAGCCTTTTATCAAGCTCTCCCAAACTAATAATCAAAGGCCCGTAAACTGCGCGGCGGCGATCGGATAAGTAGTTGTTCAGCTGCTTTATTGTAGGTACAGTGATACCTGGAGTCTGATTTAAACGGTGCAGTATACCTTCGGTTTTAAATGCAATGATAATAACTTATTTATTTCTTCTTTTGGCATTTGACAAATACCTACCGTACTTTCTTTGACTACTTGTACTCTCGTGATCATGATTTGCGTCCAAGTGATATATGATTACAGAATCAGAAGTGTCCTCGAAAAGTAAACGTAGTTGTGATGCAAACGAGCTTTCACTTGATTGCAACGATAGTACTTTTTTATACCTTCTGCAGTGCTGCTTGCATTCTTCAACAACCATATTTTTTGATCATACACCGCCTTGATTGATACCAATACCCAGGATTAACCTGCACTTGTTTTCTTTTTAACTGATGGTTCTTCCAATTAAGATTCACTTTCAGAACATTACACGGCGGGAACACCTTGATTTTCTGTTTGAAGTGTAAATTATTCTGGCTCCATATTGAAAACACTAGGAAACCCTTTAGTACACTTGAAAATAAGTACAATAAAAACGTTTTGTTCGATATAATTCCTAATTAAAACACGACATTACTCATTTAAAAAAGTAAACATCTTCGGAGCTTACACGAAAGTAGTAAATAAACAAACTTTAAAATACCGGTGACGTCGAACGTGTATTAGTTCTTCAAAAACAGTTATTAAAGTAACATTAACATTGTACAAAACTGTTTAAAATATGGGTACGATTTTATGATTCGTATTAGATACTTTGTGTATCAATTTGGAAAAAATGTGCAACATTAGTATATTTTGGGCAAGAATAATATAGCTACTGTAATAATAGAATATTTGCTGCGCGTGATAGTAAAAATGTGTTACATATCAGTGGAAATTTTGAATATGTTTGTCGCAACAAATTTTGCTAACAGAGTAGTTAAATTGTGGCAAAATAATTTAAAGGGTTTTAGAATAATATGTTAGAGGGAAGAACATATGTGTACGATAAGATTTTTGATGGAAGGTTTAAAATTATCCATTTACTTATATTTAATCTATTTATTACTGCGACTTCTACCATCTAAAAATAAGGTTGATATCTTTACCTAATAGGTAAGCTAGGAAAAAATAAAAAGCTAAGTACCTAGGTATCGTATATTTTCCACCTCTGGGAAAAATTCAGTTTCAGACTACCTACTAAGTTTTTCAGCACATTTTTCTGCAATTCAACGTAAAATCATTGTAGTTATACCCTATCATTCATTATAATTATTATTCACATAAGGCTCGGCCTTGATAACTATATCTACCTACATATTATTATTAGATGAACAACACATGGAGATGACGAAATGCCGCCCCGCCATGACTTGCTAATTTAGATAAACTGAATGACAACGCATTTTTATTCACTTTTTGCTATATCTGTCTGCGTCGAGATAAGTTTGTTTGTCAATAAAATAACGGAAATTCGTCTCATTTAAAGTATATAATGTTATCACCTACGTAAGTCAGCCATTTTATGACTTTTTTATTATCCTTAAATCATAAAAACTTAAATTTTCATATGTGAGATTTGACGCTTACCCGGTACCGTTACCTTGAACAAGTTATTTTATGCAATATGCATGTCTTATACTATACCGGATGGCTGGAAATACTGGAATAGTAACGTCCAAAGACTAAACTTAAATGCCTTACACTGAGGGGTATCCGAAATAATCCGAATGACCCCCATGTAGATGTAGGTACTTATGTACCGCGATTTTTGTAGTTTCCGAGTTCTTTAATTTTTAAAGTTGTTTGGGTAAATTTTATTGGGAGGCTATTTTCCTTTTTAGAAAAAAGGTCTATTACAGAAATAAAAGAAGAAGGAAAAATGTCCATCACTCGAAATTTTCACATACAACTTTTAAATTTGATTACATATCTCGGAAACTACAATAAATCGCGGAATCAACATGCGGGTCATTTGGATACCAATTAGTAATAGGTATTCAAATTTTGTCTTCGGTCGTCACTATACGGACCCGCCTGTGTATACTTATAAATATACAGTGGTACCTACTTAAGTTAGTATACGATGAGTAAAACTCCTCAAACGCGAAATCTTATCAAAAATACAAGTGTTTATTGAAAATAAACACTCTACAAGAGAAGTATTGAGTAATAAATTTATTCTTATCTATTTACCTATGACGACCACACCTCTGAAAGCCATACATGAGTATATTCTGCAATGTGAATTACCTGTAGGTATGTTTACATAGGTAGGTACATAGCCCTAGGCGTGGGGTCGAATTTTAAAAAATAGGAAGAACAATCTTTTTTCATATTTTGCTTGCTTATGGAAAAGTTGTAAATTTCCATGACCAATGGGCCTGCTTTGTTTACTTCTTGAAACCACCTTGGAAAAGATGTAAAAAATAGTACATTGTTGTCGAGGTATGGAAAATAAGACTTTGCTGGACGAGTATAGTTTGAAGTCCGAGCCGCAGGCGAGGACTTCAATTATACAAGTCAAGCAAAGTAATTTTCCCCGAGGCTTACATAGTGCTTTTCTCAAAAAAAGGCTAGGAAATGAAAGATTGTACTTCTTATAAAAGTTAGCTAGCGACCACAACACAACGAAACAAATAAAAATTTTAAATTTTCCCACCAATTGTAATTTTTTTAAATAAATTCGCCTGTAAGGCACAGTATTACGTAATATTCAGCCATACTAAATGTTTAGTTCATTCTTTTCTTTTTTAATTCTGGACAGGCAAGGGTCTTCACATCATACAGCCTCGTCTTTAGTTACCTGTTTCATACAAAATTACGTTCCGTTTCAATGAGAGTCATCGAGATAATTTTGAAATCAAATTATGTGGGTTTAGCGTATAACGAATTTATCTTAATGGACACCAGCAAAGGATTTCCATACAACTTTGCTGGCGTGATCTGAGACGTGACAAACAATGTGAAACTTCGCGGTTTCTTTTTTTGAAAGAAATGAACACATTTCCTAGCATGTTTGAGAAATAGCTATTTACAATATTTCTTCTAGGGGCATTATGGAGAATAAAGGCGAGTGTAGTCATGAACGACCTCGACAGTGGCGCCACTTCACAAAATATTTTTTTTCATTATACAAACAATCTATCAGAATGTCCGTTGCTCAAGTTTTTAGTAAAGTTAGAACCACGAACCTAACAACTCGATGAAATGTTCTTTTCTTCTTTTTGTCATAAATTTTACTATAGCGAATATGTTATTGAGTTTGCAGGTTCTAATTTTACATAAGGATAATACTAAAAACTTCGAGTAACGGACAGTCTGATAGATACGAAAGATTGTTTGTATGAAGGGTTTCTTTTTTGGAAGGAAAACGGAAAAAACTCAGAGGAGCGATTGCACTATGGCACTTCAGTATTGTATTATGCTAAGTCTATGACTATGGCATCTAGGCCATGGATTAAGGCAAAGTATGTGATATGTCTAACTTTGACAGCTTTTCAAGTCAATGGAATGGTACAACGCCATCTTTCGGATTTGCTGCTGTGAACTTTGTAGTCAAAGGGTTTTGGCGTATAGCTTCCTCACTTATTACAAAATAGTTGCTGGACTTACTGGGCTTGACCTTCTCCCAGTTCTCCCTCTCAATGCGCCGGTCCTCGAACTCCTGCCCCCCGTACGAGAGCAGCAGACGGGACGGCTCAGCCAGAGCCTTCACGTTGAAGTACGTCAACACGTATTTCGGCATTGTAGCTTCTGAAATTGAGAAATACGCGGTCAGCCATCGACGCATAGATTTAGGTGGACCACAGGACGAAAAAAATATCCGTGGTCCACCTGGTGGACCAATAGGTCGATTACGGGGTTGAAGGGATTGCGAGATTGCGACAGACTTAACCGTTTGAATAACCAAAAGAAAATCGCGATGAAAAGATCAAAAAAAAACATTTTCTTTCTGTCATTACTTTCGACTTAGATTTATACGGTATGACCTCTAATATAAATTACCTCGAGAAAATAATTTGTCTGAAATTAGTATTTCAATATTATTTTTTTCATTCGAATAAGAAGTCGAATTTCAAGTTATAAAATAAATGTTGATTAAACTTCAATTTTAACAGACTGTACTTGTTTTTTTGTGAGCTGTACCAATGGTAGTAGTAGCATAATAAAAAAGTGGTCAAATCCAGAAATGGTCTCCATTAGAAGTGTTGCGTACAAAATATGGTCGAATCCAGAACAGGTCATATCGAGATAAAGTCACTATGGTCACTGAGATGCCGGCCGGCATGTAAAACTAAGTGGCGTACGGAGGTTCTGCACCTTCATACATACCTACTTTATTTTTGTAACCATAAATCATCAAATCAGAACACGAACATAAATCGATTTCCACCAGATTTATTTCATAAATAAAGAATAACTTTTAGGGTACTCACATGTATTTTTAAAATTATAGCGCGCAAATGGTTCACTTCACACCGCGTCTGACGTGCGTCTGACTGACAACAAACTGGCTTGTGGTTGTGGCATAAGAATAGATAATAATACTGGCGTATAGAAGCGAAACTCCTTTGTCTGGGCCCCAAAAGCCGCGCTTTAAACACCTACTTCCCCCCGCAGCCCGTAACGCCCCGCACTCTCCCGCGCTTTAAGTCGGGGCTGTCACGTGCCAATAATTTTATTCCAGACTAGCGGGCAATCAAGCGGTTGCGACCACTGCTAACAGTTTTCCCGTGGGAACAAAATATTTACCCGTTTTAAAGTCTTACCTTACCATTTTATTGTTAATAGGTAGGTAATATATTACAGCCTACTCTTGTACTGGCTTATCAGTATGTATTTAAATACCTTACCTCACCGAACTATCTACCTACTGCGTGGTATTGACGGACGATCTAGGTTATTCTCGCTCGGCACACGGCACAAAGCACACCGCCACCACGCCGCCGCCTCCGTTTGATACCTACCTATTCGCCGCCTCGCCGATTGACCAAAATGCAATAATTTTAAAAGATTTGCGATGAATATTAATTGTTTGTTATACCTATTCAAGGATTTCTTATCAAATGAACTTTTTGTTGCAGTCCAGCGGTGTTAAGTAGGTACCTACTTACCTACGTTAAAAAACATACCTACGATACGAATGCGCTTATTTATCATTATCAGCTAACAATGAATTAGGCACCTAGGTAGTTTAAATTAGAAAATGGAAACTAGGTACCTACGTAAGTAAAAATAGGAGTACACACAACAATTACGTATAATAACGAATGGTAGGTACCTAGGTATTTACTGTAAAATCATAACTTACCTTGGCTCATCTTTAGGCAAATTAAAAAAACTTAGATGCGAAGTCTTCCTCGCATCACTTTTGCAGCCATACATACACACCACAATAATTCGGCATTGCTAAATTTTTCACAAAAAAATGAAAATTCGACCCGCACGACGAACGTTTCCGCGGCGAAGCGCACTCCCGACTGAATTGTTCGCTAAGAGACAGCCAGACGGATTGACCTTGAGCGCGTCTGGAGCGGGAGTGTCATCTCTATGTGATTTCTACTCTATGGTTGTGGTACACATTGAATAATTGTGGCGGTTATAACGCGAAACCGGACGGATGAAGGCCATTGAGATAAAAAGTTGCGGACGATTCTCACGAACGCATTCTTTACGTTCTATGAAAAATACTATAACTCCCAAGTTATAGTATTTTTTTATACAGTCTCGTTTACGTTCTATGAAAAAATACTATAACTCCCAAGTTATAGTATTTTTTCATAGAACGTAAACGAGACTGTGGGCAGTCTCGCCCAAAATAAAAGGACCAGTAGACTCGTTTTTTTTTCATTAAATGAGAAAAAAGAGAAATGAAACAATTTTTTCGAGACTGTAATTGTTTTTCGAAGGAGAGGCCTTAAACAGAGTCTCTTGCGGCTGATTTTTTTCCAAAGGGTCGGTCTCACTATACAGTGGTCATACGTTACTTGTTATTCTCAATGGGTATAATGGGACCGACCCTTTCCAAACAAAACCAAAACATCGATAAACATTGCGGCGCAGCGATAAACATTTGTGTATTCAGCGACCGATGGAAAACGGTTTTTTCTGGAAAAGATTGTGTTTTTATTTAGCAAATGTTGGGGAAAGACTCACCTTTAAAGCAGAGTCTTTTGCGCATGTTTGTCCCCAACAATTCCCAAACAAAACAAAAAAATAGGCATTTCATCAGTTGCGGAATACAGAAATGTCTGTCGCCGCGCCGTATATCGATGTTTTGCTTTTAGTTTGGACACATCAGCCGCAAAAGACTCCTAGAGATGTGGTTCCTGACACTTCGTAGCGATTACGTAAAGATGTAACTTGATTTACCACAACACTACAAAGGAGGGGAGCACAATGGGAGCACCTGGCCAAGGATTTTACAAGTATTCTACGTTGTAGGTACCCAAGTTCCATGCAACTGGCGTTTTGCTCTTCCAAGAGGGAGTGTTGTAAAGTCCTGCGCCCTACTGAGTTTTGGAATGAGACTTACTTCACTACTTCTAAAGCCGAGAGACACATTCCCAACAAAACTAAAAAGGTAAGTTTGGTACCTAAAACCAAAGGTACTCCTAATTTCTCCTTTTCTAAACAAAAGTTTATATATTTTCTTTACAAAATGCTCTACAAAAAAACTTCTGAATGAATTGGCCTAATCGACGAGCGATAAATATGAATTTATAGGATAAAAGGATAATCACTAGCGATAAATAGGATTTTTTTCCCATGCACCTAACCTAATCCACCACTAGTCGCGATCTGTATGGGAACGAGAGGGAGAGGCTTCGGATGTTAAAGTGAAACAAGTAGGTATTTACAACAAGTTTCTACATTATTTATTGATTATTTATATTTTTAAATACATATTAAAACCAGACTGGACACCTAAATTTCACGTTACGATACTACTGACGGAACACTGAACTTTCACTGAACAATCCTTAATTTAAAAACATTTCATATACTCGGTGAGTACCTATTCGATAAGCAGAGGACTCTTAACCTAACCACCAAAGATGTAGCCTAGCCGTGGAATGACCACGCAGCTTTGCCACGATATGCTGTGAACGCCAGATCTTGTAACCCGTTTCTTTGTTTTCCTACAGTGGCTGGTGACTGTGAACAAGAAAAAAAGTTGAGGTTAAGGTGGGTCGTTTTTCATACAAAATTAAAATGGACCTACGTCTTTCGAGGAGACATAATAATAATAAAAAAAACTCGATGGGAAGTTCCGTGTAGATAAAACATTTTCGCAAAATAGTAAAAATAAATTGTAAACCATAAGATTTCTCTATTAAAAGCGATTCACCACTTTACGCCAATAAATGGCGTTTCTGGTGCAAAAATTATTAGATTTTATTGTGGACGAAATACTCAAAAAGTAGTTTTGATCCAGATAAAGTTGAGACACAAATGGAGTGAGCACACATGTAAGTATGGCGCAGAACTCTAATGGTAGTCGCAACTCGCAAGGCAAGATAGGTGAAGGTGAACCTACCTAAAACGTCTGAAATATATTTTAGTATTTACCTTTTCTAAAATCATATCTCCATGCGGCGCGTTGCTCGTTGGTGCTGGTGCTTCACTAACTTGCTTTATGGCTTGGTCCATGTTGGGCTGCTCTGGATTATTCGCCGTACTATCGCCTCCAACGTCTTCCGGTATTTGCTGCGTGGGAGCAGCGTTGGTTCTCATATTACTATTCGCGGCGTTCAAATTTCCTACTGATGCAGAACCTGCTTGTAGTGGAGACTTCATGTTCTGCGCAGCTCTAGCATGCCGATAGATATGCTGAAGCTGACTTCTGCTAGCTGTTGCTCCGACAGGAATAGTCCCCGCGATTGCAGTTTTACTTACAGTATTCTTGACATTCATATTTTGCAAGTTACCTCTGTAGGCGCCATCCAATGTTTGTGGTAAACCAGGACCTCGTGAATGGAATGCGGTCGCTGGTAATAAGCTCACGGGTTGTCCTAAGGTGTTATATTGAAAATTATTATACTGAGGGGTCATATTATATGCAATCGTATTTTTTGTGGGGTCTGCACTTCCTTCTTCAATTTCTGGAGCACCATCTTGTGGAGCGTTAGGATCACCTTCTGTTTCTTCAACACTAGCTCCAGTATTAGGATCAATCTGTTGCTGGCCCTGCTCTAATTGTTGTCCTTGAATTTGTTGCAGCGGTACTTGCTGCGGAGTCATCTGTTGGTTCATAACAGGTGCTCCTGTGTGGGTAGCGTATACTTGTTGCTGGTTGGGTTGCAATGCGGTTCCTGGGGTTTGTCCTGGTGCTGTTTGTCCTTGTATCTGTTGGCCACTTTGGCTTGCTGAAAGCTGTTGTATTGCTGCATTCGTTCCACGAAGGACAGATGGCATCATTGCTTGGCCTCTATTGCCATTCATTAATTTGGTCATTGTGTCAATAGCTACTTGCTTTTGATTTGCAGGATTCATCTGAAGAGCAATAGCCATAGGATCAAAGTTCAGATCACCTTGCATGACCCCAGGGAACATTTCATTAAATTTTTTGATTCCAGTTGCATGTTGTCCATAAGGGTTTCCCCCTTGCTGTCTCATATTTACCATCATACCGGGTGTATTTTGAGGTGCAACATTACTTTGCGGCATGGCTTGACCCGGCTGCATAGAATTACCTTGTTGCATAGCTTGACCTTGTTGCATATGATTACCCTGTGACATAGGATTACCCTGTTGCATGGCTTGGCCTTGTTGCATAGGATTACTCTGTTGTATTGGATGGCCTTGATGCATTGCGCCACCTTGCGGCATACCTTGCTGGGGCATCGCACTTCCTTGCGGCATTGCGTTAACTTCGTGCATGTTATCTTGTGTGACATATTGGACGGTGGGATTGGCCATCATTGTCGCTGGATTACCGGGCATACCTCCCATGTTTCCATTCGGTTGTCCTGCACCAGTACCAGGATTCATGCCCGGCATTTCCATGTTGCCTCCTGCTGCAATAGGTGTTATTCCCAATTTTCCGTGGGGAGAATGTGGGGCATCAATCATCATAGGCTCTTTTAATGGTCCTCCTTGAGGCATGTTGAGGGGCCGTCCTCGGCCACCGGACATCATCATATTGACTATGTTAGCTCCCAATCCAGCAGTCATTGGATTACTTTGAGCACCCGGCATATCCATACCTCCAGGCATTTGTCCTCCCATTCCACTAGCACCTGCATTCATTCCTCCTGGGGCCGGTAGTCCCATTTGAGTTGCTAGAGGATTAGCTGCTACTGTGTTTTCGGGGGTGATAGATTTGAGATCTTCGTACACTTCCTGCATAGTCGGCTGCATCAAGTTTTTGTTGAGATAGTTATAAGTATCAGAGTACATCATTTGGGCATTTCTTCCCTTCATACCAAATGGCATACCAGAATTCCGCGTGCCGAATCCCGAAGGCATTCCATCTTGTATACCATTGCGGCTCATGCCACGCATTCTCCCATGCATGCCTCCGGGCATACCACCAGGCATGCCACCATGCATGCCTCCGGGCATACCACCAGGCATGCCACCATGCATGCCTCCAGGCATACCACCATGCATACCCCCGGGCATACCCCCATGCATGCCTCCGGGCATACCTCCGGACATACCACCATGCATGCCCCCATCTATGCCACCAGGCATTCCTCCGTGCATGCCATCGTTCATCCCCCCATGCATGCCCTTAGGAGGCATGCCTCCACATGTCATCCCCCCTGCGTTCGTCGAGTACGGTTCTCCAGAGTCTGGCATGTGGACATAGTTGGCTCCAAACCCGTGGCCTTGGCAGCAGCCGCGTCTGCAGCCTCCACAGGTGGGCAGCGGATTGCCCATTCCGGCGCAACCACCCTGTCCGCCGTTGTTAAACAGCTTTCCCATGCAGCCACTGAAAAAAAAGGGGGAATAAGATAATTTTCGAGTGCCTGCCGTGTGATGCTGGATGTCGTATGATGCTGGCGTAAAATAGCATCACCTCATTTATTTTCCGTGTGTATCGTAAGAGGGGATTTAGGGAGTCGAGGGTTACATTTTTTTTTTTTTTTTTTTTTTATTAATGATGGGTTTGCTCTTGACTCTAGTCTGGGTCATAGGACAAAGACAGAGTCTAAGATAGAGCGAGCTCACCCAGAAGAAGCCTGTTAAGGCACTGGCACTCCCACACACTGACGGAACGCAGCAAGCTACTTGGCGCCAGACTTCGGTGGGATGGTGGTCGCGAGCCAGGCGGCCCCTTACGGAGCCTTCCACCGCTTAAAGGGATCGTTCAGCCGGACTTATCCACAGGCAAGCCTGTGTTGCCGTTGCCCGGGGTGAACCGCTAGGAGGTAGATCCCATACCACCCCTAGCACACAATACACACATGTGTGTGTATTGCTATTTAGAAGATGGGTAACTGTTACTATGGCTATACGTAATTACCTGAGAGACCCTCAAATAAATGTCCGTTTTTACGGCTTTTAAGCTCTGCCTACCCCGCTATATCCCTTGCGGGATATATACGTAGGCGTGATAAATGTATGTTTGTACACTGCTTTGTTTATCTATACTTTATTCTCTACCGTTGTCTGGAAGAGATCGCTTGTAGCGATAAGGCTACCTTTGCGCATATTAGATATACATTTTCCTGTTTGTTTTGTTTGTTATTTTGGTGCAATGTGTTTTTACTTACTTACTTTTTTACTTATGAATTCGAGCGCCTGATAAAAACTATAACAAACCTTTCGCTAACGTCAATTCTTATGGCGTTCTTAGTGTTGTGTGTGCGGTAGGAAATACAACCACGAGTCGATCCACTTGCTATGTACAATTTTCCGAAATTATACGAATTATTGAAGATTTTTGAGCAGCAATTCGTTTCTAGGGCTAATACAAAAAAATATTGCCATCCTTCAGGTAAATCAAGATCTGAAAAATCTCAGCGTGACGGGAATCATTCAAGATGAGCCTGGCTGCATTGGGTGCATTCTTTACTCAATCAATACTATTACTCCTGCTAAGCATGGTGTGCTGACTAAGTAAAATCCAGGTCCATAATGTAAGTAGCTGACCCACTGATAAATATCCATTATTATTAGGTAGGTACAATACAATACAATATAGGTACCTATGGATCTCAGCCACAGAACTTGCCGCACTAAAGAACCGGCGCTGTTGTGAATTTTTTTAGCAACTATGCGCTAATGTGGCCACAGACTTAGCTTTATGTCGTAGTGTTGTTGCCGTTTGAAGATATTACGCGATTTATAACTACGTTAGTGGCCACCTTCAGGAGGCTTGACGGATGGTAGACCGAAGCAGTCACAGATTGTTGGCCAAGGGCGGAAAAAAAGGGCAGTGGGCAAATTATCAGTTAGCGGTGATCAAATTTCATCACCAAAACGATAGCATCTCAAGACTGCAAAATACTTAAATGTAAATGTACTTTCGAAACTTACCAATCTGCACTTTGCAGCTGGTTCATCACATTTCCAAGTTCGCTTAAAATCCTCTGCTTATCGAGAGACATCTTGCACGCTACCACTCAATTTAGCATTTAATGCCTAAAATATTGTTGAAGGAAGAAATTTTTTTTCTAAAAATTCATCGAAATCTGGGAATTCTGGGATTGGAATTTGGTCAAAAATTTGACTGAATGAAATGATGACATTGTCAATAGTTTTGTTTCAAAAAGTATTCGAATTTCAAAATAGATTTTTGTATTTCACTGTTGTTGCGAGGCGAGGGTATCGATTTTTGAAATACATTGCATTGCTTATAAAATGTTTGCATTTCTAGCATCTAAAATACCTACCTAGGACAAGTTCCGGTAAATAAGAGTCAAGAAAAATAATTTTTAAATGGTATTCTTCTTCGTAAATAAATTCGGTAAATATTCTTATTCGCGGGCGACCTAGACGCAGATGGCGAGACGAACTAGACGGTTACAACAGTTATATGCTCTTTGGACGGTTACTCAAAGAACTGGTATGCGGAGGCACATGATCCAGGAACATAATATACCCCGTGGAGGAAGGGGAGGGAGGCCTTTGCCCAGCAGTCAAAGAGAATCTAATAGAACTAGCGTTTTCCAGCAGTGGGATCCCGATGACCCTTTAAGATAAGATAAGATTTTCTTATAGAAAATTGCCTGTTTTTTTCGGAATAAATCCAAAACATCGATATACATTGCTGGACACAGTCATTTCTGTATTCTGCGACCGATGAAAATCATGAAAATTGAAAAGCAACATGCGCAATAGTTATGTTAAAAAGGAAGTGTATAAACAGCGGGCCGCCCTGCCATATAGTGATTTAATCTATGTAGCAGGGCGCACTGTCATATAGCAGCGTTTTGTCTGTGAATTGGCTATTCATCGGTGCTCTTATTGCACCTTGTAAAATCTGTAGGCTGAACCACCTGATAAATGGTCTGTAAGAAATAGGGTTCCGTGCTTCGGACAGAGAACACGTTAAGCTGTCAGTCCCAGTTGCAGCATATCATGCCATGTCATGTGTCATGCCATATGTCATATGCCATGTCATATGCCCTGTCATGTCATATGACACGTCATATGTCGTATCATATATGTATGTCATGTCATATGTCTTGTCATATGTCATGTCATACCTGGTGTTAAACTTTTCCCACTAGTAGAAGGCCTCTGACATATGCAACAACGGCTGCGTTAGTACTGATGAACAGAAACTGGGACTGTAAGCTTAACGCGCTCTCCGAAGCACGAAACCATATTTCTTACAGACCATTAATCAGGTGGTACAGCCTACAGATAGCCAATTCACAGACAAAACGCTGATTAAATCACTATATGGCAGGGCGCCCCGCTGTATAGACATAGACACTTCCTTTAAAAAAAAGGTCATGTCAAGTGCGAGAATGCTGCGAGTGTATGTGTATCCGATATGTGCACAATGGTGATTCTGCACTACACGATTATACCCGACAGTGTTTTGTACAACACAGGTGCTGACAACCTCATATTCGTAGTCGTACTCGTACCGTACCTTATCCCCCATGCTAATGTTTATGTCAATGGTCAGTGTTTCATTACATTTACTGTCTACTATGATAAAATTTTGTTTTATTGCATTGGCGACGAAGTAAAAAAATAGATGAAAAGCTCATCAAACTACTCGAAGCCCAGCAGGCGCACCAGGAACAGTTGGAACAATTAATTAATTAAAAAGAATCCGGCCACAAACGCCACAAACAGTGTGACGAGCATTGCGACGCCAATAAACGACAGACAAAACTATCTTGAAAAATAAGAATATCGACAAATTCAATCCAGATACTGGTCGCGCTGAAAATTACATGGATTAGAAATGCCGAATTCATGGCACCCAAAACGACCTTAAGAAGGACTTATTGATCACAAAACTTACTCCAGAGATTTTTCACGAAGTGAAAACGGTGCTTACGTCTGATTTTAAAACAAGCACGTATAAACAAAAAAATATTAGATCTCTACAGGATCAAAAGAACACGCTACCGCGCCCTCACAGACTTTTGGGTTTTGTTAGAGAACACGACGAGACTATGGAACACTACGCTAATGGACTAAAAAAAATAAGCAGAAATTGTGGTTATGATAAACATACATTACCTACTAGAGAAACAACTACGAGATAGATTTGCGACAGTTCTAAATCACCCGGACTTCGAAAATTATTGAAGAAAGAAAAACTACTGCTTACTAATGAACTTAAGAACTTTCAAAATTCAAATTAAAAAACTTTATTTATCGGAAATCAATGCATCATTTTCTTTTATTAGTTATTTTATAATAATAATCGTGTTGTTTTCTGTTGTTTTCTTTTCCTCTTTATACTATTGTATTATCCTGACTTCCATAGTTTAGATATATGTATTAGTTTATTATAATATTATTTAAATATATATTAGTATATTCATTGGTTTGTTTACACAATTATATGTGTTTTAATGTGTAAAATTGTTTAAGTAGTATATTTTGTGTATTTTAGTGCTCGTAGGTAATATTTGCACTATCCCGCTTCCAATGTCGCACTCTCTTTTTCACCCTAAGGTTGCCTGGTAGAGAATGCTACCTAGCATTAAGGCCGCCTGGTTGTACTGTTTCTTTTATTTGTGTTTATCTATTGTTGTATTATTTATTTAATGTGCAATAAAGAATTTTGTTATGTTATGTTATGTTACTGTTTGACAAGTTTTACAATTATGTAAAATTATCAATCAAATCACATTACTACTAGCAGATTTTAGAATGGTCACGTGCTGTTTTCGATGATGTTTTGATTCCATCAGCAGAAGCCGTTCAACGCCGTCGCATTCGATAATTTATCTGCGATGACAGCTCGTATCCGCGTTTAACAGGTTCAATCAGGAGAAATTTTCTACTTGTCAAAATTATCCTACCCCGTTCATGCGCGCGACTCAAGAAGTAGAATAAGAGGCAGACTTATGATTTCTTCAGCTTTATTGTAGCTCAAAGGTCGTCCTAGAAACTAAAAACTTAAGTTCTAGGTTTTACTTTTCTACTTTTATATTAGCTAAAATACTAATTAATTCCGAAATAAAATGCAAATTCTTCACCTCCCACTTCTAAAATTATTTGCTTAGTAAGATTGCACTTTGATTATGTTACTAAGTAAATCTTATATTTCTAATTTTGGCTACTAAGTGGGTGGTGCTGACACGGCTATCTTAACTCACGCACATGTCAGATAAATTTCTCGACCTGTCGACTGAGCCAAATTTCGTCAAATATATAAAAGTCAAATCAGCTTGACTGGTGCATAGTGTTTTGGGAAAATATTTCTGTTGTTTATCGTGTTGCACTATGAATTATACTTTAACAAGTTTTTATTTACGAAAATGAGAACAGACAGAGCCACAAATCTTTAGAAATCGCTAATGGGATGACATATAACTGTCCAGTCGTGCATGCTTGGGTTGAACATAACCACACATAACTGTGTATATTTTAATCTAGGGTCCACAGCATATTTCAAGATTCTGCGTTCACAAACCTTTTGTACCTTTGATAAGATTGCTTATTTTGGTAATGAGAAGATTTGTACCGCAAGGATTTTAGAAATATCGCCATTTTACAGTGCCACAGGGACCAAATGTTTTTATAACCTCAAAATTGGAAAAGCTTCAATATCTCTGCAAAGGATTGATCTAGAAACAAAATGATCGCATGGATGCCGTTACAAATCGCAAATCTTTATTTGTACCGCTTTTTTATACCTTTGTAAATACCAGATAGAGGAGTAAAAGGCGATTAACGCTCATATGGCATTTGGTTGTTGGGCTTTCGTATATCTCCGTAAATATAGCGGTACAAATGTTCTGAAAGAAATCCCAGCAACAATACAAGCGGTACACTACATAGCTACAACCAAAAAAGCCGTATCTGCTCTAATTTACGAGAAAACAACACTGTAAAATTTGCAAGAAAATGATATGTCCATGACCAAAGCTCGGCCATGGCACAGTATAATTAATAGTATAGTACTAGCGTACAATATGGTCACTCCCTGCCTCCCCCTAAAAGCGCCGCCCACCCGCGCTCGGAGGACGCTCAGACACCGGCTAGCAAGGACGTGACGACGACTTGGTGCAGCGAGCGAAGGCAGCGTAAATTATACTAAACTAATTAATATTAGAAATAATTTTGTGATTGGTGTGTGTTGTGCTATGTACGGTTGTTTGAGCACTGCAATCGACAAATCTAAAACCTGTCTTTACAAATCTAAGTATTTTTAAAGCGGTTTATGTTTTAGTAGCAAAGAATAGACGCTTATGTTTTATATTTCTTTGACATTATCCGTTTAAGACCTTATCCTATCAGTTCACGCTGAAAACAAAACAAATTCTATAAGAACAAAAAATCATGTTTTCAACTTACGTAATATTTTGGTGACCGTCATTTATTTACAAAAAAGTTATTCCGTTTATACTATTTGAAATAGGAAACTATTGTAAAAATTGAGCATAGACATCCACCTTACAGCATAAGTACATTATGATTCCTATTTATTCCTAATCCGCGCGCAATAAGTTTCGAGTAATTGGGGTCATCGAACTTGAACTGGCCGGGCAATGGCGGCGGCCGGCCATCCATTCTTTTACAAGCCCGCAAATCAAATTCAAACCCGCTATTACAAGGTCATTTCATATTTATTGCCGCACATTGTGTTCCCAATTCGCGAACGCACCGCGAACAAATTAACCTTAAACGTTTTACACACATATTGCCTTCGGTAATCGTTCCTGTAGTGTCGGAGATTAGCCCGGTGAAACAGACAAACAGACAGACAAAAATATTGAAAAATATAAATTATGAAATTTGTTCTAATCATATTTTAACATCATCTACGATTAGTTTTTCGTAAATTTGTTCAATACACGGGTTTTATTGTTTAATTATATTATATGTATAGATTGGTCCCCTTATTTTTTATTAATTATGGTCACCCTACGAATTGACCATAATGACAAGTTGCCGAAGGTAATATGAGTGTTAAACGCTTCTCGTTGGTAAACTGACGCAGCATAATGTAAATAGACGAATAATACTATATTAGGCCTGCGTCATACAAACTTTATTCCTTTGACGGTCAACCAATTTATTAGGTACTTGCTTGAAGAAAATGAAATATATTTCGGTCAGTATGAAGTGCAAATCGAAGTCCAGAATCCGAAATTCGCATTAATCCGCTGCTAAAAGTCTAAAAGTAGAACACCGTGGCCGAGCTTTGGTCATGTTCATATCATTTTCTTGCAAATTTTACAGTGTTGTTTTCTCGTAAATTAGAGCAGATACGGCTTTTTTGGTTGTAGCTATGTAGTGTACCGCTTGTATTGTTGCTGGGATTTCTTTCAGAACATTTGTACCGCTATATTTACGGAGATATACGAAAGCCCAACAACCAAATGCCATATGAGCGTTAATCGCCTTTTACTCCTCTATCTGGTATTTACAAGGTATAAAAAAGCGGTAAAAATAAAGATTTGCGATTTGTAACGGCATCCATGCGATCATTTTGTTTCTAGATCAATCCTTTGCAGAGATATTGAAGCTTTTCCAATTTTGAGGTTATAAAAACATTTGGTCCCTGTGACACTGTAAAATGGCGATATTTCTAAAATCCTTGCGGTACAAATCTTCTCATTACCAAAATAGGCAATCTTATCAAAGGTACAAAAGGTTTGTGAAGGCAGAATCTTGAAATATGCTGTGGACCCTAGAATAAAATAGACACACATAACTGTGTCGGCAAGGATTATGCTGTGCAAAACACTGTCGGGCATTATAGGGACTCGTATCCGAACGCACATTTGTAATAGGGTTCAAATTCCAAAGGTCGTGGCCAAATCTGTCATTTTGATTTTGCGATTCAATCCATTGTGTGTAATTTTCACAATTTTGCATGAGTTGCTTTTGTATCTATGTTTGTACCCTGTTATCTCTGAGCTCTTAACATTTTTATGTTATCTCCGCGATATCAGCTGCGATTGTGATACGGCGCTTCAACTGCTCCGTGTCGTCCGCGCGTTTCACGTTCACTTCGAGTTCGTCTCTTCCGCAGACCAGAGGTAACTATCTTAATTCTTCAACATGGGTCGTAAAGTGTACGTTGTCGGCGTCGGCATGACCAAGTTCCTCAAGCCGAAGACTGGCCCTGATTACCCAGACACGGGTAAGGAAGCAGTGTTGGCAGCGCTGGCCGACGCCCGCATTAAATATGAGGACGTACAACAGGCGGTCTGCGGATACGTGTTCGGTGACTCTACCTGCGGCCAGAGAGTTCTTTACCAGGTTGGCATGACCGGTATTCCCATTTACAACGTTAACAACAACTGCTCCACTGGATCGAACGCGATTTTCCTCGGCAAGCAGCTTGTTGAAGGAGGTATTGCTGATGTCGTCCTCGCTGTCGGCTTCGAGCAAATGCAGACCGGCGCGCTTGGCGGCACCGCCTTCCCCGACCGCGTCAACCCGCTGGACAGACTCACACTTAAAATGTACGAAATGGCGGAACCCAGCCCAGCGCCATTGACTGCGCAGTACTTCGGCAATGCCGCCCTTGAGCACTTCAAGAAATATGGTACAAATGAGGTACATCTTGCTAAGATTGCGGCTAAAAACCACCGTCATGGAGTAAAGAACCCAAGAGCTCAAGGCAAAAGGGAGTACACTGTTGAAGAAATTCTTAACTCAAGAAAGATCTTTGGTCCTCTGACTAAGCTTGAATGCTGCCCTACCAGTGATGGAGCTGGTGCAGCTGTCCTTATGTCTGAAGAGGCCGTTATCCGTTACGGACTACAAGACAAAGCTGTTGAAATCATTGGAATGGAAATGGCTACCGACACTCCAGCACTCTTCCAAGAAAACAGCTTGATGAAATGCGCTGGTTATGACATGACTGGTTTAGCTGCCGAGAGACTGTACAAAAAGACTGGAATTTCCCCAAAACAAGTTGACGTAGTTGAGCTCCACGACTGCTTTGCTGCCAACGAGATGATCACTTATGAAGGTCTTCAACTGTGTGGGGTTGGAGAGGCCGGCAAGTTCATTGATGCTGGAGAGAACACCTACGGAGGACGAGTGGTTGTCAACCCGAGTGGTGGACTGATTGCCAAGGGACATCCTCTGGGAGCAACCGGGCTTGCGCAATGCTTCGAGCTGGTCACACAACTCCGTGGTGACGCTGGAGAGAGACAGGTTCGTTACTTTTCAACCATTACAGGGTCTGGTGCATCAATGTACTCAAATCATATTCACAATGGTGTCTATTCAAGTCTAATACCTACCTACACACAGTTTTTGACTTTATGGCCATTCCTGATACATTCCTAAATAGGTAAAAAGAAAAGAGACAGGAAATCTTTAAGATCCTATAAAATTCATTGCAAATATTTAAAGGGTAGCTCTTTATAAAGGACCTCCAATACAAAAACTAACAAAAAATGTATCACTGCATGGGAGGCCCAATTTATTTCCCATATTTTGACCTATGTTTATGGGGAAAAGTTGATCAATTTTATGAGTAGAACTCAACCTAAAAGCATTGGTATTTAATTTAATAGTACCTCATACATATAAGATATGGTTAATTTCTTCAAAATCACATTTCATTACTTGTTCTCTATTTTGTTGTCTTTTAGCTGGGAATTATGTGTTTCCCATCCAATTTTTTTACTTATCTAAGAAAAAGCCAGAATAATCTAAGTATCTATTAGCTAAGGATCTATGCTTTAGATCCAAAGTCAGACTAACATCAACTTGACCTGAAGGTTACTAATCATTTTTATGCTAAGTGTATTGTTGGTGCGGTACACAACACAATGGTGTATTTTTATCCTTATTCTAAACAACTCTAGCATGGGGAATTCACATCCTGTTTGTTGCATGCTCAAGAGCATGTCACTGCAGGTAAAGCATGCTCAATATTCTCACCCAGGGATATACCTACCAGACTATCTGAATGCCTACTTAATTTTCATGTTTTCTGAACAACAACCAAACAATTACCGTACAACAACAACTGACAGGTGCGGTGGAAGATGGCGATATGAATATTATAAAAAAAAAAACTTTTAATTTTTCAACTTTATCATTATGACTTACCTCTCATTCTCATTAAGACTTACGCGTCTGTTATTTCTATGAAACTGTAATTTCAATAGGCAGAATGCATAAAGCAGGTCTTTATACAACAGTTTTCGAGTTCATAATTAAAGTTGTTTATTTTTTACTTAAATTTCTGGACCATGGCCGAACCCAATTTATTATTCTGTGTCATTTTAGGTAAATGCTAACTAACATACTTTAATTGCTGTGGATAATAACATCTTAAAGTAGGTTTTAAATATTTGCAATAAATTCAATTTTCAAAGTTTGCCATGATACATTCAGGGACTTAAAAAAAGCAATTTCTTTTACAATGGGCTTCTACCTACACTGAAATCAAATGAACATTAAACATTTTAATTTATTGATTGCCTGGTTGGTTCAACTGTGAATATCTGCCTTATCATGGAACTAAAATAACTAGAAAAGTCATTGGCTCCTCCTTACACATTACTTGTACAAATAAACATTAATTAAACCAAACAACTTGATAAGAATATCATAGAATAATATTACTTATTATTTTGCTTTACAAATACAAATGTACTGGTCAGTCTTAGCATTGGTTGAAAATATTTGTAATACGATTTAAAAATCGGCATAATATACTATACTACTATAACAGCCATACACAACAGGACTGCTAGACACGGACCTTCCCAATTAAGAGGGTATTTGCCATACTCACCACGCTTGGCAGGTGGATTGGTGAGCGCAGTGCAAAATGTATTACAGAGAATGCTGCTGCCATCCCTTGGTCAATTTTTACGATGTGCTGTATGAAAAATAACGCAAGCCTGTTGAACAACTTTTGTTGTATGACGGTTACAAAATAGCAGTTATAATTAACTAAGGTTTTTGGACTATTAATACATACATACATAAATCACGCCTCTTTCCCGGAGGGGAAGGCAGAGACTACTTCCTTCCACTTACCACGATCCTGGCATACTTCTTTCGCCTCCTCCACATTCATCAATGTCTTCATGCATGCTCGTCGGTTTAGGGTACCAGGTCAAGAGACCTGACCTTTCTTTAGCACGTCCCCGATTTGATCGAGGTACGTTCGTCGAGGTCTTCCCCTTCCGACGTTCCCATCCACACTTGCCATATACACCTGTTTCGTTAATCTTCTTTCATTCATCCTCTCTACATGACCAAAACATCTAAGCTTCTTTTATACCACAACGTTCCCTTATCACGCTATTCCTTATCCTGTCACTCAATTTTACGTCAATCATAAAGAAAGAAAGAAAGAAAGAAAACTCATTTATTCATTGACATGGTAAACAAGGTCACCGTAAAGTATGCTAGCTAACATTTACAATATTTTAAGTAAGGCAAGCAAACAAGATACAATGCCAAGAAAAGGTGTTGACTCAGCATATTATCACAAGTTTATAAACTTATGACACTGGTATTCTGTCACCACCAGAAGAGTTACACTCGAACATAGTTTTATTTTTAGTAACAATTGTAATATCTTAAAGTGCATATAAAGAAAGAAAGTAATAAAAGTAAAATCGCATACGTAGTAACTTTTGAAAATAATAAATAATTAAAGTAAAATAGAATGCAGGAGTGAGTTTGCTGTTGGAATAAATAGTGGAGGAGTTAAGCCAGAGCGCAAGTGCTTAAGGTATTTCTTTCTGTAGTCCAAGCAGATATTGTCGGTATCGTAATTTAAAAGTACATTTAGATTTTATTCCTCTAAGCGGTGGAGGAATGTCATTCCAGCACTTGGACGCTCGGTAGCTAAATCCACCTCGAAAAGCTGCAGTGCGATGTCTGGGAACCCTGAGAACATCAGAAACCTGCCTAGGGGCATACCTATGATCAGTGTAACGCATACTTCTTTGGACTATTAATTAAAATATTATTTTGCGTAAATGAACATTAGAAATCCCCATCTGGAATCTGGATGCTTGTCTCATAGCAACGTGATCGGTTATTTATTTTGCACTGTGGCCACCGGCAGCTCAATTGTTAAACCGGTGGAACAGCCCTTCTCGATCCCGGGTTCGAGCCCCGGCCGCAGTCGAATTTTACGACTTCTTGAAATCGCTATTGTTTGTTTGTTTGATAGTGTTTGCGGTATTTGTTTAAAACCTTGTTTATCAGTTTATCACAGCCTCAAAATTGACGTAAAATTTGGTATCTATATCCTGATAATTTTTAGATTGTAAACTTTGAGTCCAATCTTAATCGTATTATCAAATATAGTTACACAACCAGCTTCGTTATCAAATAAACTATCGAAACGTGGCTTTATGTAATCTCTCTAATAGGTATTTTTTTACTTTCATTATGATCATAGGCCTATTTATTAGTCCACTGCTGGACACAAGTATAATTGCATGCCACTGAGTACGATCCTCGGATAACCTCGGTTTGTGACAACAATTCTGCACATATATCTTATATGCTTCCAAAATTACTGTATCAATTAAAAATACAAAACATAAAAACACAATTATTTTCTTACAAAATACCTGCTTAGATGCACTCAGTGGATGAACATCAAGCAATTAACATGAAGAAACCTTTTTAAACTTGTCGAAAAAAGAAACACATTTTAGTGTACTTTTCCGTTTAAGCCACAATTAAAACGAGTTATTTAAATTAGATAAAGAAAAACAATTGTTTGGTAAATTAAAAATTATCTTTTATCATAGATGTCGATTCTCGCAAACATGTTTTGGGCAAGATTTTTGATAGTTTTTTAAAGTAGGAAATTGTAAAAAAGACTGCCATAATTATGTATATTGCTAAAATTGTTGTTATACGTATAATGAGGCTTCTGCATTTTCCTTATGTTGCAAAAGTTTAGGTAGGCATAGGCATAGACCATACCACGGCCTTAGCAACTCTTTTTAATTCTGTCTTATTTATGACTCAAACGCAACTTCAGATAAAATGATAGTTGCAAACTTCCTAGCTATTTATAAAAACAATGGAAGAGAGGAGAAAAATTACGCTTATAATATTTTCGACGGAATCGACACCTTTAACATAATTTTTAGCAAGCTCCTTCAGTTATTTTTGTTTTATACATTGTATTTCTCGTCATAAAACCAGTTTCAAGTTACCCAACTTGTGAGGTGAGCGTTCGTTTGCCGTGTTACAAACGACAACAACTTGAGTGTACCATTAAAGTTATCAACATAATACTGGTTTACTATGATTTATAAATTATAATGCACGCACAGTGCTTTATTATTTTTCATAAATGAAAATAAGAAATTGATAAAATGTAAGTGCCCGCCGGGACTTGAACCCGGGACGTATTGTATACTCCGTTTTTTTTGTAATGACTAGAGTACCAAATTTTAAAACACTTCCCGTGTTAGGTATACAATTTTTGAAAACTTGCAAAATTTTCGAGTGCGGGCAGGATTTGAACCTGCGACTTTCGCATTACTAGTGGCAACGCCTCTTCCATCTGGGCTACCGCAGCTCAAATTTGGTACTCAATTTATCGCTGGTTTTCATCGCTTAGACTACATTCAATCTGTAAAGATAGAATTAGTCGCCGGTTGTTAGTTGCAAAACTAACCCGGTAGATGGAGCCATGCCAAGCGTTACTGGCATTAAAATACACTTGCAATATTGGCGGGCAAGAAATGAGCTGCGGTAACCCAGATGGAAGAGGCGTCGCCACTAGTAATGCGAAAGTCGCAGGTTCAAATCCTGCCCGCACTCGAAAATTTTGCAAGTTTTCATAATTGTAATCTACACTAATATTATAAAGAGGAAAGATTTGATTGTTTGTTTGTTTGTTTGCATCGAATAGGCTCCGAAACTACTGGCCCGATTTTAAAAATTCTTTTACCATTAGAATCCTACATTATTCCTGATACATACACTAATATTATAAAGAGGAAAGATTTGATTGTTTGTTTGTTTGTTTGTTTGTTTGTTTGTTTGTTTGCATCGAATAGGCTCCGAAACTACTGGCCCGATTTTAAAAATTCTTTTACCATTAGAATCCTACATTATTCCTGATGAACATAGGCTATATTTATACGAGAAAAAAATAGGGATCCGCGTAAAAATTTCGATAATGTAACCCAACGTGTGAAAAATTTACCAAAAAAATATCTTATATCGCGTACGCTGTGGAAATTATTGACAATAGAGCAAAGTGATGTACTACAGTTTTATAGAGGACATCAATATCTATAATAATGTCCGCGATACCATATGTCTAACTATTACAGTTATGCCACAATAACTACTTTTTCATTTAAAAATGTACCAACTACGCCACATTATTCGTACCAGTGTAATGATTACATTTAATCATTACTGTATTAAAGGGTGTCAGGGATAGCCCTCAGAATACTAATAGGGTACATGCAGACCATGAAACTGAACAACTTTCCCCTAGGAACATATTTCAGAAAACGTAAATAAACTGACTTCCCATAGTGAATGCAGTCGGCTGATTGTGATTTTGTATGGAAGGTAATTTTTTTGGCGTTTCCTGACATAAGTATGTTTCTAGGGGAAAGTTGTCCAGTTTTATGTTTTATGCACCCTATCAGTATTCGAAGGGCTGTCCCTTACTCGGTATAAAAATACGACTAAAAACATTAAATTATGCATTAAAAAAATCTACACTAAAATAATACATACATACACATATCACGCCTATTATCCCTTGCGGGGTAGGCAGAGCGTAAACGGCCGCAAAAACGGACATTTACGCCACGTCTGACATATTTTTGAGAGTCATTCGGAAAATTGAGTATCGCCATAGTGACAGGTTGTCAGCCCATCGCCTAAAATTGCAATACACACCCTCAAGTCCCTTAGTCGCCTCCTACGACTCCCACGGGAAAGAAATCGGGTGATACGTTATCCCTGATGAACATAGGCTATATTAAACTGTCTTATTCCCGGGGGGAAATTGTTAGCGGCGGGTGAAACCGCTGGGCGGGCTGCTAGTAACTAAATAAACGGAGTATACTGCTTCAAAACGAGTACCTACCAAAAGATTGAAAATTTGGAAGTGACATTCAAGGCGCCAGTAAGAGCAGTGGGACGGTAGGTACCCCACGCTAAAAAAAACAATTTCTTATTTTAATTCATGAACAATACTGGTTTTTGTACGACTACGAAGAATAACCATCATAGTTATTAAGTTGATCTTCTGAATGGTTACTTGATTTGCTGCCGATAGTACAAACACACACACACACATACACAGAACACTGTTTACGTGTTGTTGGGCAAAAATTTCACAACCTGCTGAGGTGAACGGGTCGGTGTCGGTGGTAGGTCTGTGTAGTTACGTGTATATTTAGTTTGTGTGTGTGAATGTCTGGTGTCTGATGTTTCGTTACTTGTGTCCGTAATATAATGTGAAAAGTCAAAATTTGTGTGTAATTTGGACCGAAATTTAAATCGTGCCAAAACGTAAGCTCTTAACGGTCTTATTAGAAAAAGTAAGACGTGGTTTCAGCTTTTTGATAGCGTTAAATCGTATAAAAAAACTGCCTTTAGCGCTTCTTACTTTTTTGTAATAACACGATAATTATTTATTTTGTACACTGGTCCTGTTTTATTAAATGTCAGTTTGCAATCTTACATGCAATGGTAGCCGTTTAGTTGACAATTAACCCGAAAAATCGTTTTAAATACATAGAATTTAAGTAGAATTTTAATACAATAAAACAATGCAGTCTTACTTGTCAGCTAAATTGAACTTTAGACCTTGCATGGACTATAAAAACATGGGCGTGATTCTCATACAAATTATAAGATATCTGATATTGATTAACAGTTATACATTTACCGTGTGATGCCGGCTTAGAATAGCATCACCCCATTTCTTTTCCACGGGTGTCGTAACCGGCGACTAAGGAAGTGTAGCGTTTCATGTGTATTACAATTTTAGACGACGGGCTTACAGTGTATCACTGTGATTCTCGATTTTTCTGAAACGGTATTTAATTATTAGTCAGACGTGGCGATTGCGACCGCTCTGCCTACCCTGCAAGAGATAAAGGCGTGATATAGTCCTATTCTTTAGACTTTGGATTGACTTATAAAATTTTACTAAATATTCTTAAGATTATCATTATTAAATACCTGATAGTCCCTATAATCCAGTACACTTTAGACTTTGGATCGACCTTGTTGCGATCCGTTTGTTATTTGTGACATTGATATTTGATGTGCAAAATATTATCTTTTTGTATACTTATCAGATAAATAAATGTAATATAGCAATGATTTGTTTTTATGTAATAGATATTGATGCAATTTTTGATTTTATTCGATAATCTCCGACTCTACTGGACTGATTTTAAAAACTCTTTCACCTATAAAAGCTTTATTATTTCAAAGTAACAAAGCCTACTTACGGGGTGTAAGGGACAGACCTCTGAATACTGATAGGGTGATAGAGTGCGTGCAGACTATGAAACTGAACGACTATTCCCCAGAAACATATGTTAGGAAACGACAATACCTAAGCTTATTAAATTAAATAAATTAAAAACACGACTTCTGTGATAAAGCCTAGCCTATGACACTCGGGATAATGTAAGGATTCTTTCAATACAATTCCCATTCGAATCTGTTGAGTGGTTAACGAGTTTTAGTCCTTTATAGAATATATACATAAATGAAGTCCAAAAACATTACACTCCCTTTTTTGTCGTGTAAAAAAGATTCTACCTTTCATACAAAATCACGATTAACTGACTGTATTTTCTATGGGAAGTCCAAATTTTTTAAAGTTTTCTTAAATATGTTGTTCAGTTTCACGGGCTGAGGGCACCCTATAAGTATTCAGATTGCTGTCCCTTACACTCTGTATTTAATTACCGCATGTTTAGTTTAAATTGCATCAAAATGTGAAGTTTAAAATAACCTTATTATTTGTCGAATGTATTTTGGATGGTAGATTCTGTTGTCTATCTTGTGCCCGAAGCCCTGTTTAGATAACCTATTAGGGCACAGTTATTTAATAACGATTTTATGCTCTACATCTCTCTGTAGTAGATTATTTTATTCTAGTACCGCATTTCCTTATACAGGGTGTAAGGAAAGGAACTGCGTACTTTTTAATGGATGAAGCAGCCCATGAAACTGAAAAACTTTCCCCAAGAAACACAGGGCAAAATTGGAAAAATATTTTAGACCTCCTATACAAAATGTAGCACTCGACCAAGTCTAGGAGGTCAATTTTTTTTTCATATGTCGACCTATGTTTCTTGGGGAAAGTTTTTCAGTTTCATGTGCTGATTCATTCTTTGAAAGGGACGTAGTACTTTTCCTTACAACCTGTATGAAAACATTAATCTAAGAAATTGTTTTGCTTACGTAAAATGATGTAAGTAGGTTAAGTTCGACTCAAGGTACATACAAATAAAATAGCTTACCAATAATTAATTAATTTGCTGTGTGACGATGGCTTAGATTGCTGTGTGATGTCGGCTTAGAATAGCATCACCCCATTTTTTTGCTGTGAGTGTCGTAAGAAACGAAATTCCAAGGGACTAGAAGGTTATATTATGTATGTCGCAATTTAAGCGATGGGCTGACAACCTGTCACTATAGCGATACACAGTGTTCGGAATGTCCGTCAGACGTGGCGTATGAAAAATGTTAGTTTCACAGTCGTACACGCTCTGCCTGCCTTGCAAGGGATATAGGCGTAATAAGTATGTAATAAAAAAATCATGAGCTATGCTGTGACTATGGTAGAATATGCTACTTTTGTTTTCACGGTCGTCTTTCCTTCCCATCGGATAAAATACCGTGTATTTTCCTTGAAAATGTTGTAGGATTTAAATTGAAGAGGAAAATTAATAAGAATAAGGAAGTTGTTACTTTGAAGGAATAAAGAATAATTTCCTATACAAATGAATCTAAATAATAGGTATAAATTCAAACGAATTTTATGGTATGTTATGTAGGTACCTATCTAAGAAGATTGTTATCTTATCATTGGCGTGACTGAATTTATTCTGGTTTTTCTAAATTAAACCGATAACGGGGTTTTCTGTTTACCACAGATGTTACCTTTTGACATTCCTACTGCTGTTTTGCTATGAAGTGAGTAGGTAGGTATTTTTTATTATAAGATTATTGTGATAAATGATTTTGTTTCTTTATGAAGCTTTTGTCATCGACCAAGTTTTTGCAGGTACTAGGGTTTTCCAATACCCGACCAATTTACTTACCTGAATATCGGGTACGTTTTTTTAAAAATCCCGGGTGTTAATTATTTTTGTATCTTTTTTTTATTAATGATGGGTTTGCTCTTGACTCTAGTCTAGGTCATAGGACAGAGACAGAGTCTAAGATGGAGCGAGCTCACCCAGAAGAAGCCTGTTCACTCTTACTTTGAAGAGAGTGAACTTACTTACTATCAAATAGGTAACAACGCAGAAACATCTAAAAACCAACATTAATGGCACCGATGTCTCTCATATGAATACAAAAACTTAACATTCACTAGTGGGGTAAATGTAATTTCGCTACCTCGACCCAGATACTAGATGTTGCAGATACGAGTAGTTGGTTTGGTTGCAAATGCATTCATAATAACAAAAATACCCGAGTAGGTACCTACTTTGGCTTTCTACCCGGGTACCCCGGTAATTAAAGCTTTTTTACCCGGGACCAAACGAGGAGCGTACCCGGCACCCGAGAAAGAGATAGACTGTTCAAATACAAACAAAAGAGTTACCGCTTTGTAATACACTACTATTGTAATAAATAAGTAATATAAGCTACTTTTTCCAATAGAAAATATCTTAGAGGTATTACCACGTGTAATATCTTATTTAACATTAGCAGGTGAAACCGTAACAAATGAAAAGTAAAATTGATTTAGGTATTTGTGTATTTTGTTTGTGTTATGCTATAAGTTATTGTTTTTATAGCTGAATTTTAAGTTCTTGTATTCTTAAGAGAGACATCGGTCCTAATATATGTTGGTTTGTAGACTTTTCTACTTGGTTACCTATTGGAATTTTAAAAAATCGTACCCGATCCTTGTTATCTCAATTGGTCGAGTATCAGAAAACCCTAGTACCTACATAAACTTGGTCATTGACTGAAGCTCCATGAAGAACCACAGTCATTTATCTCAATTATCCTTTTATGAAACATGCCTACCGAGGTTACGTCGCAAAGCGAACCAGCATATTTTTTGGTACCTTCTAATTGACTTAATACTTACCTAAGAATAAGGTAAAACATAAAGTAATTAGGAGGTAATTGTCAGCCTAGTTACAACAATTAGGTATCTTGTTTTTCCTTTTGAACATCAAAATGTTAAACCTTTTAACTTATGTAAAGATGGATGACCTGTGAATCGTTGGGAATAATGAATTTGCCTGGGTTGTTCTTGGTTCGATTCTTGGTTAGGTAAATAAATAAATAATAATTGGGTATGCTCTACATGTAATTGTCCATGTCACCCCGGTAAACAAACAATATACTTACAGTTCCCACTTGGAACAAGGTCCAGGAAAAACACATGAATACAAAACTAACAGATATGGCATGTACAGTTGCACTTATCCTATAATCCTATAATCTCTTCCGGTTAACTACGAAAACGTTAATGTTGTTGATAAATATTTTTTTTTTTAAATTGCAGGTTCCTCGCGCGAGGATCGCACTGCAGCACAACTTGGGTCTCGGAGGAGCCGTCGTCATCACCATGTACCGCAAAGGCTTCCAGAATGCGTCCGCGAACCCCGTCGCCGCGCTCGCCAGCCCGGACGACTTCAAGGTCACCGAATACATGAAGATCCTGGAAGACGCCATGGCCAACGACACCGACGGTCTCATCGAGAAAGTCCGAGGCATCTACGGGTTCAAAGTCAAGGGCGCCAAGGGGGAAGGCTACTGGGTCATTAACGCCAAAGAAGGTAAAGGGAAAGTGACATGGGCAGGCACCGACAAATGTGACGTCACTTTCACCATCAACGACGCCGATGTTGTGGATCTCATCTCTGGAAAACTGAACCCTCAGAAGGCGTTCTTCCAGGGCAAGATCAAGATCCAAGGCAACATGGGACTGGCCATGAAACTCACAGACTTGCAGCGCCAGGCCGCCGGCAGAATCGACCAGATCAGGTCGAAACTGTAAGACACCCGCCAAAACCGGTCCGCGCCGGTTATGACAAATTAAGTTATCGGTTTCGGGACAAGGTATAGGGGCATTTATATTCTTGAAAATCTTTCCTATTAAAATTTCGAAACTTAATCTGTTGTAAATGTAAAATATCAGGTCACAGATCTTTATAATGTTATTGTATGTATAGTAAGTGCAATAAAATTGTATGTTAAGAACATTTTTATGTAGTTACATTTTATGTGAATAGCGTAATCATTCCATTGAATATTTTATAAATGGCTCTATTTTTGTTAATAAAAGGTTTTATATAAAATATTCCATTGTTTTCATCTATTAGTTTCCTCATTTACTTACATAATTAATATATGATAAGTGATAAAGGATAAATTAAATAATCCCTACAAAATATGATAAAAATGCATAACTTTTTATCACTAAATTAAATACAACTGATAAATTCATTCGAAAATACGTATTTGATGTGATCTTATCCTTATTATTATCATAAATTATTACACTTTAGTACCTACATAAAAAAATATCATTCTATAGTGTTAAGTACAAGTTAACTCGGCTTCAGCACATTCGCCATTTTAGATTATTTTATATAAATTTTTAGGGTCCCCTTTGAGTACGGAATACTCAAAGGGGACCCCATGAGTGAGACTCGGCTGTCTATCACCAAGCTGTATCCATGACACAGAGTTGCAATTTTCAGAGGTGCCGTATTTCTATAACAAAATATACCAACAATAAGAATAAAAATTCGAAAGAGACATGACCGACTCAGAATTTGCGTACCATTTTTCTTTTTAATGTGTAAAAATAACGCCCTACTTTAGGTCGCTCTTTATGTATAAATGTTAATTACCTACTGAATTTTGCAATGTGATTTTCATACGGTTTATCGCTTGCGATATCAACAAGTTTTCTAAGCTGACTGTTATAGCGACATCTAACTAGTCTATACGGTAACTGTTCACGTTGCTACCGCGACATCTGTTAATGAACGACAGAACTATTTTTTCAGCTAGCAGCACCATCTATGTCCCTTCTTCTTTAACTACCAAGGATTTTAGAAATACTCCGTACATACTAGTTCCATGTATACTGCATTTGAATTAATTTTCTTTGGAGGTTTATTAACCTTTTCGCCGCCAAGCCATTCGAGTAAAAAATTGCAACCAGCGCCACACCAATTTCTTGGGAAAGAAATACTCAATAAAATAGAGATGTCCAACAGTTCATATCGAAAATAAATCTACACTTTTTAAACCGAGTTTTGATTAATCTAAAATCATTATTTTGCCCTCTACTTTTCAGTTCTGATTTCATATAGGTCAAAATAATAATATAGGATAGTAGTAGTAGTGGTGGCCTCGTAAACAACACTAGGCATATTCAACAAGTTTATTTTTAGTTCAGTTTTCGATCAGCACTGGCGCATCTCTATTACGCGTCTCTCTATATCGCGTTGTCGGTTATAGACGACTGTGGCGTCGGTGGCATTTCTATATTTTCAAACCCTTAAGACAAATAAGGATGTAATATAGAATATCGATAAAAAAAATTAGAACATCATAGGATTTATGCTGGTATTTATTTTAATATTTTATTGTGACTATTTGTTTTCTTTCATTTCTTTTTCTTATTTTACTTACGTTGAATATTAATTAAAAACGATTTTTAATAGTAATGAACACGATTTAATATAAAATATTTATTAAACATTACTAGTGTCAACATCTTTAATTAACGAAAATAAACAAGTTATAGAATCATGCATAACAATGAAATTGGATCAATAAAACGAACAAAATACAAATATTAGTACTGATCTGCTAAGTATAACTTAAATAAATATAATTATGAATACATAATTTGAAATTAGGAGTGCCGACATGCACACTCACTTTTTCTATCGTAACATACAAAATTATACCTAACAGATATCAACTGCATAAAAAATATACCTATAATATGAAACGAAACTAAATATATGATATAAAATTCACTAAAATCAACATGCATAATCAAAACTTATATTCAAATTTGTACTTAAAAACTATTTCGTTTGAGCTTCTTTTATGGTCGCATAGACTTCGTCCCAAACCTGGTCCAACTTCTCGTCGGGGACTTCTTTTAACATTTCTTTCGTTTTGTTCAAAATAGTTTTTCTTTTGTCAAATTGGCATTCTGAAAAAAAAAATAAGTTTCATGTCTACTCTAAATAAATAATTAAACTAATAAATTATTACAAGTATAATAAATAACATATGTCTGTTATCAGCATATTTCTGCGTAGAACTAGGCAAAGGAGCTTCTGCAGATTCTTTTCTTTTTTGCTTATCTGGAATACACAATAATTGATTAGGTATAAGTTTAGTGTAAGTAATTTAAATCTAATGATTTTTAAACGAAAATATTCAGTCGCGTATGTTGATGCCTTTGATGTGGATGGACAAAATAATAATATAAAGAAACAATACGAGACAAAATAACAAAGAAATGAAGATAAAGTATATTATTTGACTTTTATTTTGTACATAGATAAGATGTCTTAAAATGCCCTACAGAACTGCGACGGCATATGTCTATTTTACATAAGGACAACTTTCTGTTATTAAATTACTAAACTAAAATTTAACATAGTCAAGTCCAGTAAATAAGTAAGTAGGTACTTAATAATATTAATTGTTAAAGCCCATAAATTTACTTGTTGCCATATAATTTGAAATAATAAATTCGGTCAGTATTTTGCACTCACTTTTCATCGCCTTTATTTCTGCTTCAGCTATTTTCTTCCATTTCAAATATTCGCGACGGGACATCATCTTGTATGCACTTTAACTTGACCGTACTCGTAAAAAAAAAACTGAAGGAATGACAAAAAAACATATCTCATAACATAACACAAACTAAAAAAAAGCACGAGTGCCAATTACTTTCGTGGAAAAACTGCAACTTTGAGTAAACAGGGCCATAAAACACGTGCGCATAAAACAATAAATTGTTCCAGGCGGCATTGGGTTCAAACAGTTCTTATCCTATGAGGTTGCGGTATTTCGTTTTTGACCACAAGAGACAAAAGAAATGCATATTTCTAGTTTTATTGTCATTTGCCGCTATTATGCTTGGTTTAAAACTATTTATGTAATCTTCATTGAGGTTACGTGTCTGATGTATTTCAAAAAATCTTTCCCATTTTGGTAAATAAATTAAAGACAAATGTCAATGATTTCTGTCCGACAAAGATAAGGCTCAAGGTGTTACTCCGTGTACAGTATTGTACCTATTCGTTTGTAAATTAACATCCGTAACAACATTAAAGTAACTATGAAATGCTAATAAATAACCGCTGATATAAGTACAATACCTTACGAAGGGCGTTATAAAAAGTAAATAGAAACAAACCGAAGTAATAATCAAATAAACCGGGTAGGAATAGAAAAAAAAATGTTAAAGTATTGAATATAATATATAATAAATCTTAAAATAATAGTTATGTCGGTTTCCCATTTGCCTGAGATGCAGGAATTCATATTCTTAGTTTAGGAAATGGTTAAGCCACATAATTATTTCATATAAGTGTACCTTTTTGTAATTAAGTTTATTAAATAAAAAATTATCTTATCTCTTATTATCTAACAATAATCTTGTATCACAATTTGACCCGTTAAATTAAGTTCACATGAAACCCTCCCAAACGCTCCTAATTTATTTATTATTATTTATGATTATTAGGTATTTACTTACCTCTAAATCTTCTTCTTCGAGTAATCCACGTTCAAACGACAGATCAACGTCATCCTCTACGCCTTCTAAAATCTGTAGAAGTTCTGCTGAACTAAGCTCGTCGGCACTCATTTTCCCATCACTATTTTTAAGTCACTACTGCAATGACGTCAGAGCGTGTCGTCTTTACCCGACTACGGCGTACAGTGCACTCACAATGGTCAAGCAATTATCGCTGTGCACGAGTCGCCGAAACCGGTTTGTCGATACTCAATCAAACAAAGAAAATAATGTCTAATACTTGGCGTATTTCTACAAATCGATGTCGGGAATATTTTCAATATACATTAAAATAATAAGAAAATGTTATTGTAATGACAAACTTGACAAATATCTAGGCATAGTATATTCCGTAAATATATTATAGATGTATCGATATTTCACATTTGTACTAGTAAGGAACAACA
The DNA here is from genome assembly GCA_027580185.1 of Tuta absoluta. Lineage (NCBI taxonomy): Eukaryota > Metazoa > Arthropoda > Insecta > Lepidoptera > Gelechiidae > Tuta > Tuta absoluta. The sequence continues at coordinate 3,031,161 of JAQAHW010000038.1, forward strand.
CTTCCAGTCGTGTGGGGCCGACTATGGCGTGTGCGAATGGTACTTATGACAGCTTCAAAACGTAATCAGTATTTTTCTTATTTATACTACAAATCTAATAAATATCTAAGCGCAAAAGTTCATAAATCAAAGTAGAGGGTACAATAAATGCAATGTGCGAAAAATAAAAGATAGATACGGTTTTAAAATGCTAGTTTATGAACATAAACTTTGACGAAGTTTTGTCGGCTGTACCCGACCGTGGCGCTGACGGCAAGTCGCGGGTTGTCGGCTATACCCGTCTGTGGCGGTGAAAAGGTTAAGTTCTACTTTTATCTACAACTAGCGGCCTGCCCAGAGGTTTCACCCGTTGCTAATCGATTTCCCACGGGAAACAGACCTGTTCCCGACATAAATCATACAAAAGCCTTCCTCTTGAAACACTATAAACGAAAATTTAAGTACACATACAAACAGACATAGGGACAGACGCGGGAAGCGACTTTACTTTATACTATGTAGTGATGTGTATTTATTTAACCAGTTTTGTCTACCCATGCACGCAATGCAAACGCAATATGTATACTTATAGGGTGAAATTTTACTAGTTACTGATAGCGAAAACTCAGATCGGGCTGGTGGAAAAAAGTTCTACTTTCCCCAAGGAAAAAATATTTTAAAAAAAATTTACTTCCCATACAAAGTTGCCGATCTGCTGATTTGAGTTAAAATGGAAGCTCAAAAGATTTTTGTCTTATTACGGCCTGTGTTCCTTGGGAAAAGTTGTCTCTTATCACTATCACTAGCCCATACTCTGTTTTCAGTATCGGTCACAAGTAACATTTAACCCGATATAGTCAGGAGATACCATCTCTATGTACCTACCAAAGTAATTGAAAGTTTAGCTTTATCTAGCTAGGTTCAGTAGGTAATGAATGAATTGGTGTCAAGACTAGGATGTGTTGTATCAACTATGTCCCTAATAACCTTTGGATTTCACTTTGCGGCTATGTGGTGCCGGCTAAGAAAAGCATCACCCCATTTCTACCCGTGGGTGTCGGAAAAGGCGACTAAGGCATGAAGCCGGGAATTGGACAGCATCGTTCTCTGTGAACATCTATAACACCTTGCACTGCGCTCGCCAATCCGCCTGCCAAGCGTGGTGAGTATGACAAATACCCCGCAATAGGGGGAGGCACATGTCCAGCAGTAGACTGTTGTAGTTGTAGTTCACTCTATACCTACTTGCTAACATTTCAACACTAAATGGAAGCTAAAGATTAAGGCTTATTCTCAGTGGTTACTGTCTGCTTCAGCCTTTTCAATAGTACCTACCTTATATATAGGCTGACATTTTACTAGGGACCAATAGCGAAGTCACAAGACTGGCTGGTGATGATAAGGAACAACTTTTTCCAATGATCGTTAGACGAAATATGACAAATTTATTTTGATTTCTTTTATACTATCCGTTGGTTATTTCCAACCTTTGTTTTGTTCCTTGGGAAAGTTGTCGGTCACTAGTAACCGGAGTTTTACAGTAGTGTACTTTTTACTTGTTCTTACTTACCTACAATTTTGTACTTACTTCTTAACCTTAGGATGAAAGTAAAGAAAACTACAAATTGTGAATGAGTGTAGATGTTATATTTCATTTTTACAATATTTATTCTATAAATAATACCTAGCACATCCTGCTAGGGCACGAATTAAACTGAAACAAATAATTTACTGTAGATTGTTTTTAATTAAAAAAATAAGTCGGAAATGCACACCTACCGCCATACTTGCAACAATATTTGAAATTGGCACAAAACAAGACAACTTTCTCTTTAAATACTTTTCAAATGCTAGCCATGAATGCTATAATATTTTCTTCTTACAACAGCTTCCTTTCGTAGCTGGCAGTAAGCGGCGCCATAAAAATAAATAACAATTTAAACTTGAAATTAAAGATCCATTGATAATCATCAGAAATGTGTGGTAACTCTAAATACGCATTTTTGGTTCTTTGGCTCGATCCCACCAACTGCGTAAACCGCTGGTTTAGAGCGGTTATTATATTGGTGGAATCGAGTAATAGATAGCATTCGTTCAAAATGGCGTCGTAGACGTAACTTGATTTAGTCACAGCCTTTTTCGGAATGATTAAATTTTTTATAAGTATATCGTATCGGAAGGCGCATGTCACATCAAAACAGGAGGACGCAGTAACCTGTGCCGTTGCCCTTTGAGATGTGACAGGCGCTTTCTAAATAAGCTGTTATTACCTAGATATAAACTGGGTGAGATCTTTTTGAATTTAGCTAAATCATTAAAAGCTTCCACACATTTTTGACGATTACACAAAAAAAGATTTGCGACTTTGATATAGACAAAATATTTAGTTGAAATTTAATAAACAATCATACATTGAGATCACAGGAGTACATATTGACATACCCTGGCAAATCACCGAAATGCGCGCAAACCATGTCTACTAATTTCTTTCGCCAGCATTTTGGCGGCAAAATACAGCGACAAGGCAAGCTTTCTACGAAATCACAAAATCTATTCAACCTGCCATAACGCTATTTCTGACCGCCAAAAATTACTCTTTATTTAAAATATTGTGACCTTTTCATCGGCACGAATTAAAATTCACTGAACTTTGCTCAGCGTTAAAACTTAAAAAAGAAGTAGAGACAAGTTAAATAGCGCCTAGTTCTTATGTTTAAGGTTTAAAACAGCCTGGCAAGTGCTCACCGCAACGTGCCTCGAAATAATAATTATTTACAATATTTTGCTCCCATCGTCTTCAAATATTTTGAAAACTTAAAACATCTGAATTACAACCTGTTGAGTTTACGATACATTTAAATAAATATACGGTATATAAGGCTATAGAAAAATAAATCTATTTTTAGACATGGTTGATGATTAGGTATTTTCTACGTGCTATAATCAAAAGCTTTTCACTTGAAAAGTGGAGGTCGAAATCATACTCTGTATGCTACGCCGTTGCCATTTATTCAAGTGGTAAACATTTTGATGTATGGCTGTATCGCAGGAAAAACATCGACTTTATCGACCACTTTTATCGGAAGTTATTTATGAAATACAAAAAAAAACATAAAATTGTTTTTATTTGAAAACGGAACTTGGTATCTACTGGATGAGTGCCTCAATTTAGTTACATACATCACTTAATATTTAGCACCATTAAATATTATTCAACTACAAGACGATGAGAGCTTGTCTTTTGAAACTTTTCCATCAATACATAAACATACAACCTACGCTAGTATTTAAAGCGTTATTTAGGTTAAGTCGTAAATATGGCTAAGCCATTTAATCCAACCCAAAGGTTTTCAGAAGGGTTTTCCGTAACGTCCAAATAAAAAACAATACAAAAAAATAGTTGCCAATAAAAAAATACTTTAAAATATATATACATACAACTAAAAATTAAGTTAGTCAAGCCAAATTATTGTAGCACCAAACGCATTTTTAAAGTATAAAGACAGAAAAGTTTCATATGAACTTATGTCTTAAAAATATTAATTAAATGACATACAGTCTGTTTCTAACTTTACACTATTTTATTTTAATGTTTAAAACAATAAGTTATTCTTATTACACTCGCTTAACGATTCTGGATAATATGTTAATAAGTAAATGGTAATTTATTTTCTCAAATATTCTCTGACTAGAGACATAACCTAACCTAACTGAAACCTTACATTAAAACAACTACCTACAACATAGCACTCTTCGAAAGGAAAAATCTTTAAATAATTACATTACTTAGTTTTGTTTTTCTACAAATTTGAGCTTTGCCAAAGATTTCAACAGTCATTTCGAACTTAGTGAAATTTGATTCCACGTGTGAATACACAATTTTATTGCGCTTGCCAACCCGCGCCGGGCTTATGTTATCTCAATCATCACCTCAGCTAGACTACACAGTCTTATGCTTGTCACAAGACGGTGGTCCCGAATTTTTGTTTAAAATTGCCATCTTATGTAAAAACTATTCCAAAATGTTGCCGAATGTAGAGGAGCATTTTGATACAAAACATAACTTTTAACAAATAGGTACAATGTAAACACTTACTATTTTGTTTTCGATGCAACTTTTCCCAAATAGTAATTTAAATAAAAAGTATGAACATGAAAACACTTCTAGGTTTATCTTGATTTAAAGTGTCAATTTGAAACAAAAATTCGAGACCTGTGCTCTATCAGAGCCTAACACACGAGGCTACACACTTATACAAAAGAGCCACACGAAAAACGAGTGTCAAATACAATTGAAAATCATAAAAAGTGCCCTTTCTAACACTGTGATAAGAATAAAGACAATATTTCTCAACAAATGCACTGTTACTGGCAAAAGTTTAAAGCGCAAGTCGCACTGCGACACTAACTGTCGGTTGGTGCAACCGGCCCCATTTTGGCGAGAATATTTAATAAGCAAAGTAATTTCAGTTTCAGTCGAAAATCGCGACTATGGATAAACTTTCTACTTTACCAGTACTTATAATCTTTATACCAACCATTTTTAAGTTGAATATAAGCTTATATTTAGATGTGTTTTTATACATGTTTTACGCAGGATTTATATATATAAAGGCATGCCACATTCAACAAGGAGGTCGTGGAACACCCCGCCGTTACCATTTTGAATGTAAGCATGCATTTTTTTAACAGACAGTTATTAATTATTTTTTTAATTATTTGACTGATAGTAAGTCTTCAACAACTGTAAAAGTAGAAATGTTTTCAGTTTATCGATAGTTTTAATTTTCTATTATGTAAATAGTATTGTTTGACATTCTCAAATCCAGAAATTCGAATGCCAAACGAAAGTAGGTATACGAAAATAACGATCAGAAACAACTGGATATTGTTTAAAAAAATCGGCAGACCATCATCAGTTAACCTATCATCATCACATAGAAAATCATTTTTAGAAAATAGGACGAAAGGTCACCGGGTACAAAAGTGTCCAACAAATCTTCGAAATAACAGGCTTAAACAACGTTATTTTATACAACCAATTTAAAGGCTTACTATTTATACCAACATTGATTATAAATATTAAATTTTCAAAGACCACAGGAAAATGAACATACCTTACCATATGTTCAGGCAGTGACTTAATTCACTTTTAAAATTTAAATTATTGCTCCAAAGTACAGACAACATAATTAAAAAAATCTTATTATATGCCTTCTACTAACGACGAAATTTGACGACTTCATGGTAAAAAATTAAAACTTCCACCCACCCCCATTGACTTCTAAGCACATTTTTTATTGTAAGAAGTAAATATAACGGAAATGGACTTCAGGAATTTCAACCCTCGAAGAAAGACAATTCTGCCAGTGTCAGTAGGAATTAAGACAGCAGTTTGCTGCTGTAGGACAATACTTTTAGATCTAGCTAGACTCTGAAATTAATAACTTATTCTAATTAAAAATCAACGTAATTTGGAACAAAAAAGGCTCTTAAGCCTTGGACAAAAGAGGAGGAAGCCCTTGCTTAGAAGTGGTTTAGAAAAAGTCCAAAAAACCCAAGATCAGGAATTAATCATTCGCGACGTTACTTCATTTAGCGAAAATTTATATTTACAGTGAGGTAGAATCTGGGATAATAACCCATAAATAATGTTGTTGGCCTTGACTACGACAGAACATTATCATGTGGATTCAGCTCTCAATTTGAAGCTAGCTCCAGGATTGACTGGTATCGCACGCACGACTATAATTCATAGCATGTCATTTATTTTCGGGCAGTTCATATCAGAGCTCAATGCACGGATTGCGTTTATATTTTTTCTCCTGGAAATAACCAGTCTTTCGATTGTTAAGAATAATATTACATGTAATTATGTGTAGATTGTACAACCGTTGTTGGTAGGGAATATTAATGAATGATTTAACTTCTTCACATAAATTGTAATATAAATTTACAGTCTATTTGGTATGGATGAGGTTTATACAGAGTTATTTGACATAAAGAAAATAAAACTGCCAAGTTAAGAATTACAGAGATCAGCAAAACTGTGTGTACTTTAGGGTTTTAAAAACTACATGCTTTTTATATAGCTTAGATGAACCAACAACATAGCACCTATATAAGGATATATTTTCAGTGCTAAAGAAAAAAACGGGTGAGGGTTGAGGGTAGAGTAGAATAACCTAAATAAAACATCGACATTGCTTATGTACGTACCTATTGCAAAAATACTTAAAATAACCCTGTATAAATTATGCTTATGGTTGTTGTTTATAACTATTTCACTAAAAAAATGTGAGTATTCTGTTTATAGAAAAGCACAGTTTGAGGTTATAATGACAAGGTATCAGAGGTACCTTCAGAATGGCACGCGTTGAAGTACTAAGAAACAGTATAAAACAACTAATTTCATAAAAAACTGTACTTGATATGAATATGTACATCTATTTGTTTGTAACCAGCTACTGTATTTGTGGTAAAATCGATATCTTAGAACAATCCACTTGAATTTGAATCGAGGTTTAGCCGTTGGATATTCAAATTAAGAATAGTATCGGTTTCAACTTAGGTATTTCCATTACTTTTATAACGTTCATTAAAATTTTCTAACGGGTCTTTAGTGTGCTGAAAAAGTTTCATAAACTCCTTCCCTTTTTTTAACTTGGCAAGCAGAATTTAGCATGACTTACAGGGCGATTTTCTTAAAAAGCACATCCAATGACTAGACCTTCTTTCACCGATCCACACACGCCCTGCTTCATTGTACAATTATATAAATAGAGTTCTCAATTAACTCGACAATAATATCCCAAAAGATTGGAAAAACTTTATATTTACACGGCGCCGGACCCTCGGTTCCGGCACAAAGTTTTGTACTTTGGAGACGCAACGTCACTTAGCGTTCATCGCACTATCGGAGCCGCATGATCACTCGCGTCGGTCAACAAGGCGGCTCTGCTTCCTGCTTTGGGGGAGAACCGTTCTCTTGGATCTTCGGAATTTCCTCTCGTTCCTCATCGTCTCCTCTCCTGTCTTCCAAAGCTCGTTCCCGCCTGTCTAATTCGGCTTCTCTTTCATCGAGCCTGGCCTCCCTCCGCCCTAACTCGGCTTCCCGCGCATCTAACCTTCTGGAACGTTCTTCTAACCTCGCTTCGGCGTCAAGCAGTCTTTCGGCGATCTCGTGCGGAGGCGGCGACGTCGAAGATGTAACATCGTCTACAGGCGGAGTTAGAGGTTTCAGGGCGACGTTGGGCTGGAAGTCTCGTTCGAACCTGGTGCAGTCTGCTACCCTGACGACTCGTTCTGGATGTTGAAGTACTGGCTCCCGTTTGCCCCAGGGTCTGAACGCAGAGAGCGCTCGGTAGTGAAGATGATGGGTGGGGATGTACGGGTCCAGGTAGAGAGCGTACCCGTAGTCCTCGCCCCTCGCCTTCTTGGGAGGAGACTCGGGCGGCTCTGGTTTGCAGACCACCGTCTCCACAACCTGGAATTGAAAGAGAAAGATTTTCTTATTAAATTGAAATTATAAATCAAAATATGCGATTGAAACCAACGGCGCGCCAAAAATATAGTTGTTTATGTACCTATGATATGGAACTGACTCATCAATTGGGCGTTGCCGCATCTAATGAGGCTCTTAACGCCCAGTTGAAAAGCCCCACGATGAAGTTGTTTTGAAACAAAATAAAATAAAACTCGAGAGTTCATTTCGTAATTTAAGAATTCATCATGTTCTTCAAATTTAAGAGTCAAACTCTTGTCGGTGGAGTAACTTCCAATTTTCCCTCTTCTCTGCTAGTGGCTTGACCTCCTGATACGACACGACATTGACTTTTTGCTTTATAGCTAAAAACCCACCACAAAAACAACCCAGTAAAGTAGGTGCTTCTAGGTCTACCTCTGCCTCTCTTTCCATCTATTTTGCTTTCAATAATGTTCCTTTTGAAGTTGTCGTGTCGTAGCATGTGGCCATCTTCCCTCTTCTATTTTCTATGGGCTTAAGAATTATAAGATCAAAGAAAAATCTGCTTTTATTTGAATGCGTCGCACGCAATCGATAGCATACGTCATAGAAACTATTCCAAGAAAAGATAATCTCACTTCTCTAAAAAACAAACAAACATATTGTCAATGTAAACCGGAAAGGGGACAGTCTAAAGTATAGTCTGTAGACTAGTTTTGCGTAAGTGCGCGTCTCTGACGAGCCATGTCTGACGTCAGCAAAGGTCGGGCTATCGATCCGAGCCAGATAGTACGACACCACTGTGGTCCTCTTACTGAATATTTATAGTAGAATTAGTACGGTGGTAATGAGTTTTATTGCAATGGAATACTTCTAAATAAAACGAATGCTAATCCAACGGGCCGGAGCTTAGAAACCACCTTATGGCTCCGATGAGGGCTGCGTGCTTATTGTGGATTGGATTAAGAAAAACCTTGAGACCCGCACCCAGTAGTATAGCGATTATATTAAATATAAAGAATAATATGCTAAATACACACAGTGTGGTATGGTATATTTCAGTTTAGACTTTACAATATTGTGCTGTGACCAGGATTTAAAATTCGGATATTAAAATAATGATCCTACACAATTCGAATTTAACTGAATCTTACTCTGCCACTGCTCGTTGCATATCTTTATCCTCGAAAGATTGTTAAAATAAAGTATTTAATTTTTATTATAACAGTGTGGGTGTAATAAATAACGACCAAATATTTTAAACTCCTCGCGAACAGGTTCAACATTTATCTACTAAATCTATCAATGCAAATTCTAAATCAACTAATGGGACACAGAGTAATATCTATAACAGCGTAGAGCAGCAAAGGTGCGCAACAAGCGCTAAATCGGCACCTACGCCCTCGCCCGTCGAAAGTCGATATTGTCAGCTTAACACGTTCGGGGCGTCGTCTGCACAGTATCATGCCCGGTATGTCATCGTCCACATTCACCATTGAAGCTTTATCTATGTGCTAAATATCTGTCAGCAGGAACTATTCGCAAGGAATTTGACGGTGCGCAACATGATCTAAGTCGGCACCTGAACCCCCGCCCGCGGAAAGTCAATATTGTCAGTATTTGTCAGGTTAGCACGTTCGCGGCGTCTGGCCGGTAGCCCCTGGTGTCTCGGGGACGTCTCGCCCGCGACCCGCGACCTATATCTACCGAGGAGCAGCCGGGCTCAGCCGGGACGACTTAAGGCGAATACGGTAAGGGCGTGACCGTCTTCAGATCGCTACTGAAATAAATTCAGTCAGAGATAATATTTATTACTTACCTAAAACTTCGTTAAACTTAAGATTGTCATATGTTTTTGACTGCTAATTTAATATTTTATTTCAGAGTGTGGGTTCTATGAAGTTTTCTTATAGTTACGTAATTTTGTAAAGTTAAATTAAATTCATGCCTGCATAGATAGAAGTTAAATCACCATAATTCAATCAAAACGATCTATTATTCATAGCGGTTAATTAAAGTTTAAGTAGGATAGACACATGAGTAGGTAAACGATTGTTTAACTAAAACTCTTTCGTTCTCATAATGAAATTTCAACGAACTAGACCGTAACCTGACAGAACAAAGGTATTGTTCACACATAGCAGTCATAATACATAAAACCTACCCACATTGTAGTCAGACATCAACAGGCTTCCCCTTACCGAGGGAGGCAGACGGCGCACGTCATCACAATCCCCTCCCACATGGGGGGGTTGGGGGGGCGTCCCCTCCCCCCTGTCTGCGACCCCCCCTTCATGTACCTGCATTACGTAACTCTGCAGATAGCTGATATAGCTCGTGTAGCACACAGCAGTGGTATAAATAAACCTGAATGAGAAGAGTTTCATGAATAAAGTAAAACCTTATCTTGCGCAAAAGCAGGAATTTACAACAAAAAACTCATGTAAAATACATCGTCTATTTCAGGTTCTGAACACACTAGCGTAAAGTTCAATGCCGCGGAATTCTAGATATGTACGAAATATGACTAAACACGGGAAATCCACCATCCGAAATCCGCGATTAAACTATACCTACCAAGTTAGTAAGGTATTCTTTAACATTACCTATGCAGGAGGATTTCGGCACTTTGATAAAGAGATTTATTAATAAGGTGAATACCAAATTTTAAAACAATTCTTTGAAACTTCCCTTGAAAATTTTGCAAGATTAAAAAAAAGAAAAAAATATATGAATCAGGTTTTTGTAACAAATAATAAATCTAATGTACCTACCCATTGATATCATATCTAGATAATCAAAGCATTTATAATAAAAACAAAAATAGGTACACACGTACTTTCCAATCGTCACAAGATTATTTGCAATAACAAGCTGTAATTCAGCAAAATCTTAACCGACTTCACAGTGAAAAAACAATTAATAGCTTGTATTTAGAAACTGATACACTTTCTTACAAACAATACATACAGTTCAAATAGATTAACCTGTTATTTTAAAGTCGGTTTATATAAAGAACAGGACGTGCAAAATCTGCCTGGTGTGATATTGATATGTACGAGTATGTATAATGATATGTCACCAACCAAGATAATTATGTTTGATAAGATGATTTTCATTCTACGAAAAACATCATCGTTTGTTTGTTGGACGTGTAGACAAAACTAGAGAATGTAACGAGTAAAATATTATGTAAGTATGTTTCAACTCAATGTTACCGACTATCTCTAAATGGCATTTTTAGTGAAATAGGCTTAGACAAGCATAGAAGATGGTAATGTACAAGACGTATCGAATTCGCCAAAAATAATGTGTTCTGTTCATAAGATTGCTATACACTAAGCAAAAATGTGTACAAATAGACCAAACTATGAAAAATAAATCTATCAAGCAAACTTACTTTAATAGTAACTTATTATTAATCTGTGCTTTAATCGTGTTTTCCTGAGACCAAAATCTAGATAATACAATTAAAAATCATTATACATAAAAATAACGTGTTAATCGTATTCACCAACGAAATTGCGTGCACCCAAAAATTTTCCATTTTTCTCACGGCATGCCCTTAATTTGTATATGATTTTACGCATTTTATGGGGTGTCTCTCAAAATTAATTAATCTGTTAAAATTACAAGGAAACCTGCGAAATGGCGCGGAAAGCATAGACTATTGAATACATGACATGACTAAAATTGTCCATGTCATCTACTATACTTTCCTGAACTTATTTAACGGAGAGTGACAAGGCTATTTTTAATTAGCCGTTTTAGTCAGTAACTAGAATCCAGAAAAATGTAACTAGAAGAATATAGATACTTATTTGCGCGCCACAACATTTTAAGGTTAGCATTGTTAAATCATGTTGGGAGCAACACAAGCTCTATAAAGTTTTCTCCAGCGAAATGCAGAGGCCTTTTTTAGCGTACACGGTGGGGTTGGGCCATGTTGGGCGAGGTGGGTCAATGGGTGTCTAGGGTCATTAGAGAGCTGTGTGGGAGCGGCTTACTACTTAGGGACGGGAAATAGGTAGCTATTCTTTTGATACTCGTTATTGATAGACTGATATAAACGCTTGTTTACTTGCCGCGGAAACCTCGTGTCAGGTAATTTTAAGCACCCACTACCACTGAAGGCTTCTAACATGGTTCCGTGGACACTCAACCACTCAACTCATACAAGTTAACTGGTTTAAAAACTTTTACAGTAGGGTGTAATATGGTTTATTAATTTTATAATGCAATGCTCTCACATTATTATTTTGATAAATGAAAATAAAAAATTTAAGACATTTTAGCACCGAAAATGTTTACAACATGTTATGTTACATCAGGGTGGGTACAATAGCGTCGTTTGGCGAATCAGTGTCCCACTCAGTATCACTACATAGTGCCTAATGTATTCGTATATAAAACAAAATCGCTTCCCGTTGGGTGGCGTCCCGGTTGATAGTGTCCCGTTGTATGCTGGGATCTTCAAAACTACGCAACGGATTTTTATGCTAGTTTTTAATGGATGGAATGACTGACAACAGGAAGGTTTCTTATTCTCGCGGGTTACCTACTGTTAGCACCAAGTGAAACCGCTGGGCGGCCCGCTAATAAATGAATATATTAAGTTCTTATAAGACCTATTCTCTCGTAGCACATTTGCTACGGCGTAGACATTTCGCTTTTTTCGGTTTTTCCTACAGATTATTTTTGTAGTAAGAATTTATTTACAGCAATCCTCGTAGCTATTACGTATACTAGTTACGCGAATAACAGGTACCGGGGCGCGGCGTGCCCTGGTTGCCAGCAATTTAGCAACACTCCGCACGTGTCGGCTTCATCTCGGCTGATGTTTTATTAAAAGCAGACATCTCTCTCTACGGTAGCTTTTTACCATCAGTAGCATCTCGAGCTGGCGATTTCGAGTTATATACTTAAATTGGTTGTTCGACTTGTTCGTAGTAACTGTATGGAGATCTAGATCAACAGGGTGTAAGAGACAGCCCTTCAAATCCTGATAGGGTGCATTTAGACAATCAAAACCGAACAACCTCCCATAGACATGTATTTCAGGAAACGAAAAATAAGATTGACTTCCATACTAAACACTGTCGGCTGATTGTGATTCTTTTTGGCGCTTCCTGACGTACAGGGTTGCCCGAATAGTGACATCCAAAGACAAAATTTGAATGCCCTATACTGAGGGGTATCCGAATTACCCCCATGTAGGTTCCGCGTTTTTTTTTAGTTTCCGATATATTCAACTTTGTGTGGGCAAAATTTTACTGGAGATTCCACTACCTTCGGTTGCGGTATTTTATATTTTGCAGGTATGAATTTTTCACAACTTTTGCAGGGAATCTTTTGATATCAGAATAGACTGAAAACATGACAAATATAATCCGCTGAGTGATTGATACTTATGCAATTCAGATGTGATTCGACGCCAAGCTTTTTGTTGGGCTCAAAACGCAGTTTCCCACAACGAACGGACTGAATGTAACAACTTTTTGTGATGTGCAATTTAAAATATATATTAAGTATAATATTTGTTATGATGTATCGCATTAGTTCTAAAAATGATTTTAGTCATTTTAGATATTATTAATTATGGCTCTCTCTCATAGTACAGTGCCCTAACATGGTGTCATTATACGGATATTAGTGTTCGCACATTGTGTGACGTATTACTTACGTCTATGTACATACTGATTTTATGCAATAAACGATTGAATTTCAAATAATTCATTGTTTTCATCAAACACTCTATTTAAATGTTAACTTAACGATAAATGTTATTATTTATTAATAATCTAATCTGCTATCGTCTGAAACATTGTATTCTGATCGGTACAATGCAAGCGATTTAAAATTAGAAATTCCCACCGCCTACACACTGAAATAATTCGGTGTCCATTAGCAATCTGGATAGCATAATAAACAGACCGACAGAATGCTATTGATGTTACAAATCATTACACAAGTTGGCTAATTGAGATTAGGTATTGCAGAGTTGTAAATATACAAAGTGTTTTGTTATCTTGAACGGTGCAAGCAAAGAGCCGTGTGGTACCGGCTTATAATAGCATCACTCCATTACATTTCGTAAATATTGGCCAAGAGATAGAATCAGGGAATAAGCAGCAGCATTCCCCGTGAAATAGGAAGGTAGGTACAACACCTTGCCCTGCGCTCACCATCCCGTTCGCCAAGCATGGTGAATATGTCAAACTCCACAATTCTACAACTGATCTATACGCGTATTTCGATATTGAAATACATAGTATAAAAAAGTCGCTTTCCGTGTCTGTATGCTTTGATCTTTAAAAAGGATTTTGATACGGTTTTTTTAAATAGATATAGTGTTCCAAGAGGCAGGATTTTAAGTAACTTTTATCGAGAAAACTTTGTTCCTTCAGGAAAATGGGAAACAGCGCAGTGGGTGAAAACACTAGGTGTGTCGCTAGTATTCTCTAAAGATGAATTACCTATATTATATCTATCCACTAGGCATAAGATCTTCGAGCTCCACCCAGAATCAGAACTAATTCAGCAAAATCATTACGCGTTGCCATGGCAACGAGCAAGTTTCTAGTTCCACACAGTATGTAAAAATATCTATTACGCAAGCCGCCGACGCATCGCGCCTGGGGGCGAGAGGAGGGGGAAGGTTGAAGGGAGGTGGGGGGACGTCTGCCTCCCTGACCACCCCGAACTCCCCCTTAACGACCAAGGTCAAGCTACAGTTTACATTGAAGGCAACACCCGAATTTGTACCCTGAAGGAGTACTGATAGAGTTGGAAATTTGTGAAGGTAAAGTTCCAGTATTTGGCGCCCGAAATGGGGCTTTGCAGAGTATGTCTGAGGCTGGTTATTTGGTTGTGCGGGGCGTAATGTGGCCATTTAAGGCAGATTTCTGCGTATTTGGCAGTCTTCTACTGCATTATTTAAATTTAGAAAACAGATGCTTTAATAGTGAAGAGATAATAAAACGGTTCATCTTGCATGAGTAATGCCGCGAAAATATGCGAACAAAAGGGAATAAAGTGTTTTTGAGATGTTTGTGTCAAATTCAGGCAGATTCTCTATTTGCGAGATGGCAACCCAGTCGGGGCGGTAGCGCTTGCCCGCCGACAATCAATGAGCGCCGCCGTGTAGAATATATATACGTACGTAGGCAGTATGAATTATGTATAGCGTTTACTAGTGACTGAACACGTGTAACTGTCCCCGGGACGTTCTTTTGTTTCAGGCTGTGCCCGGGTTAGAATATCATCACCCCTTGTATAGTCGTGAATATCGTAAAGGCGACTAAAGGTCCAATGAATGGTCAGCAGCGTTCACTGTTTACAAAGTTTGGTTGTGCGCTCGCTATCTGACTTGCCAAGCGTGTTGAGGACATAATCAACAGCCACTATTCCAAAGTATGTATGTAGGTATGTAGATGTGTTTGTACGTCGACAAGTAGAGGTAATCTTTTTCACGGGCTACAGCCCAAATGGCTAAACGGATGTTGACATAATGAGTTAGTTAGATTCGTCTCAGCAGCGCGAGTGAAACTGGCTACATTTAAAATTTCATTAATTCAAATTGTTGGATTCTCAACGAATTTTTTCTCCTTTTTTTTATTAGCCGTAGTCAGGTTTTTGTTTTTAAATAATTAGCTTCTTGTCATATTTAAAACGATTAGTAGCGTTTTGGTGAGCGCAATCAAAGGTATCTATTGTATTCACAGGAAAAATGCTGCCTAATCATAATCAATGTCTTCCTCCGTAAGTCTATAAGATTAGTACGGGCAAAATGGGACCGATAAGGTCATAGGTAGTAACGTAAAAAGCATCATGCCTATAGGTACTGAAGACATCAAGTAGGAAAAACTTTTTATTACAACCATATTATCATAAAGTATACAAAAACCTGCGAAGCTCATAATTCTATTTTAATCATACGTTCGTATTCCAGAGTGCGAAGTATTAATACTCTTATTATAACGTACATTAATTCAGTTAAATGTCAAGACTTTCACAGCACCGGTTGCTATTTGCTACTGATATTTATCAAAAGAATCACTTAGCTTCAATAGAGGTTCGTGGATAATAAATGAACTCTGCGCGCGGACTACAGTTACAGTAGGAGGGATCAGATATCAAATCAAGTGTTGAATGCATAATTCTGATTATCTGGAGATAAGATAGGATTGTAGAGTTTGTGCGGAAAGAGAATAGGCGTAAAGAAAAAGTGAACTTATATTTTTTCATAGGTTATTTTGACATTTCTCATTCTGAGGCGCAGAGGCATCCTAAATTTCCATGCCTTTTTTTCCGCACAGACTCTATCGATTGAATCTTTTTAAAGATTCTAGACTTAGCACGAGTGTTCTGTGGGAAAAGTTGCACCAGACAAAACAGAAACTGTCATCAGAAACACATTTTGGTTGCATAATCGGGTCTATCGCGATATTTTGAAGGTAAATAATTATCTATAGACGATTTACCTAGATCCCGGCGTTTCAGTTGAATTACATCAGCTCTGGTCGCATTTATATGTCATCCGAAACTTTTCGAGTATCAAATCGATATAACATATCGAGTCATCATCATCATCATCATCATTGGCCTCACACGTCTGTGACAGACGATTTAGTCAGTGTCTGAGGCAAGACTTTTCATGGCTGTATAGTCAAGACCTAGAAAATTAACCAGTACCTGGCCACATTGACTATAAATTTTTAATTAGGTATTGAAAAAAAGTTTCGCGTAAAATGTGTTTCATTTCTGGTTAAACAATACGCCCGCTGACATCAATAGCTGCCAAGCTAAAACAATCATTGGACAGCGCAAAGGTGAACCGCCTTGGAATCATCCACGCTGATCAGAGCATCGGGCGTGGTTCCGAGAACCGCTTCCCTGGCCTTCCACTGGCCTTCCAGGAATGCCATTACGATGTTCAGCCCCCCGACGAGGTTCCGGGAACGCTAGATCAATGGGAGCTCTTGAGCATTCAGTGCTACCGCGTTAAGGTACGAGTTGTTAGTCGACTACAGGTTGATACCAAAACAAAATAGACTGACCCGATGGCGTAGCGGATACTCCTGCCTTCTACGCCGAGGGTCGTGGGTGCGATCCCCATAAGACACAAATATTTGTAAAGTAAATGTTTTAGATATTTGTGTTTAGTCTGGGTGTTTTCTATGTATACTAGTATTAATTTACAACAAAGTTTATAATGAAGTAAAAATATCAGCTATTAGTTATACTTAGTTTGGGGCTAGATGGCACTTTAGTTTTTTATTTAAACCAAATAAGTTACGTTACGCACTTTTCGTATCGCACTTATGCTTGAACGCAAACGTTTGGCTTTTGTTTGGAAGTT
The DNA here is from genome assembly GCA_027580185.1 of Tuta absoluta. Classification (NCBI taxonomy): domain Eukaryota; kingdom Metazoa; phylum Arthropoda; class Insecta; order Lepidoptera; family Gelechiidae; genus Tuta; species Tuta absoluta. The sequence continues at coordinate 3,047,966 of JAQAHW010000038.1, forward strand.
ACGATGGTGTGGCGAACGTTTAAACTTTCGGTATGCACGAGGTATTTCACAAATTTTTTGATTGCGTATAAGTCCAAAAACGGTACGTAACATACGGCTGCCGCAGCCAGACGTCTTTACTAGTTAGTGTGATTTTCGATAAAATACATTTCGTAGTCGACTGTGTAGGTACAAAACATGCTGCGTTGACGACAATTAATTGGAATAAAAGCATGAAGATAGCCAACCGAGTAACAAACCATAGTGACGGACAACAAGATAAGTAGTTTGATACAAAAAGTAATTGCATTTTTCTAGGCGTCTCAAACTTAAAAATGTACTTGAGGGTTGCATTTGTATTATACAGACTGACAATCTATCACTATAGCGTTACACATTTTTTATGAAACTATCCTCAAATACTTGTCAGACGTAGCGATAGCGAGTTAATGCTCTGTCTGCCCGCAAAGGTTAGAGGCGTGATATGTGTATGTGTCTTATACTTAGTAACGGACGCCGTGATCTGCAAATTCATGGCACCGAGCCAATCAAACGCACCACAACCACAATTTACCACTTTTCTCTACACAAAGATTGTCTAGAAGAGATCGCTTTTAGCCATAAGACCGCCTTTGCACACTTTATATTAAGATTTTCTGTTTTTAATTATCCTGCATACGTGTGTAATTAAGAGTTTTTACTCACTTACTTTCTCTGTCGTTTGCTGTTGCCGCGTGCAGTCGGCTACATAATCCTACCTTAATGGTTGCTGTATCTAATGGTTTTGAAGACCACTTAACTACACAGATCAATGGGTACTTTTCACTTGAGGCTTCTGTATTGGTGTTTTAGTGTCGCTGTGTCTAATGCATTTTGAGGACCACTAGTTAACTAGGTAAAGCGAATCATGTTTAGTTTGTCTTTTGAAAAGCAGAACTAAACGAAGTGTCAACCTAAATTAATTTCACAGGACTAAAACAGTCAAAGGCGCGCTTGTAGTCAGCAGCAGTTGGCAAATGATTTTCTTAAAAACTTTTATAATGATAGTAGTACTTACTAGGGATTTCCTCGAAATGATAGAATTTTCGTTCTTTTATTTAATAGGTATGTTTGTTCGTTACATTTTTATGAAAACAACTTATATTATCTTCGTGAAGTACTTACTGACTCGAGCTAGGTATCTTGTAGTTAAAAGAACAAGATTAATTGTTTCTTGGCAAAGTAACATTAATTTGAAGCAGAGCAAAATAAATTATACTCATTTCGCTTATCATTTTTCTTCTTAAATTACCTTGTGGTAAGGAAATCTGATATTGTTCTAAACTCTGCTTTATTTTAAGCCGTTTCTTTTTAAAACTCAGTTGAATCCAGGCAACAGTACGGCCATTTCAATAAGCCATATTTGTTAACTTTCAGATTCATGCTACTGGTATGGCAGAGGGTCCATTATCCTTTGTTGTCCTCTCTTTTAGTACGGAACTGACAGCTGTCAAATATAGCTTATTATAAACTTAGCGTGGTATAAAATACAGGCTTATTACATTTATTTCTATCTCAAAATGCTTACTTTGTGATACTATTTTGTTAGCATCTCTAGGTATAGAAAGTTTGTTCAAAAATCAAACAAAAATGAAACACAGCTTTGGAACCACCAAGTGTTTGGAACAAACAAGAATTTTGCAAGAACTGCGACGTCGGAGTACATACTAGTTCCATGGGAACAAATAAAACAAATTATTGCGATACATATATATATTGCGAACGCAAAAAAGGAGTTCACATTTTGAATGTAAAAAGAATAAGAAAAAAGTTGCCATAAACCAAACACAACATTACAAATGCTGTCATCTTAGAAACTAAAATATCTACTAATTTATTTTTAGAGGAGAAAATATAAGTGAACGCCATCATTAAAATATTAAAAAATTATAGTTTTATTTCCCAACTAAAACTTACTAATTTACTTATGACTAAACAGCGAAGAATGATCACAACGTGCGTTCCATTTCCAATTACAAAATATTTGCTTTAGAGATAAAGGAATTTTGGTCAGCGGCCAAGATAGTGCTGTCAAGGAGAGGTGGAATTCGTCATCTAGACATTGATTAAAATGCTTGGGATTCATCGTCATCTTCTACAACAGTCCACTGCTGGACATTGGCACTCCCCTCCCCTCCCTCCCCTCTGTTTGCCGTACTCGCCATACTTGGCAGGTAGATAGCAATTATTAGTATATAATTATTAGTATTCTTAAAAATGTCCAATCTCTACTCTATCTACATTATAAATGGTATTCTATTCTATTCTTAATTAGCAGCGATTCCACATTTTGTGATTTTGCCAGTCTCCTAGCAGACGATTAAAAAAATAAATTGGCGAATGCGCCAGTATCAGTAATTAGAGTTCACAGGAGCCCTAATCTCGAAGGACTAGAGACTGCGAATTGCAGTGTGAAGTGTGAACTAATAACAATATAGTGTAATTACTAGAGCACGTGCGTGCAACGATTGCTGACATTCGAAAATGATAGTTATAGGAATCAATTTCAATTTTCTAATTAATGTTCACTTCAGGCATTCAATGGTTATCACACTATCACAATTAAGCATTAAACTCTCCAATAAACGAAAAAAACTAAATTAAACTGATTTAGGACCATCACTTGCAAATGGCGGAAATCAAACCCTATAAATTTTATTATTCTGTCACGGACAGATAATGGCAGCTGTCATAGCGACGCAACCGGATGTTTACGGGAAATTAACGGAAATCGAAACTGATTGGGTTCTGGGAAAATTTACCATCTTTATTTTCAATGGTTGTTTTTGTTTTGGTTATTTTTCCGAAGCTTTTTAGTAGTGGGTGAATCGGGATTACCTTAAATCAAAGCTTTGATATAGGGAAATCCCAATTCACCCATTACTAAATATCTTGTTTTGAAATAATATGAAAGTAAATGACAGATATTTTGTACCCACAATATTTAAAGAATTATGTTAGGCCTTCGAAAAGCTACATCGGATGAAAATCTAAAACTGTCGTCACTATACTTTTATTGATATTTATATTCTAACGCGTGCCAAAACATAATACGAATTATTTATTTGAATGAGAATATTTTGAACATAAAATACGACATAGCGTAGGTACGTTCGTTTCAAAACACACTGTTACTGAAAAGATATGGCTCATCTAGGAATGCGAAAAACTTGGCTCTTGGCTCTGGACCCAACCACAGAAATTCTTAACATTATATTTGAAACATTAGGTTGTCTTTCCGGTGACTACATACATACATACACACATATCACGTCTATTATCCCTTGCGGGGTGACTACATTGATGCTTCATTATGTATTTTTGACTAAACTAGCGGGCCTGCCCAGCGGTTTCACCCGCTGCTAACTGTTTTCCCGCGGGAATAAGACATTTTAATTTAGCCCTATGTTCATCAGGGATAATGTAGGATTCTAATGGTAAAAGAATTTTTTCAATCGGTCCGGTAGTTTTGAAGCCTTTTCAATTCAAACAATCAAATCTTTCCTCTGTATAATATTAGTGTCGATTTAACTTTGATCTTTTTCAAATTAAACATGGAAACTCAAGACATGGCTCACCCAGGGCACAGCAATGTGAAATATTTGGCGGCTTGGCGCGATACAGTTTCTGAACATCTGCTCGTAGCCACGTAATATAAGTAGCCACAAACATCTCTAAACATTCTTTGACTCTTGCTGGTCAAGATAATTACACACGAAAAAAGGTTCTGGGAAAAAAATACCGGTATTATTGATTTTACTTAAGTACGCGCTTTTCGCGTGTTGGTCAGTTTAGAACCGATTATCTACTGAGGACCTATCATCATCATAATCATCATCATCAGCCCACATCCACCCACTGCAGGACAAAGGCCTCTTCTCTATTGCACAATCTTCACGGTCCTGTGCTAAACTCATCCATAGTGATCCCGTCTGTGGACCTATACCTACCTATTTACATCTGTGAACTCTAAACTGTTTAATTTGATGAAGTATATTCCCCATATTTATCAAATCAAATCATATTTCAAACGAACTCTTGACCTACTCCTGCAAAGCTTTTGTATTCGAAATACATTCATTCGCTTTGAAAAGTTAATGTGGAACAAAACAACTCTCAATCCCGCTCTCCGTTATATCAGGCAGAAAGAACTATTGAATTTTATATTTTGCCCGTGAATGAATGAATTGAAGTAGGGAACTAAACTACCTATTCATTCTCTTTTAAGTTTAAGAGCTTACTGAGCGTTTTCACCAGTTGGCAAAGCGGTAGCAATTAAGGCAGCAATTAACATGACGAATCCCATACAACGCAGTCTGTTATCATGACACTGATGTTAAAAAAAAACTAAGACCCATCCATGGGTCAAATTATGAGAAAGTATATGGATCTACATACGAAATTGCCGATTAGCTGTATAATTTATAATGGGAGGTCCAGAAATGATTAAATATTTAACCTTTGTTTTATTGGACAACATCCGTGTTATTACAAAAAAAGTTAGCCATGGTTCAAGTTTTTAAGCTCGTTTAACCTTTTGGTGAAAACACCGTATTTGTTTGTTAACCATGAGGACAGACCGTGGTAAAGGATTTGTTGTATTTGTACCTTTTTAGATGTACATACATACATATATCACGCCTTTATCCCTTGCGGGGTAGGCAGAGCGTACACGGCCGCAGAAAACTGACATTTACGCCACGTCTGACAAAAATTTGAGGGTCATTCGGAAAATAGTGTACCGCCAAAGGGACAGGTTGTCAGCCCATCGCCTAAAATTGCAATACACACCCTCGAGTCCCTTCGTCGCCTTTTACGACACCCACGGGCAAGAAATGGGGTGATGCTATTCTAAGCCGGCATCACACGGTATGGTTTTTAGATGTAGCCTGTAGATAAACAACTACACTAATGAAAAGTTGCATCAAATAGCACTTGACTTTATCACGTTGCGTAGGTATACGACTCGGTTGCGATAAAAATAGTCATCATGTAGGTATCCTAGGCATCAGACATGCCGCCACGCAGATCTAGACTTCAAGACTGCAGTCTCAAGGTCAGTCTTTGTTAGTATTACACAATGTCTAGATCTGAGATAGACAGATGATATCTATACGGAGTACGAGATGTATGTTTAAGACAAGTAAGAAATGAAAAATGATTTTCAGATATAGGTAGTTAACTTACACGAGAAAAATTGGATCTCTTATACAAAATATGGCAGAGAGTAATTTTGAGTGGTCCAATATTTCATTTTTCGTATTTTAGGGCTACGGTTAGGTACTATCTTTCTAAGGGAATGTGTAGATTCAGTGGCTGTTTTAAAATTCTTTTAAATATCTCATAAGGGGGTGTAGGAAGAAAGCAAGATAAAATCTTCTTATGAACGGATAGGCCTGGTCACAAATACCAAATACTAACAGATTGAAATGTATCTCCGTCCATATACTGCTGGTCTGGTCTGCTGGGCATCGCTCTCATGACAACTAAACTTCATTAAGTTTAGCGATTGCCCCGCTCGGGTACAAGAAGCTTATCGTAGAGGACGAAACTCATACAAGAGTTGTCGTCGTAAGACACTCATGAGACCGATGACTCGCAGTGCAGCACTAGTAGTCCGAATGGACGCAGTTTCACTCAAACTGTAGTAGGCAGATTACCATACCACAAGAGCTGAATTGTTAATTGCTAAACAGTTGCCTACTTATCTTGCAATTATTTTTTTGTCTTTCGTTCTCCGATACTCTTTTACCAGTTGAGCGCAAAAACGGAACTTATATTGTTTACATAAAGTTAGGAATGTGTTTAAACGAAACAGCCCTGGCAAAGCGGCATCACCCCAACCGTGCCTCCTTTTCTTTCACATCATTATGATTTATTGTTTTACAAAAATAATGTCATTCATACGAACGCCTGGCGTAGGAAATGCAATATACCTACTATAATATATAATATAAGTAGCAACTGATTGAAGATTGCATAATTTATCATCTTTCTTGTTTGATTAGTAAAAATAGTTGTTTAGCATTACCAGCACGTGTAAGCTTAGTGCTTATGCACCTAGACCGAATGCCACCGACACCAGCTGGGTATTTATCTACCTACAGTGTTTCGGAATGTTTCACGTTGATTTGATTTTACGTGTGAATTGTCGAGTTTCATACAATACAACATTCTGCGTCTGAACTTTCCGAGTTTCAGCGGCCCCGAAAGGCTAAATACATATTTGAAATATGCGCTCTCTTTGCAAATAAGCATTGGACTCAATTAAAAATGGATGATGAAGCAAATTGGATTTCGTGAGAGACTTTGCTTGGCTATGCTTGAAAATAGGTATTTTCATGACAAATCTACTTACTAACCTATCTAAGGATCGATCACAGGGACGAACTAAGTACCAGAACAGTTGAATAATTACCTGAAACAACAAAGGCATAATTTTTAAACCCTTTAAGAAAATCTTAGTTTATTAAGGTGACTTGAAAGCATTTGAAAACTAACTTAGTATCTACATAATATATCCAAATTCAAAATAACCTAAATCACATACAAGGAAATGACAGCTATAATCATTAATCCCGTTCATCAGTCGAACCATCATCATTCACAGTCATTAGTCATTGGTCATCAAGTGTGATGACATCCCCTCCCATTCCCATTATACCCAAGATAATTCAGGTGGCTGTATGACTCACTGCAACCTTTGCCAACAGTCACAGAAAAATAAAAACATAAGCGGGCGCGCGGGATATTTTAGAAAATGACACATGGCGGACATAACCTACGAATTCGTTTTAGGTAACATAATTAGGACTCGAAAGATATTGAAAAATATACGAAATTAGCAAGCAATTGACAAGTGAACAAAGTATTGTTGGAAATCGATTACTCGAGTGTTCGATTTGGTTCCATTTTGCTCGTAAACGGCGGCGCGGCGGCGTGTCGACGTGTGCGTGAGATATTGACTTTTCCTTGTAGCCGTCCATGTGTATTAGGCGCGCCCTAGTTTTATTAGATACTTATTTGGGCGCGCCCGCCAATACTTAATATGGGTAAAAGGTGAAAAAATCAGATTTTATTAATTTGTTCCGTGCAATGTTAAATCAAGCCAACTCGAAAGCTCGAATAACGTTGTCCACTGTCCAGCACAAAACAAACATAAACGGTCGACAACAGGGGTCGCTACCCTACTGTTGGCAGTAGTCCAGAGATATTATTGTCCACGTGGCGAGCACTGTCGTGTCACCCTACACTGCTCTCCTGCAATGTCTATACACGCGTATTTCAAAGGATAGGTGAAACACAAAACAAGCTATTTGTTCCTATTAGATGCTTGTGACAGGTCAAAGAATAATAGGGTTGTTTATTATTATAACATTATGATATGAGGTAATATGATACCCACAGTGTATAGTTAATCAATAAAGAGCTTTTATTGTATTAGATAAAGTTGGCAGGAGAACAACTTTACATTATCATGCATTTATTTAATAGGGAGGCGATTATTATAGGCTTCACATCGGTATTGGCACTTTACTTATTTTAAGTTATTCTTTGTTAACAACCCAATCGTTAATGATTTCATAATAACCCAACCTGAAAATATTTTTCATGTATTACATACACATATAACTTTTGAAAGATATAGCTTGTCAAATAAAAATGTAAACAAAATTTAGGAGATTTATTTTAGCTCTGGGCTCAATTCGTATTTTTGAATGAAAATATAGTAAACTACATGTTCGATTTATCCGAAATTGATACCAGATTTAAGTAGTGGGTCTAACACCATCCACACAACTTTAAACGCCCCTCTTTCCCCCCCATGACGTGCTGGAGATGGGTATTCGGGTTCAAAAACCTTACATTGAGTCCCTCTGTACGCCTCTGGTTTTTACGGTTTCAAGTTTCGTCACCATTCCATACATTGGCAAAAGATTTACCAGACGTTCAGTAAAGATGTCAAAAATAACAAAACTTCAATTTATTCGTAAATCACGTTTAGTTAGCGCATTTAGACGAGTTTGTGGAATCAAGTCTAATACTATTATTTATTCTGAGCTAATCTAATAGATTTGATTATCGTCCAATGTTCGTTAAACGAGCAGACAGACATAGAAGCCTTGTTATAATCGCCAAAGATATAAACCTTGCTCTATTGGAGAAATTTCAACTCGAAATCGATCTTTACAGTAAAAAAACAAAGACTCGTCTGAAATTTTATTCGAGAAATCTAGATGTAAAATTGAAACTTTGCCACTTTGTGATAAAGCCGTTTATTGCTCATGACTTTTTGGATATCATTCAAATGCCTCACAGTTGCGTCGTGTTTATGCAAATCAAATTATACGCATTTGTATGTTAATTCTTGGACATTTTACCTTTCCAATTTTTGGGTCGACTCCAAAATTGTATGCCTTTTCATAAATGACTTAATTTTTGAATTCATTGTTATAATTTCAAGCACGCCATGTAGGTTGCAGAGTTGGGTAGAGACTAAATGAAGTTTTAAAGACCCGGGCCTAGTCCACGATCTGACTCTACGCCAAGCATTTGAACTTTCAGTACCCATCCATACTAAAATAAAATTGTAAGCATACTAATTATTTGAATACCAACATATTTAAAACACTGCCCGTGTTAGATATATAATTTAAGATAACTTGCAAATTATTGACATCAAGATACACTTGCAAAATTCGCGGGCAATGGATGAGCCACGGTAGCCCAGATGGAAGAGGCGTCGCCACTAGCGATGGCGAAAGTCGCAGGCAAGTTTTCTAAAATACTTGTCTGTTTGTTTTTTATATCCATCCTGCTATAGAATTATATAAACAGCTGTCTTACCTATTCTACCAAAAAACGTTTCCTATCATGACGATCTCAAAACATCTCTTGTCATTTCGAATATCCACAAGAGTCCTCTGGTGTTATAAAAATTAGCACAAGGACATTTTTGCTCAAGGACTTTTTCTTCATATTTTTGAAAACGCTGACTCAAGATTGAGAGGTGTCAAGGGCTGTCGAATTTAGTCAAGTGGGTATTGTCCTGTTGAAGTGACAGCTACGACGAAAGCTTGCGTAAAAATTAAAATGATAAAAGACTCTGCTGAACACGAATGCAATATTTTTACGACGTCCTATTTGGCGCAGTGGCTATTTGTTTTCCTATTGAGGTTAACGCAAAGGGTTCGATTCTCAGCCGAACATTAATTTTTCATTTGTGCTGCTGAAAATCGTTTGGTTCTTTCGAAGCTCACAGTTTCATTATAGCATCCATACATCCCTCAAATGTTAAGAACATGATAAAAAGCACCTATAAAACGAAATAGTTTTCTTTATTTTTAAATTTCATAAAAAACAAACGTTCGACTAACTTCAATTTCTTTTCTCATATTTCGACCTCTCTTCCTTTTCCTTAGTGAAAAAAATTCTGTTTTATGGCGTGATTCACCGCTTTTAACATTCTATAAATTTTTATCACACCCTGTACACACACAGTATGTGCGTCACAACAATGGCCGCTGTGTAATCTATCAGCTGTCATTGGGCACGCTATCTCGGGTCGGAGGTCTGCGCGGGCGCAGGGTCAACGCACTCTCTAATATTGCGTGTAAAGAACTTAGTGCATGTGTAGAATGATAATTATTGGTGAGCTACTGAGAAAGTACTGAAAGCCTAAAATCGTCTTGTTTATAGTCTAATAATAGCGCTGTCACTCGCCGGTATATTGGTTTAGAAATGGATTTGTCTATGATATCGGCCCCATTTGACACATTTACTAATATAGTTAGCTGCCATCTTTATATATTTTGTGGAAGGTGGAAGTTTGTAATTTTCAGACACCCATAAAATTCGAGAAATCCTTACGAATTAAAAACTGACTGCGCTTATTTAATTATCATTTTTAGACGATAACGTTCATAAGTAAGTATAAGCAATAACAGCGAAATGTAAAGACTGTGAGTAGTAAATAGGACGCTCTTATCAGAACTTATGATAAATATTTACGCGTATAATAGTGGTGTTTCTGTGTTCTAGACATTTCGTTGGCTTGTTTACTTATGTCGATATACGGGGTGTAAGGGACATACAGCCCTCTGAATACTGATAGGGTACAATCAGACCATTAAACTGAAGAACTTTCCCATAGAAACATATCTCAGGAAAAGACAAAAAATCGACCTCCCATACAAAATCATAATCAGCTGACTACATTTACTATGGGAAGTAAAAAAATTAAATTATGTTTCATGAAATATTTTTTGATTTTTCTGTACAACATTTTACTTCTATTTATAGAATGTAATAAAATACTGACATACTTATAGCTGAATTAAGTTAGTCTTAGTTGCTCAGTTGGATATGTTTTATGTTGTTTAATTTTTAGTTGACTAATGTAACTCTCAGATTTTTAGTTGACTAATGTAACTCTCATTTACAATACCATATTATCTAGTACAGCAGTATATAGAATTGTTAAGGACAACGTGATCACAACAATTTGTGTGTAATCAAAGTAAATAGGTTACCACTGAATTAATATTGATAACTTGTTATTATAATATTACAAACACTACAACTTAATAAATGAAACAAGATAAAGAGTAATAATAATTAGCCTGCTGCTTTTATTTGTTTACGTTTATGAAGGCAAGTTATTTTTAAATATTTCACATTCTTACTACATACATAATTCACGACTCTTTCCCAGAGGGGTAGGCAGAGACTACTTCCTTCAATACTACGAACCTGGCAAACTTCTTTCGTCTCCTCTACATTCATCAGTCATCAATCTCTCAAAAATATTTCACAATGCAATTTACCAAGGACCCAACCGCTGGGTTTCCATTGCATGTGTTTCGGGGCACAGGGGGTTCTAACGTCTCTCCAAAATATTAAAAGTCAAACTTGCTTCACTCACAATACGATACGTGTAAGAAGTGAGATGTTTTACGGTTTGGGTTGGTGTTCAGGGTCCTTGCCTATTTTTATAGCGTTTATATTGGCACTCGCTTTGCTCGCAATTCGTGTCAGTTCCGAGCTGTTTGCACTTGCAGCTAAAGATAAGGCTTTTCGCCTGTTTAAAGCGTGAAATGTTTCAAATTCTAAAAGGCTTCTGCAAAACGGTAAAGAAACCCTGCTTTAACAGTAAAAAATGCGAATCTTCACTTTCTCAAATTACCTGATTCCGATTCGTAAGCAACAATAGTAGGTAGGTAAACAGAAATATGAAATCAAAACAAAACATAATGGCGCCAACCGCCAATACTTCCGTCACAGGTTATAAATACTTTTTATTTATAATTCCATAAACAAATGCTGCTGGGAGGATGCGGCCAGTGACAGTGATTTATAATTATCGACGTGGGCTCCTCCTGGATGCATAGGGCTGCTGGCTGTATGGAAGGAATTATTCGCTTTGTTGCATTCAAATCAGGTGTTCGGTACTATGTATGTATTGTATAGTATTCATTAGGTGTTTTTATTATACATTTTTATTGAGAACAGCCTCTATAATGGATGTTAGCAGGAAATCTCTCCCTATGACCAAATGGAGAATCCATGAAATAAAACCATTCGCAGTCAAATCTCGCGCAACTTAAATACAGCTTAATGCTGTGATATTATTATTTTATTATTTGACGAATGTTGACAAAATATCCATAAATCATCATACAACTTTCCTTCGCTATGACACCGAGATAGAACCAATTGATAGGTCGTATTCGTTGCTGGAATAACAATGGCGGTACTTGTAGTGCAAAGACACCGACTGTATCAATATTCTATATGGAATCCCGGAGGTGTTAGTGCAAACCCGATTATGTTACAACGTAACTCAGGTCTCTAGGTAAAATAAAATTCAGAGGTGACACAGAACTAACGTAGGTTGTACAGCTAAACGTCGCGTCACAAAATATCACAACTAAATATTGTATAATGATTGTGTAGTTAGGATTTCAATTGTAATAGCTGCAATTTTAGGTAAGGTTAGAATTAAAACTGTATTCATTTGTCATCAATCACAGCCCACGAGCGTGCCGCTGCAGAGGCCGGCGATGTGCCAGAAACAATACTGGGCAAAACTAAATGAAAGTTTAAATTGTCCTGTTGTGTCGTTATTCCAGGTATGTGTCTCATGTTTGTTGTTACATTAAGCGAATAATAAATAAATAAAGTTATGCCAGATCATCTACTAGATACATAATAGTGTTCTGTGTTCAGTTGTTGGTTGAGGTATGGACATCTATTCGCCGTTGGAAACCGACTGCAATACAGACTGTGGGCGTCTTTGCCGTAGTCAGGTTTGTATTTACGCATCCCGGACGTATCGCGATCGAACGCCACACTTCAATAGCTCGATAGCGGCGCGGGCGCAACGCATATAAATTATACAAAATTATAGTAGACGCATAAATTCCGCGCAAGCCGCCATGTTGGATTTCTAACGCGGGATATTGTATTGCCAGGTTTTGTTTTTGTTCATAAAGATCGAAAATATATTTCGAAGACTTTTCCGCTGATATAAAAGTTGTGCTGTCTCAGCTTCGTAAAATTGAATAAGTACCTACAGTCTTTATATCAATTTTAACGATTATTTGTAGGTAGGTACTGAGAATTATGTAGAGCCAAGAGGTGCAAAAATGGAAAAGAAGACATTGGTAGGTAGTAAGTACCTACTTAAAGATTTAGAATTTGCCCAAAACCTAACTAACCTCCCCTATCTAAATAGCTGTACCTATCTCATATTATCTTATCTAGCCGTCAGAATACCACTGCTTGTTTAGATAGATATGTATCTACTTAGTATGAGATGAGGCGATTTGGATGGATGGTCTACGACCGACGACTTAGACAAAAAGACGCCAGTTTCCTCGGCATTGTTCCAACTTTTGATTAAATTAGATATGGATTAGGATAAGACATTTTGTATTACGCATTGGTGGCGCTATCTAATATCAATGACACACATTTTTCTATTCTAACTGCGTAGCCAGGATTTGGCAACAATAAAACAGAAAATAGCTTTGCATATTAATAAAGCATTTTATTACCGCACGTTGCAGAGGTTCAAAACAACATACGTACCTAGCTACATGGCAACACAAAACGCTGGTACGGCGACCCCATGACCGTACACACATACTAATGCGGTGGCCGCCCACAGACGCAAAATCCAACCGAATTTAGAAACCTTTAAAGATACACAGCGTAGAGTTCTGAAAGGCCTTCGAATTTTGGCAGGGTTAAGTTAGATTTGGCTTTACCATTATGCGATCACTTCGAAACGCTGTTAGAGACCTCGGTAACCGATACCGTTGTCTGACTTTGGTTTTTGGCGGTGTAATGCCAGACTGGAGCAGTCGCAGACGTGTTTATCGCTTCGATTCACACTTTTTTGGCTGTTTACGATGTTACGAGCGACGGCGGCGCTGGCGGCGGCGGAGGTCATCGAGCGTCCGCCTTTTTTTACGCTCAAGTTGTAAGGACAAGAAAAAATTTAAGAAAATAATACAGTTATCAAAAATATAACTATTTCAAGTAGAGTCGATTCATGAAAACGTCTAGCCAAAGAAGACGCTTGGTAATCATATTTATCAGCTACTATATTAAAACTAGGTACTTATTCTAAGTAATCCCAGCATTTCTACCATGAGTCTCAACTTGAAAATTAAATTTTTGTGTATATAATATCAGCAAGTAATTTTAGAAAATCTTCTGGACCCTTCCTGGTACAGATTCAAATGAGAATTCTATTAAATTTTTTGGATTGATAATGATAACAACGATAATTGTTCAGTTTATTTCAGTACTAAGAGATTAGGCGCTAATATTTTGTACAAGTAATGCTTTTTTGCTGTCCTTACATGGAAACAAACAAGTTAGCTCTGTCTGGCGCATGGCGGTTCGTAGTTTCGAAAGAGCCGTCTCATCCACTACTAGACCATGGAATGAAACTACTTAGTTTTTGTTGATTGCTGTCGTCTACTCATACTGTGGTATCGACTTATAGTGGTTATTCTGAATAGATGCATGGAAAGCCAGTATAATGTTGATCCCTGAAATGTGGTAACTGAAGCTGTGGCCGATTGCATCGGGGCTACGTCCACAGTGATGCGATTTTAGTTATTATGGAGATTGAAATAAGGTATGAATGAAGTCCAACGTTGATCAGTGGCATGGTTCGATGTTATGCAGAAATTACGACCTACGCTATGATTTTCGCTTCCAAATTGTGTGGGTTGGGCTTACGAAAAACAATGGTAATAGATATCTACCTACTTCCTACCTAATATGTTTCGATACAATAATGATAGCGTGCGAATATCATTTCCACGTAAACATTGTTTAAAGACTTCAAAAACACAACGCATCCTGTTAGACAATGCGTTGCAGATGCCTTACTCAGCAAATCATTATTATAAACGTACCTAAATAATATCACAAATCCTTCATTTCATTTTGCTTCTGCTTGGTACATAAGTAGATAGTAGATACTTACATAGCTTGCTCTCAAAGATTCGTCATAAGAAAGTTGTTTACGCTTTGCAGACACATTTTGTCTATGAAAGGCGCGAACTTTTACAGTTGTAATGGCGGTAGCGGTTATTTTCGTAATTTCGGATGCAAATTGCTCTGTGCTCTACATTTTCTATAACTTCACAAGAACGAAGTAATTTGGATGAATTTAAGCGGGAGAGAAAGGTTTAAGATTAAATTCCACCGAACCGTCTAAAATCGATAGCGAAAAAATGTTACCGTCATGTTTATAATTATTTGTTTTTATTAAAGGCGACTTTATCTTTAAAGTACCTACAAGGATTATAGCTTAAAATATTGGCATTAGTTCGCTCATTGCCTTTCAATTATACGCAGCCATCTTTTTATTCGCTAAAATCGCATGAAACATTTTTGACAATTGACTGACTATCTCCTACACATTGAAAACAGACTGACTATCTCCTACACCCTAAAACTAAACAATCGCCTAGTCTTAGGGAGGGTTGTCTCCTTCTTTCCCCTTACTGCCCTAAAGGGTGGGTGTGAGGGTGGGGGCAAAAAACGCACTACGCACAAAAGCTTTCACGCACGACCTAACTGCAAAGTACTAGTAAAGTGCGTAGGCCCTTCGTCGTAAACATCCCTTGTAACTACAGGAAGTAGAAATTATCAAGAAGTGACTTTGAAACCGAGTTTCAGACACTCAGGTAAATATTTTCTTATTAGATTAGACCTAGACTTATGCTTACCTTTTGATATATTTTTATTTACATGTACATACATACATAAACGGCCGCAGAAAACGGCCATCTACGCCACGTCTGACAAATATTTGAGGGTCATTCGGAAAATTGTATATTGCCATAATGACAGGTTGTCAGCACATCGCCTAAAATTGCAATTCACACCCTCGATTCCCTTATTCGCCTCTTACGACTCCGACGGGAAAGAAATGGGGTGATGCTATTCTAAGCCGGCATCACACGGACGATTCTAAGCCGGCATCACACGGACGATTCTAAGCCGGCATCACACGGACGGTTCTAAGCCAGCATCACACGGACGATATTTTTCCGTGACGATATTTTGACGAGGATTTTTATTTACTATACACTTTGCTCTACTAGTTGTTTTTCAGGTGACAATAGACAAGCCGAAATAGGTGTCTCGGGGCTGCATAACATATCTAATAGAAATCCAATAGCTAGGACCTAAGCTATGCTAAGCTGGCTGCTGCTGAACAAATAACTCGCGACTTCCAAAAAGAAAGGAAGGACGAATTCGTTGTTAGTTTGTTTGCCGCTGTCGTTGACTGCCCAATATTGCAAGGTCAACTTTATTTACTACTGGCAGCCATATTTGATTTCAGATATTTTTATTTTAAATTCTCGGACCCGTCGTAAGCACCGGTATCTATGTTTTTTGTTGTATCAAAAATAAATGTTGCGTTGGAATTAAATTGAGCCAGCTTAAATTTCATCCTTTCCTCTACTTGACGGGAAAGGCAAACAGGATCATCGCCCATACAGCCTTCAGTAAAATCTTTAGCATTATTTTTCGTATTATGGTGGTCAGGTCAATGAAAAGCATTCTGCATTTTTAAAAGACAAGTAGGTACCTACTCGTAAGTTAATACAAGCAGCAACTAGACAATCGGCAGTTAGGTGGCTGTGGCTGGTGAATGCACAAGGTCAGATTTACAACTGTGTCGGCCATCACGGTTTCACTATATGACGCAAGCCGCCGTGCGGCCGCCGCAGTTGCGTCGCAATGGCACGAAAACATTAGGTAGGGTAGGCCTAGTCTACGCCACGAAAGTAGGACCGCGTCGAAATTATTATATAAAAGTAGATGCGCCTTATGTAAAGTGCACTATAGTGTACTGTACTGTGTACCTACATAAAGACCGCACCAAGAAAGGAATTCCGCGGCAACAAAATTTACTCAAATAGATAGTGAGCCTACAAAGTAGACATTGCTACGCTACGACTCTATATGAAATAGTTATCCGTATAAAGTCAATAATGCTCTTAATCTATAATCTTTTAATAAGCCTTTAAAGCATTATTGCGTTGTGATGACTCAATTCATAATTCCCTAGGAAATATCTTTGAAAGTAAGTGAGAACATTTCATCGTATTTAAATTATTACGATTTATTTTACGAATTTATTTTCCGTTTATTGTTCACACTATACACAACATGTCAGCTTATTTCTTAAAATAAATCTCTTACAGCAAACCTAGGGTAGTGAGAAGGCATAAAGTGAGGCAGTTGACGTGTACAACTTAGAATGTATGATACAAATTAAGTTAGGATAATAATACTAACGAAATGTTATCATCACTTCCTTGTCGCTTTAAGAGTAATATCCACCCTATCTTTTAGTAACTAGGCTACCGCCTACGTCTCTTCCACCTGTCAATCGATATTCCCTCAATATTTTTACCCAGTAACGGTACCATCTATTTCCTCTGAATTCGAAAGAGGTTCTTTGTGATTGTGATATTGATATTGAATCATTGCTTGGAAAATCGACCTAAAGTAAGGGAATCTTAATAAGCCATATCTGACAGCTTTAAGTGTCATACTAGACGATATTTCAAGAAACGAAAATAAACTCTCTGTCGTAGCATTAGCACGAATTTGACAGCTGTCAAATTGGTATGCCTTCTCGATACTCAAGAGTATTGCTGTACGTATTCCGTACCAAAAACGTCATCATCATTTAGTTATCCCACCGAAGAACGGGACCATATTTCTTATGAACGATTGAGTACCACTACTGGTGATCTTCACTGACCAAACCAAACGGGGAACGATATCACAAAGTGATAAATTAACAAATATTATCTTTTATGCTCTCATCTATTACATACGTATAGCCGTCTCAAAGGCATAGACGATGCGATTCCTGTGCATGCTCCCTTCCAGAATGGGAATCGAACTAGGAAATCCTTATAAGACCACGGATGCAGTTGTGATAGACGTAAACTAAGAGGGTACTTACCTGTCCACGAGCTTGTCAATCATCATTTCAAAAGGGTCGTATCGTATTCGTCAAATATCGTTCATAATAATTACCTGAAACAAATATGAATAAATTAATAAAATCATTGAATCTGCTATCTTTAATTGTAGGAAATATAAATTTGCCCTTTCAATTAAATAACATTCGTAAAATTAAAACACACAAAGCTGTGTCCTTTTGCAGCTGAAATTAACTGTCAAGTGCCAATTTAAGCTATCGATCTAGACGTTCCAGTAGAATCTGGTCTAAGGGTTGGATTCCACCTGCGTATACCTAACAACATCAAGTGCTGATTCTGATCTAAGTACATATATAAAATTATTGTCATCAATATCATCATAGATTTTATTTTAATCCTAACTTTCATTTTAAAAAGAGTACATGAATGCATATACCTATCCATAGAACTCTTACAAATGAGGGTAGGGTATATTAAACATCCCCCTAGGGCACTTCTATACACCCTACCTATGTGCTAGCGTTGCTAGGGAGGTCTTAGTAGGGACTATGGTTCTAGCTTTGCACTATTAGGAGTATAAATACCTACATTCAGTAAACAGGGTGCCCCGTACAGTGACGTCCAAAGACTAAATTTGAATACCTTTTACTAAGCGGCATCCGAATCACCCGCATTTATATTGCGCGATTTTTGTAATTTCCGAGTTAATCAACATTTGAAGCTGTATGTAGGTATGGTAAAATTTTCACAGGCTTAAATTAAGGCTTTTCGAGTGGTTGTTTATCTATCTATTATCTTCATGATTTGTACCTTTTAGCGTAAAAAAGGAAAATAGGCCAGTATAATTTTCCCCGTACAACTTTAAAGGTTGAATTACTCAGAAAATAAAAAAAGAAAACTAGAACATACATGGCATGATCCGGATACCCCTCAGTGCAGGCATTACAATTTTGTCTTTGGACGTCTCTATTCGGGCTACCCGGTATATTATATGTTTAGACCTGACTCTAGCTACACTATGCACTGTTATGTTATGAAGGTTGTTTCTTTAAAAGGAACAACACCGTCAAGTACTTACCTAGATTTTACTATTTTGCTTCTAGTTTAGGTACGCAAACTTACACTAACATCTTTGTTTTTATGTAGAGCTGTAATAAAAAACTATATATCATCTCGAACGACCCGATGAACTCTGTTAAAACTTTCCAGGTCGTCTTGAAGCCTCAGTTGTGTGACGACTCTGGTAGATAAACCTACAGAGGAGTCACTAACAATTTCACAAAGTGATATGATAACAAATATCTAAAAAATCCTAGTATTTTTCAAGAATCGAACCAGGGACTCGGAATCCTGAGACCAAGCTCAGACCACTAGACCACTGAAGCATTTAACAATAACAGTTGGAGCGGAATATTAGAAAGCGCTCGGCGACACACCACTACCACGATGCCCCAGAGGCGAACACACACACACACGCGCACTTAAAAATAATGAGCATCGGGAATACGCGTGTTTAATATGCATACATACAGAAATCACGCTTCCTTTCCGGAGAGGTAGGCAGAGTCCACATGCCACGATCCTTGTACATTTCTTTCGCTTTCTCCACATTCATCAATGGTTTCATGTACATACATACATACATATATCACGCCTATAGTCCCTTGAGGGGTAGGCAGAGCATAAATGTCCGTGAAAAACGGTAATTTACGCCACGTCTGACAAAAGTTCGAGGGTCAATCAGATAACTGTGTATCACTATAGTGACAGGTTGTCAGCCCATCGCCTAAAATTGCAATACACACCCTCGAGTCCCTTAGTCGCTTCCTACGACACCCACGGGCAAGAAATGGGGTGATGCTATTCTAAGCCGGCATCACACGGCAAGGTACGGTTTCATGTACGCTTGTCGAAATAACTGAGTTTGGTTGGATTTTGGTCCTGATGACGCTCTTCAAAGCATGCACTATCGGGTACGTACAGTAGAATTGAAAATGGCGAGTGAGTATTCTCACGCCTGTATGCCCACTACTTTAAGCTGTGCTTTAAGGTATAATTTTATTCGCTGCAAATGGAACTTGCCTACTTGGAAAAACGTTGTTCAGTTTCCTCTAAACTGGACTTCTATTACCATATTTTTCAAATCAGAGACATTGACTCTGTACCTAAGAAGGTAGGAAATTAGATAGAGATAGAGTTTTATTATCTTTTAAATAAAGTCTACATGCCTGTAAATAAAAAAAATTGTAATAAGTATGCAAATACAAGATACTATTTGAGAACTTGTCACGAACTTACCTAACTACACCTACCTACATCATAACCAGTGTCTCTGATAGTTTCATTCTCAGTTGATATCTACGTAACTTACTCTAATGGTTCCAGAAATACTGGTTCGCCAAGTTGCTACTTATTATCTGAATTGTTCTCTTGTATCTTTCCCAGTATTTCTTGTTTGTCTGGCTGGTTCAGCCATTATGGCAAGACTACCTATCCTTTTTAGATAACTAACACAATGAAGTGCCATAAGTAACTCTACCTGTATCGTAAAGTTAGTCGTTTTTATAGCTGCCGATATGGCTCTGGCAAGACTTGATTCTACTATCAATAAATAGTATAAAATGAAGTCGCTTCCCGTGTCCCTATGTATGCTTAGATCTTTATAGGTACACAATAGGTTTTGATGAGGTTTTCTTTTGGAGATAGAGTGATTCAAGCAAAAGGTTTTTATATACCTATACCTCATGCCGTGAAAAAGTCTTTTTCTTGGGAAACATGGTTAGCATCGGGTGAAACCGCTGGGCGGGCCGCTAGTAGAACATAATGCAACACCGTCTCGCCGTACATGGACCGACCAGTTTTCCTACGCATGAGAGGTTTCATGCTTGTTCATGACCTGGTGACGTCACGCACGTCTGCTGCCGTGTCGTTGCGCCGTCTGCGCCCGCGCAGCCCCCCCCCCCGTTCCATCCTCCCCCGCTGTGGCCCTGCTGTCTGACGGAGAGCGGCTGACCAGTGACCTTGTGCTCCATCTCGCTCGCACACGTAAACAATAGCACGAGTGAAAAGGATGGGGGGAAACGAGTTGGTTCTGCAGAAGGTTTCTTTTTCGTGTGTGTTTTGGAGTCGCCGTTTTCTGCGGTCTAGGAGTTTACTAGTATTGATCGGAAGAAATACTCCTTCGTTTCAGTTGCCCAATCAATACCTAGTGGCCATTTGTCGTATCTAACAATTTGCATTTAAGTATGTAACTACCTAGGCTAGGTACCTGATCCTTTTCGTATATCTTCTGCACTCTAGATATCACAACTGTAGTAGGTACTAGATGATATTCTTATTGAAACGCCTTATCACAATAGTCCTTACACGGAATTCAGTCTTATCTAGATCCAATCCAAGTGTCGACCTTCAGACACTCTTGTAGGTAGGTAAATAACTACATTTTATACCTATCTACTTACTTACTTGCAGTTCTATGTGTTTTGTTGATTCAACACTACTTATAAAAATCTAAGATGTTAAAAGATCTTACAATAATAGATAAAATTGACTCTATATTTTACTTCAATATTTTTACGTAGGTACCTGACTTTAATTCCCCTAGAAGGTGAGGTAGCCTCCAAGGAACAAAAGCCTAGCTCTTGTAGGAGAAGAAGGTTTACACAACAAAAACCGATATTTAAGCTTACTAAGCCTCAATATTGATAAAGACTCATAAAAATCTGCCGCAGCTTTACCGTTTTTGGTCTCTTATACAAAGTACCTACCTACCTAGCCGGGGTCAACGCCCTGTAAGGGCGGCGTCTCAGTCAGCTGATAGGGCAACGACCTTCAGGCACCCTAAGGTCACTCACTGTAAATAAACTCTTGGCAAATATTGGTTGGAATGAAATAAGAAGGTACCTACGTTAACCTTCGTCTTGACTCGAATTAGGGAATAAGTACCTAGACTGGGAGCTAAGAATGCTGGACGGAATTTATACGAATATCAGCTGATCCATAGAGCAATAAACTTTATGGCGTTCCCGGTAAATACATTTTCTTGGTAAATCTGATAGAGTATCATCTTCACTGGAGATTGGACTTTTTTTTTTCGTGTCGATCGGCTTTCGCGGTATTAAAATTGATAGGAATTAGAGACTGGAGTATCAAATGTAAGTAGTAACTTATTAATGAAAGTTTTTAGGGCAATGGCCTTAATGACATGTAATTATGAACTAGATTTTTGATTTCATAATTTTAAAGGGTAATGAATGTATATTCTTGATTATGTTACCTATTATGGTTACCTAATAACGTAAGGTAAATAAATACCTACAAACTTTCTCTCAAAATAAGAATATAATAGGTATTGTTATAAAACCGAATGACTTAAAATTTTAACGTTGGATAAGACACACTTTTGCACTTGCACTAAAATAAGGTAATAAAAATGACATCACAGGACATTTTGTCCAAAATTAACACATTGAATACCACATTTCCAAAATGGTAGTAGGACTTGTAGGCTTGTAGGTACACAAATTTTTTTGGGATAGAGTAATCATAATTTAGAATTTTGTCTGTATGTGTCAATATCATCGATATTTATTGTCAGTATTGAATTGACAGTTTGTGTGGTTCATTCCCATAACATGCCATTACTAAACAGAGGTACCTACTTTTCTCGATTTCACGTTACTGACTAATAAGGCTAATTAAAAGGGCGACATTGATTATGCACAATACGATTACGTCCTACAATGTTTTGTACAATATGACTATGTAGGTACGACACAGTCATTGGATCGTCTTCAATAACGGGCCAGGAAAAATAACGTACAGTTAGAGATTTTAGTCGGCAATATGTAAATGAGACTACTGCCTGTCTAGACCTCTGACGTGGTGGTGTAACGACGAATAGGTGGGTAGATACTATTTATACGAATCCGATAGGTTTACCCAAAAGCACCCTGAACCTCATGTACCTAAAGGCATGATTGTATATTTTTTTAGAGATATAATATAACCGCTTTTGAGAATACAATTTCAAAAGATTGATTAATTGTTGCAGCGAACGTGTTAGCACTAAAATTAAAACACACGAACCACTCGTATTTTGCCCAACAAAGTCGCCAGTAAAACCCTTTTATTACACAAATTAGTCAGACAAAGAACATTTATAGCGCATATAAAACAAAAAATGCAACCGAGGTCGTTGCACCATGCAACTTGCAACTGCCAAGTGCATTTTATGCACTTGAATGGTAGGAATTCATTAAGCGTAGGTAATGCCAGACGTTTTTGTAATAAAAAGTGTTTTACATGTGGAAGTAAATGAATAATAGGTTGTCTGCCCATCTGTTCATTGACTGTGCAAGCAACACAGGCCATCAATAATTATAAGAATTGTGTTCAAACAGGCTTTTTTCACGTGGTGGGTATTTATATTCTAGGGCCCGCGGGCCCTAGCAAAAATGCATAGAGTAATCATAATTTAGAATTTTGTCTGTATGTGTCAATATCATCGATATTTATTGTCAGTATTGAATTGACAGTTTGTGTGGTTCATTCCCATAACATGCCATTACTAAACAGAGGTACCTACTTTTCTCGATTTCACGTTACTGACTAATAAGGCTAATTAAAAGGGCGACATTGATTATGCACAATACGATTACGTCCTACAATGTTTTGTACAATATGACTATGTAGGTACGACACAGTCATTGGATCGTCTTCAATAACGGGCCAGGAAAAATAACGTACAGTTAGAGATTTTAGTCGGCAATATGTAAATGAGACTACTGCCTGTCTAGACCTCTGACGTGGTGGTGTAACGACGAATAGGTGGGTAGATACTATTTATACGAATCCGATAGGTTTACCCAAAAGCACCCTGAACCTCATGTACCTAAAGGCATGATTGTATATTTTTTTAGAGATATAATATAACCGCTTTTGAGAATACAATTTCAAAAGATTGATTAATTGTTGCAGCGAACGTGTTAGCACTAAAATTAAAACACACGAACCACTCGTATTTTGCCCAACAAAGTCGCCAGTAAAACCCTTTTATTACACAAATTAGTCAGACAAAGAACATTTATAGCGCATATAAAACAAAAAATGCAACCGAGGTCGTTGCACCATGCAACTTGCAACTGCCAAGTGCATTTTATGCACTTGAATGGTAGGAATTCATTAAGCGTAGGTAATGCCAGACGTTTTTGTAATAAAAAGTGTTTTACATGTGGAAGTAAATGAATAATAGGTTGTCTGCCCATCTGTTCATTGACTGTGCAAGCAACACAGGCCATCAATAATTATAAGAATTGTGTTCAAACAGGCTTTTTTCACGTGGTGGGTATTTATATTCTAGGGCCCGCGGGCCCTAGAATATACCCGGCCGTTCTGCTTTAATTAGGAACCTCAATTATGTTCTGTCTACAAAATTTATAAATGAAAATAAGAAGTTGTTAAATGATAGCGTCTCACAGACGGGTGGAACAGTACTCCATAGGTCCTGGGTTCAATCCCCGGCGTGAGCTATAATTTTTTCAACTTATTATGTTTATTTATGAAAATAATATAGCACTATGAGTGCAAAATAAACTGTTCTACAAAATTTATGCAAATCTTACAAGTTTTTAAACAGCTGAGCTAATTAAATAATGCCAGCTTAAAATAGCATCAATTGACCAATCGTACTAATTGAACCTGGGGTTGCACTAATTGGACCGGGGGTGGTTTAAATTAAATATACCGTGGCGTCCGTGGCACTAATTGAATTGGTGCTAAAATAAATTGGCCCATTTACAACAATAAACTGTTGTAGCTGTTTTGGTAGAAGTAGTAGTAACATACACCTTGTAATGTAATTGCGCGGTTTATCTAAGTAGCACACTGGTTCATCATACACCACCTGACCATATCTACTCTATAAGTCAAGCACCTTTGATTTTATAGTTTTTCTACGATAGTCGAACACGGGACCACCCGTAGCGTTATGGTGGTTTGATCACCTCACCGCAATCATAATAATATTTTATAGTTTTTGTCCACTATTGGTCGATTTTGAATTTCTACTAAACTTTTCCTGTTAAGTGCGGTCGATCTCTTAAATTGGAATGCCGAAGCAGCATTTTTTTTGTAATTATTTGCAAATTGTGAGAACTGTTTACTGATTGGTGATGTTGTGGTTGAAGCTGATATTTTAAATATGTTCCGGTTGTTTTACTTTGAAAAAACGACCAAATACGAGTCGTACTCGCCCACCGAGGGTTCCGTGTTATGTACATGAAGCCATATCATGTGGTACCCCACTTGAACTTACTACTAGCCCTATTTTAAATTTTGTTCTTTTGTGTCCTTCTAAAAAACATATTTTATAAAAATAATACTTTTTAAAAGTTTTTCGTGAATTGTACTTCAAAACGAAGCTACTTGTCAAATTTTAAAAGTAGTTCAAGGTCCACAGGAAAGTTTTCATTCCATTAAGAGGCTCAAAAATACGTTTTTATACAGCATAAAAAGGACGTATCTTTTTTTACGTTAAATCTGGGCAATGTTTTTTACAACTACAAGCGGCCGTAGACCTGCGATAGCTCTACGCGGAAAGACAGACAGACGGAAGGACGACGCGACGTACGGACAACATAGTGATCCTATAAGGCTTCCGTTTTTTTTGAGGAACCCTAAAAAAGGCGTAATATGCGTATAACTTTTGCGCAACAAATGCGCAAAATTGAATGAGATATAGTTATTTTCGTTCGTCTAAAAGTGTAATATTGTGTTGGTTCTATAGCTTTAGTCATAGTTCTGTGGACCATGATACTGATAAGTACTGTTAACTGTGTTGTTATTTTCATTGCTTCACCATACGATCCCCGCCCGGTGGTCCACCAACCGAATGACATATAAAACACGACACTAAGTATTGCTCCTGGTAAACAATAGCTTACACGTGCAGGCTGTTAGGGTCAGCGCACACGTAGTGCAGTTTTCATTAGCTAAAAAGAAAAATACTCTATCGTGATTGAAATAAAGTTGATATTGGCTGGCATAACTGGCATACGACTCCAGTGTCCATGCGAGCCATTCCACGCCCATATTGCCAAGAGAATGACAGCTGTGTCCCGCTAGTATTGCGATGTGCAAAAACTAAAAAAATCAGAAGCCCAGACTGCCTGAAACGCAAGGATCCGGGTTTGTTGCTCAAAGTTTATATTCGTCTAGTAAGGACATTGCAGGCTGAACCACCTGATTGTCTTCCGTCTCCAGGGCTCATCGGGTCGTTGCACAACTCAGTGTCTAACACGAAAAAGAAAGAAGAAGAAAGAAGTGTGAATGTCTAGCACCAACTGGCGCTAGGTGTTCCTCGGCCCTTATACAGCGTGATCCAGTGTCAGTACACACCTACAGGATGTGGCGATCATATCAGCGCTCGGTTAATGTTGTTTTGTTATGCACTGACAACGTGTCCACATTGTTTTTGGGCTCCTGTGTCCTATCATAAAAACTGACCCATCTGCGCGTTACAATTCAATTAGTCTGTTAATTACAATCACCTACATACATACGTAAACCGTCTCTCTCCCGGAGAGGTAGGCAGAGACTACACTACTATCTACTACTTCTTGTCACTTACTACGACCCATGTGTGGCGTTTCGTTACGCCAACTCTTAGATTCTCCCAATCTTACTGGCTAGCGCCAATTCTCTATTTAAATCAATATGTCATTGTTTTTGGGTGGATGTTCGTTCTTCAAGAACTTAGCGTCGCGGCTGCAGCACGAAACAACATCTAGGTACATATTAATATTCTTAAGTTTATGAGAAGTAAGGATACGCAAACGGAGTTTCTCTACTCGGAGCAGTTTAATCCAAACATGCATACTTCTTTCGCCTCATCTTCATTCACCAGTCTCTTCATGCACGCTTGTCAGTTTAGCGTACTCTTGACCTGTCCTTTAGCACGTCCCCGATTTGATCGAGGTACGTTCTTCGATCTTCCCCTTCCGACGTTCCCATCCACACTTGCCATACACACCTACATGACTTAACCATCTTAGCATCCCTTTTCTACACCAGTCACTACGTCTTCTCTCATACCCTTACTTCCCATAACACGATATCTTGTCACTCAATTTTACGTCAATCATACTTCTTAATGCTCTCATTTTACTATTGAAAATGTAAACAGCTTCTGCTGTCTCGAATTACGCGTAGTATAAGACTTTATCATGTCCTAGATCTATTTCTGTCTACAGTTATCACGAGACAAGTGGATCAATTCAAATCTAGGACCTATTTACACTTACTTTGCGACCAACTGCCCAGCATGACACTCATCTCTGAGCAAGGGAAATTGTAGTGGGAAGAAGTGTTTGGCGTTTCTGTACATTTAGTTTTGTTCCATCGTGGGTCAAGTCAAGTCTGATTGCTTTGAGTTTTTCATAACTAGAAGTATTTGGCGTTTCTGTACATTTAGTTTTGTTCCATTGTGGGTCAAGTCTGATTGCTTTGAGTTTTTCATAACTAGAAGTATTTGGCGTTTCTGTACATTTAGTTTTGTTCCATCGTGGGTCAAGTCTGATTGCTTCGAGTTTTTTATAACTAGAAGTATTTGGCGTTTCTGTACATTTAGTTTTGTTCCATCGTGGGTCAAGTCTGATTGCTTCGAGTTTTTCATAACTCCAAACTTTTTTCTATACGATTCGATCAAAAAATTCTGAAACCTTACTGCTTTAAAAAGTAAAATGAATTACGAAATAATTAGATTAGAAAATATAATTTCATATGTTATTACGGTTATGTCACGGACAGAAGGCCTGGGAATTTCCTTACAGTATGTTTACTTTGGACAGACGAGTGTAAGTACGCGTGTTGGCCAAAGTAAACACATGGGTTGCATAAATTATAATAAATACCTAACATCCGCTGATCTTCATTTCATAATAATAAATAATGATAACAACACGATTCCTGTCTGGGAAAAGAATTCATCAAAGAAATTGAACGAAAATTCGTTTGAACCTTAAGTACGCTAGTACTATTAATTATACTGTGCCTTAAGTGTGCTCAATGTGTTTTGTTTGTTAAGCTTGCTTTTGTACATGTTCTTTTCTGTTTATGTTTACAATAACATTTCTGTGTACAATAAAGAATAAAGCACAGCACAAAAAAGGCTAAAAATATTTTAGTCTTGTTTTATATTTAATTAATATTCTGGACATTTCACACAGCGCCATTTAGCCCCAAACTAAGCATAGCTTCTACTATGTGAAATGAATAGCTGATATTATTACATAAACTTTTTCTTGTAAATAAATACATAGAAAACACCCAGACTGACCACAAATATCTGAAAAATTTACTTTATAAATATTTGTGTCTTGTGGGGATCGAACCCACGACCCTCAGCGTAGAAAGCAGAAGAAATGTCCACTTATGTTACTTGTTTTAGCTTCATAAGCTCGATTACTGTTTAAAATATTTTCGAGCTGTCTTGCATTTTGGACACAATTATTCTCTGAATCATCCCGTTTTGTTTCTTCAACGTGAACAAATGACCCACTAAAGTCGTTGTCCTGAGTTTTTTAAAGTTGTTTGTGCCAACACCGACTCGAAATAAATGAGCAACGAGGTGTTGAGTGACAGTTTTGTGGAAATTCAAGAGAATTTCGTTGAAACTGGTTTGAAATATGCGAGATTTAAAATAAATGGCACGTCTTCAGTGACATCAAGGAGAATTGAGCTAATTTCAAGTTTACGAATTTACGTTTTATTTTAGCAAGTTGCATAAATTGTGGTTGACATTTCCGTTACAGAATACCTTAGCGCCGCAACACGTCGTGGAATTCCAGATTGATTGAATAACATCATACTTTACATTTGCTATGTTCACAAAAAGACTCGCGCCTAATGACAATGCAATGACATGTGTGCTGGCCCTTGGATGCAATTTTCTTGGTATGTCACTTTGTTCTTCTATCTATCTCCGGAGAATTTCCCATCTCTACAACTTATCTAATTTAAATTAATTTTTTGTTTACAAGTTTCATATGCGTGTTTGTGTTTAAGTGGGTTGGGTAATGAAAATGCCATAACTGTGGTCAACCATAATCATAACTCAAATTGATGCGCGACGTATAAAAATGTGTGCATAAAATAAACTAAAACCCACACGCAACTTTTTCGTCGTGTACATAAATCACACACTTTCCAACATATCGGTTCCTGTCGTACTACCCACTTATTCTACCGGGTTATTTGCGAGTGGGGGCAACCGAGTTGAAGCGACGCCAAAACTTAAAATTAGACAGTTGTCAAACTCGCGCGCAGTTGCGCAACTGTCTAATGCAGTTTGAATATTGAATGCGATAGTTTTAGTGGAAAATGTGTTCAGATATCTTTTGTTCACTGGAATTAAGTGGTCAATGAATCTCAGCTTGGTAAATAAGTTTAATAAAGTAGGAATCCCAAAAACTACGTTTATATAATTAACCTGGTCAATGGGGTCAATTTCTTTCTGTCAGTTCTCGAGCCTTTTTTATAATATCATACCAGATAGCGTTGAAATTTTGACATTTGAGTCATACCATTCATCTATAACATGCGTCACTATGGAAAGAAATACTTTTAGTTTAGCTCAGCGCCATCTCAGTACAATTGAAGGTTCTAGAAATTTTCACATATAAGAAAAGGATCTGAAGTGGCAACATTATTGACATTCCGTTCGTATGTAATTTATCATGAAATGTCATTTTGTACCATTCCAAAAGAATCTATTTTATGATAATCTGACAAAGCACGCTGAAAACCAAAAGATTGTGGATATCTTTGTGGCAGCTTTGTGGCCGAGGTCTATCTATCGACTGAGATTTTGTTGTTAAACTTACATTTAAGGAGCTGTTTGAAGAAATTGTAGAATAGAGTATTTACCTGTAACAAAAAACATAAAGACAATGAAGATTATGTTAGTCTGAAAGTGTGATAAGTTATAGACCGCTCTACAATATCATAGTCACAGATAGATATCATAGGGTAAAAGGATACACGTTTTAAGCGACAACGCCCTTTTACCTTATATAGGTAGGAAGTTCCTGACTACCGTAATTAAAAATATACTTACCTAAATTATAATATAATCGAGAACAATAGAACAAAAGGAAGCTTTTACCCAGTTTTTTTAAAAATCCTGCAGCAAAAATAAAACAGGAAGTTAGATAGCCGATGTTGCAGTGGCTTGTCTTCCACGGGTAAAATTTTACCAGTGATCGATACTGAAAACAAAGGTTGGGCTAGTGATAAGGAACAACCACCCCCAAGGAACATAGGTTAAAATATGACAAAAGTAGTTTGAGCTTCCATAATAACCCAAATCAGCTGACTGGCAATTTTGAATGGGAAGTATAATTTTTTTTCATGTTTTGACCTATGTTCCTTGTTCTTCATCACCAGCCCAGCTATGGCCCAGCTTGTCATGAGTTTTGCCTATCAATCATTAGTAAAATTACACCCTATATTTAACTGATGAATTTAAATAAATAAATAAGTCCGACACAAACCGTTAGGTTTAATGGTGTTAAAATAATTACTTTGTATTTATGCTTTGTAATAAATAAATAAATAAAATGAACTAACATAAGATAAGATAAGTATGTATGATATACGTCAGTTTTTCAGTGTATGCGCATTCATTGTCTACAACCCATACAATAACCCATGCAAGGAATTCTAGTGCAATAATTGCAACGTAGGGTGAGACGGTACGTAATTAGGTTGAGTAGGTAACTAAAATAATAGATAAGAATTAAAAGTACCTATTCAAGGAAGAGCTTTAAAGGACAGTGGGCAAAAGTGGTCCAAGAACCTCCACCATTGAGACTTATTGGAAATGGAAGAACACACTTATCAGATTATCCGAGACAAGTATTACCGAAATCTGCACCGGGATTCTTTTTTTATAGTCACTTGAAGTTACAACAAAAATATTCTTAAAAAAATATTTTAACAGGAGCGTGATATTTATTTTGACAGATTTTATTGATATTGCGTGTCTCTCGAATGTGCCACAATGTAAACTCCATGTAACGACACTCCACATAACGTCAAACTCCCCAACACATTCAAATAACATGACTTTGGTGTAAAAAAAGTGGTCCAAGAACCTCCACTGTTGAGACTTATTGGAAATGGAAGTACATACTTGTCTGTGACACATTTATATTGATATTACGTGTCAGTCGAATGTAATACAGTGTAAACTCCATAAAACGACATTCCACATAATATAAAACTCCCCTAAACATTCAAATAACATCCCTTTGGTATGAAAAAAGTGGTCCAAGAACCTCCACTGTTAAGACACATTGGAAATGGAAGTACATACTTGTCTGTGACACATTAATATTGAGATTGCGAGTCAATCGAATGTAAAACAATGTAAACTCCATGTAACGACACTCCACATAACGTCAAACTCCCCAAAACATTAAAATAACATAACTTTGGTTTGAAAAAAGTGGTCCAAGAACCTCCACTGTTGAGAGTAATTGGAAATGGGAGAACACACTTATCAGATTTTTCAAGACAAGTATTACCAAAATCTGCACCGGGTTTCTTTGTTTATAGTCACTTGAAGTTACTTTAAAAATATTGTTCAAAAATGATTTTAACTGGAGCATGCTGTTTATTTTGACGGATTTTATTGATATTTCGTATCTCTCCAATGTGCCACAATGTAAATTCCATGTAACGACACTCCACATAACGTCAGACTCCCCAAAACATTCAAATAACATGACTTTGGTTTGAAAAAAGTGGTCCAAGACCTTCCACTGTTGAGACTTATTGAAAGTGGAAGTACATACTTTATAATATTTTTATCGTCACTCTAAGTGTAAGTTTTTTCAAACCAAAGTTATGTTATTTGAATGTTTTTGTGAGTTTTGTATTATGTGGAGTATAGTTTTATGGAGTTTACACTGTATTACATTCGACTGACACACAATATCAATATTAATGTGTCACAGTCACAGACAAGTATGTACTGCCATTTCAAATAAGTCTCAACAGTGGAAGGTCTTGGACCACTTTTTTCAAACCAATGTCATGATAATTGAATGTTTTGGGGAGTTTGACGTTATGTGGAATGACGTTACATGGAGTTTACATTGTGGCACATTCGAGAGACATGCAATATCAATAAAATCTGTCAAAATAAATATCACGCTCCTGTTAAAATAATTTTTTAAGAATATTTTTGTTGTAACTTCAAGTGACTATAAAAAAAGAATCCCGGTGCAGATTTCGGTAATACTTGTCTCGGATAATCTGATAAGTGTGTTCTTCCATTTCCAATAAGTCTCAATAGTGGAGGTTCTTGGACCAAGTTCCATACAATTTTGCCCACTGTCATTTATAGTCAATGCGAAAAAGTATTTCGTGAATAAAAAGTGGAAAAAATCTTCCTCCCACATGCAGTTTTTAATTGCCTTTTTTGATACACAGCGCGTGTACGTAGTGAATACCCCGGCCTAGTTGACCTATATATGAAGTTCATCTCCCATCGCGGCTGCTTCTCCGTCCAAGTCATGAGATCCTGGTACTTTAGCAAGATTAAGCACGTGTTTATCCATTTGCGGGTTAAGCAGAAGGTCTACGTCAACGGTCTACATGATAGGAGGATTTTTAGCCATGTCTCTAATTATTTTAGGCCGTTTTAGTGTATCAGCAAGACTGTTTACGTTTATGTATTTCTTTTGCAAGGTAAACAGACGGTCAACGGTTTTCGAATCGGTGGTCGACACACAAAAGAAGGAAAGCGATCCATTATTTTCGCCACATCATCGTCGCCATCTCGATATATTTTTGAAGGATCTTTCTATTCTGCCTTTACTATGTCAATCCGAAACAAAATAATTAGCATAGTTTTCGTTGCATGGCCTAAAAACTCCTTTTGGACTTCAAGTTTTCTTATTTTCAAATTTCGTTATGTTTCTGGAGGAAAATAGTTCAGTTGCATAGATCCCTTAACCTTGACATTATGTGCCCATATTTATTTTTAGGGTATAATTATAATTCAAGGATATTTCCCGCTTTCGGCCTATAGCACAACCCCCCACCCCCTCCGAAACTAGGCCAGGGGGTGCCCGGGAATAACAGTTTTAGCTCGGTGTCGCGCCGTCTCATGAAAAATGTCGGCCGGGTCTCATCGAATGCCTGCGTGGTCTAGTGTCTAATCTAAAAGCTCCGGGTTCTATTCCTGGTCGAGGACACACAAAGTTACGTATGCCAGTTTACGGGAATAAGTTTTAGCACTGGGCTCTCAATCGGAAGGGCCTGGGTTCGATTCTTTTTTACACTTCTGATTAGGATCCATATTTCTTTATGTAGATCGTCAGATGGATGATTCTATTTCAGTCATTATGAATCCGATAAAAGTTTGAGTCACTGGAATTGCAATGGCCAAAAATAAGAGAATCAGGGCTTGTAAGAGCGGGACTAGCGAATAAAACGCTCTTAATTATGAATGAGATGTCTGATACATGTGTCAGTTTAATTAGCAGAGCTAACCTTACCTAGAATGGCTTAATAAGGTACCTACTTTGCTACAAGTCTATCCATCCACGTGTAAGCTTGAACTCTGACCTGGGTTTTGTCAAAATTATGCTGATAAAATCAGGCGTATCACGTACGCATGCGTCCCAAACATGATTCTATCTTTGTCTAACCTACAAAGAAACAACAAGATAGTAGATAAAATAAGAATGTAGTCTGGGCCTGAGAAACGAAACCCTGAAATTTTGAGAACAATGACCTCTTCTGTAATACATTACATTACACGTGATATGAATAGGGTAGAATGAAGGTTACTAGAGGGTAATGTAGGTACGAATATGAACTGAAAAAACAAGTATGTTGTTATTCAGAGAATCGAAATATGTTAAAGAATGCAAATCTTCATCCATCATCGTATAGTTATTGTCATAAGCACGGATCGGAAAGCTCAACGTGGGACTGGCTCCTACCAGATCGACTGACGACTATGTAAGAATTACGGGTAGCTCCGTTGAAAGCAGTCGCATCGATGGTATACGGAATCACAGAAGCGCCTGAGGCCTATGCCCAGTATTGGACTTCTCACGGCTGTTGAGGATGACGATGACATCAATGACCAAATACTATACGGTGAAATGTTACAAGTAACTATTACTGAAAACAGAGTACGGGCTGCTGATAAGGAACTACTTTTCCCAAGGAACATAGGTCGAAATAAGACATACCTACATAGTTTGAGCTTCCATAGTAATAAAAGTCAGCTGGACGGAAATTTTGTATGAGGGATGAATTTTTTCATATTTCGATCTTTGTTATTATGGGGAAGGTTGTTCCCGCGTTCCTTAGCAATAGCCCGATCTTGAGTTATCCTTATCGGTAGATAGTAAAATTTCACCCTGTTTAAAATAGCACCCACTCTTGCTCACTACAAGTAGGTATCTAAATCACTGTCGACTTCGTAGTAGGTATTTGAGCTGCAACACTTCATAAATGATTCACTGCTCATACATACATGAATATGTGAGGAGAGAGCATTTGTATGTAGGGCCAGAATTAACTATTCATCAGATAGATATTTTATTCGTCTCCCGATTCCTGCCTTGATATAAATAAATCTTCTGTATTCTTGATTTTAGGATTGTTGTGCGTCAAACAACTTTTCATCATACAATGTCCATGTAGGAAACTTTATGATTCGTGAAGGGCTTCGATTTACACGTGTGTGCTAGGTATACAAGTTACCTACAGCGGTGAACTAAAATATTTTTTAGTCAGTATTAAAATTATTGACAGACTATCCTAAGTATGATGCCGGCTTATAATGGCATCACCCCAATACTATTCATATACATGTCCAGCAGTGGACTGGTGTGGCCGTAAATGGTGTTGTTACCTAAGTATACATTTACCTTATATTTCTGAAAAGTAGTTTTTGGCGCTTACGCACTTTCAGACCTTGTCTGAAAGCGACGTTATTTTCCTTCACCAAAAATACCTTGATCAAAATTATATACGTTTTTGAAAATATCAATAAATGGACCTTACCTTGATCAAAATTATATATGTTTTTGAAAATATCAATAAATGGACCTTACCTTGATCAAAATTATACACGTTTTTGAAAATATCAATAAATGGACCTAATAGAAAAAAGTGAACTCTATTCTACCTTCGATTTTCGAACGTTTGAATTACAAAACCATGGCGAGCATCAGAAGTCAAATCACATTGAATTTCAAAAATAAAAATACCCTACGCACTGTTTACGAAATTTGTTTTTCTTAGTTACCTATTCCTGAAAAATTATGGCTAGATAGCAAACAAATCCATGTAAAAAGTTTCATCACATAAAGAGTTGTTTAACATTTTTAACATGCTTCTCTCAACTTGACCGAACGAAGTGTCGCTCCAAACGACTCAATTCAAAAGGCGTAAATCTGTTAGCTGTTTGCATAGATAGAATGTGTTTCTTAATTCAGCCCCGGTGTAGGCTGCCTAGAAACGGCTGGCAAAGGCGACAAGCAGGCCAGAGTGCCATGTTTACACGTTCTACGCATAAATTACGGTCTATCGCCATTCCATCTAAAGCATTTGTTCTATCTTGGCATGACGGATTGAGTGCCGCAATAGGAACACACAAACACACGCTCATCATAGGTAGTTGAGGAGTAGGCAGAAAGTAAATAGGTGTATAGAACGCTCGCTATCACCAGATGACACATTGACGGATAAAATCAAGCCTTAAACTATTTATCAGTTTAAAAACCCACTGAAACGTCCCGCATACTTCTAGATAAAGGGGTAGGAATAATTGAAAGATGCTTACAATAATACGCAAGTAAAAAAACACCAAAACACAAAAACTCAGTCAGGTATTTACTATTGTCTACCATTTCCGCTGAATAGAGAGTCTAGTCGCACAAAAGTAGAGATTTATGAATAAAACATGGCATAAGCATTAGCTGCACTGCATGATTATGGTGACAGCCGATGCTGAAAGTACTTATTAGCCGTGCAATGTATTTTAAACCGCCTTTTTAATTCCATACAAGTTTCGCAGTTAACAGAATCCAGTTGGCATACTTGCTAAGTGCTAGCCAGTGTGGTCATATTGAAAATTTTTATCTTGCTATAGAATAATAGTAGTTTATGCAACTGTCATATAATGGGGGTCATTAGAATGCGAGTGTCTGTTTATCACACGAGGCGTAGCCGAGTGTGATAATAGATTGACACGAGCATTCTAATGCCTAATTATATGCAGTTGCATACACTATTTTATCTACACTCTAAAAAATTTACTCAGTTGAACACTTTTCCAAACGTCCGCACCGGCGATTGCAAGGCCCGATACATGGTCAAATTCAATACGAGAACGTAATATGGCTTGATATGAATTTTTGAAGATTCTTTACTAACAGTTGTTTAGATGTCGAGTCTCAACAGCAAATAACTAAACAACTGAACAGCAACTGAACAACACTGAACAACAACTGAACAACACTGAACAACACTGAACAACATCGGAATAACATCTGAACAACAACTAATCAACATCTGAACAACAACAGAACAAAAACCTATTAAGACAACTGAACAACATCCGAAAAATTACCGTACAACAACAACTGTCAGGTAAGGCGGAAGATAGCGATTTGAGTATTGGAAAAAAGAACTTCGTTTCATTTCTCAACTTTATCGTATTAAGAGTTTTCTCATTAAGTCATTACGCTTCTGTAATTTATTGTAAACCCTAGTTTTTATAGGCAGAATGCATAAAGTAGGTCATTATGCATCTGTTTTCGAATTCATAATTCGAACATTATGAGACGAGTGTAGATAAAGTTAATTTTAATCTTGCTATAGAATAAAGTTAATTTTGTTCATTATAGAAAAGTACTTTTACTTATAGAAGTCATGATCCGTCATCCGTACAAATATAATACCTTAAATCTGAGAGTTTGTGTGTACGTGTGTGTATGTAATGTATGCTTGTTACCTCTTCAAGCTCAAACAGCTTGACCGATTTGGATGAAATTTGGAACACAGGTAGAGTATACATAACCTGAAACAACACATAAGTCATTTTTTACCGCAGGGAAAACAACAATTACCACGGTAAAATAGGTGACAGCGGGTGAAACCGCTGGGCGGAAATCTAGTTGTAAAATTAATAAATTGGTATAACTCAATTTTCTTCTTTAAATAACAATTTTGTATTGTCCTAATAGGAAATTAGCTCGGGCAGGATAAAAATAAAGGCACCGCCTTGGGGCTGGCCAGGTTAATCACACGACATGTAACTTTACTCACTAACTTACATGTACCTTTCTCTAAACTGAAATGCATTAAGTTCTCTTTAGTTAGTTTAGTTGCTCATAAATAAAGTCAGGTCAAAGCTTGTGTATTGGGTAAGTTCAACTGTTGCAGCGACAGCAACTTTATTCATTCATGTTTGGTCACTTAGTTAGATTAGAGCAATATCTATTTTGTTCTTAGTTACTATCCATATTTTGGATACTATTATGTAAAATGCCTTCAAATTTTGCAAGGTTTGAGATACTTTTGAAGTTGACATTGGGACGAATTGTCTTTTAATTTCCTAGACGATTTATAAGCAGCAAATTCCATTTTTTAAATCTTTTTATAGAAATGACATTATCCTGCCGCATTTGGTCACACTGAGGTAGCTGGCATGCATACTATTATTTTCTGCGGTGCTGGCTGAAAATACATCGCATTCCGACCGGTTCTGCGCCGCGACGTTTGCAGTTCATCGCACCCTCGCCGGCCGTTTGTTTACGCTTTTATTTTGTTAGCTACGTAATGTACGTAGTATTAGTGTAGTTGTCTGACTGGGGTTTGCAAGTTACGACTGGCTGGACAACAGGTTTCACGGTTGAAGATGTTTATTGTTGAGAACACATCTGCTCTGAGATTGTATTTTATAGTAGTTTCTGGTTTGGTTGGATTGCTGGCTGAATCCTCAATATTTTGATGTTTGTTTGTCGTGTGATGCCAGTTTAGAATAGCATTACCCTGTTTCGTTCTCGTGGGTGTCGTAAGAGGCGACTATAGGAATCGAGGGTTACATGTGTATTGCAATTTTAGGCAATAAGCTGACAACCTGTCACTATGGTGATACACAATATTCTGAATTACCTAAACGCTGGGTGGTATGGGGATGGGATCTACCTCCTAGCGGTCCACCCCGGGCAACGGCAACACAGGCTTGCCTGTGGATAAGTCCGGCTGAACGATCCCACTAAGCGGTGGAAGGCTCCGTAAGGGGCCGCCTGGCTCGCGACCACCATCCCACCGAAGTCTGGCGCCAAGTAGCTTGCTGCGTTCCGTCAGTGTGTGGGAGTGCCAGTGCCTTAACAGGCTTCTTCTGGGTTAGCTCGCTCCATCTTAGACTCTGTCTCTGTCCTATGACCTAGACTAGAGTCAAGAGCAAACCCATAATTAATAAAAAAAAAAACGTTTACGCTTTGCCTTCCCCGCAAGGGATATAGGCTTTTTTTATACTCAAAGATATACAATGTTTAGAAGTTGGGATGCACTTTTGTTACCGTTGTTAAGTCTGCGAAAAAATGGTTTTTAGCATAAACTCATAAAATGGAGTTAGCCGTTTTGGCTTTTGGACCTTACAAACAAATATTTAAACTCACTTATTTATTAACATAACTGTATTTGTATGTGTCTGATTTATGTATGTATTTATTAACAAAACAGTATGTACAACCCGCAAATCTCAGTTTTAATTCTACGTCGTCCCTTCAGCCCTCAGGCAAGTTCAATCTCCAGTGAGGCCGGGCAAGTGGCCTGGCAAGTGGCAAGCAAGTGGCAAGCACTTTCCTATAAATGACCCGTCATTATTTGCAGTGGTGCTGCGAATCAGCTGAACTGCTTCTGAGAAGTAGCCGCGATTAGGTTCACGAGCTGCTTTTGCTGTCGGCGACATCAAAGGTTGTCGTACATATCAAGATTTCAGTGGCCGAGAGCCTTCTCTCGCTGTTTTTCCGAGGTTAATGTTAGCAATGTTACTAAGGGATGATGAGGGCCCTTTTTTAATTCGAGTGTTGTAAGAAAGGACTCGAAGCATGGACCTTCGGATTATGAGACGAAACTCAAGAGCGGCGAGAGTCTGTGCGGAAAAAGAACCGGCGTGAGATTTGGGGTCGCCTCTGTGCCTGAGTATGAGAAGTGTGTAGCGACCTCTGGGAGCTACGACAAGAAGCTCACTTAAAGTGGTTCAAGAGCAAGCAAGATGCAACAGAACAGAAGTTCCAACATATAAGCAAGACGGCGCCACGTGACGAATGGGCAGAGAAACAAAGGGCCTGAAACGCGGTATCGAAGTGTTTCACCGCGCAACGCATATATACAACTTCCAATTCTATCCAGGTGGACCAGTCGGTCCCCTGGCCAGTCTGGCCACAACACCCGGCCAGGCGGGTAGCTACCCTTTTCCCCG
Source organism: Tuta absoluta (assembly GCA_027580185.1). NCBI lineage: Eukaryota > Metazoa > Arthropoda > Insecta > Lepidoptera > Gelechiidae > Tuta > Tuta absoluta. The sequence goes on from JAQAHW010000038.1 coordinate 3,087,002, forward strand.
GCGCCACCTATATTGGCATACTTTCCTGTCACCCGCCATAAATGTAATACCAACTTATGAAAAAATAATTAGTTCATTTTTTGTCCACGCCTATTCTCTTTCCGCACAGACTCTACAATGGACGACAAAACAACCCTCGCGTTTTGATATCTTATCAGAAATATCCTCGGGCATATTTGGCTTATTATCAATGTCACAGTAAGTGTAGATACAATTCAGTCAATTTAGAGTTCGATAAAGTAGATAAAATATGTATTCAACGGGTAGCAACAGGAAGTTAGTACCAACTCGTATAATTTTTTAAGAATTTTTTTTCGACAATTAATATCTGTGTGTTATAGAGAAAATATTCCCACGATAAAACGGATATGTCCAGAAATCAAATCAAATCTAGAAAACTCAATGTACAGAAAAGCAAAATGGCCCTGCGCCAACCGTACAACATGTTGAATCACACCTTAGTTTGGTTTGGATGGTTCTTCTTAGTAACTGGATAAGGAACCAGTATAAATTGATCTCTTAAAGGGGTAACTTAAAGTGCTGCCTGATAGTACTAATGTGTCGGTATCGGTAGCAAGCAAGGTACGATTCGTAATGACACCTCTCGGTTCTCTGAAAACGTTAATAAGGTTGGATTTCTTTGGATCGCTTGACGTAAAGGTATCTAAGAGAGATGTATTTACTAGTAAACTAACGTGTGTAAAATAGATATTATATAATATAAAGATACACTCGCAATATTGGCGGACATTGGACGAGCTGCGGTAGCCCAGATAGAAGAAGCGTCGCCACTAGTGATGGCGAAAAGTCGCATGTTCAAATCTTGCCCGCGCTAAAAAAAATGCATGTTTTAAAACTCTTTTAAGTTTTTGAAACCGTCTTTTGCTCGAAAACGCATATTATCGTGCAAAATCAGGTAGTTTTAGATGTTTTTTTTTTTTTTCAAAAAACTAAGCTACGAATTTAATTAAGTTATCTACCTAAGCATAGGACAAATACCTTCGTCCGAGAATGGATTAACTAAGGAGTAGGGTATTATCGTATTATCAAATTAAACTGTCAAATACTTAAGTAGTAATTGTTTTGCGTCCAAAGATAGCAATTGCAATCGATTTCAACAACCAGCTCCCAAAGTCCACTTGTCGAACCGAGTAACAAAATAACATTGACCAAGTTTCTAAGGTGACAATGCCGCATTCTGATTGGCCGACGCGGCAGGCGCGGCCGCTCACTTCATCGCCGCGCCGCTTGCGCAGACGGTAGAGTCTGCGCCACGAAAAATAAACTAAAATATAGGAAACAAATCTTTAAGGAACTGACATCAACTGAGCTTTCTTGGAATTTAAAAAGTTGTGTCGTTTTCTGCAGGATCTCACCATAATACCATGTTCCGGAGAGTATACGTAGAATAAGTAAGAGAATTGGCGTGGGCAAAAACTTTACTCATAAATTTTTCATCGGTTACTATTTTGGTTGCTAATAGTTGCTATGTCATTTGACAAGACATTTCCATTGACAAGAGGCGCCACCAAATCTCACGCCGGTTCTTTTTCCGAGACTGAATAAAAATAATAAGAAAATATTTTATTTTGTCTTTCTTACACTTCTATAACAAATTGATCGATTGGAATCTCCATTTAAGCAATAAAAGCCTGTGGTTGGAGATCCCACTCTTCCATAATTAGAAGTGTGAAGACTCTACCTACTGTCACACGAGAAGTTATCTTTAAATGGAGTAGGCTTAGAGTATATAGAACTCAAGTATTCCTACAGTAGGGCATCGATTAACACCAACATAAAAACTAAAACGTGACCGACAAATTGAGAATCTCCTCATTCTTGAATTTGGTTAAAACGTAGATGTGCTTCAGGTATGTCAAGTACGATACTCTCATAACTACTTAGTCAGTATAAGCTAAAACGATGAGTACCGAAATATCGAAGACTAAATGTACTGGTTGTTTCATCGTCAATTAGGTTTGTTGGGGATAGTTTCACTGTCGAATTCAAGAAGAATCTTGAAATAGACAATATTATTTCGAAATAATTAGTTTCTTCAAATGAAAACATATAAAAAAAAAAACAATAACAAATCCTGCATACCGAATTCGAACCTTCAGGTATGAAAGTGCCATATATTTACTCCGTTACCGTTACGACAGCGCTGCGTCTACGGGACCCCTCTCGTGGCAAGGACTCTAGGTCAGACATGTCCTCATATTTCGTATTCGAATTCCAAATGTGTGGCTGTTTTCGGTTGCAGTTTATCGCCGACAGTCATAATTTGGCATTCCTTCGCGCAACCAACTCCTATTGTTTTCGAATGGCCGAATTACAAGTTTAATTAATTAACAATTCCTTGTTCTATTTTAGGTGAGACGTTAGGCAAAGGATTCCAATCAGATAGGAGTATAAAAGTAAGTAAATAACGAGACGAGTTTAAAGAAAATGGCCTGTTCACAATTCGTAATTTAGTATATTTCGGGTCGAATTGACAAAATTTTTTTTATGTATGTATTTTTATGTGATATAGCGCGAGCAAGATTTTTGAACCAGTTTTATTAAGACAATTACAGCCATAAAATTCTGAAAAAAATACTTGTGATTGTCGAGGATGTAACAGATAGCTTAAACCTATCAGAACACAATTTGACCAACTTAACTCGATAAAAAACCCAAAGTAACCTATTTTTTTTAAATATTTTTAAAGTCAAAGTCATTACAAAAAAATGCTATTATTTAGGTACATACCTTTACTAGTACGAATATCTAAATTTTAAACATTCTAACGGTATTTTTCTTGTTTTTATGTCGTAAAAATAGTAAAATCTCGCGAAAATTTAAGCGCAAAATGAGTGTCTGTTTCTTTCTGGCGCAGCGCGATTGAAAGAGACAAACTTTTCAGGTGAATCAGAGCGCCTCAAAGTAGTAAACTCAAAAAAAAACTATAGTGAAGTAATAATAAAATACTTTAATGAAGTACTTACTGTTGTTACTCATTTGTTATTCCAAAATAAACTTCTCATACTTAAGTGTATAAAGGCATCACTCTACACTTTAACAAAGAAAACACGAAAAGATACATGCAAAACAAAGATATAAATTCAACGACTTAACTTGTAACTTTTGTTTGTAAGAACATTGGCCTCGATTCTAACAGGACATTCCCTTAGCTTATTGTTGCTATTGCTATTTTTGTCATATTCTACAAATAAGAAAAGAACCGGTAGTTTACAGTCGTCATTTGATTCCATTTTGTCTGTTGTTTTCTTTTATTACGCATTTTCACCGGGGACTAAATAATAATATGCTTGCACAATTACAAACATAACCTCCATCGGAAAATGAATGGAATATGGCACGAATATAAGTAATTTCTTTCCTTGCTGGCAATAACATCTTCAAATTCTTGGTTTACTACTTAGAAACCTAAAACTGTGTTAACCTAAATTGTAAAAACTGTTGGTATTCCAATTAAATAATATTTTTTTAATTATTGAAAATTTGCTATGGAAAGGTTTTGTCCTATCCGAATCAATATCATTGTTTTATTCAATTTTGTTCCTTTCCCATTTCGTTTCATCTTATTTGGTCCTTGTTGTGTAGAAACAACTTTGTATGAGAAATAACAGGGGCATTAAGTCTTTAACATTTACATTCAGGGCAACATCGTCATAATGACCAAGTACGGTAGCCGTGCGATTGCCATCAGAGGAATAGAAAACTGTTCTGTGCTTAGGTAGAAGTGTCTACTAAAATGCTAGGTTCATAGATAACAGACATTCATATGCATACGCCGTGGGATGCCGGCTTAGAATAGCATAACCCCATTTGTGGGTGTCGTAAAAGGCGACTTAGGGACTAGAGGGATACAAGTGTATTGCAATTTTAGGCCATGGCCTGACAACTGTCACTATTCTGAATCACCCTCAAATGTTTGTCAGACTTTGCGTAAATGTCCGTTTTTTACCAACTCCGTCCGTTTTTTTGTGAACGGGATACCCAAAAAATTGTTTAGGCATGTCACTTCTATTTGTTTTACTTCTGTACCCATCGTATAAACTAGATGCGATGACAGGCCCAGGTAGGATGTAATGTACCTATGCAAGGGTAGTAGGTAAATTGCGATGGGAGATAAGCCCGTCCTTATTCACTTCACGGAGACCGTTTAGAATAGGATCTGCAGGCTAAAGATTATCTTGGAAATGGGCTCTGACTATTTGAGCTGCAGTATGAGGTCTGGGAAGTAGGTACTTTTAGTTGTAAAAGGATTTTTTTTAGCATAATGAAAGTTATTATTTTGACGCGTATGTATATGGTAGGTAGGTATGTAATATTCTCTTATCTTATCTTATAGAGCCATCGGGATCCCACTGCTGGGCAAAGGCCTCCTTCCCCTTCCTCCACTGATCTCGATCCTGTGCCTCCGCATACCAGTTTTTTGAGTAACCGTCTAATTTGTCTCGCCATCTGCGTCTAGGTCGCCCGCGACGACGTCTGTCGGCTCTTGGCTTCCAAGTGGTGGTGGTATAAGCCCATGGCCATAACGCGTAAGGCATGCGGTAATATTCTCAGAATTCGAAATTTGCCATGTTGAGGCTTCAATTGTATGTTTGGCTCCCGACCGATTAGAAATGGTCTTACCAATGAAACACAAAAACTTTCAACAGGATTTCGATTTTTCTCCTCCTTTAGCAAAATTTTTCATTTATATTTTCTTTTACAGTTACGTGCGAGGGAACGAAATAAGAACATCACCATTTGGGATCTCAAAACTACGTGCACGTGCCCAGATATACGGTGCGATGCACCTACAATCCTACATGCATAAAGATCCAGATAATGTAAACTGGAACGACTAATGATATTTCGTATTCAAATGAGAAGAGAACAAAACGACTCAAAAATAAAGAACAAAACTTGCTTAAAAGCAATGAAATTAAATTCAGCTTTATTTTATTGTAGGATTGTACATACTACATATTACTTATATTGACGTGATAATTTTTCGATGCAAAAAAAGAAATTTGTATATGTAACACAATATTCTACACATATCACGCCTATAATCCCTTGCGGGATAGGCAGAACATTTACGCCACATCTGACAAATATTAGGGTCATTCGGAAAATTGTGTTTCGCCAGTGACAGGTTGTCAGCCCATCGTCTAAAATTGCAATAAACACCCTCGAGTCCCTTTGTCTCCTCTTACGACTGAGGAAATGGGGTGATGCTATGCTAAGCCGGCATAACGCGGCACACAATTTTCTTCTATTTTTAATACAATTTTGTATTGTCCCGTATTGTCTTGATAGAAAACCGACTCGGGAAAAAAATCAAAATAAAGCGTCTTTAAGTCAAATTTAAGGATTAAGGACAATTTAAGGGTTTGTCGCTGCATCGAAAATACCAAAATAGTTTCCCCTTCGACCACTTTGAAAATGCGATGAAAAAAATCCTCAACACAAAATAACATCACCGTATGTATATGTAGGAATATTTATGTATAAAAATATGTCCAAGCATTCATTTTATACTCATGCAGGGACGAATAAATAGAAACAAAATATTCTGCGTTGCAATAAAATAAAACCTTTAATTATTTTACAGAAACGTTTGCATTTTGCGCGGGAATCTGAGGAACACACAGCATTCCTCGTAAATGCTTATTTACATGAATGTGTTGCGGAGTTAATATGTTGCTGGGCACTGACCGCGCCCATCTCCACTCGTATATCGTTTAAAAAGGGATTAAACTTAATTCTAAGTAACGACAGCAGAAAATGAGTACGAAGAAATAGAAATTGATATATAATAATGACGATCTTATAAGAAGGGGTGACTATTTGAAAATGTAGTTTCTTTTTTATCTTCTTCGTCGAGAATGTTAAAGAGTCAGGTAAAAATGCATATTTCTCTCTCATAATAATGTATAATTTGTATTAGTTTATTGTAATATAAGGTTGACGATTCGGAGTCCCACACGAAAAGAAGAAGAATACAAGGTATGTAGTAGTACCTATACTTATGTTATATATGTAAAATATGTATATTTTTTATACGTAGAAGCACTATCCCGCATCTTAAATCTACGCTCCTCTACCCTTAGGTTGTCAGGTAGAATTAGCTACCAAGCTATAAGGCCGCCTACATTGTACTTTTTCTTTTCTATCAGAATGACCATGTCTTGATTTTGTGCAATAAGGTACATTCTATGTTATGTAACGACTCTGCTGTTGCCGTGTGAGACACCGTGTCATCGTACGGCCCAATGAACCCTCGCGTCAGTTTTTAAACTACCAACCAGGTAGCTAAAAGTCCTCTGACAGGGTTGTGTTGTATAGCGACTAATCATAGACAGCAACTGGGACCATCGGCTTAACGTGCCTTTCGAAGCACAATGCCGTAAAAGGTGACTAAGTGCCAACGCTGCGTCGAGCGGGATGCACGCGCGCGTTGGCGCTAGGGGTTAAATTGATCCAGGACATCCGCACCATCTTAGGAACACAGTGCTTACTAATCCTGCCAAGTGGCATATATATTATATAGCTCCGCATATAAATTTGTAGCTGTTGAAGTGAAACTGTTTTTGCAGACGGTACATGCGCGAACGCAGCTGCAATGTGGCGACCGTGACAAGACGGCTCATAAACGCATGCGCACCAGCACCAGTAATAACAGTGCCATTGGAATACCCACCGCGGACGGCAACCGGTGTTTAGTGGTCACAGACATTGAGGCAGCAAAAACTATCGGCTTGCCAGTCTTCATTCCTGACTGGCCCGATGGTGTAGCGGACAGTACCCCTGCCTGCTACGCGGAGGGTCGTGGGTTCGATTACCACAAATAGTTGTAAAACCATTTCCAGATATTTGTGTTTAGTTTGGGTGTTTTCTATGTATAATATGTATTTATTCACAAAAAAGGTAAATGTATATTAATATCAGCTATCTAATTCCCATTGTACAAGCTTTGCTTAGTTTGGGGCTAGATGGCGCTGTGTCAATTGTCCAGAATATTTATTATTTATTAATTTATTAATTGCTAGAGATTAAATGGATATGCGCGTGAAGAAGTTGGTATTCAGCGTCTTTACGTCATCCGTAAATCATTTGACTAATATAGAAAAAGTACTATAATATATTCAGTGCAAATATTTTCAGTGTAAGTTCCACTCGTTAAACTGAACAACTTTCCCTAAGAAAAATAAGTCGAAATATGAAAACATTTACAGACATGTAAAAAAATGTATCACTTTGTATGGGACGTCCAATTTTTTTTTCCATGGTTCGACCTGTATTTATTGGGAAAAGTTGTTCAGTTTTACAAGTTACACTCACCCTAAATATATTTGCACTGAATTAAATAGGCCCACTGAGTAAAGCCCCAAGGCGAATGAAGCAATGTAAACAATAGTAATGTAAAGTTGAAAAAGTAATTTGTAACGTAAATAAGTAAAAATCGGCTAAGTGTGAGTAGGACCCGCGCAATAAGGGTTCCGTGCCATTTGTGTATTGAAGGCATTGGAGCCCCCGAAATTAATATTTTAATTTTATTTTTGTATTTGTTGTTGTAGCAGCAATAGTAATACATCTGTGCAAATTTCAAGTGTTAAACTACTACGATTTATGAGATACAGCCTGGTGACAGACAGACAGACGAAAAGACAGCGAAGTCTTAGTAATAGGGTCCCATTACCATTTTGCCTGTGTCAGTGTGTTGACCTTTTGTGTACGGAACCCTAAAAGTCATATTTACGAAAAATGAGACGATCAGAGATTTAGAAAATACTATCAGGACACAATATTGCGTCCCATGTTAAATTACAACTTTGATCATGAATATCTGTATGTAGGTTCAACAAAATTGCATCTCTAAATAATATAAAATAAAGTCGCTTCCCGTGTTCTTATGTCCCTATGTATGCTAAGATCTTGAAAAGTACTATTAAGCTGCAGTTTTTATTAAGTAGATAGAGTGATTCAAGAGGAAGGTTTTTATGTATAATTCATGCCGGGACATATTTCCCGCGGGAAAACGTTTAGCAGTGGATGAAACCGCTGGGCGGGCCGCTAGTTAAATTATAAACAAGTAAAGCTGCTGGTGTTTCGCTACACGGCTCGGTAGCAGATCACTGATCGAGGCGGGCCCGGCCGGCCTAACTGTATCTAAACCACCCGTTACTCAACAACAACATTGCCGTGTGAAGTCGGCTTAGAATAGCATCACCCCATATCTTTCCCTTTGGTGTCGTAATAGGCGACTAAGGGATTCGAGTGTCTCGTGTGTATTGCAATTATAGGCGATGGGCTGACAACCTGTCCCTATGGTGATACACAATCTTCTTAATGACTCTCAAATGTTTGTCAGCCTTGGAGTAAATGTCCGTTTTTTACGGCCGTATACGCTCTGCCTACCCCGCAAAGGATATACGCGTGATGTATGTATGTATGTTACTCTACAAGTCTGATGTATGGGGTATGGGTAGCCAGTTAATCCTAGTTTACTGAATTCAGCCCTTTCGCTCACAAAAAATTACGTTTGGTCTGCGGCAGCCTTGTACGCCCTATTTTCGCCACCGTTATCATCTCATCTCATCTCACGCTCACCTCACCAAAATGAAATTGCATAAATCTGCATAAGAATCGTATCAAATAGATACTGCTGTAAAACGAACCACCGAATAGAAAACCTCCTTCCGTGTTTTCAAAAGTTAGGAACCCAGAATAATTCTCTACATTGACGATATACTTCGTACCAACTCCAACAATATTTGAATGTCATTTTGACTTCTTATCTTTGTCCAATTTGCTTGATCCAGCCCACAAATTATTTATCAATGACAATGATATGTGATAACATAAAACATATACTTATTATTCTTATAATTTACGTAAGTATGAGCTGGTGGAAATAATAATACTGGTAGATAAAACAGTAATAAAACTAGTAGGTACCTAGTCTTTTGTATTATTGTACTTCAGATAAAGTTGTTTTTCGCGACTGAAGATAACGTACAGACATAACATATATACTTTATGATTGACTTTATGTTACGGCACTTTGAAATGCTAGCAATATTATACGTAGAAGATTCTTGAAGACCTACTCTAAGGCATTTGATGGAGGGACTTTCAATTGTAGAACCTGCGTATTAGTTCAGTTGCGTATTTTCCGGAAATTCGAAAGCATTATCAAAGTTTTTGCAATTTGGTTAAGGTCAAGTTATATTTTTCTCATACGATCGGAAAAATCTTTACGAAGGTGTCTTCCGATGATGTTCCGACTCTAGCTAGGTAAGTAAGTGCACACGTTAAATAAATGCCTGATTGGAGTACCGGTGTGTAGAATCAATTTAACTGAGAGATTTCAAATCAGGGAGATAGCGCGCTAATCAATGCCCTTATTTCTCGCATCTCTTTTATCTTTCAGATTTATTCCAAGACCTTTCAACAAGTTACTAAGGTATGTCTGTCCCTAATTTATTATTTTAATACGCAAAATCCTTGGTGTTATCAAGTTGCGAATACTCGTCTAGTGTAAGCACTTGACTAGTTGTTAAAACAAGCGTGACTATCTAAAAGCAAATATTCTAAATTATTGCCTACTTTGCGCAAAATCGTTTTTAGAAACGGTTTCTCAACAAGAAATTGGATATTTGAGTAATTTCTTCCAATACTGCGTTTTACTTACACACTCAGTCCCTTAACCTTTGCGGAGCAGGGATAGCTCCAACGGCTGCGAAAAGATAGTCGATAGCACACGGCTATTCTTGCTTCCTTCGAAAAAGGAAAGTTCGGGTTCGGAAATATTTTTCACTAGCAGCCCGCCCAGCGGTTTCACCCGCCGCTAACAATTTCCCCCGGGAATAAGGCAGTTTAATATAGCCTATGTTCATCAGGGATAATAATGTAGGATTATAAAAATCTTGACTTCAATTTGAAACAAATATCGTTTTCAGATGGTGGTGGCGTAAAGTTACATGCCGTGTGATTAACCTGGCCAGCCCCATGGCAGTGCCTATATTTTTATTTTTTTTATCCCGTCCGAGCCGGTTTTCTATTAGGTCATAACAAAATTGTAATAAAAAAAAGAAAATTGTGTGATACAAATTTCTTTTTTTAGAATGACGGTTCATGACGTCAATAAGTGATACTATCCTACATTGAACAAAGAATTTCAATTTCAATTAACGGTAAAAGATTTTTTTTAATCGGTCCAGTAGTTTCGGAGCCTATTTAATTCAAACGCAAGCATCACCCAATTTCTTTCCCGTGGGAGTCGTAGGCGATGGGCTGACAACCTGTAACTATGGCGATACACAATTTTCCGAATGACCCTCAAACATATGTCAGACGTGGCGTAAATGTCCGTTTTTGCGGCCGTTTACGCTCTGCCTACCCTGCAAGGGAGAAAAGGCGTGATATGTGTATGTTTGTATTATTTTAGTGTAGATTTTTTTAATGCAATATTTAATGTTTTTGTCGTCTTTTTATACCAAGTAAGCCCTTTGAATACTGATAGGGTGCATGAAACAAAAAACTGGACAACTTTCCCCTAGAAACATATGTCAGGAAACGCCAAAAAAAATACCTTCCATACAAAATCACAATCAGCTGACTGCATTCACTATGGGAAGTCAGTTTTTTACGTTTCCTGAAATATGTTCCTAGGGGAAAGTTGTTCAGTTTCATGGTCTGCATGTACCCTATTAGTATTCTGAGGGCTATCCCTGACACCCTTTAATACAGTAATGATTAAATGTAATGATTACACTGGTACGAATAATGTGGCGTAGTTGGTACATTTTTAAATGAAAAAGTAGTTATTGTGGCATAACTATAATAGTTAGACATATGGTATTGCGGACATTATTATAGATATTGATGTCCTCTATAAAACTGTAGTACATCACTTTGCTCTATTGTCAATAGTTTCCACAGCGCACGCGATATAAGATATTTTTTTGGTACATTTTTCACACGTTGGGTTACAATTTCGAAATTTTCACGCGGATCCCTATTTTTTTCTCGTATAAAATATAGCCTATGTTCATCAGGAATAATGTAGGATTCTAATGGTGAAAGAATTTTTAAAATCGGGCCAGTAGTTTCGGAGCCTATTCGATGCAAACAAACAAACAAACAAACATACAAACAAACAAACAAACAATCAAATCTTTCCTCTTTATAATATTAAATGGTGAAAGAATTTTTAAAATCGGGCCAGTAGTTTCGGAGCCTATTCGATGCAAACAAACAAACAAACAAACATACAAACAAACAAACAAACAATCAAATCTTTCCTCTTTATAATATTAGTGTAGATGATTAGGAATCCTGCCGTCCGATGAGAACACTTTGATACCGCGTTTCAGGATTTGTTTTGCAATCATTATGAAGTCGTCAGTTCCCTTAAGTATTTCAATACCATAACAGCGAATAACAGGCAACACGTGAATGTGATCGATAACGTTAGTTACGACACGTGACCGTTCTGTTTTCATAATAATTAAAACATTATTATTTCCGTCGCCAACAAATCGAGTGCCCGTTACTTTAATTAATCAGCTACTTATAACTAGTTCACGCCCTTCTAATCTAATGCAATTAAAAGTGATGAATCAGTACCTATACTTGTTTGAAAACGATCAACAAGTTTTAGAAATAATATAGCAGATTGATGAAACAAAAGATGTACAGGGCATTATTGGAAGCAGGATCGTACCAGATACAAAAGCAACAAAACGTACAAAGGAATAACCATAAACTCGGGCAAGTTACTGCGGAACTGTAGAAATATCAGTGGATATAGGCCAGGTGAGGATATAGGCAGAAACAAGGATGAAATAACCAGGGACCCGCTAAGCGCTTTTTCGATTAAGCGCTTAAGGCCGTACGCTCGCTCACGCGGTTTCACGCGCGGGACGTCCCGCGCGGGCCAGATTTGACAAAACACAAGATTGGCGCCACGTGACGCGGCCTGCGGTCACCCGCGCCGCGGCTTCAGCAACCCGCGACATAATATAACCCGTACGAACACGACGACACTTGCCATATTACAACTACCTAGGCACTATGCGCCTTCTAAATTTGGACGGGTAATAATGGCGGCGATGTCAGACCGCCGCGCGGATTCCGCGAGACCGCGCGCGGCCTCACGCGCGGGACCGCGTAAGCGAGCGTACGGCCTAAGTCTCCCACCCTTTGCTTGAACACTCCCAATCTTAATGATAACCCAATCCTAATGATAACCGTTTCATTTGCTTCAAGTTTATCGAAAGGGGAACCCTATCAAAAACCCCTTTGGGTAGCGCTTTATAAGGGTTGCGCTCGTACGCTCTGCAAGTAGGTTCAGCGCGGTGACTGTTTACCGCTGCGGCGCGCCACAATCGGTAATCTCTTCCGTCTCTGTCACGCAAGCAAGCCGCTTGGCGCGTTTCTCTTGATTTGAAGTGACTTGGTTCCCTCATCATTCATTAAAAATGGATAAGTACCTAATCATACGTATATGTGCATGATCGTGGGAGTAGTAGATATACATTTTGTTTTTAGGGTTCCGTACCCAAAGGGTAATAACGGAAACCCAATTACTAAGGCTCGGCTGTATCTCCTGAACCGTTATACCTAGACAGCTGAAATTTTCACAAATGATGTATTTCTGTTGCCGCTATAACAACAAATACTAAAAATGAGAATAAAGTAAATATTTAAGGGGGCTCCCATACAAACTATATTTTTTGTACGAAAAAAACTAGATTTTTTGTATAGAGGCTCTTTTATGAACCGCGAAAGTTAGTCAGTTGAAATTTTTACAGATGTTGAATTTCTATTGCTGTTATAACAACAAATAATTAAAAATTTAATTAAATAAATATTTATGGGGGCTGCCATACAAAAAAAGTGTTTAACAAAACGTGTTCCGTTAGCTGAACAGCCAGTGTGTTAGGATGATTTTGGAGCCTTTCTTTGTACCTCAAGGAGTGCAGTTTGATCTCTTCAACAACGGTGTTAACTTCAAGTCGTGAAGCTCTTGAGCAGACTCTCCGAAGTACAATCTGTAAAAAACCGATAAGCAGGCAACTTGCGGCGATGTGCCAGGCTATGTAGCTTGGTGTCCACCAGTTTTTTGTCGCCTATGAGCCTCTTGCCCTTTCGTTCCACCGAGTCAAGAGCAGCAAGTTGGTATTTGGCTGAGCCATTCCGAAGGTGACTGCAATACTCCATGCAGCATCGGACTTTTGCTTCTTAAAGAGTTGGTTAAAAGCTGTCCAGGCTAAAGTATCGCTTCACTCAGGATGCCCAGCTTCTTAGCCGCCGTTTGAGCATTGTACTTGATGGTTGCGCCGAAGTTTAGATTTGATGTCCACTCCATGCCTAAAAGCTCGAGGCTGTCGGTGACAGGGAAAGATATACCCCGAAAAGTAGGTGTCCAGTCGAAAGGACTCCTTTTTGCAGTGAAAAGACACGCCTGTGTTTTGGTGGCGTTGAATGAGACCAGATTGTCGTCGCCCCATTGGGAGACAAGGCTTAAGGTCAGATTTGTTCGCTATACCATGGCCTTTCTTAACGAAACGAACGTATTTCATCCCCACTGGTTTTTGCACCTGTCAAGTATTTCATTGAAATGGTACTATCATCTGCGTATCCAATAATACCATGCTAAAGGAGGTCATTGATGTGCAGCAGGAAAAGACTTGCAGAGAGAACAGACCCCGGAGGAACTCCGGCATCAATGGCCAAAAGGTCAGAGGAGCATCCGTCAACGACAACTCTGATGGACCGTTCACTTAGGAAGTCTGAAATCCAAGTACAAAAATCTGCTGGGATGCCATAAGCAGAAAGCTTGCGGAGCAGACTTGCATGCCAGACCCTGTCAAAGGCCTTCGAGATATCGAGTGAAACGGCAAGTGCTTCGCCGTGTTTCTCGATAGCTTTGCCCCGAGGGGTGACGCGAAGAGAAGCACACTTGCCGCCACGGGTAAGATGCAAAGAAGTGCCACATCTCTTCCCAATCTGCTGACTCGTATCTCCAAACTCGCCTCGTGCCCCTGGGGCTGTCATCCAGAGGAGAGCAGGTCGATACGGATTTCACCAGACAGTGGTCGGACGTTCCCAAGCGGGTTGACTGTCCGGATCAGTTGTCAGCAGCAAGTCCAAGCAATTGGGTGTATGGCCGTCGATATCCGGTATCCGCGTTGCTACATTCATCAGCTGGGTCAGATCTAGCGATAATGCAAACTTGCGCGGTTCTAACCCAGCATGAATGATACTTATGTTGGAGTTACTGGCTGTCTGCTTTTGAGACTTTTTTTACAGAATAATTTGTTGCTTTTGTGGCAGTCAGAGTTTGTTGTTTAGCTTGCAAGGTTCCATCGCTAGAGGTTTGTGTTAGTTTTTTGAGTTCAACAATAGCCCTATTCAAAGCTGTACTGTCAGTTGCTATGCGGCTGGTTTGCCAAACTCGACGGAGTCTTCGTTTTTCAGTAATTTTGCCGTTGATTTCTAGAGGGACAGGTTAATTTTTGTATACGTTAATTTTCTCTTGTGGAGTGCTTCGCCAGCATGCTTCCTGAATCACATCAACTAGTGTCCTTGTAGCATCCTCGACCTCTTCTGCGGTCTTTACTTGTACGTTTAGGTTATGTTTTGGGCACGAGGGCACTTAATTGGTCCATTTTTAGGGTTCCGTACCCAAAGGGTAATAACGGAAACCGTATTACTGAGGCTCGGCTGTCCGTCTGTCTGTCCGACCGTCCGTCCTATAGTTACGAGGCTGTATCCTCTGAACCGTTATACCTAGACAGTCGAAATTTTCACAGATGATGTATTTCTGTTGCCGCTATAACAACAAATACTAATAGATAAATTAGAATTAAGTAAATATTTAAGGGGGCTCCCATACAAAAATAATTATGGGGTCTGCCATACAAAACACATGTTTTTTTGCGCGTTATATCGATAATTGTTTGGTAAAGGTATAATGGTACGGAACCCTTCGTGCGCGAGTCTGACTCGCACTTGACCGGATTTTTTCTTGTAGGATAATTAGGGCATGTAGCTATGCAATCTCGTTTTTATGATGGCATTATACTTATTTTATTACTATCAGCTACCACACAAAGATAACAAATACCTAACAAAAAACGCAGGAACACAATTAAACGCTTCTAGACGCTTCCCATTTCAGCGAAGAAGTTACTACAATAACATTCTTTCGCCGCACGCACCGCACACGCACCGTGCTGTAGGTAGGTGGCGTCGGTCGACTGTCGGCTTCGCGGCAACGTCAAAGGCTTTGACTGACCGGCTCACCCCGCCTCGCGGCGCGCGGGCAGTAATAGTCCGTATAAATGACACCAAATTTATCAAATTTATTTAAAAATCGATAGGGTAACCCTATCAATATGGAAAGTGGTTTGAAGGGGTTGTAACCCTTTAAAATAGCGCTTTAAAAAGCATTTTGAATTGGTTTTGGCGAGATACGAATAGGGCAAGCAAACCCATACGTAAAACCCAATCAATAACCCCTGATAGGCTTACCAGTCTGGTCCCTGGAAATAACCAACTGAATGTCAGTTATTGTAAGTGATGCATATGATCAAATTTTTGATTAAACAGCTAGGTCTTATATCAAACACCGCCAGATGACAAAATCTAAACTCAATTTCATCATAAACCTACTTAGGTTTAGGTTTGTGATTGAGGTCTTGCAAAAACATGGATTTCCTTTGTTTCAAGTAGGCTGCTTACAGACAAACGGCACTATGCCGATGGCGGCTGTCGACACCTATAAGCGGAAGCCGTTAACGAGTCGATGACAGCCGTCGATGTCTTTCATTGTTAGCTGTCAACGGGTCGACAACAGTCCTCTACAGGTGTCGTCGATGACTGCCGTTGACTCATTGACGGCTGCTGCTGTGTCAACGGCTTCCGCTGTTATAAATATGCTGCTTAGAAGGTTCTCATAAAGAACTGTATCATAAACCTAACCTAGTCAAGGTTTTTGATCAAATTTTAGTTTATGATTTTTTCATCTGCCGTAGTTTGATCAAACATCTAGATTGTTGATTAAATACCAGATTTTATCAAAAACGCATTTTGCGACACATATAAAGACGACTTGATACACCATAGTTGGCGTATTTTAATATCTTTGTTTACATCCAGGCTGCCCCAGTTGGATTCTAAGAACTGTCATGATGAAGTATGCATGACATGTTCTTTTATGGGAACGACATAAGTTTAAAGGTAAGGGCCGTCGTAATAACCAACTTAAGGCAGAAACTTTTTTGCAACTCATACATGGAAGACTTGATCGTCTTGGTGGGCGATTATGATAATGTCTCTGTTTACATCTTGGGCTCTCAATTTAACTCTTGTAAGAAAGAGAACTGGCGGGAAAAGCATTTATGTGTAACGGCGGTGAAAGAAAGATGGTTGAAGTTGAAATTGCAGCAAGTTTTGCAATGATCATCGGCAAATGTCATCTCATCAACATATTACCTACATTGATGATTTTTTGCAAGTTGCAGAATTACTTAGTTTTCTTTCGGAGTACCAGTTTTTTGTAAATGAGATAACATATTAGGACGGCGGTAAATTTCTGTTTAAAAATAAGGGCTTAATGACTTTCAGTAACAGTTATTGTTGGCGACGCATGTGTACGGTTTTAATAGGTTTGACAAATTAATAAAACTTTTCGACTTCAAGTTAATTCCAATAGGAGCATTAGAATGGAATGAATAAATTAATATGCGTTTTGAAGGCGACCATGTTTGTGAGCTTCGGTGCGACCGAGGTCGTCAGTTTGTATATGTTTCGCGAAGGTTTCCCCATTGTTAGATTACTTTAAGGCCGTTCTAACTTCTCTATCGCATATTCTACCGCTAGTTTTGCTAACTTCGGGGTTATTGCGCATTTCAATATTAGTTTTCTTGCAATAATCATGTGTATTCATAGGCGGATTGTTTACTGTATTTGGTATATCAGTATCCAATTGGATGTGTTAGTTATAGCTGGATTGACAACATCCAAAAGAAGATATTCTGCTGAAGGAGTAGCGAAACTCGATGTCCAAGATCCACGTCGATTCTTTGAATCATGAGGTGAGTTTCTGGGAAAAAGTCATATGTATAAGATTCTTATAGGTGTTGTTTTGACAAGACTCACCTGTTTTCTTTTGAGCGGCAGGTGCGTCGGCTTGAGGGCGACCGGCTGCGTTTCACGCACTTCCAGCTCATCCAAGAATATGTTACACTTCTCCTTGTCGGGCTCATCCTCGGACACGAGAAGGAATCGTCTCCAGCGCGTGGAATCGAACCCCCAATGGCAAGTGCGGTGCTCAGACCCATGGGAGTGACAAACGAACCGCCGAGGCGCGTATAGAGCGCGGCATTCATCGCATTGAACGAGTCCTGGAGTAGGAGAGCATATGCCCCGTGCTCCGCCAAAACACTCGTGGTACACCCGGAACCCTCGCAACAGTTGAGGCCTCGCGCCCAGAGGCACGTGTAACAAAGCCGCACAGAGCCGTTCCGCGTCTGTATGCGTGATGAGCCCGCATGATGGGGCGGATCGCGGTAAAACTCCCGTCGACTTCAACTCGTGTAGCTGCTCCGGGGTACACCGCGAACAGTATATCTGTAACTCGTCGCACACTCGATTAATCTGTTCCAGACTAAAATCCGTGAGCACGCTGGTCAAGATCTGCGGCAGGCAGAGGCGTCTCTCGCCCCCGACGCTGAAGCAGGAGATCGGCTCGCCTTCCAGCAGGGTCTCGCCGCGCTCGCCGAGGACGGGGTCGGCGGCCAGCAGCAGCGGCGGCGCGGGCGGCGGCGGCGGCGGCGCCGGCCTGCCCCCCGCTCCAGCCGCGCCCGCGCTTGTTGGCACCCCCGCGCCCGGGCCTTGGAGGCTGCGCGGCGCCGACGCCTGGTAGGTCTTCAGCACGGACGTGATGTGCGGCGTCACCACATCCATGGTTGGGCGAGCATGTCACTCGCGCTCGCGCGCCACGCCGCGCTCCGCCACCGTCGCGGACATGTCTACCGGAGCCGACTGAGCCGTCGCGACGGCCGGGCCGCGCGAGGCGCCCGACAAACAGAATCCCCGCCCCGCCGTCGCGCGCACTCCCGTGCAAAAACACAGAAATAACCGCTGAACGAATTCCTTACACTGCACTTTTATTCCAAATCTCACAGTATCATTCACTTTTGGGGCATATTTGTGTTGTTTGTTGATAATCTGATTGGGATGGTTTTATATTCCGATAAGAGTAACGTGTCGTGCGAGGCGCGGCGTGCGAATGGGGCGCAGACGCCGGCGACCGGCGGCGCTCGCGGCAGACGGATGGCTCGGCTACTGGAGAGTCTAGCCGTCCCCCCGCGCCCCTCCCTGCCGCCGCGTCACGTGACCGACCTTCCCGTCAAAATATCCAGAATGGCGGCGCGAGCCGTGCGCCGTCACGCACATAGAGCAAGCCGCCGACAGAAGTCAATGCTGATGTGGCTCTACATTTCAACATTTGCTGTGGATGATCCCGCTAACACGAAAGTTGCTAGGCACTTTTATACATTGAGAATTTGAGAGAACTCAAAACATACCTACCCGAATGTTGATACTGCTCTATATCTCTAAAATCAGCTTTGGTTGATCCTTTCCAATGCGAAAATACACGAATGTTGGTGGTCTTTATACTCCTACTTATTTTGAAATCTGATTTGAGTGATTTAATGTACTACTTAGACAAAAATGTAGTTATCCAACTCCTTCGAGTTATCCAATCCTTTGATAGTTCTGGTCTACGTTTTAAAATATGATTTTTACTTGTCGTCATCCATCACATCAATAAAAAGATACCATAAACTGCTCTACATTTCAAAATATGCTCTGAACGATTACAAATAAGTTTATTTTAGCTTACTCTTCATTTTAGCTTATATATTTTAGCTTTTAGCTTACTCTTAATATATTTGAAATGATGTATAATGTAGGTAATACTACAACGTCGGAATGTAAATCCAAATTGTTCCATTGGTTAAGTGCTTTCGACTACACAGATACCGAAAACTTTATAAATAATGTTTTGCGCATTTAATTAAACTCTTTCACAATAACTAATCTCTTACACACACACACACACACAGAGACACACACACACACACCCACACACACACACACACACACACACACATACACACACACACATACACACACACACATACACCTTTTTTTTTCTTCTTTTCTTTTATAGTTCTTACTGTTGTTGTAGTTTTATACCAGCGCATTGAAAATTATTGTACGTTCACCTTTATAACACCAAAAGACTGCTCTTACGACACTGTTGGTTGTCTTTGAATGTGAGGAACCCTATCTTCCAAGATACAGGTATTAAACCTAGTTTGGGAGAAAGAGTTTCAACCCGGTTTGTCATCTTGACCAAAAATGCCTGTTTGTGTACCTTCAATGTGTATCATTGGTGAAATAAACTATTCTTATTCTTATTTTAGAAATTTGCATTCTTCAGCTTTAGTAAACGAATTTGCTTGAATATAATCATTCTATTTCTTATAAATCGCCCACAAATTGCGTATCGTAAAACCATACAACTTTGCATCAAAACCAAAATTTAATAAAACTGCTCGTGTAACAAAAACTAAGGCAATAGGCAATATTCTGATAAATTGAGTAAAATTGGGTCAATTATTTGTTTATTTTGCGTTACTTATTAGTAGTCGACCCCTTAGATATTTCCCGTCATGTTTATGAAGAGGGTGCTACAATTACTTTTGTCCTAATCAATTTAGAGCTTGCACGCACCTAGCCTGAGATACAGACATTTGAATCAAATTTCGGATAAGCCCTTAAAAATTTACTTGTAAAGGTATTTTTTTAAATATTTTTAATACACCCACATAGAAGAGATAAAGGGGAACTGAGTTATTGGTTATTGTTCACCTTTTTAAATTAGCGGGAAGGAATTATTAATTCATATTACAGTTTCCTCTCGGGATTAAAAGATACAACTGGCAAAAGTTTGGAACATGTCTCATATATTTAGCAGACATAATTCAATCAATCAATCTTTATTCATAAACAGTAATACAACTGTGTGCGAAAGTTACACTTAAAACTAAAAGAAATAATATTTAACAACATGTCAAAATAACTTAAATTATCTAATAAAATGTGAAAATTACATTCAAGACTAAAATAAATATTTAACAACATGTCACAATATCTTAAATTATCAAATAAAATAATAACAGTCATTTAAAATTCATCAATTGAATAACAATTCTTTTCTAAAAGTAGAGTTTTCAGCTTCTTCTTAAATATATTAACATCATTTATGATTTTAAGGTCGATTGGCAGTTTGTTGAAAATTTGAAGACTTGGCTGAATGGACTTATTAAAAGCAAACCTTTTAATGCGCGAATTTGCTTTGGATTTGATTCGACGTTATTTGAGGTTTATTAAACTGTAGTTATGTTTATTATTTTTGCAGGTGTAGTACAAAGCACTAACTAGCACTTGGAAGATAGCTGCGCTTCGGGCATTCAACTCGCTCCTTAGTAATTGGTTTCTTTCTTAACGTGTGAAGACTGTACTTATTTTACGGCTTCTTTTATCGACGCTGAAACTCCCC
This sequence comes from Tuta absoluta, assembly GCA_027580185.1. NCBI lineage: Eukaryota > Metazoa > Arthropoda > Insecta > Lepidoptera > Gelechiidae > Tuta > Tuta absoluta. The sequence continues at coordinate 3,107,649 of JAQAHW010000038.1, forward strand.
TTGAGGTTTTATATATGAAAATAGCACTGTGTCTGCAAAATAAAACATAGTTCTCGTAAGTTATGGCATGCATTTAAATGAACATCCTGTAAAAACGTTTTGTATAAAATCTCCGAGAAGATTATCGCAGTAGGCATAAAACCAACCCACGGACATTCGACTCTACATTTGCGTAATCTATGCCGTCGCGACACGCGCGGGGTATGCGACGGTCGCGGGGAGGGGAGACGGCGCGGGGCACGGGAGAGGGGGAGGGGGGGCAGCTGCGTCTACCGCGGGCTCGCTGCTCCGTGAAAACTGCTTTTATCACTAATATTAACTCACAAAGGAAACGCTACCTTATCTCTCGGTCGTTTAAGTGTATTTGAGAACGTGTTCTACTAATGAACTCTACTTTTATCGTAGTCTAGCCGTGCAAATATGAATATGAGGAACCGAACTAAACTCTACGGAGTAGAGTTCTCTTTGCAATGAACCATGTTTGTTTTGTAATAGAAATAGGTAGTATGTGGGAACATAGACCCTATGTAGAGTAATTAGGAGTCGCGGGACGTAGGAAGTTAAGTTGCAAATTCATGTTAGACCGCTTGGTAACAAGTCAAGTGCAAATAAAAAATACTGGTAGGTAATGTAGGTAGATTAGGTAATACATACATATACCACGCCTATATCCTTTTCCTAGGCAGAGAGTACCGAACGTATAAAGACGGAAGTACCTCCACGTCTGACAAACATTGAGTGTAATTTCATTCAGACAATTGTGTAGGTATTGATATAGTGCGGGTTGTAATCCCATCGCCTAAAATTGCAATACACTTGTAATCCTAGAGTCCCTTAGTCGCATATAATGATACTCCACGGGAAAGAAATGGGGTGATGCTATTCTAATCCGATATCACACGGGATACAATAATAACTTATTATTAATTATGTACCTAATGTAGCTAACCTGGACTATAGTTTGATTAGGTAAAAAGTTAGCTAAAGGTACCTAGGTATTACCAGGTATATTAGCAGAACCTAGAATTACTTTTTAAGGGATGAAATCAATATAAACTAGATTATTATTCTGACTCTAGGTGAATATTTTGGATAAAAAAATGTGACATTAAAACATCCATCAAAATAAGATCGATTACAAACCTTTATCATTTATTTAATATCGAAATAAACATGTTAATCTTAAACTAATCTTTAGTTTATTTATATCTTAGTTACTAAGGTATGGATAGTAAATACTTAATATACCTACTGTAAGTATTTCGTGAAATAACTAATCGGGCGAATATAATGAATGGGTTACCTACATTTAGGTAAGTTAACAGACTTGTGTCAAAATAAAATAAAATGACGAATATCTTATGACTGAATAAAAATATCAAAATGAGCTACTTACTAGAGATGCACCGACGGCGGCTGTAATAACGACATGAATTTTTATATAAAAATGTTCTAATCTATAACCACGAACCACAACAGTTAATGGGAAATTTTCTAGAGGTTCTCGAGTATCATGCAGAGGGCGCTCAGCTTAATTGAAATAACGTTCCTTTACATGAAAATCTGTAGTAATCGGTGACATTGCCCTCGGAGGGCCCTCTTGCCCTAGGAGCACTTCTGGGCAGGTTTTTTGGTGGGTTTTTCCTGTTCAGGAGGTCCGATTAATTATACGCATGTAAACTACACGCTTTAAAAATCTTGACTTCAATTTGAAACAAATATCGTTTTCAGATGGTGGTGGCGTAAAGTTACATGCCGTGTGATTAACCTGGCCAGCCCCGTGGCAGTGCTTTGATTTTTATTTTTTTCTCCCGCCCGAGCCGGTTTTCTATTAGGACATTACAAAATTGTTATAAAAAAAGAAAATTGTGTGATACAAATTTCTTTTTTTTACAATGACGGTTCATGACGTCAATAAGTGATATGATAATACTATCCTACATTGAATAAAGAATTTCCTCAACTCGAGATTTAAAATTATCTTATCTTACCATAACTTAGTGCTATCACTTTCTATCAAATAGGTTTAGAAAAGGATAACAGATATTTTTGTCATGTCATGTCTTATAGTTTGACGCAAAAAACGTGTTATCTGTCAAAATAAGGCGACGATGAAAACAATGGCGACTAAATCGTCTAGAAATTGCGAAGAACATGACAGGACTTAGATATCTTCTATCCTTTTCTAAGCCTATTTGAATGAAAGTGACAGCACACATTTAAGGTAAGTTAAGAGAATTTATTGAATACCAAATTTTAAAACACTTCCTGTGTTTGGTAGAAATTTTTGAAAAAAAAAGAGAATTTATATCCCGAATTGAGGCCATTGACTGACTTGTAATTTTTGGAGTTTTTTTTGTGGGCTGATTTTAAGCCGATTAGTCGGTTGGTCGGCCAGAACCATAGTAGGTGCATCACTACTACTAACACAAGCATACAGTTAATCAAAGCCCGCGAAAAAATACCTTAAACAGTCGCATGTAACGTTTGCTAATGTATCAATTACTAGCAATATTTATTACACCTTATTTTTAGGGTCCCGTAGGTACCTCAAAAGGGAAAAACGGATCCCTTATTTGTAATAATACTAATTTTGCGCTTATTTTGCATGCTAATGTAAATTGACATAGAGAACACCACTCTATAGTGTAAATACCAACTTGTAATACTTATTCTATGCAACTAAAGAATGAATGAGAAAACAACTTGAGTCTGTCTGTCTGTCTGTGAAATCAACAGCCATCAGGAACGCGTGCGGATATCGGAATTTAAATTAAAACCATATAGAGGTACTCATGAGGTCTATAGCCACTTCTACTTAGAAATAATCGTTCGTTACTTTTTATTTAAAGTTAAAAAACCGTTTATGCTGCAAAAAACACGTATTTTGACCCTGTAAAGGAAATCAAAATGCATAATAATTGATACTTCCCGTGGAACAAGAACTATGTTATTTGGAAAGTAACTTTGTTTAGAAGTACGTTTCAGTTTAAGAAAAGAAAAGTGCATTACTATAAAATCAGTTTTTGTGGAGTCAAAATACGCCGAAATCTAAAATAAAGGGTCTGTGCTGAGTTAACCTTAATAAGTGATTTATATCCAGTTTAAATGCAAAAGACTTTCTGAAATAAATAAGCATCTTCCAGAAAGTTACATGCCGCCGTGTGATTAATTAACCTGGCCAGTCCAGAGGCAGTGTCTTTCTTGTATTTTTTTATCTCGCCCAAGCCGGTTTTATATTAGGACAACAAAATTGTAATAAATAAAGAAGAAAATTGTGTTATACAAATTTCTTTCTTAACAATGACGGATCATGACGTCAATTTGTGATAAAACTTTCCTACATTGAATAAAGTAAATTATAAATTTTAATTTCATGATAATTTAAATCGATAGAAAAAACAAGTTACTCTATTAATAAAAATAATAATTTGCTATTAATTTATCGCCACCCCCCAAGTTCCCCCCTTCATACAAAATTTTAAGATTATCGTTGGAGCCGTTTCCGAGATCCTGATTATTAAAGTATAAAGCAATGCTTATTAAAGTATAAAGCGTTTAAATGTAGGATAAATATATTTAATAGACCAAATGTTGGTCTATTAAATATATTTATCCTACATTTAAACGAGCATTGCTTTATACTTTAATAATCAGGATCTCGGAAACGGCTCCAACGATAGTCCTCGATTCGAACAGGACACGACCGACGACGAAAAAGAACCCAAAAATGTACAGCTGTTATTTGGTTTCCACATTTCATCTTTCATAATATTTAGATATATACAATCAGATCCTGTTCGCTATCTATGGCGCGGCTACCATGGAAATCTATGACTTTGAGTATGTGGAATTATTGTCGATTATTTGTCGCACAAAAATCTGACTCTGTTGGAACACCGTTTAGACAGGCCCGCGATCTCTGTCCTGTCGACACTGCAGGGTCCGATCTCTGACCTGTCGACACTGCAATGCCCGAGCTCTGACCTGTCGACACTGCAGGGCTCGATCTCTGACCTGTCGACACTGCAATGCCCGATCTCTGACCTGTCGACACTGCAATGCCCGATCTCTGACCTGTCGACACTGCAATGCCCGATCTCTGACCTGTCGACACTGCAATGCCCGATCTCTGATCTGTCGACACTGCAGGGCCCGATCTCTGACCTGTCGACACTGCAATGCCCGATCTCTGACCTGTCGACACTGCAATGCCCGATCTCTGATCTGTCGACACTGCAGGGTCTGATCTCTGACCTGTCGACACTGCAATGCCCGATCTCTGACCTGTCGACGCTGCAATGCCCGAACTCTGACCTGTCGACACTGCAATGCCCGATCTCTGACCTGTCGACACTGCAATGCCCGATCTCTGACCTGTCGACACTACAATGCCCGATCTCTGACCTGTCGACACTGAAATGCCCGATCTCTGACCTGTCGACACTGCAATGCCCGATCTCTGACCTGTCGACACTGCAATGCCCGATCTCTGACCTGTCGACACTGCAATGCCCGATCTCTGACCTGTTGACACTGCAATGCCCGATCTCTGACCTGTCGACACTGCAATGCCCGATCTCTGACCTGTCGACACTGCGATGCCCGATCTCTGACCTGTCGACACTGCAATGCCCGATCTCTGACCTGTCGACACTGCAATGCCCGATCTCTGACCTGTCGACAGTGCAGGGCCCGATCTCTGACCTGTCGACACTGCAGGGCCCGATCTCTGACTTGTCGACACTGCAATGCCCGATCTCTGACCTGTTGACACTGCAATGCCCGATCTCTGACCTGTCGACACTGCAATGCCCGATCTCTGACCTGTCGACACTGCGATGCCCGATCTCTGACCTGTCGACACTGCAGGGCCCGATCTCTGACCTGTCGACACTGCAGGGCCCGATCTCTGACCTGTCGACACTGCAATGCCCGATCTCTGACCTGTCGACACTGCAGGGCCCGATCTCTGACCTGTCGACACAGCAATGCCCGATCTCTGACCTGTCGACACTACAATGCCCGATCTCTGACCTGTCGACACTGCAATGCCCGATCTCTGACCTGTCGACACTACAATGCCCGATCTCTGACCTGTCGACACAGCAGGGCTAGATCAAACTAACCTGACAAACGGTATCCTGACAAATTCTAGGATCTGTGCAACAAATTATCGACAATTAATCCACATTCTCAAAGTCATACTACACAAATAAGGGGTCTCAACTCGTCGCAGAGCTTTAATATTTTTTAATAAAGTTCCGGTTCACCTCAATCTACCTAAGGGTTGTAAATAACAGCCAGACAAATCATATAAACGAAATTACTAAGCATGGGAAAAATAAATTAAAGGAAGATTTGTTTTTGTTGCCCTATAGCAGCATATACAGGGTGTAAGAGACAGCCCTCCAAATACTGATAGGGTGCATTGAGACTATGAAACTGAACAACTTCCCGAAAGAAAATATTTCTGGAAACGTAAAAAATAAATGTCCATGTCGCTGGCTCCCCAGAGTATATATTTTTCAAAGCTGAGAGGCTCAAACGTTTGTGACGAATGGATGGACTCTTATTTTAAGACTGGTTTTCAATGTGACGCTACCTAGACTGAGATCTCAGGTCAAAAAATTGGGGAGCCAGCGACATGCTTTTAGGTTAGAATTTCGGAGAAATCATCAGATTACTTGTTAACGGCGCAATGTGCCAAAGTGATGGCTATGCCAAAGAAATGTGACGGAATATGTGACAGCTACAAGCACATTCAATAGCTATGTGACTCAACTGGAGCTGAGAAATAAGCCATGGAATGTTTCCAACCCATGTCGCTGGCTCCCCAAAAAACCGGCATCCGAAATCTCTGCAAGTATCACCTAAAACTACTAACCAAAGAGGAATTCTCGATCGTAATGTGGTAAATACACGTTCTTCAAACAATCTCCTCTAGAATCAGCTTCGTTTTTGAGAAAACACAACATTTGTTTTTGTATGAATATAAGGGTGACTACATCGTTCAACCCTTTTTGGGACAGTTTCACGCACTTATGGCTTTTGATTTCCGTACAGATTTTACTATAAATGACCTTAAATAATGTTAAGAAAGTGCTCCGCTTGAATTAAATCCTATAATTAATAAATAAATATCGTTTATTCTCATAAAACTGTAGCGTTGTTACATTTTCACAGGCTGTACAACATGTATGTAGGTATAGTCAGTTGTAGCACATAAGGTAAGAGAGATACTCCAAAAGAACTGAATTATTTTTATCCCCAGTTCATACATAATCAAAATTTAAACCTATTCTCATAAAATAAATAAATTTTCTACTAAAACATATTCATGTCAAGAAAAAAATATTGCTAAGGACAAAAATGATTCAGCTCTTTTGGAGTACCCCTTTTACCTTATGTGCTTAAACCGAGTGTACATTCCTTTTTTTTTATATTGGACCTGTGTTCCATGGGAAATGTTTTTCAGTTTTATCAATACTTGACTAGACTTGTATAAATATACTCTACACGCATTTTTTCAATTTAATAGTTTTATCCATGAGAATAATAAAGCACTGTTAGTGCATAAAACTCTAAAACATTAATACCTAAACTCAGCCTTATACGCGCTAGCGCTCACGTGCAACTTTATTGCCGGGTGACATTCGGACCTATCCATGAAGATCTCTTTTCGACGAAAATGAAAGGGACTTCCGATGTGCTCCTGATAAGTCGCTGGCCGCGCCGGTGACGATTTCTCCCGAACGACAACAACGAGATCGTGTATACTACAATGAATTTGTACTATAAATGTTATAATAATAAACCGTGGAAAATACCGTCAAAAATCTAAGTACCTTTAATAGGTAAATTGATGTGCTGCTAATAATAGTACCAGCACAATATAAACACTAAGAGCCCTTCGCCGACATTGTTCAAGGTAATATTTAGTATAATTTGTACGGAAATCATTAAACCATAAGTTCCTGAGTCTGTCCCAAAAAGGGTTGAACGATGTAGTCACCCTTATATTCATACAAAAACAAATGTTGTGTTTTCTCAAAAACGAAGCTGATTCTAGAGGAGATTGTTTGAAGAACGTGTATTTACCACATCACGATCGAGAATTCCTCTTTGGTTAGTAGTTTTAGGTGATACTTGCAGAGATTTCGGATGCCGGTTTTTTGGGGAGCCAGCGACATGGGTTGGAAACATTCCATGGCTTATTTCTCAGCTCCAGTTGAGTCACATAGCTATTGAATGTGCTTGTAGCTGTCACATATTCCGTCACATTTCTTTGGCATAGCCATCACTTTGGCACATTGCGCCGTTAACAAGTAATCTGATGATTTCTCCGAAATTCTAACCTAAAAGCATGTCGCTGGCTCCCCAATTTTTTGACCTGAGATCTCAGTCTAGGTAGCGTCACATTGAAAACCAGTCTTAAAATAAGAGTCCATCCATTCGTCACAAACGTTTGAGCCTCTCAGCTTTGAAAAATATATACTTTGGGGAGCCAGCGACATGGACATAAAAATAATGACTTTCTATAGTAAATGCAGCCAGCTGATCGTGACTTTGTATGGGAGGGCGTTTTTTTGTCGTTTCCTGATATATGTTTCTAGGGGAAAGTTGTCAGTTTCATGGTCTGCATGCACCCTGTCAATATTTGGAGGACTGTCCCTTACACCCCGTATACCTTTAAACGAGCAATTATTGTATTCTCGAAAATGGCTCAATTTTCATGAAGTTTAGTAGGTAGGGGATTCGGGGTCGATAAAGCAATCTATCTAGGTTTCATTTAATTTTATATTTTACATCCGTGTTATATGCGCCATCGGTTTTCTTATTCCTAAATAGATGGTGTTAGTAAAAAAAAAAGACACTTTAGAATAAAATAATTCTTTGACAGCCATACAAAAAATACCGGACAAGTGAGAGACGAATTTGCCCACAGAAACGATTTTGAAACATTCTTTTAGGCAATTAAAAAAAAAAAGTTATTGAACATTTTCTTATACTTGCCAAATTCATAGTTCTAGATATAGGTACGGATAGGTAACCGCACTTTTTGTAGCATAAACAGCCGTATCTTTTTTTAACCTTAACTTAGTTTTTTTTTACTTTTAAAAGGGGCTGTAGACCTAATTATGTTTCGCTTCATTCTTCGCGATTTACTGTTAACGTCACCCCAAGGGATAAATCCGTTAAGGGAATGGGCAGCAGCGTTTCCTGTGAATGCCATATCCTGCACTGCACTTGCCAATCTGCCAGCCAAGCGTGGTGAGTATGGCAATACCCCCACAAAGGGAGAGCTTGTCCAACACTGGACTGTTGAGTCTGTTAATGTATGTGTGTATTTATCTCCAGGTGTCTATGTTATGAAACTACAGGCTACAAATCTACAGGTGAAATTCTTAGTACATTGCGTAGCCGGTTCATATTCTTGGTATCATAATGGCTAACCGACTACGCAATGAACATCGAATTTCACCTGTAAAATTGTAGCCTATAGTTTGATAATATCGGGTACAGGAGTTCTCAAGATGAATAATCTTGACAGACAGACAAACACGGTGACAAGAAAGTAAGCCTAAAAGGGTTCCCTTTTTATTTTTCAGGTAAGGAACCCTAAAAAGTGATATTTTAGCTTGTTTCTTATATATATTGAGACCATGTTAATCACAACCTATTGAGATCATTTTAATCTTAACAATAACTTTTCGTAAAGGCATTTTTTTATCACATATTAGATGTACTATGGTTTTATTTTGCACTCACAGTGCTATATTACTTTCATAAATGAAAATAAGAAATTGAAAAAAAACTCGCTTGTCGTCGCTTCGAGACGAGTACCAAGAGGTTGAAGATTTCGTCGGCTTACGTCGGGGCGCCGGTAGCTCAGTTGGCAGAGCAGTGGAACGGTACTCCACGGTCCCGGGTTCAAGTCCCGGCGGGCGCTGACATTTTTTCAATTTCTTATTTTCACATATTAGATTTCTTAAATCACATAAGAATGCATTGTAAGTAAGGAACTGTACATACCTGAACTTTAATAGTTTAGGTACCTAATTAACTTCTTACCTTATTCTCAAAATAAAGTGTGACTTGCATGTCTTATGCTCAAAATCTCCTTTTCAAAAAATCTCTTTACTCAAAATGCCCTTTTTCACACACACACACACACAGTCTCATAAAGACTTCCTACGATACCTACATATAACCTTCATAATTTATATGGCCGATGTGGCGCAGTGTTAGTCCGACTGCCTGCGACGCAAAGGTTCCGGGTTCGATTCTCGGTGGGGCACTCACAAAGGTTTTTTTATCACTGTGAATTTGTTCTCAGTCTGGTTAGAAAATTGTAGAGTGAACCACCTGATTGACCGAAAAGATGGTTTCGTGCTTCGGAGGGCACGTTCAGCCGTCGGTTCCGGTTGCTGTCTATGGTTACATAGACGGCTCGGTTGCTGTCTATCGTTACATAACCATGTCAGGTTGAAAAACGTTGATACCAGGTTTCATCGGGTCGTTGGACGACTCGGTCACACGAAAAAAAGATCATTTCATTGGTTAAAATACGTTATCAAAAAATATTTCACAATAAGCTTCTGCTTGCGCGAGAAAGGCATTTTGAGAAAAGAAATTTCAACTAGTATTTCGGACCTCAAAGAACTTAGTATTCGTAAGGGCCGTGATTATTAGATTCTATGTACTGGTGGATCGCCAATAGCGCACGGAATTTGCCATAAACCAGGAAGTGTTCAGGAGTGTGAGCCAGCCCTTGCAGAGACGCCATCATTTCGCAAGTCGGCTTGAACCCCGAGTCAGTGCCTATAAACAAAAAAAACATACATACATAAATCACGCCTATTATCCCTTGCGGGCAGGATATAGTTTAGGCAGAGCGTAAACGGCCGCAAAAACGGACATTTACGCCACGTCTGACATATATTTGAGGGTCATTCGGAAAATTGTGTATTGCCATAGTGATAGGTTGTAAGCCCATCGCCTAAAATTGCAATACACACCCTCAAGTCCCTCAGTTGCCTCTTACAACTCCCACGGGAAAGAAATGGGGTGATGCTATTTTAAGCCGGCATCACACGGCGTTACAAAAAAAAACGACTTACAATTTACGAAACTTGACTAAAAAGTACCGCCGTTCCAATAAGTCGTATTTCACAGCTGTCAGATTCGTGATAATACAATGGCAGAGGGTCTATTTTCCTTTTGTTGACATCACTTTTGATATGGAGCTGACAGCTGTCAAATACGACTCATTGGAACGGCGGTACTTGAAACTGCGCGCTTTGTTACATTTCGAACTAGGGTTAAAAAGTTAAATAAATTCATGAAGCTTCTATAGATATTTGAAAATTCAAAGGTTTTAGCAAATAGTACCTACAAACGTTCTTTTTTTAACACACATCATTATATTTACACTCACTCAGAGGCCTACTACCTGGACGGTTAAAAACTCTGACACCAGGGTTCATCAGGTTGTTGGACGACTCCGTGTCTCACACGAAATGATACAAATACAAAATACAAAAGCCTTTATTGCTGATGAAGTAGTTACATTTCACTTTATTACATTTACATTGCACATCAGTCCGTTCCATCAGCGTGTCCTGATGACACGTAGGCCTCCTCTAACGCCTTCCATTTATTTCTGTCCCTGGCTGTTCTTAGCCAGAGTGAGCCAGCAACCGTCTTTAGATCGTCAGCCCATCTTTTAAGCTGTCTACCCCTTTTACGCTTGGTGTTATATCTTGGTAGCCATTCAGTGAGTGTTTTCGCCCATTTTTCAGGTGGCTGCCTTAGCATATGGCCAGTCCAGCGCCATTTGAGTGTGTTGCATTTCTTGTTGACATTCTCGAATTTAGTGACTTTGCGTATCTCAGATGCACGTTTCCTATCGATTTTTTTGTATCCGAGGATGCTCCTTTCCATACCTCGCTGGGCGGTTCTAAGTTTGTTTTGTAGTTTTTGGGTAAGGGCCCAAGTTTGGCAACCGTATGTCAGTATAGGTAACAGACATGCGTTGAACTTGAACAGTTTCCTTTTTATATTCATCTTATAGTTTTTGTTCTTCATGATATCTTTGAGAGCCCAATATCTCTTCCATGCATCTGTTATGCGTCTATCAATTTCTTGTGGCATCTGGTTTTCAAATGAGATGAGCTGTCCCAGGTATATATAGTTTTCTACATACTCTATTTCTTCATTATCAACACAGATTTTTGTTTTAGTATTATTAGTTATTATTTTTGTTTTTGAATTGTTGATATTTTAAATATCAAAATATCAACACGAAATGAAGAAGTTCATAAATGAAAATAAGAAAATAAAAAGTACAAGAGCCGGGGATTGAACACGGGACCGCTTGATCGCCGGGTATTGCGTCAAGACGAGTATCAAGAGGTTGAATATTTGGAAGTGTTCGGTCGAGGCGCCGGTAGCTCATTGGGAGAGTGGTGGGACAGTGATCTACAGGTCCCGGGTTCAATCCTCGGCTGACGCTATAATTTTTTCAATTCCTCATTTTTATTTTAGCAAAGCTTGTATGTACTATGAAAACTAGATAGCTGATAAAATACATAAATACTTTTTTTGTTACTTATTATGACATAAATAGATAACACCCAAACTGAACACAAATATTTGTTAATTAACTTACAAATACTTGTAACATAAGTGGTGATATAAACCACATAAAAACTATCCTATGTGGTAATCCATGTCACCCCTGTTAGACGTATCACTGCGAGTTATAACGAGCGTTTTACTCATATCGACATATTTGCATTATCTAAACCTAGATTTAGGAGTTTGCTTATTAAGGAGTTACGAGAACTTAAAGATGACATTTAGTGTTTAATGTGTATTGAATTAGCTTTTCTTTTCTTTAAATATCCATTATTATTTTTTTTTTGCTTGCACTACTACTAAACGTATTTTTGTTTAATACGTGAATAACGCCGTTGGCTGTGCACTTACGTATTATAATTTATTGAATACTAACAACCTACATTTGTACACAGCTGTTTGTTGTTCCAAATAAATAAAATAAAATAAATAAAATAAAATAAAAATAAAACTTACAAATACTTGTAACATAAGTGGTGATATAAACCACATAAAAACTATCCTATGTGGTAATCCATGTCACCTTCTATATGTGTGCCAAATTCATTAATTTTGCGTGAAGAAGTATTAATTTTAATATAAGTAGGATTTCGCATTTATAATATTAGTAGGATTTTACTAGCAGCCCAGACGGGAAACAGACCTTCTCCCGACATAAATCATACATAAAAACCTTCCTCTTGAATCACTCTATCTTTAAAAAAAAACCATCCAGATCCATTGGGTGGTTTTGAAGATTAAAGCATAAATACAAACAAACAGACAGGGACAGACGCAGGAAGCGACTTTACTTTATACTACGTAGTGATTTGAAAAAAAGATGGAGAGAGTTGGGAATGGGAATTGGAATTGAACCTGGGAATTGGGTGAAATGGTTCCCGCCTAGTGGAGCTGATCACCCGTCTGCGAGGAAGAAGAAGAAGATGTAGTGATTTATGATGACGGCTGGCTTACCTGCAGCAAGTACATCACTGGCCTGGGTTAGCCACTTCCGGTACAGTTTCTTCTGTTTCTCATTGAGTACATTATTTGGCATGTTGCCGCTGCAAACCGGGCAGGAGCACACTCGAGCAAAACGGTACATCTCTATCATTCGCTCTTTAATCCTGTACCTTGGGTTGTGCATGGCATCAAATGCATGTTCACTGAAATTAACAAGAAATGTTACTATAAAATTGTATTGTTAACTTTACCATGTGATGTCGGCTTAGAATAGCATTACTCCGTTTTTTCCCTGTGGCGTTGTAAGAGGCGACTAAGGAACTTGACTTGGGGTTACATGTTTACTGCAGTTTTAGGTGACAGGCTGACAAACTGTCACTATAGTGCTACACAATTTCTTGATAGTGACCCGATTTTACAGCCAATATTGCTGTGCCTGCCCCGCAAGGGATGCGGACATGATAAATGATGATAACTTTTTTATGCCTGATGTAAATTTTATAGCAAAACATTTGAACTGAAGCAAATTGAGAATAATGTGCTGCATCCAAACATGGTTGACTACTAGACTACAGATGCACAAGCATAAATACATGCACAAACAGCCACAACAGTCCATTGCTGGAACATGGGCTTCCCCCTATTGGAGGGTACTGCCATACTCGCCACAAATAATTCAATTCATAAATAAACATACATAATTCACAGAATAATAACATACATACATACACATATCACGCCTTTTATCCCTTGCGGGGTAGGCAGAACGTAAACGGCCGCAGAAAACGGCCATTTACGCCACGTCTGACAAATATTAGAGGATCATTGGGAAAATTGTATTTCGCCATAGTGACAGGTTGTCAGCCCATCGCCTAAAATTGTAATACACACCCTCGAGTCCCTTTGTCGCCTCTTACGACTCCCACGGGAAAGAAATGGGGTGATGCTATTCTAAGCTGGCATCACACAGAATAATAAGATGCCACAAAACAAAACAAGCAAACAAAACTTACACATAAGATTGGGTGAGCTCTACTCCTTTCTTGATAGGCTGCACTGCTACCAAAGCAACTTTGTCATTCAATGCAACAGGCAAAATGTTCCCGAAGCAATCCTGTCTCAGTTTACTCGCAAATGCAAAGTACCCATAGTTTGGCACTATGGGCTTCAACATCTGACAATACCTGTCCTCTGCAACGTTATTCAACTCAATCTTGTTGAAAAATTTCAAAAATAAGTTCATGCTCATTCTGGCTATCGACAGAACGGCTTCGTCTTTTTCTGCAGCTTTGGTCGGAAAGAAAAATGGTGCATTCATCAGATGTTCCAAAAATACTGCGCACATGAAAGCAACATTATACTTTGCTCCGCCTTTCACATCTCGCCATTCAACAAAATTCAACATCGAGAATTTGTGGTTACCATCATAAATTTGGTCGATTGAACTGTTTCTGATCCGTTCATTACCCATGTTGTAAGATGCTTCAGTGAATTCTTTCCACGAGCTGCACATCTGTTTGATTTTTATGACAGTTCGGAATGTGAGTCGGCTGTATGGACCGCAAAAGCCTCCTTGGAGGAATTCCAAAATGTAACACTCCACTGAATGACTTTCTTTAGTGCAACGGTCTTTGCAGTCATTGTTGCAGAACAATGCAGTGGTGCAAGTCGAACAAGGAATAAGATTTAGGGACATTTTCTGACAGTAAAAGCAGCAGAGGTAATAATTCATAGGATTTGTTACATTTGTGAATGCTTTTTCAACAGCAACAACTGTCCCAACTTTTATATTTTTGGCAGCCGTCACTCTTGGCAACTGAGTCTCAGGGTCAACCGCAATTTTTACATCATCTGATGCACACGGTATTTTCTGATGTGCATTGTTGATTTTGAAGTAGTTGCCAGGGAACAAACTGAATCTGCAGTTATCTCTCCATAAGTTTTGTTGGCAATTGTGTTTGCGTTTTGTCAATTTTTGCAGAAGCTCATTATCACATTTCAGTTTCAAGCAAGTTTCTATGTCTATGAGACTTGCTCCATAGTTTTTTGTCTTATGGAACAGGGCAGATCTGTTGCTGTAAGCAAGTAAGAGTGCTTTTGAATGGTTTTGGGCGCGCAAGAGGGCCTGGTTGTAATACATTAGGGCATGCTGATACCTGCCAGCAACATAAGCCTTGTTCCCTTCTTCTCTGAATGCGACAGACACGGTATCCCTTTTCCGAAAAGTATACTCTGACTCTGACCCAAATTTGGGCATGATTTTGGTCTCTTTGAGGACCTCTAAAGCAGTCATCGCTAGTACGGCCAAGTCATCCTGCTTCATACAATCATACATTTTATCAAGACTCTCTGTGTGCTCTTGTAGCTTGTGAAACATATCCGTAACGTTGTATTCAGTCATTATCTTCTTTTTGTTAGAATGTATATTTGTTGAAAAAAGATTGCGATAATAAGCAAGTCCTCGGGCTGACTACCGCTGACACAGAATATATAATAGTACTAACGTACAGAAGAATCACTCCCTAAGAAATTACATGTTTAGGTATAAATTAATACCTACGCTCGGTGTACACAACCGCTCACAAACAAAATTGAAACTTATGAACGCGCGCGAACGCTCAATCTCCCTTGCGCATCGCAGTTTTATGACTGAGCCGCCGGCGAACTCCAAGGGTTGTAACTTGTCATCATGTTATTCGTGCACGAAGATTTTTTGTTATTGATTTTGCTATAATATCTTATTTGTTCACTTAATCTACGAAAGGAATTGTAAGATTTGTAAATATTTATAAACCTAAACGAAATTATTAATGACTACTGTTTATATAGAAAAACAATTAATTATTCTTGTATCTAACTGTTCTTTGTATCGAGTGGGACACCGAGTCGACGACCCGATCGATTTTTTAACGAATAAACGTACTAAAACACAGAAAAAAATCAAGTAAGTGTGCGCGCGAGCAGCACGTGCGTGCGAACAGTGCGGCGGCTAGCGGCACACTGGCGGTCTGGCGACGACAAGTGACAACCCGCGGAGATTAGTCCCCGTAGGGGACCCGCCGGCGGAACATACCTAAACCGTGGAGTGAGACCCCCCTGCCGCTGATTCAAAGTTTGGAAAACAGTTCTTAGTTCTATAGATTTCAGGTGGCACCCACTTACTTTAAATACGGTGCTTGTAACACAGCACAAAGGCGTCACTTATTTGACTAAGAAACTAACGATTATCTTATTTTAGAAATCATTTTCACATTGCTTTTGCAGAGAAATCTCAAAACAAAACAAAATGGAAAAAGGCGGACCGGAAGATGATAGTAAATAAAACCATAGACAAAAAATCTAATTTTTTCTACGTAAAGGTTCATCCAAACCAAACGGAGGTGGAGTGCAACGGAGCGGCACGAACGAACGTGTGAGCTTTTTGTGTTTGTGGGCGTTATGATATCGTGTATCCGAACGATGGCAGTTTGACATGACAGCCAGCAGCAGTGTGTCAAATCGAAACATCGAAACTCCATCATAAATTTTCTTGCATTCTTTCTTCAATCTGGATTAATATTACAATATAATCACTCGAGTAACTCCCAGCAACACCATTCGGCTTCTAGCCTTCGCGTAAGTAGTATACTCAATTTCATTTGATTAGATTGTTAGCCGTTCCGTGACTGAACAAAATGGGCGGACCTTGAACCATATTGCGACTACAATCGCGTAAATCAGCATTATCATTATTCATTGTAGTTATTTTACTGTTTTCTAGAGTTTGATGGATCCTTGGGGCGCAGAAGTCGTAGAAGCTGAACAGGTAGTCGTGAAATTCGAAGACAATTTTGAGCCCACTGTTGAAGCCGCTAAACTCTCAGACTCCGCCGAGTATCTTGCTGTTTTGGGTAAGTAATCGATTTCTTATTACTATTCTATCAGCAAAATTATTTATAACGGTAACAAACTACTTTTTGATTGTGTAAGACCACAAAGCATAGTGCAGGAAACTAGTTTCGTATTTCACTGTCTGTAACAAGATATTGTGGCTGACCAAGGTACCTTTAAAGTGCAGTGTAATATTTCACTTCACCCTTCAATTTCCGTCAGTACATTGTACTTTCTCAGTGGAGGAACACTATTCAACATTGCTTGTTACTGGTATATTAAAATTCAATTTAGTAAAGTGGTAAGTGCACTACTGCTAACAGACTTCTGACAAGGAAAGTCTGTCATGCAAGGATACTGCAGCCTTCTCACAGTGAAAGAATTGTTAAAATTAATCAAGTGTTTTTTAAAAAAAATGTTAATTGCACACAAAACAGCAACCAAATATTATAATGATTAAATTACTAGCATTAATTACTAGCCCCTAACACCTTTAAGCTGATGCATCTTTATCACTGCAATTGTCTTAATTTTGGATTGTTCAGTTTTTAAATGTTTTGACAAATATTTCAAAACTGTGCATTGAGATCATTTTTGAAACTGGGTGCACTGACCAATGTCTCTGGGAAAGTGTTCCGGATATTCACAACACAGTTAGGCAAGAAGTGTGTTCATAGTGTGCCCTCTTACACATGTGTTTCTGTAGAAAGTATACATGTGTTGGATGTTAGGCACATTTCAATAGTAATTTAATATTTGAAAACATTATTAGGATTTATCAAAGTTATTATCTCTAACCAACAAAATATTAATTTACAGAGAGGAAACTGAAAGCAGTCCGAAACAAGAACAAAGTTGTTGAGAATCTTTCCGCTTACAAAGAAGATTGCCTGAACCGTTTGATGCGAGACGGCTGTGACCTTGAACCAGTCATCGGAGATACTGACAACGAAAAGCTACTGCAAGACCAGGAATAATCAATAGATATTGTAAGTAACCATGGCTGCAGAAATGACAAATAACATTGACCTATCTAGGTCTTGCTATGTGGTCCTCACGGGAGCTTCCCAAGGTATCGGCAGAGCTATTGCTGTGGAGATAGCTCAGCACCTCGGTCCCAACTCTCTAATGCTATTGCTGGCTCGTAACAAGAGGGAACTGGCCAGGACTGCAAGTCTTTGCGAGTCTGACAATGTTAAAGCTGTATACGAGTCCATTGATTTGTCTGAAGCAAGCCTGAAAGACATGAATGATGTTATAAATACCTCTTTGGTTGGAAGGGATTTGTCAGCTTTTACTCAGGCTGTCATTTTTCATAATGTTGGCTCACTGGGCAACTTGGCTACTGATACCGCTCGTATGGAAGATGTAGAGGAATTAAAGCAATATTACAATTTGAATGTGTTCCAAGTGATCGCACTGAACACACAATTCCTTAAAATCTTCCGCGAAATAGAGGAAAGAGTTGTTATCGTAAACATAACCTCTCTGTGTGCCATCAAACCGATGAGTGGCATGGCCTACTATTGCAGTGGAAAAGCTGCCAGGGAAATGTATTTCAAAGTGCTTGCCGAAGAAAAGAAACATATTCGCATATTGAACTACTCCCCTGGGCCAGTTGAGACAGCTATGATTGATTATGTGATTGCTGAAGCCGTTAACGAAAACCTGAAAGACGTTTTCAATTCATTTAAAGTTCAAGGAACACTCTTGAAACCTGAGGTTACTGCAAAGAAATGCATCAAAATTCTCTTGGCTGGGAAATTCTCCCCCGGTGAGCATGTAGACTATTTTGATGTTGAATGAACTATGAATTCTTGATCGTAGCTTTCTTACTGTTCGCTTGCCAAATTAATGTTAATAGAAATCTGTCTGGTACATATCTCATAGGCCTATCATATTTAATTAGATACAATACAAGGGATATCTCAAATTTTTGTATGTCATAAAAAAGTGTTTTCGCCTTCGTATATATTATCGCTGATATAATAATAGTAGGTGTATCTGTATCTAACTAAAAACATTAATTAACTGTCTGTTTACGAACCGGTTCCTACTTTGTAGTGTTGTGCAATAATGAACTAATATTTTGTAAGAATCTCTTAAATGTTTGTGATATTTGAATTTTTCGGAAAAACCTGAGTGATATGACTTTCTAAGGCTCTCTAAATTATTTTGTTCCCGATTCAGGCAGGATACTTCCATAGTGAGGACAAAAAAGTTACAGGAAAGCTCATTCATCCAAATTTGGTAATTTGTGAATATAGGCAAAATCTAGAGACTGTGTGGTACCTTACTAAACATGGTGTAATATTCCGAAACAAGCGTGGTACACAAGGCAACCAAATGACAGCTAGTAGATCTACATAGAAAATTCTTAAAACACCTCAATTTGTTGGGTATACTACTTTGGAGAACTTGCTAAAGCTGTATTACCTGTCTTCCTCCTCCTTCTTCCTCCTGTTGAGAACATGACAGGAAAGCTAAGAATAATCTAACGAAATATGCTGCCAGAATCGAGGACACTGTGTACAATAAAACATGTAATAGTCACAAAAAAACTAATTCAATATACCGAATTATTATAAACACAGTCATAGATCGCAGGTATAAAAAAATTATAAGACACGCCTCTTTCCCGGAGGGGTAGGCAAATTGATGTATTAGATTCTAAGAAACTTATACATTCACTATACTTATACATTCCATAACATGTCATGTTGAAATTATGTATTTACTTTATATGTGAAAGATGTTTATGAATGCAATTCATATAAAAATAAATGCTTGATCTTCAAAAAATTGTCTTTTTAATGTTTCCTATTTTTTCTCCTTTTATTTTTATTGGAGCTATATGAGTTACATTCATATTGAGATCAACTTATTTCTTTTTGACGGATTTTACGAAACTATTATTAAAAGAGATAAGTTGATCAGTCTGTATGTTTGTTTCACATCATTTAATATTATCTATCTTTATTTTAGTAGCCTTTGACTTTGACCCCTATTATCATCTTATACGCGTGTAACTAAGCATACAAAGACACCTACTCTCATTTTTTTTTACTTACTTCTATCAGCTTGAGCTACGCTAGCTAAGCTACGGATGAACCCAAATTAAAATATGTTTTTCCTATAAATGTATGAAGAACGAGTATATAGGGTGAAATTGTATTAGTGACCGATAGCGAAAACTCATGACGGGCTGGTCATACATAAGGAACAACTGTCCCCAAAAAACATAGGTCGAAATACAAAACAAATTCGCACCTACCATGGAAGCTCAAAATATATTTTTTACATATTTCGACCTATGTTCCTTGGGGATAGTGGTACCATATTACCAGCCCTTGGTTACTTAGATTATAAGACCAACATTTAGTACTTTCCTTTGCCACGACAACGGAATAGAAAAAACTATTAAAACTAAAAAAACTAGTTTTTTCTATTCCGTGGCCACGACGACCACCAAGCTGAATAGACGTGTCTCCACCCTTGTACCACTGTCTCTAGTAAAATTTTACCCAATACACATTAGAATAGCATCACCCCATTTCCTATCCATGGGTGTCGTAAGAAGCGACTGAGGGACTCGAGGGTTAGATGTGTATTGCAATTTTAGGCGATGGGCTGACAACCTGTCACTATAGTGATACACAATTATCTGATTGACCCTCAAACTTTTGTCAGACGTGGTGTTAATATCCGTTTCACGGCTGTTAATGCTCTGCCTACCCCGTAAGGGATAAAGGCGTGATTTATGTATGTATGTATGTATTAATGGGTGTACCCAGGTGCTGCTCACAGTAATAACAATACCTACCTGTACGTCATCACGTACCATCAGGTATTACAACATCATAGAAAACAAACGTACCTACCCACACTCTACAGCAGGCTGCCTGGTTGCTAAAGTAGTAATTTCTATCAGACAACGATTGGACCAAAATTAATTTTGAACTTAGGCAGAGTTGCCACAAAGTTGATATATTTTGGAATTTTATCACTTTGTGTGACTTTTCCTAGTATGGTAAGGAAGTTCCCGATTTCTGAATGTCACACAGCAATATCAGGTACCAGGTAGAAAAACTCAGCCCTGGACAGAAATTCGCCAAAAACCACCTAGAAACTTGTTAGGTACGCTCTTCCTGGCATAGTCAAGTTCACGTCCGGTTAGACCAAAGCCAGCCAACCCCAGGCCCGCCAATCGCTTGGGCTTGATTGGATGGTGAACCAAGTTTTTTAGCGTAATAATAATGACAGTAGTTTTGCCTCTAAAAATCGTGGCCCGGCGGCGGCGCCCCAGTGAACTTAAGAATTTGGCCCATCTGGAAACTCAGTTGGCCGGCCTAGGGTTAGATAATCGAACCGTCAATGTAAGAGCGCTTACAGACAAGCGATTTTTGCCGGCGATGTCTCGGCGGAGTGTGATCGCGGCGGCTTGCAGCGATATCAGTGTATTTTTTATCGCCGAACTCACGGTTGGTAGTTGGTGCTGGTAGCCGGCCAATTTCATTCACAAAATGCACTCAGACGAGGAGCTACTACGCGACAACACGGTGAACCTACCTATGTGCATGCAGCACACCGTGAGCCACCGTATTCTTGGCGCGATCACGCTTCTTCGAGAAATCTCCGGAAAAATATAGCTTATGTGAAAGCTAGGGCTCAAAATCTCACGCGCGCGGCTTTGACCCAGCCTGAGCTTGACTGTCTGGATCCTAAAAATGCCTTTAAATAGTTTATGACGGTTCTGTGGAATTAAGTCTGATCTACAGTTGTAAAGTCAAGGCGATCTCATTCGGAACAGATTTCAAGTTTTGATTGTTGTAGGTAAGTTAAACAAGAATAGGTACCTACTACAGTAGGTAGTCGTTGTGGGTAAGTAAGAAATACCTACACCTTATATAGCGTAAAATTTAACTGGTGACCGATTGTGAAATATCAAGACGGACTGGTGAAACTTTCCCCGAGGAACATAGGGTGAAATATGCCAAAAATATTTTGTGTTTCCAGTAGGTACCTAATCAGCTGATCGGCAAATTTGTATAGGAGGTCCAATGTTTTTTTTCCTATCTACTTCGACCTAACTTCCTTGGGAAAGTTGTTCTTTATTACCAGCCCAACTTGAGTTTTCGCTTTCGGTCACTAGTAAAATTTCACCCTAAATAGGTATGATCTCCACTAGATGACTGTTAAAGTTTGATAAAGCTAACTGAATGATCAGTGGCTGCATTAAGAGACTGTATCCAGCAATAAAATAATAAGTAAGGTATACGCTGCTACTGCTGATCATGATGATAAGGGGCGTATTTAACTCTGGATCCCCAGCAGGCACACGTTCCACAGCGCCGCAGTCACGGGCCGCTCTTCGCTGTAACGAAGCCCTGGTGCATCTTTTGAAGCAAGTCGTCGCCCGTCTCTCTCAAAAATGCTCCGCTCGTAATTTTTTTTTGTTGATAAAGCATGTGTATGACTCCTATTACTTATGTATTTAAACACGAAACGACATTCGCTTCGAGCGCAGAACTACCTATTTAGGTATTGTATTAGTGTAGCATAATGGCGCAAATTTTCTAAATACGCCACTAATGATAATAGTTTTTAACCCCTTGTTACAGAAAAGATGCAACAATGACGGCAGGGCGCAAGAGTCTGTTCATGTTCCTGATGGGGCTGGCGTGGCGGTGCCGCTACAGCATGCCCCTGCTGCTGTCGGGCACCGTAGCGGCGCTGGGCCACGCCTGGATGTTCCAGATCCGGGTCCACACCGTGCACCGACTCCATGAGAACGAGGTACGCAAACTTGCAGAGCCTCCAACACCGTCGCAAAGTAGCTTGCATGTCGGTGTTCTACAGGATACATTTCGGGGAGTGTGCACAGTCTCTCCATGACCTGGTACCTCCGTCACCATTCCATCTCCGGGGCACGAGACGCCTGTTGGGATTCCACACTTATATCGTAGACACCCCGCTAATTCGCACAAAGCGTTTTGCTTCTACATTTTTGATGCGAACTGCTAAAGAGTGGAACTCCCTGCCTGCAGATCTGTTTCCGGAACGTTACAACCAGGGCCTTTTCAAGGCGAGAGTGAATAGGCATTATCTAAGTGAACAATTATTGAGCATGTTCCAACATCGTCTGCATCGTCACTTAACATCAGGTGAGATGGCAGACAAATGCTTACCTATTTTTTATGAAAAAGAAAAAAATATGGTATCTATCTACCTATGCCGTCAACTGCTTCGCTCACGATAATTCTGTTGTTGATATAAAGAGCAGTTTAGTTAGACCCTACCTAGATATTTTTGCACGAAACAACGAGTTCGCTTCGCTCGCTATGCGTATTACCAGTATTACTAATTTATTTAAAAGAGAAACTATAAGCTCGCTTGGCTCGCAATAAATATTATGTTGGAGTAACGTGGCGTAAGACTCTTATTCAAACGTGAAAATATGCGCTTGCTTTATTGTATTAGGTATGTATCGCCGCTCTCATTTATTTTCACGAAAAAAAAAGGACATGACTTGCACAAACACGGGGCGATAAATCTATTTGCCCTGGGGTGCGTTTTCTGGTTTGTTCCTACCATATCCTGTCTTTTAAATAAAACAAATGTAATTTTCCTTAGCTGGCCTACTACGACGAGGAAGACGATCAGGAGGATGACGAGACCGGATCCGCTGACTGGGAGACGGAGTCCAGCGACTCCTGGGAGACCATCGTGGAGGAGGTGGCGTACGGGTGACGCGCGCTCACCACCCTCGGCCACTTGACAGGCTAGACTAGGGCGCGTTCAATGGGAGTTTTTCTATTGACAGTTCTCTTGATAGTTCTGAATGTCAAACCAGAGGGCGCTATGCTAAACTGAAATTATGACGTTTCAATATAGCTGGCGTCAGCCATAGTTTTGTCACAGGTTCCGTTTCACGTCGTGTTCGTTACAAATTTATTATGTTTGTTCGATTTAATACAAAATAAACTTATCTCCTTGCTATTATATTGAGTGTCATTCGTGTAAGTAAACAAATATCCAATAATACATCTAGAATAATTCATCAAACACAAAATAAAGAATAATTTATAAAGTGGTACAGATTTTGTGTAAAGAAACGTTATTTCAATTAAGCTTAGCGCCCTCTACATGATACTCGAGAATCCCTAGAAAATTTCCCATTGACCACGGATAATATATCTTTCGTCGCTCTTTTATACTTTGACAGTTCGTACAACCGCGTTTTGGAGCGCATGGTAGAAAATTTCTCCTGACTTGCGTGCTAAAACGCGGTTTTATGACCTGTCATCGGAGAAAATACCGACTAGGAGAAACAGCATGAACGCGCCCCTAGTCAAGTGACAGACTTCCCTTCGGCCACGTACGAAACCAAGTTTCGAAACTGGTTTCGAATCAAGATTAATATTTCTTTAATCGAAACTAGTTTCGTAATAAGGATTATTTTTCTTGATTCGAAACTGGCAGCGTAAACAGAATAATATTTCTTCTTACGAAACTTGTAAATAATACGTTATTGAAATCACTGCACCACAATCATGAAGTTGACTTTTACCCACTGGTTTTGAGCGGGATATCTGTACTTATTAAGCCAGAGAAGTGAAAAAAAAAACGAAATTGGAAATTTTAAAACAAAATGTATGTAATGGAAACACTACTAGGCACAATTATAATGTAATGAAAAAGGAGCAATGATTTCGACGCAATGGCCAACAGAGATTTTCTTCTTTTGTAGTAGCTTGATTGCAGATTTTATTTCAGCATCTATTTCCATATAGTTTATGTTCCTCTTGGTATCTTTCTTGCCAACAACGCCTGTTTCATTCTTCAACACATCAAGGACTTTAGTCAATGTAGGCTTGCTCAGCCCAATGAATCTGTTGATTTTTGAATGCCACCCCTCTAAGTGGTTAGTAGTCCTAATTGTTTCATCACTACAGCAGCAAACTTTGGCAAAATCATTTTGTTCAAACCATTGCTTTTTAAAATATTTATTAAATTTTCGTACTTCCATTTCAACAGGGCATTATTTCGAAAGGCAATACGTCTTGATTTAAAATCGCCGGTGAAAAAGAGACACGTAGCACGATGTGCCGGCCTAGCTCGTTTACCACTATCGTTTGTGAATAAAGGATACACATATGTTATGAATATGAGCCCTGTTGGAATGGAAGTACGAAAATTTAATAAATATTTTAAAAGCAATGGTTTGAACAAAATGATTTTGCTAAAGTTTGCTGCTGTAGTGATGTGGTGTAGTGATTTCAATAACGTATTATTTACAGGTTGCGTAAGAAGAAATATTATTCTTTTTACGCTGCCGATTTCGAATCAAGAAAAATAATCCTTATTACGGAACTAGTTTCGATTAAAGAAATATTAATCTTGATTCGAAACCAGTTTCGAAACTTGGTTTCGTACGCGGCCGAAGGGACAGACTTATTGTTTTGTTCATACATAAAAGACAGTTGGCCGAAAAATAGTGGACGAACTAACCACAAATTACGTATAAATTATGTCAAGATTTTTATACTTTACTTGACTTTAGCTAGGAGTTTAATATTTGATATAATTTCCCATGCAAAAAGTTTGCCACGTTCTAGATAAACTCCGTTTATTTAAGGATGACTAATAATGTAAACAAACTTTGTATGTAACTGACAGTTGCGAGCTGTCAGTTACATTAGAAGGTTAGAAGAGATCGCTTCATAGAGATAAGCTCATATTTGTGACGACGTTTAATATGTCAATTTACTGTTAACATTAAGAACACAATAAAGAATGTACCTATGGTCCATTTATTTTGGAATGACTAATTATGTAAACAAACTTTGTATGTAACTGACAGTTGCGAGCTTCTAACCAACCTTCACAGTGGAATTAGAGAACGTTCTACTACGCTAGAACTATTGATTATGCTGTGGTTCTACTAACTACACAAAACTTTTCCAACTAGCTGTAGTAGAAAGTTTTTTAGGAGTGTGTAGATCACTCTTTGCAGGCTTTCGAATAGGAAATTGTTACATAAATACGCCTCCAGAAGCGTAGGAAACGTATTTTAAACCGACTTCAAAAAAGGAGGAGATTCTGAATTCGTCGTGTTTTTTTAAAAATCTTATACCCGTATCAGAAGTTCCACTACACAAATCCATTTACACTTACCCATAACATTAACAATCTCGAGTAGTAGAAAATAATACGAGTGGTTAGGCCAGTCGTTGCGGACTTCTGCGTGCGGAAACGTATTACCCTGTTTTAAAAATGCGCCTTCCAGTGCCCTATGTTATGACACTACCAGCTACAAGTCTACTGGTCAAAGTCTTAGTACATTGCGTAGCCGGTTTCTATTTCTTGTATCATAATGGTTAACCGACTACGCAATGAACATCGAATTTCACCGTGGAATTTCACCTGTAAAATTGTAGCCTGTAGTTTGATAATGGCCTCAATTCGGGATATCAATTCTCTTAACTTACCTTAAATTTGTGCTGTCACTTTCCGACAAAAAGGTAAAGGTTCCCTTACACCCTATATTTATGTCTGTAGTTTTTATATGGCTATGTACTTAATGTATTTTTATTTTATGTAAACTTCATTACTAAGAGTTGCAACACAAAATTGCCCACAACAGGACAGGACACGCAAAGTTATTCGCGGAGTAAAGCGGTTATGTGTCTTAGCCTAAATAACTACGCTTGCTACGGTATTCGCTACGCCGTAGCAGCGTAGCACTCAAAATGTAGCCGTGCAGATAAAAACAGGATCTGTATAATATGGCGGCCGGCGATCATAGTTTCTCGCTTACACTTATGGTTCTGGCCCTCTCACTCTCATGTAACCGCTGTCATTTAGGTTCTGATTAGTTCTATAATAGATATATTTTAATCATTATATGATGTGTAAAGAAGCGACACTGCTCTCGACGCTGTTCAGTTCCTTAGCTAATTCGAAGCAGTTTTATTACTTATATTATGATAAAGGAAAAAGCTCAGAATGTAGTTAGAATCAACAGCAAAGTTTTTTAAGTTTTAAATAATGGGCTGTGTGTTAGCTTTAAGGTACTTCATAACTTGTGAAGTACGTTAACTCGCTAAATCAAGATACCAGTTTGTATGTATATTCTTTCTTCTTTCTTTTCGTGTGGGACACCTAGTCGTCCAACGACCCGATGAACCCTGGTGTCAGAGTTTTTCAACCGCCTACTACTCGTAGTAGGCCTCTGACATGGTTGTGTAACGACCGCAGTCTAAGTAATTATAGACAGCAACCGGGACCGACGGCTTAACGTGCCCTCCGAAGCACGGAACCGTTTCTTCACAAAGTGATATATATCAATTTTGTGAGTGTCCCACCGAGAATCAAACCGGGACCTTTGCGTCGCAGGCAGTCGCACTACCACTGCGCCACATCAGCCGTCGAATTGTATATTACAACCCCAACATTGAATTTGTATACTTAAACGAAAAATGTGGGACGCTGCTCCCAGGTCCCAGGTTCGATTCCCGGTCGATGCTATTTTTTTCAATTTCTTATTTTAATTTATGAAAATAATATAGCGCTGTGAAAATAAACAATAGTATATTGAATTTGTATATTTTGGCACTGCTGGTATTTATTGGCTGATTTTATTATTTTATTTATATTACGGTAATATTTAACAATTTAGATTAAATGGATTAATATTGTTCAGAAATATATGTTTTTTATTGATGTATTAGTTATATAGTATAGGCTCCGAAGATTTTCAGACAAGTTTAACCAATGTTGTCTCGGCCCTACCTACAACCGGTATGTACTTATTCAGTACGTTTTCTTGAACATGGAAAGTGCGGTTGTAGCATCAAAAGTGGAAGTGGGGGGGAGTTATGACGTAACAAAGATGGCGGCCGGACCAACTCTACTAAGCGGTTTTTCTAGATAATTACTGGGCCGATATACATAAATGAGGTGTCAAATGAGAGAGCATACAATGCCCATTACTTTATTTCATACATTTATGTACGTGAAACTAATAGCAAAAGAAATTTTTCAAAAACATCGCATTTTATAAAATTTCAGTTTTTTTTCTTGCCTATATCTCGGTATCCGTCAGAGTTATCAAACTTTTGACAGGTACAAAACATTTTGCAATTTTAATTAACTCTCTAATGAACCCCCAGTTATTGAGATCAGAAAAGAAACAACGGAGATACAGCAGTTTGAGTGGTCGGAGTCGTAGGTACAAGTGATCTAAAATTGACGGAGCTTGGCTGCGTGTTCATTTAAAATAATAATATAGTTTAAAATATAATGATAATTTAAAATATAAGGGATATATACCACAAGATATGCGCGATGCTAACATCGTTACCCTTTAAAAAGGCAAAGGTGACCGCGGTGACTGTCACTGTTATCGTGGTATATCCATTTTAAGTATAGTTGGCAAATTATTTGCTCGGTTAGTCTTATTAAGACTCCAGAAACTAGCTGATCGTATATATCCCGAATCGCAATGTGGATTCTGCGCCCAGCGTTCCACAACAGATATGATCTTTACACTTCGCCAACTTCAGGAAAAGTGTAGAGAGCAGAGAACACCACTGTTTGTGGCGTTCGTAGACCTTAGCAAAGCCTTCGACACCGTTAGCAGAGAGGGCCTTTACACTGCACTTGTAAACATCGGGTGCCCGCCAAAACTTCTGAGCCTCGTTAAATCCTTCCATATGGACATGAAAGGATCTGTTGTTTTTAACGGCAATACATCCGGGCCGTTTGAAATGCGTAGAGGTGTTCGCCAAGGCTGCGTGTTGGCTCCTACCCTGTTTGGTATTTTCTTTTCATTGCTATTTAAACTAGCTTTCGGCGATGACCAACAGGGTATCCACCTGCACACGAAGGCTGACGGGAAGCTGTACAATATCTCGCTTCTTAAGTCTAAGCGAAACCGCGATGACTTATTCGTCGATAGCCTTCTGTTTGCTGACGATGCAGCGTTCGTTGCTAATTCTCAAAGTGAGCTTCAAGTCATTGTCGATAAGTTTTCCCCTGCGTGTACTCTGTTCTCTATGACTATTAATGCCAAAAAAACAGTAGTGCTAGCTCAAGGCGCAGATGCACCACACATCATGCTAGCCGGTGTTCCCTTGAGCATAGTCGATAAGTTTTGCTACCTGGGGTCGACTGTGTCGAATAATCTCACGCTCGATGCTGAGATCGATACGCGAATCGGCAAGGCGGCAACCATGTTTGGCAAGCTCAGTACCAGAGTATGGAACAATAAACACCTGACCACAAAAACCAAGATTATTGTTTATCAAACTTGCGTTTTAAGCATACTCTTGTACGGAGCTGAAACCTGGACATCGTATGCAAAACAGGAACGTCGACTCAATACAATTCATATGCGCTGCGTAAGAAATATCTTGCATATAACCTGGCAGGACAGAGTCACAAATGAGCGAGTTCTAGAAATTGCGCAGCTGCCTAGTTTTACCGCCCTGCTTAAGCAGAGACGATTGCGGTGGCTAGGGCATGTGCACCGGATGGAACCTTCGCGTCTACCACGGCGTGTTCTGCTTGGCGCTGTAGCAAACGCTAAAAGAGGGGTTGGAAGACCTATGCTGCATTTCAAAGATTGCGCCAAGCGGGACATGGCTGCGTTTAACATTGACCATCAAAGTTGGGAGAAGCTTGCTGAGGATAGGGACGAATGGCGTAAGCGTGTGTTTGATGGGCGTAAAACACACAATAATGCCTGGTTTTCTGGTCTCGCTAACAAAAGGCAAAAACGTCATCTAAACATGCATGTGCCAGTCTCAAATTCCACCTTCACTTGTAGAGCGTGCGGAAAACTATGCCGCTCCCGTATCGGCTTATACAGCCATGAAAAGTCTTGCCTCAGACACTGATTAAATCGTCTGTCACAGACGTGTGAGGCCAATGATGATGACTGATCCAGAATGATGATGATCATAATTAAGTAGTTTATTTTTCTTGATTATTTTATTTTATTTTAATTAATGTAAAAATGATAACAATCGCATTTTGTTATTGATTTTCTAGTTTTATTTATTCAAGTACCACAGTGTTTTTCTCATTTCATCGTAGGGGGTG
This sequence comes from Tuta absoluta, assembly GCA_027580185.1. NCBI lineage: Eukaryota > Metazoa > Arthropoda > Insecta > Lepidoptera > Gelechiidae > Tuta > Tuta absoluta. The sequence continues at coordinate 3,137,211 of JAQAHW010000038.1, forward strand.
GTTTAAAGCCGATGTTAACCTCAAACCAGCGAAAATAAGTAAATTAACACCCTGTACCTACTGCACTTGCCAACCCGCCTCCGCCTGTCAAGCTTAGTGAGTATAGCATACTACACATAGTACCCCCCATTGGAGAAGACCCGTGTTCAATATAAGATTATCATTATATTTTAAACTATATTATTATTTTAAATGAACACACAGCCAAGCTTCGTCAATTTTAGATCACTTGTACCTACGACTCCGACCACTCAAACTTCTGTATCTCCGTTGTTTCTTTTCTGATCTCTATAACTGGGGCTTCATTAGAGAGTTGATTAAAATTGCAAAATGTTTTGTACCTATCAAAAGTTTGATAACTCTGACGGATACCGAGATATAGGCAAGAAAAAAAAACTGAAATTTTATAAAATGCGATGTTTTTGAAAAATTTCTTTTGCTATTAGTTTCACGTACATAAATGTATGAAATAAAGTAATGGGCATTGTATGCTCTCTCATTTGACACCTCATTTATGTATATCGGCCCAGTAATTATCTAGAAAAACCGCTTAGTAGAGTTGGTCCGGCCGCCATCTTTGTTACGTCATAACTCCCCCCCACTTCCACTTTTGATGCTACAACCGCACTTTCTATGTTCAAGAAAACGTACTGAATAAGTACATACCGGTTGTCGGTAGGGCCGAGCTAACATTGGTTAAAATCGTTTAGAGACGTGTAATCGAACATTGGAAACCACACTAATATACCTACGTGTTATTATTGATTTTAAACAAAACTTACACATAGTAATTTTAAACAATATAATAAAAAAAATAGTCCCGCATTCGTTTGCTATCTCATCTGATGGTAAGTGACGATGCAGACGATGATGATGCTTGCCTAGATAATGCTTATTCACTCTTGCCTTGTCAAGGCCCAAGTTATTACGATCCGGAAACATATCCGCCGGCAAGACATTCCACTCCATAGCTGCTCGCATGATGAAGGTGCTTTATCAGGAATCAATCAAACAGTTACATTCCGTTAATTCAAAAATAACATACATGCATACTTCTATTACGCCTTTATCCCTTGTGGGGTAGGCAGAGCCACAACAGCCGTTAAAATACGGTCGCTATCGCCACGTCCGACAAATATTTGAGGGCCGTTTCAGTACAATCTTGTATCACTGTAGTGACAGATTGTCAGCCTGTCGCCGACGGTCGATGTGGCGCAGTGGTAGTGCGACTGCCTGCGACGCAAAGGTTCCGGGTTCGATTCTCGGTGGGACACTCACAAAGTTGATATTAATCACTTTATGAATTTGTTCCCGGTCTGGTTAGGACATTGCAGGGTGAACCAACTGATTGTCCGAAAAGAAATGGTTCCGTGCTTCGGAGGGCACGCCGTCGGTCCCGGTTGCTGTCTATGATTCTTTAGACGGCGATCGTAACACAACCATGTCAGAGGCCTAGATACTAGTGGTAGTAGGCGGTTGAAAAACTCTGACACCAGGGTTTATCGGGTCGTTGGACGACTCGGTGTCCCACACGAAAAGAGAGAGAGCCTGTCGCCTAAAATGTTTATACTCATGAAACTCTCGAGTCCCTTAGTTGTCTCCTACAACACCCGCGGGCATGAAATGGGGTGATGCTCGTCTAAAATCTCTTTGCGCTTTAGCAGGAATCACACTGTCAACTTCCATAAATCTCAGAAATAACAAGTACAAATATTTTATTCAGGCGGTTTATTCATTTTCCAGTAAAGTATGTAAAACTGCTCGAAGATCATGAACGTGAGGACAGCATGGGGACCAAGTTTGATGTAGGTGGGCAGGAAACCAGACCACAGTGTCCTGACGCCTTCCTTCGCCAATATGTCCTTCAACACAGTCACCTGACTCGCTTTGCCGCCGGGAGAGTTCTGGACCCTAGGCAATGATGATACAAAAAATTACTCCTTTATTCCTTGCGGGAAAAGCAGATCGCGAACAGCCGTATGGTATACAGGGCGAAATTTTACTAGTGACCGATAGCGGAAACTCAAGACGGGCTGATGATAATGATAAGGAACAACTTTACCAAAAAAACATAGGTCGAAATACGAAAACTAAATTTTCTCATTCAAAATTGGCGATTAACTGATTTGAGTTACTATGAACACTCAAAATATTTTTGCTATATTTCAATCTATATCCTTTGGAGAAAGTTGTTCCATAACACCAGCCCGTCTGAGATTTCGCTATCGGATCGTAAAATTTCACCCTATACCGGGTGTAAGGGACGATGCACCGAAAATTTTGCAACTGAACTGTTATTAAGTATGGACCTATTTTTACTTTCCATAGAATTCAGTTGGCTGATCGGGAATTTTGTATGGCAGGTCTAAAAAGTTTTCTCGTATACCAACATAGAAAGAAAGATCTCGTTTACCAAAGAAATGTGTTCAGCTTCATGGTGTGATCGTGTCTGCAAAGTTTACACCCCGTATAATATCAGTTGTCTCTGTCTAGTTTGTTTACATTCTTTCTTTCGTTTCTTTGGCCTTACCTAGTTTTTAAATACTGTATAAGTGGTTTAAAAGCTCTGGGTTCATCAAGTTGTTCGTTGCCTCGGTGTCCCACACGATATGATGACCATCTCAGTGTCATTCGCTTAGACAGTGGCGCGACTAGCGTAACTGCCGTCTCATTACGACCCGGAATGGCCGCGTTGATCGATGACTGCCGGTATGCGCCCGTACGTGCGTGTTCGGCGGCTCTCCCACTGCACCGCACTCCGTCGCGTAGCGCGGGATCGCAGATTTAAAAGTTGTATGCAAGTACATCATCAGTACGTATCGAAACACCGCCTAGTGCTACACACCTACAAAGCGTCAACGCGCAGTGGCGCGATCTGCCGCTCCGCGCTACGCGTCGGGGCGCGTTCCCAGTGTGTGAGGCGCCTTACACTGAAATGGCGATCAACCATCATATCGTGTGGGACACCAAGACAACGAACGACTCGATGAAGCCAGAGTTTCTTATACCTCGTTTTGATGATGTCCACGGGCAAGGAGACGGCTGTGGCAATCAGACCAGCAACCATCGACGCACAGAAGTGCAACAGCATGCCCTCGTCGAGAAGTGGAAGGAATAACTCACGAGCCTGTAACAACGGTTGTGTCCCTCAAGCTGTAATCCTCACCTATGAAAACTAAACGAAAAGCAATTTTGGTTTTGTCAAAAAATAGTGCTGAAATAGTGACAAATAGTGACATATGCAAGAAAATTAGTGACTTCATATTTCCCAAGATATGGCTATCGTATGGTGAGGATTACAGATCGAGGCTCACGCTGTAATCCCAACTCTCGTGTGAGCAAACAGTGGGGTATTTTCACTTGGTCTACATTCCAAAAAATAGTGCCTAATTAGTGACTAATAGTGACAAAAGATGAGAAATTATCGCTTTATAATTCCGAAGTTATAAAGGCATCTTGGTGAGGATTATACCTATAGCAATTTTTGCTGTAATCCTCACCTCATTTCTGCTAAACGCTTAGGTCTTTTGACTCAAATTTAGTATCAAAAAATAGTGCTGAAATAGTGTTCTTAAACTGCATTGATATTTATTTAGTTTATGTAGTAGAAGCAATTAAAAAAACCGTAAGAACTTCTTCATACAAAATGGTCAGGTACAGTCGCGAACAATACTTCGTATTGTCGTACTTGAAGCTCAATACTGGTTTGTTATGTTGGTAGGAACGTAATCAAACAAATTTATTTCCTTCAAGTATTTTGTTTATATCTGACAGTACACAATATTTCTCAATCAGTCAGACGTGGCGATGATAACGACCGTATTTTTTGCGGCTGTTAACGCTCTGCCTAACCCGTAAGGGATAAAAGTGTGATATATGTTTGTATCTATGTAGTACATAAATAAATACAGGTACCTAACTTGTTTGGCAAAAATGGAACAAAAAACATATTTATGTGGTAAAATTCATTTAACTCATAAATAAATGAAAGTAGGTAGGTGAAATCTAAGCAGTGACCGATAGCGAAAACCCAAGACGGGCTGGTGATAAGGAACAACTTTCCCCAAGGAACATAGGTCGAAACATGCAAAAAAAATTAGACCTCCCGTACAAATTGCCGATCAGCTGATTTGGGTTATTCATATTAAAAGTTGTTCCTTATCACCAGCCCGTCCTGGGTTTTTGCTATCGGTCACTAAATAGATTTAACCCTATATAGTTAACGACGTTCGAGGCGAGGACTAATACTATAAGTACCTAATTATACCTAAATAATAATTTTTGTTATTTTCAAAACGTGCGTTTTAATTTTAATTTTTCATAATAATCGTAAGTGGCGTATTTGTTATTTAAGAAATTTTATATTTGAGTTGTCATAATACTCAATAACGCGTAACGTGATGAAACCAAAAAATACCACGCAGGCGAAGTGCATGCAATAATTTCACTATTGTCTACCCTCTCGCTCACACGCGCGGCGGTCAGTTTTCGAGGCTCGGCCAAACCGGTTTTGTTTAGCGGTGGCTAGAGCGGTGGCGCGACCAAACAGGGCTTTCAGAGTTAAGAGAATACGATGTGATAAATTAATGCGATGTGTTGATCTGAAAGATATTAGCATAAGTACATATAAATACTTTATTGTTATAAAACCGTTAAAAAGTTCAAGGCGTTGAAAAATATTCAACCAAAATACCTACTCATAAAATATACCAAAATAATGTCAGTGGCTCAACTTATGTTATAGTTAACACCTACATATATTAACAGAAATGACATTACCTAAATTAAAGCAAAAATCAAGTCTGTATTCTACGAAGTATTGTTCGCGACTGTACCTGTACAGTTTTGTATGGAGAAGTTCTTACGGTTTTTTTAATTGCTTCTACTACATAAACTAAATAAATATCAATGCAGTTTAAGAACACTATTTCAGCACTATTTTTTGATACTAAATTTGAGTCAAAAGACCTAAGCGTTTAGCAGAAATGAGGTGAGGATTACAGCAAAAATTGCTATAGGTATAATCCTCACCAAGATGCCTTTATAACTTCGGAATTATAAAGCGTCAATTTCTCATCTTTTTTCACTATTAGTCACTAATTAGGCACTATTTTTTGGAATGTAGACCAAGTGAAAATACCCCACCGTTTGCTCACACGAGAGTTGGGATTACAGCGTGAGCCTCGATCTGTAATCCTCACCAAACGATAGCCATATCTTGGGAAATATGAAGTCACTAATTTTCTTGCATATGTCACTATTTGTCACTATTTCAGTACTATTTTTTGACAAAACCAAAATTGCTTTTCGGTAAGTTTTCATAGGTGAGGATTACAGCTTGAGGGACACCAACGGTTTGGTTGGGACACCTGGATCTTCTTTTTACAAGGATCTTCTTTCGTGACGTGGGTCGCCGTATCGACAAACAACAAATGAATCCTAGTGTCAGAGTTTTCCAACCGTCTACTACTAATTGTACTAATATGCCGTGTGATGCCGGCTTAGAATAGCATCACTCCATTTCTATGCCGTGTAATGCCGGCTTAGAATAGCATCACCCCATTTCTTGCCCGTGGCGTGGGTGTCGTAAAAGGCGACGAAGGGACTCGAGGGTGTGTATTGCAAATTAAGGCGGTGGGCTGACCACTTGTCACTCAAATTTTTGTCAGACGTGGCGTAAATGTCCGTTTTCTGCGGCCGTTTACGCTCTGCCTACCCCTCAAGGGTTAAAGGCGTAATATGTATGTATTTGTATGCATGTATGTACTACTAATTGTAGCAAGGCCTCTAAAACGGTTGTCACTTATGTAGACAACAGGTATATTTTAGCGTTACAGGCAGCTCATTCTGCTTGTAACATATTATGCTGAGTGTAACTTTTTTAGTCGCATATGTACCTACCTACATTTCAGATATCTGTATTTTAGTTTGATATCTAATTGAATGTGACTAAGAGAAACGTATTTTATCTTTATCTTTAATTTTATAATAATAGTTTAATGTATTCTCTCTGTTTACCCTCTGGTTGGCCCATAGAGAATGCCGCGTGGAATTAGGCCTGCCGCCTTTTGAAAGTAGGTAATATGTATTAAAGTATAAAAATATTAAATAATTTAAAGACTATTTTTTTGAAAATTTGCAAAATTTTCAGGCGCGCGCAGGATTTGAACCCGCGACTTTCGCCACTTGTCGCCACTAGTAATGCGATAGTCGCAGGTTCAAATTCTGCCCGCGCTTGAAAATTTTGCAAGTTTTCAAAAATTGTATTACTAACACAGGAAGTGTTTTATTATTTGATATTTAATTTAAAAACACTTAAAACTTTAATTTAATAAATCATTGAATCGTAAAAAAATCACTAAGTTTAATATGTGTTTTTCGGACACACATAATTCAATCCTACAAAAAAATAAGCGGCTAGTATTACCTGCGTATAAGACCCAAGTTCAGCTGACGACACGACAAAAGCCCTCGTGACTGTGGCTTCAACTCCTGACCATAGAGTCATGACTCCTTCCTCTCGCGCTATCCTGGGCAGAAATTACACGTATCGACTATTACTCCTGGCCTGGTCACCATCCCCAACTGATGGTGGAACGACTAAGAAGTAGTCTGCGATTGGTACGTTTAACCTATCCAAGAACTTTGAAATTGTCCTCGGAAGATTGTTTTATGTTGTGGTAGGTGTAGGATCTTACCAGCACCGTTAAAAACCACTCCATGAAACTGTACTTGAAGCTCCAATATGTCATGTGCTGTTCTGCTGTAGTATCTGTACTTTTAGGAAGGTTATCATTTTGGTAAAGTGGCCATTTTGGTAAAGCAGTAATTTTGGGAAGGTAGACTTTAGGTGCCATAATGACTTCAATCTCGGCTAGCGAATTTTCGATAACTTACTTTTTCAAGTGATAAGGACAGTTTTAGAAAACTTGCAAAATTTTCTACCACGGGTAAGATTTGAACCTGCGACTTTCACCATCACTAGTGGCGACTACTCTTCTATCTAGGCTACCGCGGCTCATCTAGTATCAACTACTAAACTAACCAATCGGAGTAACAAAGTAAATACATGAAATACCTAAATGATACGGACAGAATTAGACGATTTATGATGTACTAGCTTTTACCCGCGACTTCGTCCCCATTAGATAGTATATTAAGTAGTTGTGAAAAAGGTGCCTGACACAAAAAGCAAAGCAATCCACTGATATATTTTCCTGCGGTAAAAAGTATCCTATATCCTTTCTTAGGTTCCTGTCTATGTTTATGCCTAATTGTATCAGAAAAACTCTGTTTCAGCCTTAGGTCTAGGTCTAGGTAAGTTCTATCTAGATAATAATAAATATTCTGGAGAATTCACGCACCCCCAAACTAAGCAAAACCTACTATTAAAATTAGATAGCTGATATAAATACTTAAGAGTCCTACTTCTGCGGAAGGAACGAAATTCAAATGAAATTCGGAAGTCATGTCAAAGAGTATAATAGAGAGGTGTCACCATTTCATAAAATGTTAGTCTAACTGGTACTGATACAATACTTGACGACCAATGGTAGTGCGACTGCCTGCGGCGCAAAGGTTCCTGGTTCGATTCTCGGTGGACTACTCACAAAGTTGATATTATAACTTGGAAGGAATATGAACCTACATTATACTATGAGGACCATATTTTGAATTAAGCTCAACCATCCTTAATAATTATGAACTCTATAAACTGAACGTAACTGTACTGTCTGTTTGTTTGTTATTTTTTCACTTTCAGTAAATGAAAAGAATTCATCTAAGAATAAGGACATAATCAGTTCACAAAACACTTATCTTCATAACATCTCAAATCATATTTGCAACTTTTTAGTTTTACGTTATTTCAGAAGAAGCAAAATCTTTAAACTACATAAAGCCAACTAATTAGTTCAGTTTTTAAAATGCAAGTGGCCAGTATCATGTTACGCACTTCGCGCGAACATAATTTTTGTTTTGTTTTTGTCCATCCTGGTATTGTACATTTTTCTTGCGAAATTCGGGAATAAGAAACTTTTTTGATATTTCTTTGTCATTTTCGTCATTGAGAGCACCGTAAGCGCAACTAATACTGTTCAAAATATAAATAGCAAAAAACAATTTAGTGACGGCCATATATTCGAGTATGATATTATGATAATGTAATAGTGGTCGCATAGTTGCACCGTGCATTAGTTTTTGAACAATATTTGTAGAGCATCAGACGCCGCATGCCTAAAAAAATGTATATAACATTTTCAAACCTTCGACCACTTCAACCTTTTACCTTTCCAATGTAAAAAATCACCGACACCAGTAAAATTGCTTCATAATTAAAGAAATTTTCATACATTTTGGTGATATGTTATAAAGCAACTAAGAAAAATTAAAAATCAAAAGGACTTCTTAATTGTTTTTTTTTTAAACTAAGGTTTTTAATCCATTCCTATCTGGATAATCCTGTAATTTTTGGTCTAAAAATTGGTATTTTAAGAAAGGGGATTTATAGGCCTATGCAATATTTGGTATATTTCGGTGTTACCAACGAACCAGGGTGACCACAACCATATAATATAATTATATCCTCGACCTTCCCGAAATGATAAGTACCTGCAAATTACTTTTAACATTAGTATTGGCATTTTGTTCGGTGACACTCTAGGACTTTCCAACTAGGTATAAGTCTAAAACCTTTCAACCCAGTGCTACTCTGGCAGAACATCTTAACCCAGAGCTAACCCACTCTAGAACCTTTCTACCCCATAACACTTAAAACCTTCCGACTCAATTGATCCCACTCTTAAACTGAAATCAACGACTTTTGTATACTAGGTACGCTAGTTGCAAGAGATATGGGCGTGATATGTGTATGTATAATTATGTACGTAAGTAAACATACATAATTATTATACTTGCTTTCTTATAATTTGTTCTAAAACTGTGGTTGGTGGTGACCGTATGCGCAGCGCTCCATAATATATACAATTAAAAATTTTTGCCGCGGTTAAAAAACTGCTTTTGTGCCGCCGTGCCGCCGTCTAGTGTTGCATATAAATCGAACCTTACTACTTCATACTAATCTGCACTAACAACCACGTCATCCTATTATTTAATCGTAAAAATATTTTTAATACCTACGTCTAATCGGTTCATATTTTGCGTTTCGTTTGATATTTCAATCAACGTAGTATTGACATTGGCAAAATTATCCATAGCGGATAGAATGCCTTTGTTGTAGATAGTTGATATATTTTACGGCAAAATTCTAGCTACAATAACTTTTCATTGTCAAAATATCGAACAAATGTACAGTGTGTCGCGTCTGCATCATATTCCGTTTATCTATGATCAATTCCACGTCAGTTTTGACAGCAGAGGAAACACATCAAAACAAAAACCTTTTATTTCCAAGGAAAGCAGCCGGAAACAGTAAGTGTTTTGCTAAATTTCTTAATAACTAAGTTGTTTTGTCAAAAAATAGCCGCCCAGGCGGGTTCAACGTGAAATTTCCATTAATAATCATACTAAGATCAATACAGTTCGATTAGCACTGGCGGAGGAAATCTCTTACGCCACGCTTCATCACTGAAAAATAGAGGTAACTTCAAATTTTAATTTCTCCGTAATTAAATATAAAATTAGATTTTGCGCTGCCCTGGCTTATTCCTCATATCTTGAAGATTAAAAAACAAAATTTTGTTGACAGTGATGCGCCTTAAATTATGTATAAAATGCATTCTCGTAGCTCGTTTTCACCTCACTTCATGGAAGTAGGCCCGTTAAGTAGGTATACTTTTTTGTAAATAAATACATATTATACGTAGAAAACACCTAAACACAAATATCTGAAAATTTACTTAACAAATATTTGTGTCTTGTGGGGATCGAACCCTAGGCTAGCAGGCAGGGGTACTATCCGCTACGCCATTGGGCCATTCTTCGCCTTAGTTATTCACCTCATCAGTGCGTCCAATACGTGTTTGTATCCCTTCTTCTTTTCCGGTGGCAATGTGCCATCAGCCGTCATCCTGATGAGGCAGACGTCCGCTGGGGTGCCGACCACAGCCCCAATGGCGCCTGCTACGCTGCCCATGGCACATTTCCATAAAATGTTCGGCGGATAACCGTACTTTCTGAAACAAACCTGTACTTAAAGGTCAGTCCTAAAGTGACGAAACGATGGTGATGCTTGTATCTTGCTTTAACTTTGCTTTGCCAGCTTAGTTTATGTTTCCCGCGGGTGCCGTAAGCGTCGACCAGGAGACTCGAGGGTTAAATATGTGTTACAATTTTAGGCGACAGGCTGACAACCATAGTTCTTCCTTTCTTTTTCATGTTAGACACCGAGTAATCCAACGACCAAATGAACCCTCGTGTCAGAGTTTTTCTACCGTCTACTACTAGTAGTAGGCTTCCGACATGGTTGTTTAACGACCGCCGTCTAATTAATAGTCTACAACTGGGACCGACGGCTTAACGTGGCATCCGAAGCACGGATCTATATTTTTTCGGACAATCAGGTGGTTCACCCCACAGACGAGTTCACTCTCCAATGTCCTAACCAGACTGGGAACAAATTACAAAGTGATAATATCTACTTAGTGAAAAACCCATCGGAACCTTTGCGCCGCAGGCAGTTGCACTACCACTGCGCCACATAAGCCGTTACACAGCTGTACAAAGAAAAAAATGGGTCTATTTCGTAAATTCTCAAGCTAAAGAGCCCTTTTCTTAGCCAATTTTTTATACTTTTCTCTTTTTGTGTTTACCTTTTAAAATAATCAAGCAAATTAAAAAACACAGCGAATCTCGTCAGGCCGTACGTGTACTGTCGGAACACCGAGCACGAGACGCCGTGCCACAGACTGGTGAAGCCGTCCTTCTTGATGATATCCCGCGTGACTGCGAACACGTTCCCCTTCTTGCCATGCTCGCCCAGCAACTGCATCCTGGTCTTTATCATGTCCATCGGCTGCACGAAGCATATTCCGATGGCTCTGAAAGAAAGTTCAGACATCCCGACATCAGTCGACAACGATTTGTCCGTCTTAGATTTTTGATATCGGTTTCAGATTAAAAGGAATAAATTTAAAACATGTGGGGGCGCCACTAGACGGGCGGCGCCGCCTTAAGGCGAGTGTACTCGTGAACGACCTCGGCAGTTGCGCCACTTAAGTTAGTAGTTTCTTTGTATTAATTGCCTTAACTTTCATCACAGCGAATATTTCATTGAGTTTGCAGGTTCTAATTATACCTAAGGATAATACCTACTAGAGGTAAGAACTTGATTATATATATTCTTTATTGTGTACCAGATTATTACAATAAATTTGAATATTAAACGTAGTCACAAAGGTGAGCTTATCTCTATGAAGAGATCTCTTCCAGCCAACCTGCACAGTGGAATTAGAAAATACTATATTAGGGAATGACAAAACCGTGTACACATACAGATAGGGACTTGCATATAATATATTATAAACAATACATACTTATTAATAAATACATAAATAAATTATATATTTAAATTTATACACATACATCAAGATTGTTCCGATAAATAGTGCTCTTTTATTCTGCGTTTAAATGACGTTATACTTGGAGAATCCTGAATGGACTTTGGAAGTGCGTTCCATAATTGCGTAGCTCGAACCGTGAAGGAATTAAAAAAGAATTTGGTATTGGCTTTGGGACACTCAAGTACCTTGGTGATACATGCGTGCCTAGGCCTGGGATCAGGAGGTAAAACGTGGAAACGGGAGCGAAGATAATCAGGAGAGGATGGGTCTTTAAGGATCCTGTAGAGGACAGATAGGATGTGCACATCGCGGCGACGGCGGATTGGGAGCCATTTTAACTGAGCACGAAATTCAGAAACATGGTCAAATTTGCGAAGTCCGAAGATGAAACGAATAGAAAGATTTTGTAGACGCTCAAGTTTGTTTAATAGCTCCTCTGTCACATCCAAGTAACACACATCAGCATAATCAAGAATAGGAAGCAAAAGTGCTTGAGCAAGCATGATTTTAGTCTGAAGGGGTAGGAAGGTCTGGAGCCGTTTGAGAGAGTGAAAAGAGAAGTGCATGCGGCTACTAACCGCATTGACTTGCGGTGACCAAGATAAATCGGAGTCAAATATAAGTCCCAGATTTTTTGCTTTGTCCGTGTAAGGTATACAGACACCGTCATAGAAGATTTTAGGGACATCTGCACCAACAAGCCTACATTTTAGTCTACTGCTTCCAATTATCATTGTCTGTGACTTAGTGGGATTCACCAGTAAACCAAAACTCTTAGCCCACAACTGAATAGCCTTAAGATCAAGGTTAATGGCATCAACAGCTTCAGAAATATCCGATAGGGAAAAATGCCTGTAAATTTGTAGATCATCTGCATACAAATGGTAGGGAGAAGAGACGACTCGAGAAATATTATTGATGAAAATAGAAAAAAGCAATGGAGATAAGACACCGCCTTGTGGAACACCAGCAGTGAGGGTAGACCAATCTGATGTTAAATCGTCGGTTTTCACACACTGCTGACGACCATTGAGATACGACCGAAACCACTGGATCACAGAGGGAGCAATGTTAAGAGAGCGTAGGGTACCTAGGAGAATGTCGAAGTCAACAGAGTTAAATGCGCTACTGAAGTCAAGCAGAGTCATAACAGTCAGCTTAGTGTTATCCATCGCATGGCGAATGTCCTCAGTGACGTTCAGCAACGCACTAACTGTGCTGTGGGAAGGGCGGAAACCGGATTGGAAGGGACAGAGTAGGTTATTGGAAGTAAGAAAAGAGTAAAGTTGTTTATGAACAACGCTTTCGAGTACTTTCGAAAGCACAGGAAGGATGGAGATAGGACGATACTGGGAAAGAGAAGTTGGATTCGAAGTTTTTGGGAGAGGAATCACAAAGGCTTTTTTCCACGAAGAAGGAAAAACATTAGCCAATAGAGAATAGTTAATAATGTGAGAAATTATAGGCGTAATGCTGTCCAACACAGGAATAAGCATATCTATGGAAAGACCATCGCTGCCTACAGCCTTTGTGGAGATAGAAAGGATGCTTTTCTTAACATCGCTCTCCGTGATCGGTTGAAATTGAAATTGAGTGCAGTCTGGCGGGTCGAGACGGGTTAGATAAGAAAGAGAAGAGTTTTTTGTGATAGTATCAAGCAGAACCGGTGGTGTAGAAAAATGAATGTTCAGTGAATTAAGGTCCATGGTACCATAAGAGGTGTCCACTGCCTTGCCTACGCCAATAGACTTCAAAAACTTCCAGGTCAACGCCTGGGAGAGGTTTTCTAATTTAGTGTGAATATAACGGCGCTTTGCATCCCTACACATTCTGTTGCAGATGTTACGAAGTTTTTTGTAAGCGGCAATATTAGTGTCCGAAGAATCCTTCTTCATCTTACGTTTGGCTCGGTCTCTCCTCGCCATAACCCTTCTGATAACCGCCGTCAGCCAGGGAGCTGGAGCATGCTTTACTCGCACAGGTCTGACCGGTGCATGAGTATCAAAAAGTTGAGTTAACATCCGCGAGAAAGCAACAACTTTGGCATCGATGCCATTAGCTGTTAATACAGGTGACCAGTCAATGTTATTAGCATCTTCTCTCAAACGATCCAGGTCCATATTGCGATAGTTACGCTGGAAAATTACTTTAGCTTTAATTTTAGGTGGACGTAGTTTATAAGTGAGATAAATTAAATCATGGTACGAGAACGGTGCCGTCATTTGCCCATGCGTAATGATAGCTTCTGGTTTGGAGACCATCATAACATCAAGCAAAGACGGTCGACGGTTAGGAACATGATGTGTCGCTGAGAGTGGAAGAACATGTAGATTGAAAGAAGAAGTTATAGAGAGAAGCTTTTTTGATCGGAGGTCATCCTTCAGAGTGCAGGTATTTAAATCACCCATTATAATAAGATGATCATAGACAATACTGTACTGATTTAAAATAGACTCAAACAATGAGAAATAGTCCACGCTATCACTTGGGCTATACACAGCACCAAGAAGAAATTTCTTATGGTGAAGGATGACTTCCAAGAAAATATACTCAAGGGAAAAGGGATTATTAGTATTAAGAGATTTTTTTGTGAAGTGGCGCTACTGTCGAGGTCGTTCACGATTACACTCGCCTTAAGGCCCGCCACACTATATCGAATGTTGCATTTGAAAACTATTAAGGCAGCATCAGTCTAAAAAAATAAGTCCCTTTCCATCTCGCTGCGCTAGAAAGAAACAGACGATGACAGATCAGATCCGGAAAACCGAGCATTTATTTAATTAATAAAATAAAAGCAAATATTTAAATACATAAGCTCATAGACCATAACTTATTTTATGAGGAAGAAGAGGAAACAAAATAAAATATTAAATGATAACAATCAAATCGTTCGGATTTTTAGTCTAAAAAACGGACCAAGAACGCAAAATAAGAGCTAACTTTGCGACTTTTTCTATAGAGGCAATTTCATAATATCGTGTTTGAGCCTTATATAGGCTAGTAGCATATACATGGTGTAAAAAAATTAGCTGAGAATATTTTAAGGGGTGAACCAGTACGTGAAACTGAACAACTTTCCCCAAGGAACATAGGTTGAAATATTAAAAAAAAATTGGCCCTGCCATACAAATTATCCCGGCCGGGTAACACACAAAGTATGGGAGGGTCAAATTATTTTTTCATATTTCGACCTATGTTCCTTCGGGAAAGTTGTTCAGTTTAACGTACTGGTTCACCCCTTAAAATATTCTCAGATATTTTTTTTATACCTTATTTATCTTGAAATATTACTAAGAAAAATATCGTCTCCTAATTTGAAGATTTTTCAAGAAATAGGATACAAAATTCCGATCACTATCCAACCTTGCGTAGTTGATTTCTAAGCTGGTTATTTCACCTTAAGGCGAGTGTACTTGTGAACGGCCTCGACAGTGGCGCCACTTTGCAAAAACATGTTTTCTCTTAGGCAAACAAGCAACGGACATGCTGATAGGACATGTTTTTATAAAGATAAAATATGTTTTTTGTGAAGAGACGCCACTATCGTGGCTGTTGACGACTACACTCGCCATAAGTAAAAATCTATATTGGCTGGAAAGACTTCAAACGCTGGTCTCCGTCTTCCATGAAGGACGCGGCGTGCTCGAGCCAAACGACTAGGTAAGTATACGTGATAATACTATCCTAAATTGAATAAAGTAATTTCATTTTCATTTCATTTTCATATGTGCTGATATGAAAACTAAAGACATTTTAGATAGGTAGGTATAATTTACCCAGCTGTGCCTCCAAATAGACCATGGTAGGCAAATGGTATCTGCGGAAGCTCCTTCTTAGCCATTATGATTTATTGTACCACACGAAAAGAAGAAGATTACGTGAATTCTTTGCCCAGCAGTGGGATGCTGACGGCTAGATAAGATAAGATAAGACGTGAATTCCAACCTAAGCAATAACACTGGCTACGCAACACGCGCGGAATATAATAATAACTGCATTCATTACTTGGGCTAGTGATATTTCGTGTCAGACAAGATTTAAGTTAAGGTTGTAATTTTTTATGAAAATCACAGATATATAAATATTTTAAAAAATAAAAATATTTCTCAAATGTATGTAAAATGTAAATGTCAGTAATTTTCTTCTTGATGTGTTGTCCAAAGCACAAAGTAAGTATTGGCGTTGTGTCCAAAGCAAAGAATACCTACCTACTACCATCTACTACGAAGTACGAAGCACGCTGAACGTACCCCAAAGCCTTATGAAAAGATGAAAAGACTTATGCTTTGGGGCACGTTCAGCGTGCTTCGAATAAGATAAACTTAGCTCAAAATATCTGCTAACACTCTTACCGAAGTATATGAACGAATGACAGTTACATGTCATCACATTAGCGATTTCTAAAGATTTGCCGCATAAAATTGAATTGAATTTGTCTGTATTTATTTACTTAAAATATATAAGTGCAACATTGACATTAACATTAACATAAACAGCCACAACAGTCCAAAGCTGGACATGGGCCTTCCCCAATTGGGGTGTATTCTTATACTTACCATAACCACGCTTGGAAGGCGGATTGTAGAGCGCAGTTTAAGATAATGCATTCACAGGGAACGCTGCTACCCATTCCCTGTATGATTATGATTATCCCTTCTTCACTCCATACGACAACTATGAGTAGAATTGGGGTGATGTTATTCTTAGCCGGCACCACACAGAAAATATAAGCGATTAATAAAGTATAATTTAAAGATCACCACGTTAAAAATATGAATTATATATCACTAAAATACTAGATGTCAAACTGGCATTTGGCGAAATTTTCTCTCAGACAACAGGTTCAGAAAATTTATCCGGCGTGTGCATGCGCATGATCGGGGTAGGGTAAGTAAGGCACTGTCGTCGCAGATAAATTCTCTGATGCGACTGCGGTGAACGGCTTCCTGGTGAAAATACATAGATTAAGGGATTATCTTCTTACCGATTTTTATCCTTTTTTGCTTCGAGCAACGACGGCCTTCCGTCCCGGCGGAACGAGACGGAAGACCGTGTTGCTCGAAGCATTTTTGGCACCACAGGAGTATAAAATGCCAAAGAGGATTATAATAATAGTAGACTCTGACTAGGATCTGTGGTAGCAATTATACGATAAATAAACGTCTTTGAGCAAAGCATATGTACTCTACATATAGTTAATTTGTGCTATACTCTCCTTGAGATGAAAGTTCATTCATTTTCGAGTTGAGGCACCACTATAGGGAAATCTCTGGTATAGTGTTTCCTCTCCTCACCTCCCTCTCTTCTCCTCAACAAATATTAAAGTACTCTGTGCTCCTCATCATGCTCTTTTTTCCCTAGTCTAAGTCATCATGACGCTTCATTACAGAACTATGACTAAAGCCAGTCCTCATGGTCCTCATCTATTTGAAGAGCTCTGTGATGCCCAATGCCTAAAAATCATAGATATAGAATAATACTGAAGTAAAAATCATCCAAAAGCCTTGGTGATAGATCGTATTATTCTAAGTCTATGTCTACTGTCATATAACTGTCAACAAATATGTGTAAAATTGTCATGTTCGCATGTTCGCATTAAAATCTCGGTAACAATCGATAATAATATCAAATTAAAATTTAATTTTAATGTATGAAAAGAAATAGCTAGTAACAATGAGCAATGAAAATATGAAAAGAACCCACACCGGATTGTATACGACACAGTTCCACGAAAGATATTCATTAGACTGTCTGATAATTCTTCGTGTGGGACACCGAATCGTCTCCGATGGTAAGTAACTAGCTATTTTATGTGCAAATTCTGTTTGAGCAGGGTTACGCCACTCATGGTGATCTTGATTGAACATAAAAGGCGAAAAACTTCAATAAGAAAAATTCTGGAAATGATCCGGAGCGTCCCCGCTAAATGCAACAGATGCACTGCGCTTACTAACCCGCTTGCCAAGCATTAATGAGTCCCTCCAACAGCGAGAGGCTAATTTACATGCAGTGAAATTGTTGTGGCTGGTAGTGAACACTGTTCCGAATAGGTAAGTATTTGATTTCGACATAAAAATACCTTTTTTTCGGATTCTCAAGGGCAAGAAATACAAGTAGGTTCGCAGATTGTAGTTGCATGGATTGGTGTAGGTAATCAATGAAGTAAATTCCACACAAATACTTAAGGTTGGGTTTCATGAAATATATATAACTTAATATCATTTTCTAGCCGCGTAACAACCATGCCATCCAGAGACGACGTACTCAGCCTGAAGGAGATTCTGTCAACATTCCGACCGTCACTCATACACGACCCGTCGCCGTTTATACCCACTTCACACAAAGTGATGCACGGGACCTTTGCCGGCATGGTGGCTTCAGCTCTGGTGCACCCATTGGATGTCGTCAAGACCAGGATACAGGTTTGAATCACAGATTTGTTCGGTGCGGCGCGCCTATGCAGATGGCTTTCAACAGGGATTGTGTAACCGAAATAATATCGGTTAAAACAGTAAATCTATGACGTACGTAATATTGCGATATTATTACGTTTCGTTACCGATATTTTCTGTTACTGCACCGTTTTAGGTACCTAAACCGCTATCAAAACGGTTTCTAAGTACATCTACGATCGCACAACTTCGCTTGATAGAGCGCAATGTACATTTCGATATCGCAATTGTTTCGGTAGCGGTACCGCTATTTTCTACCTTTTTTCTACCGGTATCATAACCCATATAATAAACTTTTTCCGTCTACCTTTAAATCGTTTACCGGTACCGATATTACACTGGTAGATTAACCCTGTCTGTACCTTCACCGAAAACGATCCTTGACTTATAAAATCTTATAATAATAAATACACAGCTAAACTGTCATTACATCAGCCTATAGCAGTCCACTGCAGGGCCTAGGCCTTCCCCAGGGTACGTCATAAGGAACGATCTCCCATTTTCGCCATCCAGTCGCTACCAGCCGCCTTCTTTGAGTCATCGGTCTGGTCAGAGGGCGTCCAACGCTATGCTCGCTGTGGAGTTTGCTGTGTAGATCGCCAAGTCGTCCAACGACTCGATGAACCCTGATGTCATGAGTTTTTCAACCACCTACTACTAGTAGTAGACCTCTGACATGGTTGTGTAACGACCGCCGTCTAAGTATGACGTAATAAGTAAGTAATCGTAGACAGCAACCTTCTTTTCGTGAAGAAACCTACTCGACGAACGAATAAATAAAATAAATAATAAGTGTGAATCCTGCAGTAACGACCGGACCGTTTTTCTTACGAACAATCAGGTGGTTCAGCCTGCAATGCCCTAACCAGACTGGAAACAAATTCATAAAATGATAAATATCAACTTTGTGAGTGCCCCACCGGGAATACAATTCAGAACCTTTGCATGGCAGTCGCACTACCACTGCGCCACATCGGCCGTTGGAGCCGTGGAGTAAGGGAGTGGCTAACAGAAGTAAAATCTTTCTGTTTTAGGTGAACCTACACCCTTACACGACGTTTACAATGTTGCGTAGGATCGTGCGGCTGCAGGGAGTTCTCATGTTGTATAGAGGTCTCACTGCCTCGCTATTCAGACAAGTGTTCAACACTGGCACTAGATTGACTTGCTACAACTATCTATACGATCGGTTCCATACGTAAGTACTAGAACTAGCGAGCCGCAAAGCGGTTTGCCCCGTTGATGCCCATTTTTTTGTAGAAATCAAGCCTTTTACTGCGCTGAAAGGTACCTTCAAAAACGTGTTTCTTGAAAAAACGTATTAGTTGCGTAGTTTTATAGATACGGGACACCACCCACCTGAACAGCTACTTTATTTTAAACTATGGAATTAAGTGATTAATCTAGATAGGTATAACTTATTGTGGTGAAATTTTACTAGTGCCCGATAGCGAAAACACAAGACAGACGGGCTGGAGACTTTTGTCATATTTCAGCCTATATATGTTTCTTAGGAACGTCGCCCGTCTTGAGATTTCGCTATCGATCACTAGAAAAATTTCACCCTATACGTTTTGTTATCCAGTACATGGTTGCCCTACGTACGATGCTGGTTCAAAATAGCACTACCCTATTTCATTCCAACAGGTGTCGAAAGAGTCGACTAAGGTTTTAATTCATAGTTTATGCGATTAGTTATTACGACTCAACTACTGTTTCCGTAGCAATGATGTTTCGTAGCAATATCGTAGTGTTCTGCTACGCCTTTATTGACATTAATTAGAAATAGCACTTTGAAAAACAATGTGTCTGTCTACTAATTAACTAAGACGGTGTTCTCCTGGATAGCTAGTTAAAATACTTACAAAGCATTTTTCTTGAAAAAGTAAAGTAAAAAATAAAACGATTCACACTAAATATTCTTGAATATTGAAAGTTTATATTTTGACATACATACATACACATATCACGCCTATTATCCCTTGCGGGGTAGGCAGAGCGTAAACAGCCGCAAAAATCGGCCATTTACACCACGTCTGACAAATGTTTGAGGGTTATTCGGAAAATTGTGTATCGTTATAGTGACAGGTTGTCAGCCTATCGCCTAAAATTACAATACACACCCTCGAGTCCCTTAGTCGCCTCTTACGACTCCCACGGGAAGGAAATGAGGTGATGCTATTCTAAGCCGGCATCACACGGCATTACACACTATTTTGACGCCATGTTTATACTACAGTCATTTGCCATTAATTACTTACAAAATATCGTTTCCTCGTTTGACTAGTAGGTAAAATACCGTATATTTTTAGTCATTACCGATAATTATACAGTAACTAGCGGCACGTTTAATTATTTTAAGTCATAACTCTAATCACTAAATTTTGAAACGGATCACACTTAAGACAACGAACTTTCATACAAACTTTTAAACCCCTTTTCATCCCTTGGGGGATTATGACTTAAAATTATTAAACACGTGTTTCAGCATATTTGTAATTTTAACCGTTAATAGGGTCAAAATGGGGTTAAAAGTTTGTATGAAAGTTCGTTTTTTTTAAATGAATGTGATCTGTTTCAAAATTTGTGATTAGACTAATAACTTAAAATAATTAAACACGTGTTTCAGCATTTTTGAAATTTTAATCCTAAAAGGTGTCAAAAGGGGGTCAAAAGTTTACTACCAATTGGGCTACCCGTTTTCCCATGGGAATGTGACAATTTATCGGATTAAATTATACCTATAAACCTTCCTCTCTAGTTACTCTATCTAATAAAAAAACCGAATCAAAATCCGTTGGGTAATTCCAAAGATATAAGGAGACACCAAACGGGAAGCGACTTTATTTTATACTATGTAGTGATTCAGCACCTTTCTTATTTTCCACAGGAAGCACAAGCGGCGACCCGAGGTCCGTGAGAAGGTTCAAATCGGCCTGGTTGCCGGCGCGCTCGGTGCGGTCGTGGGCAACCCGTCAGAGGTGATACTGGTTCGAATGATGGCCACCAGCGCGTCGAGAGCCTTCAACAAGTGCCCCGACTTGCAGGGCATTATTAACAAGCAGTATTACGACTTCGGTGATACCTTGGAAAAGTATGTGAAGATTGTTGGTAGCTGATCAATCTAACCATGCTAATATGGCAATCTTATTTTTACAAAAGCAAAGGCCGCTGGTGGTGAATGGATGGCGAAAGCGAGAGATAGTGACCTGTGGCGTGCCCTGGGAGAGGCCTACGTCCAGTAGTGGACTGCGAGGATGATGATGATGTATGAAGGTATACCGTGAATAGCATAGGATACAGTCATTTCTTAGGTCTCAGATCAAGAGGTACCAGTTTCGAATCCCGTGAGTGCCCTACTCACAAAGTTGATATTTATCACTTAGTGAATTTCTTCGCAGTTTGGTTAGGTTAGGTTACATGACATTGCATGCTGAACCACCTGATTGTCCGAAAAGAAAGCTGGGTTCATACCTGTGTTATATGCACATTAAGCCATATATCCCTGTTGCTGTCTATTATGGTAGATAACTGAGACGGTCATCGTTACAAAAGCCATGTCAGAGGCCATAGTATTAGTTAAAATAACTTACACCAGATGTCGCTTGTACGTCGCTTCAAGACTTATAAGAGGTAGAAAATTTGGAAGTAAGAATAATACCGTGAGCGCGTAATGGCGCGGTGGTACGCAGGAACATAATTTTGTTCCTAGTGGAAAAATTGTCTGGATTCTATCGGTATTCGAAGGGCTATCCCTTACATTACTTACGTTTAAACAGAATAATATCCGAAGAGGGCGTGAGGGCGCTGTGGCGCGGAGGTACTCTCACGGTGATCCGGTCCATGCTGAACACCACCTGTCAGATCGGAGCTTACGCGTCTGTACGTTGTTTTTATTATTGCTTTAAGGCCAGCCGATGTGGCGCAGTGGTAGAGCGACTGCCTGCGGCGCAAAGGTTCTGGGTTCGATTCCCGGTAGGACACTGACAAAGTTGATATTATAATTTTGTGAATTTCTTTTCAGTCTGGTTAGGGCATTGCAGGCCAAACCACCTGATTCCCCGTAAGAAAGATGGTTCCATGCATTTTAAGTATTAGACCGGGTCTATCGCGATAGTATTTAGGTAAATATTAGTAATTTACCTGTGTCCCGACTGTGTGTTTAAAGTACAATGCAGCTGCGGTAAATCTTATATTGGCCAAACGAAGCGAACTGTCAGCGAACGGGTCAAAGAACATATTGCAGCTGTAAAAAACCGACAGATGCATAAATCGGCAATAGCAGAACACCTTCTATCATCTGGTCCGAATCATTGGATTGAACTTCATGCCCCGAAAATCCTCTCTGTGGAACGCCACTATTACCCTAGGATCGTTCGCGAGGCTATTGAAATTAAGAAGAACCCTAATAATTTCAACCGGGAGGACGGGTTTAAATTGTCATCCGCATGGAGTCCAGTCATTGATAAGTTGAAACCGCGCGATTTATCATCGGAACAATCGTCGGATACAGTGAGTGTTGTGTGCCGGCAGCCTAGTGCAATGTTTACAAATAATCAATAATATTAAAATTATAAAGACAAAGGTGGGTAGCAGAACATCTCGTTACCCGCCGCCTAGATGACAACTCGCTGGGACGTCAGTCAACCCGCGACCACAATACATGAAACTGTATTGAAACGTCGGGACACAGGTAAATTACTAATATTTACCTAAATACTATCGCGATAGACCCGGTCTAATACTTAAAATGAGTGAAAGTGATCGCGAGTGCTTGAAAAGTTATATGGTTCCATGCTTCGGAGGGCACGTTAAGCCGTCGGTCCGGTCGTTATAGCAGGATTTACCCTTATTATTTATTCGTTCGTCAACTAGGTTTCCTACACTAAAAAAGAAGAAGAAGATTGTTATTTTCAACTTTGTTTTATCGATTTAAAACCGTCATCTCCCAAGGCCCAGCTGATGTGATTTCTACTAGGATATAGAGGCTAGTTTCTCAAGTCCACGTTGCACCAGTGATCACACCTGCCAATATGGTATTAATTAATAATTTAGGTACTTTATTAGTTTTAAGGGGAGAAAATGCACTAAGTATAAATTATTCAGCCGTGTGGTGCCGGCCTAAAATAGCATTACCCCAATTCTACTAGTGAGGGTAGTGAAAAGCGACTGAGGGATAATTATCCGGGTAACAGGCAGCAGCGTTCCCCGTGAATGCAACATCTTGCACTGCGTTCGCCAATCCGCCTGCTAAGCGTGGTGAGTATGGCAATACCCCCTAATAGGTGGAGGCCTATGTCCAGCACTGAACGTTTGTGGTGTTTATGTTAATGTTTTTAATGTATTAATTTTTCTTGGAATGTTATTGTAACGTCGAACAAACGCTGTCATACTGTTTTATTGCGTTCACAAGTACCGGTAAGTGTGTGGTCTTCTGATTGACGTTGCGATGCGATATAAGATACCCTTCCCAGATGAGATGACTCAGAATACTGAGTGTATAATTTGTAGAAACGCGAAATAGAAAGGGTTTAAACCATGTTTATTTGTGTAGTTTAGTTTTCTTAGTTTGGTAAAAACTGAACTAAACTACCTACCTACACAAAGTTTAGCAATTGCCCCGCTCGAGTACAAGGATATTATCTATCAGAGCACAAATCTCATACACGAGTGGATAACGTAAGATACTCATAAGACCGATGCCTTGCAGATTCGCACTAGTAGTCCATATGGACGCAGTTTCATGTTAATTTGACTAAACAGTATATTAAATAAGCAGTAGTTTTCAGTTCCGTGATTTCTTCCGTCGGAGAAGTGTTCCTGAAGGCTACTTCCTGCACGTGATATCAGCAATGCTGTCCAGCGCAGTGTTCGCTGCCATCTCCATGCCGGTGGATGTCGTCAAGACGAGGTGACCATTTTTATTGTATTGTAATTGGAAGCTACGAAACTTGTGTTTAGCATTTGTTTATAGATTAAGTTACGTGTGTATGTTTTTTAATGCTGTAAGCTTCTCAAATAAAATAAAGTAAAAATAAGTAGGTAGTTCTCGCGCTATAGGGAAATAAGAAGTGGGCAGCGCGAGTATGTATGCAAGTACTCCTTGTCAAGCCGCTGACACTTCTTGATGCTTCCGCGAGTGTTAGTTTTTCGTGCGTAAGTCAAAGGATAGACAGCAGAAGCGCTAGTGGAACTTATTCCTCTCTCGCTCACTCGCTTTGCTGCAAGTCTTTAGGTGAAATGGCAACCGTGCAATAATCGCGGCAGCGGCAGGGGCTGGAACAGGACGAGCATAAAAACGTGGGCTTACACTTTTTTGTTTTGTTTCATTATCCCACTGCTGGGCAAAAGCTTCCTCCTGTTTAGTCGCTTTATGTTTATCAAATAAGAATCAGGTCCCAATTTTAAGTACTTGAAGTACTGACATCTACTTCTACCTACACCAATCCACCTATCCTTTCACCGTACCGTGTCTCACAACAGAGAAGATTTTTTGTAGTTCTTACTTTGATTTTTAAGTATCTCTGAAATTTTTATCTTTTCCAAGGTATCAGATGAGAAGAAGAGGTATCACAATGCCTCAGATACTAAACAATGTAGTCAAGAGGAAAGGTCAATTTTTCTTCTGGAAGAGACCTCTACCACCGTACTACTGCAGACTGGTCTTCCACACTTTGACGTCATTCTTCGTTGTAGAAGCCATAGAGAATACTTATACAAAAGAAGAAAAGGAATGGAGGAATAGGAATAAATTCGTGGGTGATCCATGAACCTTACATGAATGGGTGATCTAATACTCTAGAGAGAAAATGAAATTAACTTTATTCTATGTAGAATAGTAGTATCACTTGTATAACACAATTTTCCTCTTTTTATAACAAGTTCGTATTGTCCTAATAGAAAATCGGCCCGGGTGGGATAAAAAATTTAAATTAAGGCACTGCCTCGGGGCTGGCCAGGTTAAGAGTTTTTGCACCATTATTTGAGCGGCTAATTAATTACAGGCGGCATAAGTTCTAATCAACAAGGGATATACCATTCGAGATTGGTGGCCGGTTAAATGTGCCTGTATTTGTATATATTCAATCGTAAATTAAATGAAATGTTAACGGATTTAATGTAAAATGTATGCAAATAAAGATGTTAATGTAAGTATCCTGGACAATTCACACATCCCCATCTAGCCCCAAACTAAACAAAGCTTGTACTATGGGTACTAGATAGCCGTTAATAATACTTTTATAATTTTTTTTATTAACATATATACGTATTATATTATATACATAGTATACATAGAAAACACCCAGACTAAACGCAAATATCTACAAATTAAAACAAATATAAGTGTCTTGTGGGGATCGAACCCACGACCCTTGACGTAGCAGGCAGGGCTTCTATCCTTTACGCAATTAAGCCAGTACTTTGCCAAATCTAGTCATGTCTCGCGTTCTTGTGAGTAATAATATGTGTATATTGCAATTACATATCAATGAATGTGTTGTTTGTAACTGGAGTACTTACAAAAAATATTTGAGTTAGTAGAGAAACGGCGAGCGGCGTTTTAAGTAGCTACGATATTGTGTAGCGTAAGTGCTACGTACGTAGCAAAGCTCTACGAGCTATTAAAATGGCATTTACATTACATATCAACAATATCAGCCACAATAGTCCTCTGCTGGACATGGGTCTCCCCCTATTGGGGGGTATTGTCGTACTCACGGTTGGCAAGCGCGGTGCAACACATATACATACACATATCACACCTATAATCCCTTGCGGAGTAGGTAGAGTGTAAACGGCGATAACGGAGGGTCATTCGGAAAATTGTGTATCGCTATAGTGACAGGTTGTTGTCAGCCCATCGCCTTAAATTGCAATACACACCCTCAAATCCCTTAGTCGCCTTTTACGATTACGACACTCACGGGTAGAATTGGTGTGATGCTTTTCTAAGCCGGCATTACACGGCAAATGGCATTCAAATTTGCATTATTATAAACCAAAAAAAAACAATTAAACAGGGAATTGATAGGAAGATAGTGCAAAATCTCTCATGGGTTTAATAAGGGCCATGAAGAATTTTTTTTTGCTTTACAATTAACTTTAACCGTCGTAGGTTGCAAAATGCATTTATATCACTCATTTTATTTTTACTTGTGGTGGTATATTTTTAGATATAGGCTCGATTTTCAACAACCTTTATCTAGTTATATAGTCTGTATCAGTGGTTTCGAATAGGATTAGGTTTAATCTTGCAACATGTAGGTACTATCGTTAATACAAGTTATATCACATAAGTAGGTACTTTCCGATCAACTTTATATCCAGCCAATAAGTTTTATTTTACTTCGCATTAATTTCAACAGACTACCTAGTCATAAACACGAGTCTTCATCGGAAAATGCTTGCTTACATGTACACAGTAGATGAAAGTCAGTAATTCGTTTTCATCATTAAATCTGACGGCCACATCACGAATGACGTATCTTATTTCAGCAGACATCAGATTGGCACCCGTGTCTTTTTCTCTCTGGTTGGCCGGTAGAGAATGCCGCGTGGCATTAGGCCCGCCTTTAGTACCATGTGCAATAAAGTATAAAATAAATAAATTGGCAGCCATTGAAAAACATCTGCAAGAAGTGTAACAGTAACAGCTCTTCCAAATTGTTTTAAATGTTTGTTTTCCTATTAAATAATTTGGTAGAGCCGTTGCACTCCTCGCGGATTTCTCTTAGTTGCTTCCAATCTGATGCAGCTCCTTCGTAATGCTACCGACGAAATATCCACTCTAAAACCTTCAGACTCTATTGATCGCATCAATTGACTTGATACTGTTCTATTTCTACCGACACATCAAAGCAGCCATACTTCTGGCTCTAAAGGAAACCATTTTTTACTTCCTACTTCCTACATTTCTTTTCCTTCGTATTTGAATTTCCATTCCTATTGTAGATAATTATTACAAGGCCTATTAGAAATGCTTTTACTTACAAGAGAGACCGAAACAATTTATTGCAAGAATACCTATTTGTTGCTCTTTATCTATTTAGTAGGTAAGCACCTACTGAACGTTTCCTTGACTGACCTGACTGTGTCATAGACTGCTAGCTTACATAGATATGTTCATAGGCGACTAATCCGTCACTTGTAGGCTTTCAATTAGTCACTATTGTACTGACACAGTTCGCTAGTCCCTGGAACACTGCACTCGCTCATTGCTGACTGAAAAAAAACAACATATTCTGCACTCATTTCAATAATATTCACTGATAAAACTGTACTTAAAACATTAGTTTCACCGCGCAGTAAAACATCATCCACGTAGGTCTATGAAATTATAAGTTTTTAACAAGTTTAAATTCAAAATGCAATTCAAATGCGCGTAAAGTGTGTAAGAAGCCTTGTACCGCATTGTAAAACAACGCAGTTTAATGAAAATCACCTTGAAGCGGCTGAAAGACTGTGTGCTAAAAAAAGCGGCGAAGATGTTCAATTTGTATCAGCACATGAAGAATAACAGCGAGGGAAAGGATCAAAAGGAGCCAGAGACTACAGGTATGCTGTAACATCCTTCCTAATTCCACTTTTCCATAGATACATAACTTTTTCATGGGTTTACTCATGACTCTAGTCTCAGCCGGATAGACAGCCAAATATGGTGCTGGCTCACCCAGAAACCTAAAGTGTAAGTACTGTCATACTAAACAGCTACAAAATACAGCAAGCTGTTTTGCTGCAGACCAAGAGAATGGAATGGACCGTATATTCTCGGCAAGCGTAGCGTTGGATGCCCTCCGGCGCGATGGATCAATGACTTAAACAGGGCGGCTGGTAGCGACTTGATGGCAAAAACGGGAGATCATGACTTAAGGCGTACCCTGGGGGAGGATTGCCACATCCAATCCAACAGAGAACCGGCTGATGTGATGTGATTCTCGCAGCAGGAGGGTATAAGGCTGCTTTCTCGTACTACGTGTCCATTCCCAGCCTAGGAATGGTCTTTATAAAAATGTTTTCAGTCTATGTTATCCACCCGTAAAAGACAGAAAACAAACTACGTAGGTCGTAGAGTCTCCGTCACGACAGGAGTCCCGCAGACGTGGCACAATTATGGGTATAAAGAATAGGGAAAGCCTTAACTAAATAAGTCCTGCTTTTGGGTCTAATGTTTCTTGTCCGTGCATTTCTGTGTATGTCAGTAGAATGACACCCTGTTAAAGGTTACTAGTGCTGCATTCGAGTGTGAACGTGTTTTTGACATCTATTCAAGCTACCTCGAGACTTTCTTAAACAACTTTTAGATAGAGTTCATAAATAGTTCTTATACCTACAGGCCATGACAGGTTCTACCAAGAGCGAACCAGATCAAGTTATCGCAAGAAGAAGCGCCGCGGGGCGTGCAGACGGGCGCAGTCTGCCGCCGAGCTGAACCCCGAGTCCATCGCTGCGGCTAACAAGCGAAACGCGTTCCGCATTCGGTCTGTGTCGACCGACCGAGAGGAAAGTGAAGGTGAGCATTGTGTTCTACCGATACATTCCAAGAGATCTAGAAAATTGGATCTTCAATACTAAATTTAACAGAGTCTCAATAAAACTTTAACTAAAAATAGCACTGTCACTTTCAGTTACCTTTGAAGGCTTAGCTAGGACAAGGATAGAAGATGAGCGCCTCCTTAATGTTCATTGTATCGCTTGATATTAATGAATTGTATGATTATAGGTACGCGGTATCTGTCAAAATTTTGAGGCGATTAAAAATATGGCGGAGATAAAACAATACGTACAAGGAAATCTACAAAATAAAGCCAAATTATGGACTATTTGAGTGGATTTCTCAAGCGAAAATTTTTCATGTCCTCGCTGAAAACGAGGTGACGCTTTGCAGATATGACTATGATATTTTTTTACAAAATATAAGACACTTGTTCTGATATGAAGCCATATAAATAATGTTTCGACAGTTATTATGTTTTTAGAAAAAAAATAGTAAGTGTCGAATTTCAATGTTCGGTGGCTTGTCCCCAATCCGTTTTTCACAACATATTCATCTCTCAGGAAAATTATGTCCAACATATTAAGGAAAATTAATTTTGATTATGTTAAGGATAAGTGACCCTACAAGAAATTATAAAAAATTGAATTTTTAGACGAAAAGTTTATGAACTATGTCAAAACTAGATTTGTCCCAGCAAAAATAGCAATATCGGTGGCAATTTTGTTTCGACGCTCCCTGCTCACACTGTTGATTATATCCAGACCTAAAACCCCTCCCCCGCTAGGATCAGCCGAGCACTCACGCGCAGTGTGAACGGTTGTGCACTACCTCATTGCGTCTTCCCGACAAAAATGTTAGTAAACTATTTCCGCTTACTCGGAATCAAAATTTTGCAATTTCGGTGCTCGGGATTAAAATGTTTCCTCAAAATTTAAAAATATTACAGTAATGCATTCTAAATAGCCTTTAGGTACACTTTTGAGATTTAAGTTGCAAACTGGAATAACCTTGATACTTTTGTATATTTTTTAAATAAATGACTAATTTCCAATTTCGGTGGGCACATTTCGGTGGCTTTTATGGTTGCTAGAAGCCCACCGAAATTGCAAAGCTCCACCGAATTTGCTCAATTAATACAAATTACAAACATATTTAGAAATATCACGCTTTCACTCCTTGCGGGGTATAAAGATCGAAAAAGCCTGTAAAATGCGGTCGCTTTAGGTCGTTTGTTGGACAAAAAATTGCGGTTATTTCAGAAAAACTAAAATCTGCGTCGTAAAAGAAGACTAAGGGATAAATTCATTTAGGGGAATGGACAACAACGTTCCCTCTGAATGCAAAATTTTGTACTTCGCTCGCCTATCCGCCAGCCGAGCGTGTAGAGGATGGCAATACTCCTGATAAGGGGAGGCCCATGTCCAGCAATTAATTTTTGAACTAGCCCGGCGATCCCTCGTGGCCCTCCAGCCCGGTGTACCCACGAGGTCGAGGTCCTACCGCACGGCGATCCCTCGTGGCCCTCCAGCCCGGCCATCCCTAGTGGCCCTCCAGCCCGGCGCTCCCGCGAGGTCCTACCGCACGGCGATCCCTCATGGCCCTCCAGCCCGGCCATCCCTCGTGGCCCTCCAACCCGGCGCTCCCGCGAGGTCCTACTGCACGGCGATCCCTCATGGCCCTCCAGCCCGGCGATCCGTCGTGGCCCTCCAGCCCGGCGCTCCCGCGAGGTCCTACTGCACGGCGATCCCTCGTTAGTAAGGATGCGTTTGCTCTTGACTCTTGTCTAGGTCATAGAACAGAGACAGAGTCTAAGATGGAGCGAGCTCACCCAGAAGATGCCTGTTCACTCTTACTTTGAAGAGATTAGGATTGTATGCGTTTGGAAACACAGACGCAGGCAGTGAGTTCCACTCTTTAGCGCATTATTAATGATGACTGGAAGCGCTTAGTCCGAATTGGTGGGATGTCCGATGGTAGAAAGGAGCTGGTGAAACAAGGTCGTGAAGCTCTTGAGCACACTCTCCGAAGTACAATCTGTAAAAAACCGACAAACAGGCAACCTTGCGACGATGTGCCAGGCTATGTAGCTTGGAGTCCACCAGTTTTTTGTCGCCTATGAGCCTCTTGGCCCTGCGTTCTACCGAGTCAAGAGCGGCAAGTTGGTATTTGGCTGAACCATACTAAAGAGACTGCAATACTCCATGCTGGATCAGACTTGTGCTTTGTAAAGAGTTAAAAGCTGTCCAGGCGTAAAGTATCCCTTAAGTATATTCAGAATGCCCAGCTTCTTAGCCGTCGTTTGAGCTTTGTACTCGATGGTCGCGCCGAAGTTTAGATTTGATGTCAACTCCATACCTAGAAGCTCAAGCCTGTCAGTGACAGAGACAGATGTACCCCGAAAAGTAGGTGTCCAGTCGAAAGGACTCCTTTTTGCAGTGAAAAGACACGCCTGTGTTTTGGTGGCGTTGAATGAGACCAGATTGTCGTCGCCCTATTGGGAGACTAGACTTAAGGTCAGATCTGTTCGCTCTAACATGGCCTTTCTTAACGAACGTATTTCATCCCGACTGATTCTTGCACCTGTCAAGTATCTCTCTGAAACGGTACTATCATCTGCGTATCCAACAATACCGTGCTGAAGGAGGTCATTGATGTGCAGCAGGAAGAAAGTTGCAGAGAGAACAGACCCCTGAGGAAATAAGGTCGGAGCGCAGCCATCAACGACTACTTTGATGAACCGTTCATTATGGAAGTCTGTAATCCAAGAACAAAAATCAGCTGGGATGCCATAAGCAGGAAGCTTACTGAGCAGACTTGCATGCCAGACCCTGTCAAAGGCCTTCGAGATATCGAGTGGAACGGCAAGTGCTTCGCCGTTCTTCTCGACGGTTTCGCCCCAGCAGTGCGTGACATACATAAGAAGATCACCAGTAGACCGCTAGTTAAGTACCCTCTCCTTGACCTTGCCATTACCTCCATCCATAGGATGGAGGTAATGGCAATTGGACGGTAATGAGCAGAGTCAGCACGGTCGCCCTTTTTGGGAACTGGTTGCACATTAGCAAGCTTCCAGGCCCCCGGCACCGTTCTTTCTTTAAGAGAGAGGCGGAACAAGCGTGTGAGCACAGGAGACAGTTCAGGCGCACAAAGTCTTAACACTCTCGCTGGTATGCCATCAGGGTTCACGTCTAGACTGCACAATACTTTTCGAACCTATTTAGTGTGTACTGCGATCTCCGACATCGAAGAATCGCAACGAGGTACAGTAGGTGGTTGCTTGATGCCAGCGTCCAGACGTGAGTTGCTTGCAAACAGGGCTTTCTCACTTGCAGAGTGAGCCAGCGATCCATCAGGTTTCAGCATTGGAGGATCTGAGGCACAATTGCAACTTCGGTGGCACAAACCCAATTTCGGTGGCATGAATTCAATTTCGGTGACAAGGCAATTTCGGTGACGCAAATAACACACCAAATACTATTGTTACATATTTCCCTGTTAATATATTATATTCAAAATGAGTATCTTTTGCTATACAGCAACAAAAAACATCAAAAATGCAGAAAATTAAAAAATCCACCGAAATTGACAAAAATGTGCAGTTGTTGAAAATGACTCATTTACGACATGACATGACTAAAATAGTCTATGACATCTACTATCTTTTGAGTGCCATTTTAGGAAATAACGTGGAATCCAGACAAATGTATAAAGAACATTTTTCACTTGCACTGCCTGGTTTACCTTTAATCCTTCCTTAAGTCTCTTTTTTCAATTATCAAATTCGCCCAAAGCTAGGAAGTTTACACAGATGAATTTGATTGTTTTTTTCTAGATCTACCTTTTTTCTGTTCTACATAGATAATCCATTCTTTAATTTATTCATCTGTATTCATATTTTTATGAGTTTGCACAACTATTACTCATCACAATAAAACAATTTGAAACGGATTTAAGTTGTATTTATTTTTGATTTTACATCTGTATTCTGTACAATCTCTACGCTTTCTTTAATTTCTGTTTCTTACTTTATTCTGTTTTCTTGCTTACGGAAGAATCAACCAAGCAGGACGATTCAGAAGGATCATCTTTCGCTAGTGGTTCAAGTAACAAATCACCTTTTTTCTTATTTTCTCCTGCTACATTTAGTCTTTGGTTTTCTTCGTTATGTGCTTGGAAATTGTAGTATTTCTCCTGCTCCAGTATAATTACCGATTGATTATTGTGTAAATTCGCCGTGAGAATTGCAGCACCCAATTTCTTATCTGCGGGTGTCGTAAGAGGCTATTAAGGGAGTCGAGGGTTTCATATTTGTTGCAATTTTCGGCGGCAGGTTGATAACCTGTGACGATACACGATTTTTCTGAAATGGCCCTTATAATATATATGTCAGACGTGGCGGTAGCCGTATTTTTACGGCCGTTAACACTCTGCGGCATGGCAAAGGCGTGATATGTATTTGTATGATATCATTATCTGTAATGAAATAATTTATATTATTATGTAAATCAAACAGCCTGAGCACAAAATTTGTCAAGATTAAAAATTTATTTTTAATCTTGACAAATTTAACTTTTCCCTCGATCGAGGCATCTTTATTTTTTGCGAATTTAGACGCCAAATATTTTTGAAATGAATGGACTGACCTCTTCTTTCAGAGGAGAGTTCAGAACGTGCACCGTTGGTCGCGCAGAAGATCGACTCTCTAGCCAAACTGCTGTTTAACAAGTCCATCATCGGTACTGGCTCTGGGAAGTCTTCACCGTCTGAGGCCCCGGCCTCACCTAAGTATGTGTATTTAACAACATATTTGTGATTAGCCGCTTGATAGCGTCTAAGAATACTTCAGCCTAAGTTAGGGGAGCCCTTGTCCAGCAGTGGACTTTTGTGGCTGTTGAAATTGAAGAAGTTTATGCAGGGTGTATTGTATTAAACGACTTAAAGTTTATGAACTGTGGCCAACTGCATGGTGCATCCACCATAGATACACCACAATATTTTGCATTCTTAAAGAGGTTTTACGTCAGGCAAGGCAAGCGGCTAGTTGTAGATATAAGTGAGCTAAATCCTATTGCAACGTGTTAGGATAAGAATTGTATACATATATTTATACATCAGCCTATTGCAGTCCACTGCTGGACGTAGGCCACCCCCAGGGTACGCCATAGGAATTGTATAGAAGAGAAATATATATAAACTGTGGCCAACTGCATGGTGCATCCACATAGATACACCACAATATTTTGCATTCTTAAAGAGGTTTTACGTCAGGCAAGGCAAGCGGCTAGTTAATTATTTCAACAACTCGGATCAAATCATTTTCTTGATTTCAGAATCGAACGTACAATGGAAAGTTCCGCTGCACTTGCAATTTGCTCAGATTATTTGCTACAGACACCCAGGTATGTAATCTTTTTCAGATATTTGTTATTTGTAAGAGAACTAGGTTTTGTACAAGAAAAATTAACTTACCCAACTCGTCGATAATTATACTTTCAGATACGAGTTGTTGTCGCAACTATGTGCGATTGGTGCTCGGCCCAACAAACACTGGTTTGCGATTCATGACAACTCTATAAAGACGGATAGACTTCTCACTTTGGTAAGATACATTTGAAACACAATCAAGATGGTAGATCTCTCTTTTCGTGTGGGACATCGAGTCGTCCAACGACCCGATGAACCCGGTGTCAGTTTTTCAACCGCCTACTACCACTGGTAGGCCTCTGACATGGTTGTGTTACGACCGCTGTCTAAGTAATCATAGACAGCAACCGGGACCGACGGCTTAACGTGCCCTCCGAAGCAAGGAACTATTTCTTTTCGGACAATCAGTTGGTTGATATAAAGTGATAAATATCAACTTTGTGAGTGTCCAACCGAGAATCGAACCCGGAACCTTTGCGTAGCAGGCAGTCGCACTACCACTGCGCCACATCGGCCGTCATGTGGTAGATGTACACAGATTTCACCTGTCGTAGTCTATTTTTACGTACCTAATACTTATTTTTGTCACATGGAACCACCCGATGAACAGTGATGTCAAAGATTTTTTCATTCATGGTTGGGTGTTGGGTTACGACCGCTCTCTAAGGAATCAATGAAAGACAGCATGAAAATCACAAAAATCAGTCTCTGGAAATGCGAAACAATCTAAAAAAACAGGGAGCCTGCAATGTTTTAACCAAACTTAGAACAATGTCATGGAGTGAAAAAATTATAAATACCCTCTATGACGCTCTCTCCTCCCCCAGTAATCAAACAATCGAACAGATCCTCCAGATCCTTAGACGTGGTTCGTTTTTTTCTATTAAATACATTTTTCTCTTGTTCTTTTACAGATGCCCCTAACCAACAAATGCCCTATCGACACATGCGACCGCTCGCGAGGACTGATCCTAGAGTTGTTCAGGGCTCTCCACCACCCGTACATCTACCCGGTGCTGGATCTCGAGCTGACTAGTGGCCACGCGCTCACTGTGATGCCTTTCAACGCACGGGGCAGTCTGAAGGATCTCATATACAAGGTTTTTATGATCTTCGTATATTGTAATAGTATTGACTACCTACAGCTGGATTGGCTTTCCTAGTTTTGGACACCACAATTTGGGAATGAATGTATCCAACTCCTGCCATATCGGCTGCCTTTTGGCAAAATTATAGCTTTATTTCTCTAGGTTGGGACAGATTCAGATAGAACGAGCTCATCCAGAAGCCCACGAGGGCACTGGCATCCCTTACAACGACAATGACCGTTCAGCTTGATATCTACAGGAAAGCCTGCGGGGCCGTTGGTCTGAGTGAACCACAACTCAGGTGGACCTAATTCTACTTCTAAATAAATTTATATCTTGTTGTTACCCTACTGCCTCAGAAGAAGGGTTATGTTTTTAAAATTATACATTGTCTTTATTTGCTTATTGCTTTGTATTTCAGAGCACCTGGAACGAAGAATACAGCAGGAAATACGGCTCAGTCGGTACAGGACTACCTGCGTGGCAAGTCGCCAGGTTCGGTCGTCAGATGCTGGAAGGCCTGCTGTTCCTCAAGGAGAAAGGGTTCCCTCCGTTTCGCCACCTCCATTCCGGGAACGTAGTTGTGCAAAATGGCGTTGCAAGGTTAGTCCCTTGCTGGGTGCCAATTCATGTTTTATTGGCGACCCTGCGCTAAAAATATCTTTTCCAGTAGGAAGAAAGAGTTGATTGTAATACAATTAGAACTAAAGATAGTGTGGTATTAAAATACAATTTAACTTACAATGCAGGTTTTTCAAACAATACGTGAAACAATGTGTGAAAGACAAGAATGTCTTTTTTTTCTTAAAGTAGGAAAAGAAAAGATGACCACTTTTCAGGTTTTATCGGGAGGTTAAGTACTATTTTTCTAACATAATTTATCTTTTATCAGGATATGCGGCCTAGAGAATACCCTGATAGGAGCCCTACCGCGTTGCCCCATCGCACTGGCGTCGCCACTGGACAATGTAGAAGCCCTTAGTCTCGGATCTGTGCTGTACGAGATGTGCGCGGGCGCAGAGCTCGACCTTACTCTGTTGTCAGAGTTGCTGCCAGATTATGCCCAGGTTTGGGACAAAAATCGCAGCGTGTCTTCGTGTATCATTTAATTGCTAAAGCTGAGCTTAAATTCGTTTTTTTCGCAATCACATTTCCTTATAATAAGCAATGAAAATTAAAAGAGTCGACCCAAGATAGAATTTGAACTCAGGACCTATGGAACTCCGACCCATTGTTCTGCCAACTGACCTTAGTTCTTTCTTCTCCGGGTACGTTAGTTAAGTATTTACCTCTAATTCCATCCGGATTAGAACTAAGCCGGGAAGCACAGTTGACAGAGCACGGGATCGTAGTTCCTTAGGTCCTGGATTCAAACCTTTGGGCGAGTTTCTAAATTTGTTTTCAATTTACCTTTTTTCAGGTGGTGGAAATAATAGAAACGATCTTCGGTCCGCGGACTCCGAATCTTCACGAGCTGCTGCTGTGTGAGCTCTTCAGGAAGATCGATCTTCGGGAGATGAAGGGTTCATGCTTGCCGGTAAACCCCATTTCTTGTTTTAACGTGTTTACCACAAAATGAAGAATATAAATGGGTATACGTAGCAAAAGGGCTGGGTCACTTTGTTGTCAACCCTTAAACCAGTTCTTATACGGTCCATCCATCGGTTTATTAGATGAGGTTAAAAAAAATGGTCTCGATTTTAGATCGGATCTACATAGGCTATTTTAACTCTATTTTACAAAACATATTTTTATAGAAATGACAGGACTGAGAAGATAATTCTTCTTTTTCTTCTGTAGAACTTCAACCAGCGTCTGTCTCGTTCCTGCCTATCGCTTCTCGGGGAAGTGGCGCGACGACAACCTTGCTCGTCTCGCTCGCACACACCCCCGCGCCGCTCGCCCGCCACCCCGCCTGCCCGCAGGTACTATTAGTAGGTATTATTTCTCATTCTACCCCCGCCAACCGCCTGCCACCCCACCTGCCTGCAGGTACGCCTATATATATATATATATATATCTCGCTCACTCCAATAGAATTGCAGACGTATTCGATCACTCACTCTAAAGCCACGTTCACACAATGCCTCTATGAGCAGGGAAATAGTACATGAAGTAGGCAGCGCGAGCATGGTAAACAGGTAACTCGCGCTGCTACTCGTTATGCTGTTGCCACTTCCCGTGGTCCCGCTAGTGTCAGCTTTTCGTGCGCCAGTCAAAGAAACGGCAACACGAGCGCGAGTGGAATGTATTGCTATCTCGCTCACAGGTATAACGATTTCGGGCAATATTCGCGGCAACGGCAGGAGCAAAGTGTTAATGTAGTAATATACCTACACGCAGTCCTAGGCACTCCCAATAGAAGCAGACATAATGCATGTACTAACGTCTCATTCTCTCCCAATATGTAAAACGCATATGTCTTATTCCCACACACTCTGTAGCATATATTATAGTACCTTACTTACCCTATCCTGCTTTCCGATTTGGCATACATTGCTGGTTATTTTATGGACGTTATAACAACAAACTTACAATGTAAAAATAACTAGCAATGTAGGTATACCGAATCGATAGGCAGGGCCGAGTAAGCGTAATAGACGCTTTAGTTTCACTCACAACATCTTGCTAACTGCTATTGGCAAAAAACTTCTAGTGTCTAGATGCCTTAACGCACTGATTTCACAAAAAACCTTTACAGGCGACACTTTGGAGATCAAGATTTCACAGAGGTATGGCAGTGGTGAGAACAGCAGGTTGAGCCAATGAATTTTATTATAAAATTTACATAAATAAAGAAGGTATTTTTCTAATATAATGCGTTTTTTCTCGATTCAGACAAGACGGTTACCCTAGCTAGTACATCTATGTCGACATCAGATAGCGAAGTCTATTGGTACATACCTCCATACACATATCACGCCTTTGTCCCTTTCGGGGTAGGCAGGGCGTTAACGGTAATAAAATTCGCCATCGTCACGTCTGACAAATATTTGAGGACGTTTCAGAAAAATCGTGTATCACTAGTGACAGGTCCTCAGCCTGTCGCCTAAAATTGTAATACACATGCAACCTTAGAGTCCCATTCACATCTTACGACACATCGGGTCCACGTCTATGGACCACGATAAAAATGCGTAATATTAGGAAACACATTTTCCTAACAACTCTATTTTCCTTTGTTAACAGCGGGATTGTTAAGCATCAGAAGCGAAGCAAAGAAGAGCTGTTAACTTTTGTCATCGAGCTAGAAAGCTGAAAATCTTTTTTAGGTAAATTTTATGTACTTACGTTTAGTAGATGTAAGGAACATGGCGTCAAGACAAACCCAATTATAAGGGTTTCTATGACACCCATTTAATATGATAATGTTTTTGTAAAACGTATAAATAAACGAAAAAAACTGTATGAAGGAAATTCTTGACCTACTGAATCAAAACTGGGTGGTGCCAAGCGGGCACCAACCCCTATATTTGGCTCCATCCCCAGTTTTGATTAGCAGGTCAAAGAGTACCTTCGTGCTGATTTTCAGCTTGTTAGCTCGGTGAGCAAAGTTGAGGTCGCTAACAAACCCCGCTATAATTATTTTCGTGGTACCCAATTTACGTAAATATATTTAGAGTTTATACCTATTATCTTGCTACTACAGACATAGTAAAATTGAAAGGCATTTTTATTTAAAAACAATTTATTAATATCTAAGTAACAAGTTTTACTCACTATCATTAGTCACAAATAATAAATGGCTATAAAAATATATAACATGTATTTATATTGTATACAAACAAATGTATATCACATATAATATCTAGCTATATCTACAGGGTTTATTTAAGTCAGAAGGTAATTTTTTTAAATAATTGTAGGTACACATGAATACCAACAACATTGAATACCAAATTTTTAAAAACACTTCCCGTGTCAGGTATACAATTTTGCAAGTTTTCAAAAAATTTATACCAACAACATATTACTATAAGGCCATCATCAAAATATCTATTGCTGTCTATGATAACTTAGGCGGCGGCGGTCGTTACCCAACCATGTCAGAGGCCTCCTTCTAGTAGCAGGCGGTTGCAAAACTCTGACATCAGGGTTCATCGGGTCGGTGGACGACTTAAATCAAATATACAAAAAAATACATTTTATGCGTATAATTTTTCTAAGCACTTGTTGTCGATGATGTAGTAAAAGTTGTTCATATTCATGTTTTGATTCACCCTGACAAGTTTGAGTGCGCACTGACTGAAAAACTGAAAACCCTGCAAATAACATAAAAGGAACGATCTGAAGATTCTAAAAAGTAAACAACTTATAAAATAATGACGGTCATAATATTTGCAACACGAAACCTAAATACAGGCAAAATCTAGATAATGAAAAATATAATTAGCAAAATATATGAATCTATAGAATACATAGTAAAATTAAAAGAAATTATTGATTTATTTCACACAGAAAATGCATTTTTTTTCGAGATAGAATCATTCTTAGCCAACAATACAATAGCTCTACATTTTGTGCTCTATCTAATCTCAATTAGTACTTAACTAATATAATTAAAAAAAAGATCAAAAAATATAATAATGTAAATAAAATGTAATATTTTTTTACTCTATTTAGTAGGTATTTAACGAATGTCAGCTACAATTTCCTTTCGAGAATATACGCAACCGGATACAAATTAATTGGATTAATCTCGATTGAATTAATATTTGGCAACCGGATATTTGTTGGATTAATCTCGAATGAATTAATTTTTGGCACGTCAGTAAATATAGTATTTCGTTGAATTCATAATTTTGAATATTGCATTAGAGAAATAATAATACCTACATGAAAATTACAAACACAAATGTACACACGACTGATACTGAAGTTTATAATCTACTTACAACAAATAACAACAAAACTATAAGTATATGATTTTTAGTTTTTTCATCATTGTATCTATTGGTAACTGCAATGTATGGTAAAAGGCATTTCAGGATAATGTCCTTTACGCTCTGATTTCTAATATTTCCATGTAAGACAATAAATGATTCAAAGCTAGAGGTTTTGAGTAATTTCAATACTGTATTTGCGATATATTTGTGTCTTACACGGAAATATTAGAAAACAGTGGCGCCCGTTACGGAACATTATCATGGAATGCCCCAAAAGTGAATTGATATAATTTGCTTTTAATAAATGAATTATATCGTATTTTTGATGAGTATGTCCAACCTATGTCAAACATATAGGCATAGTATACTCATGATACCTAATATTTATTTTAATATGAAGCGAGTAAGTTGCTTTTGATAACACATACGCAATACAACTTACCTAAGATATAAGTAAGTATAATTTGAAATAAAATCTCCTATTCTTTTGTAAACCTATTTGACGGAAAGTGACAGCGCAAAATTAAGGTAAGTTAACAGATATTTTTCCTAAATTGAGGCCGATTTCACATAAAAAATAATAAAAAAAAAACATGTTAAAGACAATGTGTAACAAAAAATACTTTGTTGTAAAATGTACGTAAAATAAAGTATAGCTGGTTGAACATATATTATAAAATATATACTTAACGTGAAAATAAATATACTAATAAAAATAAATAAACTCACAAAGGTGTCTCGATCACCCTCACTTGGTGTAGTTGAAGTAGGCCGCGTTGAACTGTTCGAGGAATATGAATGTGAGCACCGTGTGCGGACCGAGGCGCGCGTAGTACGGCAGGAAGCCCTTCCACAGGGAGAAGAAACCTTCCTTCTTCAGCAAGCTGGTGACCACTTCGACCTGGCTGGTGCCTTTCGCTGCGTTTTGGATTCTGGAAACGAATGGGTTTAGGTAATTTTTTACTTACATTTCTATTCTAACAAGCATAATACGATATATTACGAATAAAAACCGGCTAAGAAGGGTGCCGTACCATTATCTATTAAAATACGCATAAAAACACGTGTTTTGTATGGGAGCCCCCTTAAATATCTACTTTATTCAATTTATTTTTTATTTTTTGTTATAGCGGCAACAGAAATACATCATGTGTGAAAATTTCAACTGTCTAGGTATAACGGTTCAGGAGATACAGCCTCATAACTGTAGGACGGACGGACGGACAAACTGACGTACAGCCGAGCCTCAGTAATAGGGTTTTCGTTATTACCCTTTGGGTACGGAACCCTAAAAAAATAAAAACATGACTGCTTTCTGTGATAAAGCCTCGCTATGACACTCGGGATAACGTAATGATTCTTCCGATATAATTCCCATTCGAATCTGTTCAGTGGTTACCGAGTTTCAGTCCTTTAAAGAATCGCACATACATACTTACATCTAGTATTAATTGGTCTATGATACATACTAATTAGATACATACATGAACTCTAAAAACATTACACTCCTTTTTTGTTTGGGCAGTCGTGTAAATAGAAGAGAAAAACTGAGAACTAAATGACGCCACTCTAGACTGCGTCAGTTTCCTGTGAATAATCGAGAATGTGTCAAAATGTTAGAATAGCATCACCCCATTTCTTGCCTTGCCCGTGGGAGTCGTAAGAAGCGTCTAAGGGACTCGAGGGTGTGTATTGGCATTTTAGGCGATGGGCTGACAACCTGTCACTATGGCGTTACACAATTTTCCGGATGGCCCTCAAATGTTTGTAGGACGTGGCGTAGATGTCCGTTCTATGCGGCCGTTTACGCTCTGCCTACCCCGCAGGGAGTTATAGGCGTGATATGTGTATGTGTATATGTGTATGTTATAATCAACGTTGTTTGACGTTTTATTGGTGAGTAAGTCTATGGTTTGCCATCTGCAAAGGGTTTGGCTTTTCTTCCCAATGGAGCCAGTGTGTACGACTTGATTGGTGAACGAGTGATTTTATATTAGGTGAAAATGTTGCTAATGACTGATAGCGAGAACTCGAGACGGGCTGATGATAAGGAAGAACTCTCCCCAAAGGGTATAGGTAGAAATATTAAAATAATTGACCAGTCATACAAAATGTACACTATTTGTATCAATTTTCACCATATTCGATCTAGTATGTTACTTGGGGATAGTTATTCCTTAGTTTTCGCTATTGATCAATAGTAAAATTTCATGGAGTAATAAAAAGGGTGTCACAAGCCGAAAGGAGGTCAAATACTGATCAAACTGAACCATCCCATACAAAATTGCCGATCAGCTGGTTAATAAATTAGAAATGAGAAGTCCTATTTTCTTTTATAGCACGTTCATACTATGCCAATATGGGCAGGGAAATGGGCAGTGGGCAGCGCGAATATGTGAACGGTTACTCGCGCTGCTACTCGTCATGCCGCTGCCACTTCCCGTGCTCCCTCGAATGTCGGCTTTTCGTGCGCGAGTCAAAGGAACGGCAGCACGAACGCGTGTGGAATGTATTGCTATCTCGCTTACTCACATTTGTGTGAGAAGAGTATATCGGCAGTTAGTGAACACTCACCCGCGTTTATACTTCCGCGAAAGTATTACGAGAAATATTCTTATTATATGGTGTGAACGTGCTATTAAATATATTAACCGATGTTCCAAGGGAAATGTTGTTTCGGTTAGGTACATAAGTAACTTCACCTCCTTTCAGCTTGTTACACCCTCTTAATTATGTACTCAGATAATTATTGTTGGATGATGGTGGCTGACCTGGTCTTGATGATGTCGACGGGCATGGAGGCGATGGTGGTGATCAGCCCCGACACCATGGACGCGCAGAAGTGGAGCCCTACGCCCTCAGCGAGGTACTTCGAGAATATCTCACGCGCCTGGAACGGGGGGGAAATATTACATGTTATTTATTTATATATTTACGATTTATTGTACACAGGAACAGTAAAGAGACAAACAAACACATAAAGAATACAGACACAACAGGCACTGCTTATCTCTAATAAGAAATTTCTTACAGCAGACCTAGGGAAGAGTAACGGTATTAAACAATATGCGGATAAGACGTTAAGACGTTATTAATATACGCTAGCGGCCCACCCAGCCGTTTCACCTGCTGCTAACCGATTTCCCACGGGAAATAGACCTTTTCCCGACAACAATCATACATAACAAACCTTCCCCTTGAAACACTCTATCTTTAAAAAAAACTCGTCACGATCCGTTGGGTGGTAATGAAGATTTAAGCATACATACAAACAGACATAGGGACAGACGCGGGAAGCGACTTTACTTTATACTATGTAGTGATGGTGTATACAAATTTGCTGAGAATATTTTAAGGGGTGAACCGGTACGTGAAGCTGAACAACTTTCCCCAAGGAACATAGGCCAAAATATATAAAAAAAATTACCCTTCCTTACAAATTGAC
This sequence comes from Tuta absoluta, assembly GCA_027580185.1. Classification (NCBI taxonomy): domain Eukaryota; kingdom Metazoa; phylum Arthropoda; class Insecta; order Lepidoptera; family Gelechiidae; genus Tuta; species Tuta absoluta. The sequence goes on from JAQAHW010000038.1 coordinate 3,180,520, forward strand.
CCGGCCGGGTAACACACTTAGTAACTATGGGAGGCACAGATTTTTTTTTCATATTCTGACTAATGTTCCTTCAGTTTTACGAACTGGTTCACCCCTTAAAATATTCTCAGATATTTTTTTTACACCTTATAGATGCTATGACAATGGTTTTGGCCGACTACCGACTAATCGCTGACTACAACATTGTAACATCTGTAATTTACCATGTTTTAAGTGAATAAAGTTCTGTATTCTGTATACAAAAATGACCGACTAGTCAGCTGAGCCTATCATTGCTTTGGTGACGTTTGGGAAAAGAAATCGCGTCTGTGCACGTTATATGAGCCTTCCTACCAATATAAACGGTTGTGGCTTCATTTCTAACACGATTATTACCAGTTGAAATAAGATATTATATTAAAATGCAATGTCATTTTACAGCCGATCTCTCTCTCTAGTCAACCTGATATGTAAGAAAAAAAAAAGATAAGTACTTTAAGGGGGTCAGCCGGACCATGAAACAAACAACTTTCGTCAAGGAATTAATTATAGCAACTCCTGTTATTTTCTTTAAAAAATCCCCGGAGGGAAAAGCTTATCTAACTGCAAACATTGGTGTAAATTCGGTGTTTCTAGCGCTGTTACTTTCCGTCAAATTGGTTTAAAAAGTATAATACATATATATGGTACATATCTTAGTCAAGCCATGTTTAAAAATGTCTATGGTTTCTTCGCCATTTCTAGTCACTATGTCTCTAATCGACGGCTTATCTTGACAGGTAACGAGCATTTTTCGACTCATATGAGAATTTTTGTCGCGATCATCTCCTATTATTTTCTAAACTTATTTGACGAAAAGTGACAGCGGAGAAATTACCGAATTGGCAACATCGTCTTTTCGCCTTTGCTTATTTAAGAAAGCGATAGATATATCTTAGAAAGTGGCCGTCAGAACCGAAAATAAATAATATTATTATCTTTTATTTTGGACAAATGATAGGAGACGTCTTATCGGCCATAGTGTTATTTTGATACAATTATGGACTTTGAACTTGTGTGCTTTGATTTGAAAACATCTTGTGGACTATGATCCTCAAGATTATTATGTATTGTTTTGATTTTCGCGTGGGACACTGGGTCGACAAACTACCCACGTGAATTCTTGTATAGTTTTTAAAGTTATGCCTAGCCTTTGACATGGTTGTATAACGACCGCCATCTTGGTAATCAATAATGAAATCATAGACAACAAGCAAAAAACTCTGACACCTACATTCGTCGGGTCGTACGTACGCACGTTAAAAAGTACCGGGACCGATGAATTAACGTGCCTTTTGCAGCACGGACGCATCTCTCTTATGGCCAATCAGATAGTTTAGCCTGCTATCTCCTAAGTAACGGGTAAAAATTGCATCTAACAAAGTGGTAAATTGACTAAGTTCATCTTCATGTGTTCCTCCCAGGAATCGAACCCGAGACCTCTACGTCTTAAGACCAAAGCTCAAACTACCAGACCACGGATTTGTACTAATTTTATGATATTGAGATGCAATTACACTAGGCACAGACACAATCCAAATTATTACCCAATCATTATCTCAATCGTTTTGTGTTGGTTATCTTATCTTGTAATGATGTACTTAATCCGTTAACGTTATCTAACAAAATAAATATGGTTTATGATAAAGTAAAAATTAAACACATGAATGAAATTTGGGCGATTTGATAAAAAAATATGTTTGCGCCCACGCAGGTCGTCAGAAACTCTACAAGAACCCTGATGTCAGAAATGTAATACATTTTCACGTTACGGTAGGTACTGACTGACCCTACCAGGGCTTTCTTACTTCTTAAACACTATGTAAGCTCAAAGAGTCAAAGAGATAAAGATAAATAGCTTTTTTTCATAGTAAGCAAAAAAACTTGGGACACTACAAAGATTAAAATAGGCGGCTGGTAGCGACTGGATGGCGAAAACGAGAGATCGTGCCCTGTGGCGTACCCTGGGGGAGGCAGCAGTCCAGCAGTGGACTGCAATAGGCTGAAGTACGAACGATGTATGTATACCATAAAATAAATCGCGTCCCCTGTCCCGTTGTATGCTTAGATCTTTGAATAAGCGACGGATATTGATGCGGTTTTCTTTTATAGATTGAGTGATTCAAAAGTATACTTAGTTTTTATGTATAATTTATGCCCGGAAAAGGACACAACGGGTAGCGGCGGGTGTAACCGCTGGTGAGCCGTTAGTTTACTCTTAATATAGGTAGTAATTAGTAGCCGGTTTAAAAAAAAACAGCGCCTGCTGGGCTAACATGGGGCCACAGTAAAATTTGTCATCACATTATATCGCCTGCGAGTCCCTTCACTGTGAATAGTTTTCGCACTTTATTTCTTCTGAAGTTCTGCGCGCATGAGACGACAAAATATGTCGCGCACGCATATTCGACGTACAGGGTTCTTTGGGTCGTTTGTCGATTCAGTGGCACATCTTATTAGGGTTCCGTACCCAAAGGGTAATAGCGGAAACCCTGAGGCTCGGCTGTCCGTCTGTCTGTCCGTCCGTCCTACAGTTACGAGGCTGTATCTCCTGAACCGTTATACCTAGACAGTTGAAATTTTCACATATGACGTATTTTTGTTGCCGCTATAACAACAAATACGAAATAATAATAAAATAAATATTTATGGGGGCTGTCATAATCGGTAATTGTTTGGTAAAGGTATAATGGTACGAAACCCTTCGTGCGCGAGTCCGACTCGCACTTGGCCGGTTTTTTGTTTCATCAGCAAGTAAACCAACCTGTGAGTAGGTACTGAGTTGTGCCGCGTTGACGACCATGGCGCGCGCGACGGTCGGCGTCGCGCCTCGCCACAGTTTTAACACGCCCTCCTCTTTCACTATCCTGGAAATAACAACAAAGTACAAATATGCCGTATCTTCTTTCTTTTTCGTATGGGACACCGAGTTATCCAACGACCCGATGAACCCTGGTGTCAGTTTTACAACCGCCTAGCCTACTACCACTAGTAGGCCTCTGACATGGTTGTGTTACGACCGCCGTCTAAGTAATCATAGACACCAACCGGTACCGACGTGCCCTCCGAAGCACGGAACCTTATTTCTTTTCGGACAATCAGTTGGTTAACCCTGAAATGTCCTGACCAGACCGGGAACAAATTCACAATGTGATAAACATCAACTATTGTGAGTGCCCCACCGAGAATCGAACACCCGGAACCTTTGCGTCGCAGGCAGTCGCACTACCACTGCGCCACATTGCCCAATTATGCCGTGTGATGCCGGCTTAGACTGCCGTGTGATGCCGGCTTAGACTGCCATGTGATGCCGGCTTACACTGCCGTGTGATGCCGGCTTAGAATGGCATCACTCCATTTCTTTACCGTGGGAGTCGTAAGAGGCGACTAAGGGATGAGGGTGTGTATTGCAATTTTAGGCGATGGGCTGACAACCTGTCACTATGGCGATACACAATGTTCCGAATGACCCTCAAATATATGTCCGTTTTTGCGGCCGTTTACGCCGCAAGGGATAATGGGCGTGATATGTGTATGTATGTATGTACAATTATGGTTCCTACTCGGTTCTTTAGGCAGCCAGCCGTCAGCTATAAGAGCTTCTTTTGGTTTTAAGGGCACTCCTGTCGTTTTGATAAAGGCCACTTGATACCTGTGCCGATATTATCAAACTACAGGCTACAAGTTTACAGGTGAAATTCGATGTTCATTGCGTAGTCGGTTAGCCATTACGATACCAAGCATTTTAACCGGCTACGCAATGTACTACGAATTTCACCCGTTTCATAACATAGGACCCTGTGCGCTTACCTCATAAGCGCGTCAGCCACATTTCTATAGTTTCTTCTCTGTTCTTTAGGCAGGCGGCCGTCAGCTGTCATTCTGATGAGCGCCACTTCAGCTGGGGTGCCTACAAAAGCGCCGATGGAACCGGCTCCTACTCCCAACAAAGTTTTCGTCATGAAACCTGGATTCGCGCCTTGGTTACGTCTGGAAAGAGCACGTGTTTTACATTAAGAAAGATTAAATATTAAAATTATTTGCAAAAAATCTCACGCATAGCAGTCTACCAGATTTTTAGCATGTCGTGTTTTCTTCCACCTTCTATGTAGGCGTTCCTCGTAATAATAGGTGTAGGTGTAAGGGACAGTCCTCCGAATACTTATAGGATGCCTGCAGACCATGAAAGTGAAAAACTTTCCCTTAGGAAACGACAAAAAAAGTCGTCCTCCCATACAAAATCCCGATCAGCGGACTGCATTTACTATGGGAAGTCATTTTGTTTTTATCTTTCCTGAAATATGTTTTAAGGGAAGTTGTTCAGTTTATATAATGGTTAAGTTCAAAATCAGAAAGACATTAAAGATCTTGTACATAACAAATTAAGAAATGATACAACCTTTGCTCGGCTTGGTAGCATGCAGGTATGCATTCTTACTAGTGAATGTCAAGTGGCTTGCATTTTGTAGTTTGCAAATAGAAATACTAGATATACCTAGTTATTGCCAGTTACCCGACTACAGCAAAGAAAAAAAGAGGGTTATGATTTTCACCTGTATGTATGTTTGTGGCAACGTAAACGTTTGTTCCGTCCTAACTTGTAAACTATCAGAATTTGACAAATCAGGTTAATAGAAGCGTTTGAATAGTTCGCTGGTTAAAGGTCACAATAAATTTAAAATGGCGCCCTATGGAGCGCATAAAATTACGACCTATAATTTTATTTTCTTCTAGAAGTGTTGGATATCAAGATAGATAGATAGATATCAAGTCAGGTCAAGAGTACCCTAAACCGACGAGCATGCATGAAGAGATTGATGAATGCAGAGGAGGCGAAAGAAGTATGCCAGGATCGTAGTAGGTGGCAGTAAGTAGTCGCTGCCTACCCCTCCGGGAAAACGGCGTGATTTATGTATGTTGAAATTCAATTGTTTAGACCTTAGATATTATCGATACCAAACAATACCTTATTATCGCGAGATCATAATGTCAGCCAATGACACCGGTTATGCAATATGCAACTTGCTGCTAGCTCGATACTCAATACGTAAACATGACACGCTTACTATGCATAGTTGAGATTAAAATACACTTGCAAAATTGGCTGGCAAGGAACGAGCTGCGGTAGCCCAGATGGCAGAGGCGTCGTCACTAGTAATGACGAAAAGTCGCAGGTTCAAATCCTGCGCGTGCTAAAAAGTTTGCAAGTTTTCAAAAATAGTTGAGATTTTCATCATGTAGGGAGAATAAGAAATTGATAAAATGTGAGCACCCGCCGGGACTTGAACCCGGGACCGTGGGTACCGTCCCACTGCTCTGCCAACCGAGCTACCGGCGCCTTGACTGAAATTTGAAATTATAAGTGTCTTGTTTCATTTATGGAAATTACATATAAAGCACTAGTGCATAATAAACCATAGTACATCGTGTAGGTAGCTTAATAGGTTACTAATCGTGGGGGACAGCTAGCCGAAAGGCGGCCCAGCGAACTCTGGTGTCAGGGTTTTAAAACCATCTACTAATAAGGCTTCTGACTTGATTTTGTAACGAGTAACGACCCCGCTTTATGATTAATCATTGACAGCAACCGGGACCAATGGCTTAAAGTGTCCTCCGAAACACAATAGGTATTCTAACCAAACTGGGAACAATCTTACTGAGTCATGAATTGACAAATCATTTGTGTCAAGCCATGGATGTCTCATAGCTGTTAGTGATGATGTTAAGGTCATTAATAAAACCGCCTGGCTTTTTAAACCATGTACCTATTAAGTCATGCATAAGTCATGTATCAAAGAAGACGACAACTTTAAAGGCAGAGTTAGTCGGTCTGTGCGGAAAGAGAATAGGGTTGAAATATAATTGAGGGCGCGTCTGTGCCTCAGTATGACAAATGATTAGATCACTTTTTGTCCACGCCTATTCTCTTTACTCTAACACCCGATATTTCTTCTCCGGATGGGCTCCAGCTTCGAATCAAATAGTCGGGTGTAGATTTCAAAGCCCCGGGGCTAAAATTGTGGAGACTAGTCCTAAAAAAAACTCAAGATTTCAGATAACTTATCTCCTTGCAGTATACTAGTCTAGTTTCTATGTCACAACAATGAATGAGAAATCCCTTGCACGTGAGAAGATTTAATATTTACAACTGTGATAAAATAAACATTACTTTTGGTCTGTTTGTTTGTTTTAAGATGGCTGGCAGTCATGAAAATGCTATAAAAACGTAAGTTGAGAGATTTTATTTCCCGAATTGAGGCCAATATCATATTTCTACATTATACTCATTTCGCTGTAAGGCTGTTTGATAAAAATGGGATCGTGTGTATTGATGACACAATAGAAATCCGCAACCGCCGCGCGCCGTTATTTCTATAGATTGGTTATCGCGATGGAAAACCGCATGGAAAGATAACGAAATTATTTAAAAATATATATTCGCGGTGCTTTTTTGCCAATAATTGTATTAAAGGCCAGCGCATATCCAGCAGCGACAATTGGCATGCGCCGTGTTCGGTATTAAATTGAAAATAAACTGAGGGTACTTTAATCTATTAATTCGAAAGTAACTCTGAACCGATTTTGATACCATTTGGCATAAGCATAGACAGGAACCTAAGAAAGAACCTAAGCTACTTTTTACCGCAGGAAAATCTATCAATCCCACGGGAAATTGTAATATCGAATTCACGCCGCGCGTACGTTATCGCCGCTGGGCACCAGCTAGTTAAAAAAGAGTTGATACAACTTTTCAAGCACCACCAAGCGACCACAATACATGAAACTGTATTGAAACGTCGGGACACAGGTAAATTACTAATATTTACCTAAATACTATCGCGATAGACCCGGTCTAATACTTAAAAAGAGTTGATACAGGCTGGCATGAGCTCCGGGGTCTGCGAGAGCCGTTTCTTAGTCATCCAATTTAGACTTCATATTAATTAAGTACGCGGGATGCATTTATTTTTCAAGTGCTACTGAAAACACGGAAAAGAAACGAAGTAATGTAATAATTCAGGAAGGTATCACAATTCTCTCGTGGGTGTCGTAAGAGGCGACGAAGGAATTCAAGGGTAACATGTGTATTGCAATTTTAGGCGATGGGCTGGCAACATGTCACTATGGTAATATACAATCTTCTGAATGTACCTCAAATGTTTGTCAGACGTGGCGTGAATGACCGTTTAGTCTGCCTATCCCGCAAGGGATATAGGCGTGATATATGTATGTATCATAATACTCACTCTCTATAAGAATCGAACAGATAGTTGTACACTCCGAGCCTAGTGGTGGTGTAGGTAGCCTGTCGCAGCAGCCCAGCTGATAAACCAGCGTACAGCTTGAGGAACCCCTCACGAGCTATGATCTCCCCAGCGACTGCGAATGAGGACTTCCCGCCACCGCTGAGCTGCATCCGGGTCTTGATCAGGTCGAGAGGTTGGACGACGCACGTTGCCGCCATACTACATGAAACAAATGAACATGTAGAGTCTGTGCGGAAACAGAAAAGGGGTTGGCAAAAAGGAAACATTTTTTTTTTCATTGGTTGCTATGACATTTCTCATACTGAGGCACAGAGGCGCCTTCAATTTCCACGCCTATTCTATTTCTGCACAGAATGTTAGCGTTTGAGACTTCGAGGAACTCAGTCTTGCGTCTTGTGCGGGTACGGAAGGCCACGTTGAAGGTTTCAGAAGAGGCAGATATTAAAATATAAATGGTGAAATTTTACTAGTGGCCGATACTGAAAAAATAGTAACATAATGAAAACTCAAGACAGGCTGGTGATAAGAAACAACTTTCCCTAAGGGACATTGGTCGAAATACGACAAACATAATTTTAAATTCCATAGTAACCCAATTCAGCAGTTTTTTTTTCATATTCTGACCTATGTTCCTTGGAAAGTTATTACGTATCACCAGCATGCTTTGAGTTTTCACTAATGGTCACGAGTAAAATTTTACCCTATAGGTACCGCCGTATTTCCCTAACACCTTTTGTAAGTAATGTTTTGTAATGGTAACTCTATTATTGAAAAGTTTAAATTCAGATAGGTTTACCATAAGCTTTTTCTAACTAGGTAAAATTGCATTGATATATGTAAGTCGACAACTGTACTTTAACATGCATGTTACTGTAACAATATTTTAATGAAATGAAATGAGGTAGTAACAGCAGTTGAATGTAAAGTAGTGAACTGGCAATAAAAACTCAACTAATAAAACTATAAACGAAATCTTAAAATAAACTACAAAAACTTTTAAACTTTTGTTTTGTGAATGCCTGATGTTGGTGTTACAGAACTGGTTGCTTTTTATAGCAAATTAATATATTAGTTTAGGTTAACATACAAATTCAATCAAATTACATAAGAAAAAGAAACAAAAAGAAAAAATACCATACAATAAAAATAAACTTACAAAAACAATTCAAAATAAGTATTCTATTACTAATCAAATACTAGTGCAAAGTTACATAAATGAAGTCATTATATAAAACAACCTTGTAACTCAGCATTCATCTGTCATGTTATCATCATTCCAGGTACAGGGTCAATTCTAAAAATTAATTAAGTCCTGAGTGAAATGATCAATATGATCATAAATGCTAACTTTGCACAACTCTTTTGAATTATTTATAGTTTAAATAAGAAACTATTATAATCTGTCAGCAATGTGGTAAATAAGCTATTAGTTATTTTTGCAGGATGTTAGGTTCATCTTGACTAGTAGTTTCCTAGGTTCTCACTGTCAGTAAAACTATGGGCTGCTGCAAAACAAACATATGTTTTTGCTGGCTACAGCTCAAGCACTTTCCGAAGAAATTCAAAAAACAACTATACAAAACTGAAATAAAGATGTCATTTTATAGGCGGTTGAAAACCTCTGACACCAGGGTTCATTGGGTCGTTGAAGGACTGTGTCCTACATGAAAAGAAGAAGAATAATAAATGCTGCCGGTAGCCACTGGGCAACAATGAGACCCATATGTCATTCTATCCAATGTCAACTTTATTTCAGCTACAATAGAGTTTTCGTCAAATTTCTAGTCTAAAGTGCTTGAGCTGACTGCTTTTGCTCTGCGGCAGCTTTCAGGAGTCAAACTTCAGCAACTTTTCTAGCTGGGCATAGCTTATCTCCAGCTTAGACGATGCTAGATTTTTTGAACTGTTGCACATTTATCTGGTTAGTCCTTTTTGTTGCAGTCCTAGCTGTGCTCAGTAGATCCTTAGTTATAGAAGTAAGTAAGAATCTACATTTTATTATTATTTGACACATTTGGGGGCCCAACTAAAATGTAAACTGTCTTTATGATAATAATCACTTTATTTCAGACTTACATTACAAATTAATACAATACAAGTCCATATTTCAAAGATACAATAACCTCCTAACGCCCAGAGTTTAAAACGATCGCCACGGCTAACCGCCCAAGGTCCTACATAAAGTACCTAATGGTTCCGGCCCAGGAATTCAATCATTAAAAACTATGCCTTATGGTCTTTGCATTGCCGTCAGATTTTTTTGGTGTAACAAGGGATATATTTAGAAGATGGTAGGATAGAAAAAGGCGCCAATATTTGCTACCTTTTTTTAGGACTCCGGGTTGCAGTATGTAAAAAAGTTATGTTATTAAAAATTATATTTTCATGATAAAATCTTCTCAAAAATGACATATTTAACCTAATTAATTCATAATGAAGACTGAGTGATTAAAATTAAGTGTGATTGTTTTATTTTAAAAATGTTGTAGTACATTTCTGTATATAAACTCTGTTTCAGAAGAAAAAAAGCCACTTATGTCAATATTTTTTTTATTGTTATCCCATATTGCAATAAAAACATTTGAAAAATGCAAGAAAATAATTAGTCCCAAATGTTTTGAAATAAGTGTTACTAAAAAAAGAAATCAATCATAGTTCTAAAGAGAGTATTAGATACCTACTTGATAAGTTGAATTTGAAACTGAACCTGAGTTTTAAACAATTAGATCCTTCAATTACTAAAATAATTAAAATTAAAAAACAAAACAAAACTCTAAAACCCTGCTTGGATTTAAACTAACAATTATTTCGGAACTCTTTGTAATATACTTATAAAATATATTCAACAATTGACATAAACTGATGAATCACTATCAAAATTTAGGTAAGAAAAGTTACCAAAAGCTCAAAGTCTGATATGAAGTCAAACTTAATTAACAATTATCAGTGCATAACTCTTATTTATAATAGACTCTTCAAACTTTTTATAACAAGCCTCAATATATTATTAAAAAGTAGTAAAAAATATGAAAATAGGATAAAAAAACCCCAGTATGATATCAAATACACATAAAAACAATTAAGTGCAAATAAAACTCGAAAACTCAGCTTAAATATTAAAAATCCTAGGTAAATGGTAACAAGAACCTAAGGACATCTAAATGTAACCAAAATAAGTAAAAAAATTAAATAAAAATAAAAATATGCATACATACTACATATCTACCACAAGGCCTATATAAAGGACTTAGAACATGCCGTCGATTTATTTTACACAATATCACACCCCTGCCTTAAATTATTGTGTACTTATTGAGAGAAATAATTGAACTATTGTTTTTGATCAAAACAACATGTGTAATTGAGAAAATTACACAGAAAAACTTAAATTTAATTACCTTCTCTATGGCGAGACGCAATCTTTTCCAACGTTACGTCAAAAGTGACAGATATTTTATTGTTGTGTTGGCACCATTGCTTGTCCACGGCATATTTAAAGATCCTTAGTATTTGTTCAAAAATTTATTTTCTTCCGGAGCAGGAAATTTAAACTACCAGATGACGTTTAATTTGAGGTCCTTTTATTAGGACCGTGGGTCACTATTTGATGAAATTGAATATAATTCTGGGCCGGAATCACTACTCACTAGGAGTCCTTTATAGAGGACCGTGGGCGTTACGAGGATAAATTATTTTCTTTTACATTGGTGAATAGGTCAAAATATCTTAGATAACCCATCCCTAACTTGATACTCTAACCAAAAATTTGTCTGATTAACACAGCTGATCATGGGAGATGAGTTTATATTTTTTTCCTACCTCGACCCATGTTTCTTATAGAAAGTTGTTCAGTTTTATAGACTAACCAGTCATTAAAACTGACTTATCACTTAAAATAAAAGTATACTTAGACCCATATTTTTCTCATGTAGGTACCTAAGATTAAACTTGTCTTCAACATCAAATATTTTTTTTAAATCTGTAAGACATGCCTGACTAAGTTACATAGTAATATTACATAACTCCTTATGATAACAAATATTGTGTAAATGGTCTGAGGTCAACTGGTGATAATTATTGCATCGTGTTTACAATTTAGCGCGGAGCGAGTTAGAAGCAAAGTTCCTAAAACATATTCACTGAAAACATGAACAGCAACTAAAATAATTATTAATTGCAAATGTTAGTTTTACACCTATTTATTTGTTTAGTACCACTTGCGAATGATTGGAAAGTTAATGACATTGAAACGTCTAAGGACAAGGTTTAATCTTAAAATAAATGAAACATACCCAGCAGCGCCACCGAACGCGAATTTTAGCGCATTTGGTATATACCGCTCCTTTGGCGGGCCCGCAGCCATTTTTATGTTGTAACACTGTCCTAAATTAAGCTCTACAGTATTCCTACAAAGGAATACAGCAAAAGTTCAGGAAATTATATGAATAATACTGGAGGAACTGACTGGAAGGCCTTGGGAAAGCCAGAACAGCTGGATGGATTCGACGTTAGCTGTCAAAACGAGTGTTGCCAGCTACTCGGAGAGTGATATCGCTCAATCTGGGAAGCCTTAATTAGCCGTTTTTTTAATGATATAGGGTAAAGTAACCCAAGCACCAAAATGATGCACCAAACGATTGAATAATTATTTCAGTAGGTACACCTAAAGACACCGTTTGTTTTTATTTTATTGGGCTATCAACATACTATCTGACGCGTCCATCAGCTGCGGCTGCGGATAGTGTGCTCGGAGTGTCCGCGGATGGAGCGTTTTCTTTGCGGGTCCTCTAAGGATAATTTTTAAGCGAAGATGTTGTCAACCCGCACTGTGTCCACCAAGAAACGAGATAAATAAAATGGGTTCACGAAATATTGAAAAGCGACGAGCGAACTCCCACACGCAATTTTTTTTTCGTCGCTATCGCTGCCTATTAGAGTAACCTACATGGCAACACAATTTAGGTGCGCTGCGGGTTGTGTCCATGTATGTCAACTTTTTGTACGTCATAATGTAGCCGGCACAGTTTAATGCGGCCAGATTGACTATGTCAACGCTAAACATTGGACCTAAAAAGACTTTTAACCATCAAGACATTGACAGCAGGTCAAGCAAGTGAGGTCAGGAACCGTTGGCGCGCATTTTGGGTTGGTTTGTTGAAATTAAATATATATTTTTAATTGTTTCTCGGTTTTGTACATTTGTTTGTGACGTGTCTCGGGATGTGAAAAACTATATTATCGTCAGGTTATTTTAGCGAATTAAAGAGTTTCTTGGAATCACAATGCAATATTCTCATAATTTTCTCAAATGCAATTTCTCAAACGAAATAGTGGAAAAACAAACACCGCTGTCACACTGAACTCCAAATTCGAATGTTACGTCATTTTTGACACTCCTGTATGCTCACCTCGCCTCCTCTCCTCCATAGACACAAATGTCTATGCTCACCTCGCCTCCGCACCTCACCACGCCTCACCCCTTTGTATAACATCGCTCCACACCACTTCGCTTTACACTGCACATCTCACCAGCCAATAGCTCCTCTCCTCACCAGCCGTTGAAAAACTGGGTGGGCAACGACAGTGATGACAAAACTTTGGTTTAAGTACCCTTTCTTAAACGGTCCGTACTACGCACTACGGACTCCGTAGTGAGTTTGTGTCTAAATAGTGTTTTTTACCTTTGACTGTTAAACTGGACTCCCTATGCCTTGCAACTAATGAATAAGTACTATACCTAACTTACTACGAAACCCTTCTGTCTGCTTGTCCATGCCTCCCGCCTTAATCAGGTTGTGGTTATACTTATAGGGTTATATGCTCTTTGGCCTTAATAACTTCTTTAGTATTGCACGTTGCTAGTCTACATATTAATTATCAGTGATTGCACCTAGTGATATGAAGGCAAGGAGATAGAGATCGTATTGACGCGAATAAGTTATTTAATACAGATTGAAAAAGTTACGCATTATTACGCCAATAGATGGCGTTAAACATCAATTTTTTTTTCAAATGCCTATAAAAATAATATATTGCAAGTTATGTCAGTCACTTACAAGGCAGAATCATAAAAAAAGTCGTTGAGACCGTATGTACTCACTCGAGAACATTGAAACTTGTTCGTTAAATTAGGCAAAAGTAACCTTTTTCCATAACAATAACTAAGGAAACAAACGTGAAATTAAGGAAACAAATGTGAAATTAAGGGAACAAACGTGAGATGAAGGAAACAAATGACAGCTGCAGATTTCCCATCTCTCTCTTGTCTCTTAAAATAATTTCAGACCAAGCTATTAACATAGGTACTTACAATTTAAAGGCATGCGTATTTCAAAACAATTTATTAATATATAAGTTTCAAAATTAACGTAATTTTCAGAAATAATAAAATTAAATAGAAAATAAAATAATATTTAAGAATCCCGGCATAGCGAGATATTAATTATGTTATGATTATGATTATAACACATTTGTTTGTATACAGAATACTTAGATGCAATATGCTACTTCAATTTACTACACTTCCAGACAATCCGTGTTACTTTGGCAGTCGGTCAAATAATCTCATTTCGGATTTTATCCATTAGTGAGATCCTGATTATAATAAAATAATATTATAAACGGGATCTCCCTTACGGCCGATAAGGTTCATATTCTACTAAATATTTTTAATTTAATTTTTAAATTTTTAAATTTTACGTAAAGTTTTCAGGATAAGGACCGCCGTAGAATATATTACAAGTATGTATCTATTACATATTGTGTCGTCATAACCAGTGGAAATCTGAGAATGAACTGTACCCTTAATAAAAGAAGAACGATGTTGGCCGCTAACAACAATTACTTACCGGCGGCGTCCATGCGCGAGACGGCTCGCTGGCACTCGCGACGCCACGGGATGGCAGCGCGCGCCGTTTCATAAGTGCACTTGTGACCGCAGAGCGCGAGCCAGGCGAAAATTTTGCGGTGCTGCCATCATATTAAGAATAAAAAAGATACATGCTAGATTCCACGTTACTGACTAAAACGGCTAATTAAAAATAGCACTGTCACTTTCCGTTTGATAGGTTTAGAAAATAATAGTAGACGTCGTTCGCAAGATTTCCTTGAATGTTTAACCACCATGTATTTAATCGCCGCTTAATTTTGATAGATACCGTGTAAAATCATAGATAGTTTAAGAGGCGATTATATTTTATTCTTATCTAAGCCTTTTTAACAGAAAGTGTTTTTTTTGTTTGGTTTAAATTAGAGATTTCAGTCGGTAACAGGCAATTAAGACTTACAGTTGCTCAAAGAAAAGTATTGATTGTTAAAATAAATCGATAGGACAATTAATAGATACAATAACCTAAAAATCATTTTGAGTGAATAATTATAACTTTCTGGGCCCCGATTCGCTAATTTTTTAGTCATTGTAATGGTATCGAAACCCAATTGTAATTGTAATTTTCTATAATTCAAACTGTTAGTAGAATAAAAAACAGCCAAAATCACCCTACTAAAACTGTATTAAAACACAACTGAGACGCTTTTCAAATAGTGAAATACGGCCCCTGAAGGAAACAAGATAGCGTACTATTACTTTCAATCCCTCGCGAAGTATTTCTCTAATTTTTAAGTATATATTTCAAATATTATGTTTTTCTACTTCCCGGGGATGAGGTCAAGCGGCAGAGTTAAGTTTTTATAGTCAAAAGCATAAAAGTCTTAAATCCTGTTGTAGATCCATAAACTGAGCTCACCCAAGTAGGTACAATGTCATAAAAATCTTGATTTTCAGTACATTCTCTCTCTTTCCGTGTGGGACATTATATTGATTCTGATTGGGTAATTTTTTTGGCATGGCTACCTTAATTCCTACGGAAAAGACCTTTTTCATCCGAACTATTAAAAACAGTATGTTTTTTTTTGTTACTGCATCCCTCTAAACTACCGAATTCCATTTTAATATGAATTAGCTGGCAGCACTGTCTAGCGTACCAGCAGCGCTAGTACTATTAATTATACTGTGCCAGCCAGCAGCGACTGGCCGCTATTGGCCGCAGAGGGATTCGGCAAACGAATATCGTTAGATGTGGTCGGCGGCCAAGAGACGTCGCGAGACTCGCGAGACTATCGTCGCGCGGTGATCGATGGTGTGCGCCGGCACTATTCAACGCTATCAAACAACTTTTTACTATGAGGCCGTCATCAAAACAGCGAAAAAAATTAAGAAGAAAACTGGAAACTACATGGCGCTTCTCTTAACTTCTTCTTATTTCGTGTTGATGACTCAAATATATTTCAACCACAAATTAGCCACGCCACGGCTATGGCGCTGTCGGTGGCGTCATACAAGTCGGAAAAGTTGCAGGTATTAGAGCACTGACTGCAAGACATCAAGTGTGGCATAGTCTGTAAGGCACAGTCGCCAGATGGTTTAGAGCTCTATCCCCACTTATTTAGAACCTGCATCGGCCAACTTGTATTCGCAGCCGATTTAGAGATTTCCATGTTGGCCATGGAAGTTTGTGACCGTTTGGGAGCTCTTGAGAAGGTGTCAAAATGAGTCAATGGCAAAGACTTTTGCAATAGTTTTCTGTCTCGGAACGGGAACTTTTCTATCTTACAGTTCTCAAACTTTTTTAATGTCATACAAGATAGCATTGGGCTAAGTTGAAACTTGAGACATTAATACATTTTATCTATTTCCGTACGTTTCTGAAGAAACTCCCAGTTTACCTCTGCGCCTTAGATAAGTACACATGAAGATTGGCTGGAAAATTTCCCATTTAACGTTTGGTACTTACAGTCACGCCTGGCACCCTCTAAAAAAAACTTTGTGTTTTCCACCCAATCACCAAGATGTATTGTATTTTGGGCGAACTATTTGCACTACGATACACTTAGTCTTGTTTTCTAGATTTCTAAGTAAATTAGTGTTTTAAATTACTTAAAGATTTAAATTGACCTAAAAAGTTTGGGTAGGGATTGACTGACAAACTTAAAATATCTTGAAAATAACATAAAAGAAACGATCTGAAATAAGAATGAATATAATTCTTATTATACCTACTTTGTTGCTGAGTGTCCATCCCACAGAACACTATAATGGACCGCCAAGGAGTAGGTATATTATACTCCTTGGCCGGTCCATCTTGTCATGAACGTTACAAGTAGACATAGTATATCCTATATTCATGGTAGTACCTACTTAAGTATTAAGTTTGTTATTTGAATATCTTTCAAATAAGTACATACATACATACATACATAAATCACGCCTATATCCCTTACGGGGTAGGCAGAGCGTTAACGGCCGTAAAACGGATATTAACACCACGTCTGACAAAAGTTTGAGGGTCAATCAGATGACTGTGTATCACTATAGTGACAGGTTGTCAGCCCGTCGCCTAAAATTGCAATACACACCCTCGAGTCCCTTAGTCGCCTCTTACGACACCCATGGGTAAGAAATGGGGTGATGCTATTCTAAGCCGGCATCACACGGCAATAAGTACATGGTTTAAATAAATTAAATCAAAAATGAATAAAATTGGATAACTAAAATAAACTCACATAGGTTTCCCTTTTACCTTCATTTGGTCATTTTGAAGTAAGCTGCGTTAAGCTGTTCAAGGAATATAAAGGTAAGCACTGTGTGTGGGCCCAGACGCGCGTAGTAAGGTAAAAAACCCTTCCATAAAGCGAGAGGGCCTTCATTCTTGATAAGGTTCGTGACGACTTCTACTTGACTTTGGCCTTTGGCTGCATTTTGGATTCTGAAAACAAATGGATTTATGTGACTTGTTACTAACATGTATATTAAAAAATATATACATGCGGGATATGATAATTATGATTTATGATATAAATATGACCCTCGACCGCTGTGAAGCGTGTCGGCGCTCTAACCAACTGAGCAATAGTGTGCACCTATTATAACTATAATATGTAGAAAAATGTGTTCGACGACACAATGGGAGTTATTCTGTTGACAGTTCTGTTGATAGTTCTGAATGTCAAACCAGAGGGCGCTGTGCTAAACTGAAAATTTGACGTTTCATTATGGCTGGCGGCAGCCATAGTTTTGTCTCAGGTTCCGTTACACGTTGTGTTCGTTACTAATTTATTTCTTTTAGTTTGATTTGATACAAAATAAACTTGTCGTCTTGCTATTATATTGAAAGTCATTCACGTAAGCCAACAAAAAATTTATAAGAAATTTAGAACAATTACATAAATAATATAATATTTTATAAAGTAGTACAGATATTCATGTAATGAAACGTTATTTCAATTAAGCTGAGCGCCCTCTATATGACATTCGAGAATCTCTAGAAATTTTCCCATTACCTAGTAAAAAAAAACACTTCTTCATTTTCTTGTATCAATCAATCAATTAAATAATCACATCACTACTATTTTGCTGTGTGATGCCGGCTTAGAGTAGCATCACCCCATTTCTTTCCCATGGGTGTCGTAGACGAAGGGACTTGAGGGTGTGTATTTCAATTTAAGGCGATGGGCTGACAACCTGTCACTATGGCGATACATAGTTTTCCGAATGACCTCGAATGTTTGTCAGACGTGGCGTAAATGTCCGTTTTTTGCGGCCGTTTACGCTCTGCCTACCCCGCAAGGGATAAAGGCGTGATAAATGTATGTATGTATGTATGTATCACTACTATTTTTTATCTTCCCGATTTCTTTATAGTGCTTTGTCGAAGTTCACAAAAATCAATTTTGATATCCGTCTTTCCATGCCAGCAAGCAAATAAACGAGATGGAGAGCTCGGCACTCCGACAAATATAAAAGAAACCGTAAAAAAAATATGTCAAGCTATGTTTTCGGTTTTGTCTTTTGTAACACGTTGTATAGGTACCGAGTACCTAACCACTACCTAGTTAATATTAATGATTATTGACCTGGTCTTGATGATATCCACGGGCATAGAGACAATGGTGGTGATCAGTCCGGACGTCATGGCTGCGCAGAAGTGGAGCCCTATACCATCAGGCAAGTACCTTGCAAACATCTCACGTGCCTGCGGGGAATATTACTTTCATACGTTGAAACAATCATTCATAGTGCTGTAGTAGGTATAAAGAAATTAATACGACAAAATACAGGAACCGAAACAGGATGGAAGAAGCGCTCGAATGATAGCTCTATATTAGAAAACATGATTCAAATCGAAATAAAAGCTTTTGTTCTTCTTGTTAACATTACCTACTTCTTCATTTCACATATCATAGGCCCTGGGAATTCTTTGTCATAAGTCATAAGTTTTGAACTTTAAAAACAGCAAACCTGTGAATAGGTGCCGAGTTGTGCCGCATTCACAACCATAGCTCGGGCTACTGTCGGTGTCGCACCTCGCCATAGTTTTAGCACACCTTCCTCCTTTACAATCCTGGAATCAACAATAGAGTATCTCTTAGTATCTATTAGTTAGCATGTAGCAACCTCTGGGAGCTAAAAGTTCCAACATATCCGCAGGATGCTGCCACGTGACAGATTGGCAGAGAACAATGGGCTTGAAACCCAGTATAGATTTGTTTTATGGCGGACCACATATATAGAGGTACAACTTACATTCTATATAGGATCAGTCGGTCCCCAGACCACAACACCCGGCCAGGCAGGGTAGCTACCCTTTTCCCGACTCCACCTGTAACCCTCCATTCTGCCTACTGGCATTACTCCTGTCACCCGCCATATTGGTGTGGTGACCCCAAGTTGCTTGCTAATTTGTTATGATCCTGTCCATCCTTGTCGCATGGAACTTCTAACGTGAGTTCCAATTCGAACTTAAGTTCTAATTCATCTTTTTAAATTGAGTAAGGCTGCCTGCACACGTCCGATAATCGGTGACCGATTTTTTGTAGGAGTAAAATGGAACGTATTGATTGCAATGGTGTAACGCCCACATCCTACAAATAGTCGGTCAGAAATAAAATCGGTGCATCCCGACCGATCCGATTGTCGGTGAAAAATGGAACACTTGGAAATGTATGCGTTAACGCACACTACTCACCGATAGTCGGCCGTCCATGACGTGCTACTCCCTCGAAACCAACAGACAAAGTGACGGACGTGTGCTTTGAGTCGGTCACAAAATCGGTCTTAAAAATCGGAGGAAAAATCTGCCCGATTATCGGTCCTATAAAAAGTCGGACGTGTGCGGGCAGCCTTAATCTAAACTAATATTATAAAGAGGAAAGATTTGATTGATTGTTTGTTTGTTTGCATCGAATAGGCTCCGAAACTACTGGCCCGATTTTAAAAATTCTTTTACCATTAGAATTGTACATTATTCCTGATGAACATAGGCTATATTTTATACGAGAAAAAAAAGGGATCCGCGTGAAAATTTCGATAATGTAACCCAACGTGTGAAAAATGTACCAAAAAAATATCTTATATCGCGTACGCTGTGGAAATTATTGACAATAGAGCAAAGTGATGTACTACAGTTTTATAGAGGACATCAATATCTACAATAATGTCCGCGATACCATATGTCTAAGTATTACAGTTATGCCACAATAACTACTTTTTCATTTAAAAATGTACAAATGTACCAAAAAAATATCTTATATCGCGTACGCTGTGGAAATTATTGACAATAGAGCAAAGTGATGTACTACAGTTTTATAGAGTACATCAATATCTATAATAATGTCCGGGATACCATATGTCTAACTATTACAGTTATGCCACAATAACTACTTCTCTTGCGGCCGTTTACGCTCTGCCTACCCCGCAAGGCATTAGGGGCGTGATATGTGTATATCTAATTGTCTGTCTGGATGCCCTGCCTCAATGTTGTCTGTTTAGGGCCATAATTTGTTGCAGCTATAACTCCCAATTGTAAATGTAAAATATATGGAATACAGCTCTTAATCTAAAGTAACCATGAAAGTTACCGTTTAAGAAAATATTTTCGGTTCGTTAGTAACAATTTTATTTTATTTATTTGGAAAAGCGAACAACTGTATACAAAGGTTACTTACATAATACATAGTATACACAGCATAAGTTTATATACAGCTAGGCTGATAAGTTATAACAATAGACACTTACGAAATGTTATCTTTATGACTTACAATAAACAATCAATTTGCCAATCCTCTTAAAAGTGATCTCTTATAACTACTGCAACTGAGTGTACATAAATCAAGGTGCGGGAATTTATCATTGTAAGAAGAAATAATTCAGCGTATTGGAGAATGCAATCCAGCATTGGTTGTACAGCTAGCGGTAACAAACAGTCTATGGCGATTAGTTGAGCGTTAATGGAGACGGGAAAGAACATTGTAAGCAACGTAACTTGTAAGACTTGGACAACAATGTTGTTGCTTCTTCCGACGATAGCATTTACAGTGCAATGAGCGGTAGAATTTACTTTGGACTAACTCGATTTGGTCAAAATATTTATTATAAAGTGGGTTACATATTTGCGATGCGTATTCTAAGTGGGGACGTACTAAGGCATAATGTTATATTAGTTATAATAAAGGATAAAAACAACCTTTCATTATTCATGTCAGTCGCAATGCGCCGAGCGATGCGCACGTATTTGCCGACATAAAAATATTTTATCTACACTCGTCTCATAATGTTCGAATTATGAATTCGAAAACAGATGCATAATGACCTACTTTATGCATTCTGCCTATAAAAAGTAGGGTTTACTATAAATTACAGAAGCGTAATGACTTAATGAGAAAACTCTTAATACGATAAAGATGAGAAATGAAACGAAGTTTTTTTTGCCAATACTCTTATTGCCAACTTCCGCCGCACCTGTCAGTTGTTGATGTATGGTAATGTTGCGTTTGTTTTATTAGGTTTTTGTTGAGATGTTGTTTAGTTGTTGTTCAGATGTTGTTTATTTGTTGTACCGTTGTTGTTCAGTTGTTGTTTAGATGTTGTTCAGTTGTTGTACAGATGTTGTTCAGTGGTTGTTCCGATTTTGTTTCGATGGTGTTCAGATGTTGTTCAGTTGTTGTTCAGATGTTGTTTAGTTGTTTAGGTAAGTCACTCCACATCTAAACAACTGCTAAATTACAGAATTTTTAAAAATTCATATCAAGCCATATTACGTTCTCGTATTGAATTTGACCTTGTATCGAGCCTTGCAATGGCCAGTGCGTACGTTTAGAAAAGTGATTATGAGTTTTTTTTTTGAGAGTGTAGATAAAATAGTGTATGCAACTGCTATAATTAGGCATTAGAATGCTCGTGTCAAACTATTATCACACTCGACTGCGCCTCGTGTGATAAACAGACACTCGCATTCTAATGACCCCCATTATACGACAGTTGCATAAACTACTATTATTGTGAAATAATAATTTGTCAGCGTAGCAACGACTGCGCTCGGCTTGGTCCAAGATGCCATCTTTCTTGGCCAACGATGTCCTGGCGTTTCTGCAAGATCAACTGACCTACACAAATGAGGCCAGCGCCATCCAGCTGTGTACGACCTACTTCTCGGTGGACGACATATGCAAGGTGAAGGCGTTGCTGTGTGAGTGGCTCAAGCTGAACGCCAAGTGTGTGCCCCATAGAACAGGGGACGAAAATGGGAAGAAAAGCCTCCAGGACATTCTGAATATCCTGAATGAGACCGACCACAACAAAGTGCCAGTGTTCGTGAAGGCTACTCATAAGGCACTTCCCATCGCGCTCGACCAGCAGGATGTTACCCGGCTGCTAAGGGACGTCAAGACCCTGGAGCATAAGCTGGAAGAAATTCCAGCGGAAATTCGAACGCTCAGAGAAAACTATTGCTAAACTACGTGCCGAAGTGAATTTGTTACGAAATTCAGCAACTAGGTCAGCTGAGACTTCGAATTCTGCTGACAACGAACAACGCGAAGTGCGTGCCGTCGGTGAATTATATGCATCGGCGACAAGCACATCGTCAGCAAATTCGCCCGCCAAGCGAACCGACCAGCGTGCGCCCGCGCCCCCCGCCGCCGCCGCACCACTCGACCCGCCCCGCCCCGCTGCACCAACGCTGTCAGCTGCGCCCGGCACAGCTGCTGACAAGACTAAACGTCAGCGCCGGAAAGTCGCCAACCGGCAACCAATGCCGATCGCTGCATCAGCGGCAAACAGAAAGAGTATGGCTCAAGAACAAGTCGATGTGCCGACCCTCAACAAGCGTTCTGATCTGACCAAGTAGACGCGGATGGGTTTACTTTGGTCCAGAAGAAACGCAGCAGGAAACCTCGCCAGAACAAGTGTGGCACCGCCCCGGTCGAGGCCAATCTACAGCTGCGCGCCTTCACGCCGAGGACATCGCTTTATGTCTCCCGCTTGCACGACTCTACTACCAAGCAAGACGTGCTGGATTACATCTTCGCGAGGCATAAAGCAGGTGCCTTCAAGGATACGCCAAGACTCGGAGTGTACGTGGAGCCGTTGGAGTCGCGCCACTGGGTGGGTTTCAACTCGTTCGTGGTGCGAGTCCCGACAGCTACAGTGAGCGTCTTCACGTCGCCGGAGTTTTGGCCGCAGGGAGTCGTGTTCCGCCGCTTCCGAGGGAAGCTGCCGTTGTTGCCGTCTCCACAATAGTTAGAATAGGTTTAGAATATTATACTGTAAAGTCTATTTAAGTATATTTTCATTGTATAGTATAATTAGTTCATTTAAAATAATAGATAGGTCGGCTATCTGTTTACCTAAGATACAGGAATAATTATTCTTAGTTTAGGAAACAGAAGCCTCATAATTATTTGTATCGTGTTACCTATTTGTAATTAAGTTTATTATTATTAATAAAGAATTATTTTTATTATTATTCATGTACATACATAAACATATCATAGGGAAAGTTGTTCAGTTTCATGAACACTTTTCGGCTTGATATACCCTTTCCTTTACTCCCTGTATGTTTAGGTACCTACTCCATTTCAAAATACCGGTATGAAAACTGTGGCAGCCATTGCCGAAAGCGGAAATAATCGAAAAAGGCCCGAGTGATCCCTCGGCACATTCTCTCTATTTTGTGTGATCTAAAAGTACACCCAGGTCCCGTATTACAGATACAGTGGACAGAACCGAACCGCATAGTTTAAAAAGATATCCAATGACATAAGCTTTTTTTTGTGAATATTAATTTATTGCATTTAGGTATACTTCGGTGAAGTTTGTATTTAAAACAATAGTCGGTAAGTCTATGTAATCTTTTTGGAATGTAATACAATCAGTCTCAGGCGAATACCAAGATACACCTTCAGATCATCGGCATAGAGTAAGAAGTTACAATAGTGACAGCAGTCACTTATGTCATTAATGAATAGGATGAACAGTAAGGGCCCGAGAATTGACCCTTGTGGTACTCCCGATACCAAAACCGAGTCCAATTCGTAACCATTGATGACGAATTTTTGTGTTCTAGATGTAATATAGGAAATACACAAGCGCAAAAGATTTCCTTTGAAACCATTTTATGCAATTTTATTGAAAAGGGTCTCATGGTCCACTTTGCCGAAAGCTTTTTGAAAATCTGTGTATACTGCGTCGACCTGAACACGACTGTCCGTATTTTCAAAGAGGTATGTGGTAAAAAGAGTTAAACAATACAGCTGCAAATAAATCAGCTATTGTTAGTTAGCTTACGTTGACTACAAACCCTAATTGATCGGGTTTCTGACTAAGACCACGTCACAGGGTGTCTGGAGATTTATTGTTTTTGTATTACAGTAAATAAAACTGCATTCAGACACCCTGTACCTTACCGGGTAAGTGCGTCGGCAACGTTTTTATAGTTTCTCCTCTGATCTTTAGGCAGGCGGCCGTCAGCTGTCATTCTGATGAGTGCCACTTCAGCTGGGGTGCCTACAAAAGCGCCGATGCACCCAGCAAGTGTTCCCAGAAAGCCCTTTGTTAGGAAGCCTGGATTTGCGCCTTGGTTACGTCTGGAAAACACTATATATTTTAGATTGTTACGTAGAATTTGATCTGACAAAAGGAAGGGCTTATTGGTCATATTTCCTACCAAGCAAATTTAACTTGCCGGTATGTTTTTAGAAGTCTTGCCTTATTTCACCTAACGTACACTAAAGAATGCATCTGAGTAAGCTAAGGTGTGCATGAATTTAAAATTTTGCTCATTGAATATTAGATAAATAAAACCGACGGTGGCAAATATCTTTGTAGATTTGTTATCGTAATGTTTTGAATCATTGACACGATAGAAAACCTTATTAAACAAGATTACTAAATTAAACAAATCATTTTCACACCCCTTTACGAGTTAATAGGTGAGTGCCAAGTGGGTAGTGGTGTCTTGTTTGGTACAAATTTTTAAGCGAGTTGCGGTACTCACGTACCTACCCATCAGAATACCGCAAATATTGCTTTTAAATCAAAAAATATTAGGGTACTCTACAAAGTAAATATTTAAATGTTTAATAACTATCACAATCTATACCTACCTACATCATCATCATAATTTACAACAACAGCTGCCAAACGTCCACAAGGGCATCGATCTACTTGGTGAAATAATGAAATTGTTCCACGCTGCGCTCACCAACGCATAGCCGCCCCTGCAGAACCTTTGGTCGCAGTATGACAACAGTATCAAAATTTCTACTATCTCAAATCAGGGTACCTATTACATTACTCATTACTCACTCTCTATAAGAATCGAACAGATAGTTGTACACTCCAAGCCTAGTGGTGGTGTAGGTAGCCTGTCGCAGCAGCCCAGCTGATAAACCAGCGTACAGCTTGAGGAACCCCTCACGAGCTATGATCTCTTTAGCGACGGTAAACGTGGACTTCCCGCCTCCACTAAGCTGCATACGAGTCTTGATCAGGTCTAGAGGTTGGACGAAACATGTTGCCGCCATACTGAGACACAGATAGATTAGAAAATTAAAAAAACAAACAAAGATGTTGCTCAGTGGTGGTGTGTCTGCTTTACTGGTCTGCCTGTTACGCAAAGGTCCCGGGAGACAGATATTAATTTTATTTATTAATTTATTGTACACAAGAAAAATGCAAAACACAGATCATACGGAACATGCTACAACAGATATTTACATAGGTTTTTACTTGCAAAATTCTGATGCCAAAAGAAGTTATCTTAAATTGTAAACCGAACATTTACATTAACAGCCACAACAGTCAACACACTAAATAAGATAAATGATGTTAAACTTCTATTACATCGAAAATACTTAAATGAACTAAGGATCTCGCTCAGCCCGCCATATCTAGAACTTTAATAAAATTTCGCATTACAACAAACCAATTAAAAAACGGCGAACGGTCATAGGTCCCTTGAGCTGCTGTCAAAAGTCTCACGGTTAAATGTGTAAAAGTGGTGGCCTAAAACTGGGTGAACAAGTACAAGACGACGGGGCAGCACAAAAAGTGGTGGTACATAAATAGGACCCAAGCGAAAAGGGGTTCGCAAACGCGGTTTCGCCTGAACTGACACTGCACTGCAGCGTCGCGTGATCGCGTCGCGACGCTTCGCATTGCGATGGGAACTGGCCTAAGGACAAGGATAATATTATATCAATAATTAGTGTAACATATACATAATTACATACCCAGAAACGCCACCGAAGGCGAATTTTAGCGCATTCGGTATATACCGCTCCCCAGACATTTATAAATTTTAGGACTGTCTCACAATAAGCTATACAGTAATTCCAAAGAGGAATTTCAGGAAAAAGTGAGAATAATACAAAAATATGATAAATATAAAAGAATTATATAACAAAGGTACTCATTTCATAAATGATAGAAACATTTGACTTGGATTTGACGTTAGTCAAAAAAATATCGCCATTAAGGCCTTTTTAGTCAGCAGATTAAAAAAGAAAAAAGTACATAAAAATCATCAGACATAGCCTCGCTTCGAGCAACACGGTCTTTCCGGGACGGAAGGCCGTCGTTGCTCGAAGATAGCCTCGTGAGGCTGCCCGCACACGTCCGATAATCGGTGACCGATTTTTTGTAGGAGTAAAATGGAACGTATTGATTGCAATGGTGTAACGCCCACATCCTACAAATAGTCGGTCAGAAATAAAATCGGTGCATCCCGACCGATCCGATTGTCGGTGAAAAATGGAACACTTGGAAATGTATGCGTTAACGCACACTACTCACCGATAGTCGGCCGTCCATGACGTGCTACTCCCTCGAAACCAACAGACAAAGTGACGGACGTGTGCTTTGAGTCGGTCACAAAATCGGTCTTAAAAATCGGAGGAAAAATCTGCCCGATTATCGGTCCTATAAAAAGTCGGACGTGTGCGGGCAGCCTAAGGCCCACGGTTCATTTTGAGAAGTTGTAATAGCGGCCCAATGTCCTAATTTTAGGCAACAGCATTCAGGCCCAGACATTTCGAGTTCAAAAAAACTGTGTTTAAGTAATAATACTAGTTTCATTTTTTTTAATGATACTTGTTATCATTAACAGCATCCAACAGAGAAAAACGCCAAAATACTATGTCCCATTTTTAGGACATTGGGTTGCAATGACTACTGAAAAATTATGTATTCTTATTGTCACATGCGTAGGTATATATGTAGATATTTAATATAAATTATCACACCAGTAATTAACTGAAATCTTTATTTATTTAGAAATCAATAAGAATAATAAGAAATATATTTGGGGGAGATTTTGCTGAGGAGTTTGATTTCGTCTAATGACTCAATGAAAGTCCTTGGAAATGTATAAAGAAGTTATAATTTAGAACTTACTTGTACTGGAATGTTACATTTATTACCTTGTTTTGATAACTAGTTGAGAATCCCCCAGATATTTAACGCCATCTATTGACGTAGATAAGCGTCAAATTGATAATCTGTAAAAAAAAGAATCTGTATAGACCAAATTATAGACAATTCTCGTTGGAGATTGGATCCGTTTCCGTATGCGTCGACTCGACTGAATGCGTGAGCATGTCCATGTCGCTGGCTCCCCAAAGTATATATTTTTGATAGCTGAGAGGCTCAAACGTTTGTGACGAATGGATGGACTCTTATTTTAAGACTGGTTTTCAATGTGACGCTACCTAGACTGAGATCTCAGGTCAAAAAATTTGGGGAGCCAGCGACATGCTTTTAGGTTAGAATTTCAGAGAAATCATCAGATTACTTGTTAACGGCGCAATGTGCCAAAATGATGGCTATGCCAAAGAAATGTGACGGAATATGTGACAGCTACAAGCACATTCAATAGCTATGTGACTCAACTGGAGCTGAGAAATAAGCCATGGAATGTTTCCAACCCATGTCGCTGGCTCCCCAAAAAACCGGCATCCGAAATCTTTGCAAATACCACCTAAAACTACTAACCAAAGAAGAATTCTCGATCGTTATGTAGTAAATACTCGTTCTTCAAACAATCTCCTCTAGAATCAGCTTAGTTTTTGAGAAAACACAACATTTGTTTTTGTATGAATATAAGGGTGACTACATCGTTCAACCCTTTTTGGGACAGTTTCAGAAACTCATGGTTTCATGATTTCCGTACAGATTATACTAAATATCACCTTGAACAATGTCCGCGAAGGGCTCTTAGTGTTTATAATGTAAATTATGAATTAATATAGGTACAGTAAATATATTAGTGTAACTAATATAAAAAGTTTGAATCACTCTAACAATACTAAAAACCGCTTAAAAATCTACTGCAAATAAAATTACTTCACAAAAAATGTGACAGTTTTTGTCCTAAAATAGTTATTTTTGATACGCACAGAGAATAAAAAGTCTAAAGAATTGATGAAACTGAATTTTTTTTTATCACCAAACATGGCTCAAATTGCCGATGAGCTGGTTATTTATAATAGGAGGTCCATTTAAAAAAAATATTGGACCTGTGTTCCATGGGAAAGGTTTTTCAGTTTCATCAATACTTGACTAGACTTGTATGAATATACTCTTTACACATTATTTCAATGTAATAGTTTAAAACATGAGAATAAGAAAGCACTGTTAGTGTATAAAATATTAATACCTAAACTCAGCCTAATACGCGCTAGCGCTCACGTGCAACTTTATTGCCGGATGACATTCGGACCTATCCATGAAGATCTCTTTTCGACGATAATGAAAGGGACTTCGACTGTCCGATGTGCTCCTGATAAGTCGCCGGCCGCGCCGGTGGTAGCAATTTCTCCCGAACGACAACAATCAATCCGTGTATACAAGCATATCGGCTTACTACAATGATTTAGTACAAAAGTACTATAAATGTTACTGTTGGAGCCTAAATGCATGGACCACTGCGGGCGGTGTGAGGTGCGCGGGCGCGGAGCGTTTGCGGCCATCTTCATTCGATCGACTGGACACAGCGCATACGTGTCGCACTAATATCTACTTCGAAATTCCAAGTCGTTCATTTTATCGCTATTTTCATCAAATACTCTTCATACCATACACCAAAGTTGTCGCCTACATCATTTCATATTTCCTGGAGTCAAATAGCTACAAAAGAACAAACAGTTACAATAATAAACCATGGTAAATACCGTCAAAAATCTAAGTGCCTTTATTTATATAAGTTCCTGAAACTGTCCCAAAAAGGGTTGAACGATGTAGTCACCCTTATATTCATACAAAAACAAATGTTGTGTTTTCTCAAAAACGAAGCTGATTCTAGAGGAGATTGTTTGAAGAACGAGTATTTACTACATTACTATAGAGAATTCCTCTTTGGTTAGTAGTTTTAGGTGGTATTTGCAAAGATTTCGGATGCCGGTTTTTTGGGGAGCCAGCGACATGGGTTGGAAACATTCCGTGGCTTATTTCTCAGCTCCAGTTGAGTCACATAGCTATTGAATGTGCTTGTAGCTGTCACATATTCCGTCACATTTCTTTGGCATAGTCATCATTTTGGCACATTGCGTCGTTAACAAGTAATCTGATGATTTCTCTGAAATTCTAACCTAAAAGCATGTCGCTGGCTCCCCAAATTTTTTGACCTGAGATCTCAGTCTAGGTAGCGTCACATTGAAAACCAGTCTTAAAATAAGAGTCCATCCATTCGTCACAAACGTTTGAGCCTCTCAGCTTTGAAAAATATATACTTTGGGGAGCCAGCGACATGGACATTGCGTGAGCGTGCGTGCGCGTGCTCACAACTGGTCTGAAATATATCTCGTCCGCATGCGCGTATGCAGCCGCAAGAGACTCTGCCTAAGAAATAATACTAAAAGCATGTTCACACCATGCACCTGCTCCTGCTTCTGCCGCCGCTGTCGCGATTAGTCGCGAATATTGCTCGAAATACTTCCGCGGAAGTATCAACGCGAGAGAGTGTTCACGCACTGCCGTGAACTGCCGTCATACTCTTCTCGCACCAATATGAGTGAGCGAGATAGCAATACATTCCACACGCGTTCGTGCTGCCGTTCTTTTGCCACGCGCACGATAAGCCGACATTCGAGGGAGCACGGGAAGTGGCAGCGGCTTAACGAGTAGCAGCGCCAGTAACCTGTTAACATATTTTCGCTGCCCATATTGGCATTGTGTGAACGTGCTTGCTATACGTTGGTACAGCAGGATCAATAGCTATCTTTAGTTTCAAGTTTTTTTTTTTCAAGTTTCAAGTTTTTTTTTTCAAGTTTCAAGTTTTTTATTGCATTATCAAATTCACATACAAAATATGGTAAAAATGATACCCTGTTAGTTAGGGCACAGCAACATCGAGAAGAGAGAGCATATTCTTACCTATTAATAACATAGGTATATATGTACTATGTACCATAAAGTACCATCGTCGTCATCGCAGCCTTCAGTGGGGATAGAGCTGTATTGTCTATCACAGAGTATACTTTTTGTTGTCTATGACTTGGGAAGTACAAGCTTGACGCCTGTTTTGTGTTTTGGGTCGTGTCCATGTATGTCAACTTTTTATACGTCAGAGCAGTAGCCGCAACAATTTTACACTGCCATATATATTAGGTAAACGCTAAAACTTGGACCTAAAAAACCCTTTGAACCATCAAAATATTGAGAGCAGGTCAAGTGAGGTCAGGAACCGTTCGTTTCATATTTTCATCATTTTTTATTTTTCATATGGCGCGCTTTTTTGTTGGTTTGTTGTAATGTAAAAAAATATATTATAACATAATTTATAATGATTTCGCCTCTCGGTCGCTCACTTCGTTCGCTCCAGGGGGTCACAACTCTAACCTAACCTAAACCTACTTACTGAGTCGGACCCTCCTGGGCGTGGTCTCAACCGCCGCCCGCGAAAGCGGGCGGGTCACGGAGTTGGGGGCCGTGGTGAGTGTGAAAACACTTCACCACGGCCCGAAGAGTCAATTAACGGTCAAAGCGCGGCCGGACAGAACCGGCCGCAGTCTTGTCCGGTGCACCGCCGGAGAGTCACCCACCGGGTGGGACCCTGTTCAAGGAGGCCCAGCGAGTGCCTTCCAGCCTTGCGGCGAAATATAACATCCGATTTGGCCAGCGAGCTTGGCCCGGAACGGACCCGCTCAGCCGGCAGGAGTCAAAGTAGGGTCTTGTTAGGGGTCAATCTAGTGGGGGCCGCCAACTAGTGAGCGCTATCAAGGTGACAGCGCACTACCAGCCGGCGACCAAGGTCAGTCCGGTACGTCAGTCAGTATCCTCCGCGAGCTCCTCCACCACAGCGAGCTCGCGAGGATACGGTTTCCAGTCGGGTGGGCGCGCGTGGTACGGGGCCAGATTTCGAAGGTGCTCGAAATCTGACCGGCCAGCGCGCGCGAACATCCCGGTCGAGAGCTTGGAGACGAACTCATCCAAGGTCTCGACTTTCAGGTCCTTCCGAATGACTTCGTTGCGGACGAATCTTGGCGCGTCGGCGATGGCTCGCAACGCCTTGGACTGCTGGGCCCGCAGTCTTTGGCAGTTGGTCTCAGAGACCAACGCGTACCATGCCGGAGCGGCGTACGTCAGGCGAGTCCTGCCTGATGTACGCCTTGTACACGCCTAGTTTCGTGCGCAACGGGAGTTTCGAGCGTAGAATGGGTCGGAGCAAAGCAGTGGCAGCCCCTGCTTGCCCGATCACATTCTTCACGTGCTGGACCATGGACAGGTTTCGGTCTATGGTCACGCCTATATAGCCTGTGCGGACCACCCGATCTCCTGTCCATGGAACTTCAGTTTCGGGGGATCTCTTCAGCCACGCTCCACGATGATCGCTTGGGTTTTTCCCACGTTGACCGTCAATCTCCATTTTGCCAGCCAGGCTGGGAGGGCGTCCAAAGTTATCTGCATTTTCCAGACCGCGTGTCTCGTGTTGAGGGACACGGAGAAAAATGCAGCGTCATCGGCATAGAGCGCCAGCTTAGTGCCGCCCTCAACCGGGATGTCATCCGTGTACCTGGCGTAGCATACCGGAGACAGACACCTACCTTGGGGGACTCCAGCAGCGATCCTTCGGACTTGGGAGAGGGCGTCTTCCACTGCCACCTGGAAGCGCCTATTCTCTAGGAAGGTGGCCACGATCTTAACGACTCGCCGAGGAGTCGTAGATGTGGACAGCTTATAAACTGCGGCCCCCCCTTCCCCCTGCTTTGAGGATTACTCCGTCCCTCTACTAAAATGCTATTTACGCGCTTAAGCAGACAAAAAAGCACACCAGACATGAAAAACGGAGCGGACAAAAAAGGTTACTCCCAGTTTTAGATGTCACCGCAGTTACCTACCCAGTTTTTCTCGTCACTGTCATAGCCCGCCGCGTTTTGTTTGAAAAAACGTTGACACTAAAAAAGTTTACACGAAAAACTTTGCATGCTATGGCGGCGCACCTGTGTTTTGACCTGAGCAAGTGAGCAAGAGTAACATCACCCCGCTTGTTGCCTCGCACCTCGCACCGCACCGCACCGCATTGTTCCAGTGTCAGCAGCAGCATTCAGCATTTTTTTCTCACACACACACAACACACACAGTACCTACCTAGTGATCTGATCTGTGCTTTAATTTAGGACATATTATATTAGAAGATTATAAGAGAGAGAGAGATCTGTGATCTGTGCGGGCGACGGACAAAACAGAGGAGAAATTGAATCATTATTTCATTTTTGTAAGTAAATTAGGTTCATTTTATTATATCATCTAATAGATTCTGTCCCATTACCATAGAGTAGAAATCACATAGAGATGACACTCCCGCTCCAGACGCGCTCAAGGTCAATCCGTCTGGCTGTCTCTTAGAGAACAATTCAGTCGGGAGTGCGCTTCGCCGCGGAAACGTTCGACGTGCGGGTCGAATTTTCATTTTTTGTGAAAAATTTTGCAATGCCGAATTATTGTGGTGTGTATGGCTGCAAAAGTAAGTTTTTTTAATTTGCCTAAAGATGAGCCAAGGTAAGTGATGATTTTACAGTAAATACCTAGGTACCTACCATTCGTTATTATACGTAATTGTTGTGTGTACTCCTATTTTTACTTACGTAGGTACCTAGTTTCCATTTTCTAATTTAAACTACCTAGGTGCCTAAGTCATTGTTAGCTGATAACGATAAATAAGCACATTCGTATCGAAGGTATGTTTTGCACCTACTTTAAAATTCTGTACCTACCTATTAACAATAAAATGGTAAGGTAAGACTTTAAAACGGGTAAATATTTTGTTCCCACGGGAAAACGGTCGCAACCGCTTGACTGGCCGCTAGTCTGGAATAAAATTATTGGCACGTGACAGCCCCGACTTAAAGCGCGGGAGAGTGCGGGGCGTTACGGGCTGCGGGGGGAAGTAGGTATTTAAAGCGCGGCTTTTGGGGCCTAGACAAAGGAGTTTCGTTTCTATACGCAGTATTATTATCTATTCTTATGCCATTACTCCCATTATTGTACCTACCTACCTATTTTTGCTTAAGGCGTTGAGGTTATTTATGGAGTAGGCAGAGCCTTATCTATCTGTTGGTAGGGTCGAAGCATGCAACTTAGCTTACGATTAGGTAGTATTATATTTTCAGTGGTGTAGTCATCAAATCAAAATAAAATTCAAGAGAATAGAAAATTTCAATTTACGGTCGGTCACTAACTGGACAACAGTTCACCGGCGAATTATTTGAACGCGTAATTCTTTTTAGGTAAATACCTATATACGTTTAACTTTAGCCTAGTCTCCTGTGGCATTTTTATTCCAAACAAAACCAAAACATTGATTTACATTGCGCCCTGGACACAGACATTTATTTATTCCGCGTCCGATAGAAAGCAAAATTTTTGTGTTTTGTCTGAGAACTGTTGGCATATTGTTGTTGGGGAAAAACATGCGAAGAATCTCATGATGACCATAGACTTTCGTTTTCCTTCACCGAAGGAATGCAATGTATACTTACCTACTTGTTTATGAGACTCGCCTAAACCTTAATTTATAATCAGATAGACTAAACTGACAGCTAAGAACAGCCTTATTTTTTTTAAATGTTGCCAGCGTAAGTCTAGTGTTGTGGTTTGACTCATTCAATTTATTCATTGAACTGTTGTGAGATGATTCCTCGATGGAGTTTTATTTGTAAATAAATATGCATAATAAATACTTGACTCTCGGTCACGTAAAAGACTATATATACGTTACTTTACGTTTATACACAACTTTTCGTTTTGTTCAAAGAAATTAACAATGAATAGTATTGTAATTTAAAATGTAAGGTTGAATACTTTACTACTTATGTTCTCTTTTGCGTTCAAATAAACATTTGTAGTGACCTTGGTTGTAGCCAAGAAAACTAACCGCTAAGAAGCGACACTCGTTCCCCTCTCTGGCATTTACTTCGCCCCGCTTTGTACGAATGGCGAATGTTGTCCCCCGTGTTTCTTTGAATGGATATTTTGTTACTTTAAAGCGGTCGCCCTATAGTAACAAAAGATCCATTAAAAAAAGCTTACCAAAAAAGCTTTCGATGAGCTTGCAGCATCTTACGGTGTCACCATCTTAAGACTGTCCCCTTACCCCTGTGAGCTGAATCCCATAGAATTAGTATGGGCACAGGTTAAGGGGCATGTCGCCAGAAATAATAAATGTTTTAAAATGGCCGACTTGAAACAATTAATCAATGAAGGGCTGCAGATTGTGACACCGCAACGGTGGTCGAGTTGTATTGATCATGTTATAAAGGAAGAGAGCAAAATGATGCAACTCAACCACCTCATTGATGACGTTACAGAAAGCTTTATTATTAATGTCACAGACTCAGACTCTGATACGGATTCATCACAAATAAATAGTGATTAAGAGAATTTTTCGTTTTCTTTATTTTTACATTTACCTTTTCCACCAGATTTAAAAAAATGGGTAGGTAGCTTAAATAGAAGACTGTAACATTAACCCATATGGTAAACAAATTTTATAACTTAATTTGCTGCTGTGGTGAACCTGGTAAATAAATTCAAATCCTCTGACGATAACAACAAAAACGTATTGTTGTCGGTCATCAGACAGGAAATAAACGTAAAGTTAGTTTGTTTAGAAAAAAGTTGTATGTTAGTCTTTTAGGCGAGTTTATTAATGAAAATTGAAATTAACAGAATTTATTTTCAAAAAGATTCAATCACACTATTCGAATCATGATCATTAGGGTACAACACTATTTAATATTTATTTTTAAATACAATAACGTGGCAACCCACCAAATGTCATTTTAGTCTATCTGATTATAAAATAAGGTTTAGTGAGCTTTGATTTTGACGAAGCATTTGGGTGTCGGTATCCGATTCGATGAAGACGGAAACTGGTGTTTTTACCATCGCTCTGCCTACCCCATGCATAACAAAATAAAAACGTAAAACAAGGCATCTAAAAATATATATTTATTTTAATTGTGAGTCTTCATAAAGTGCAATATCAAAATGAGGGAAACTGCACCCAATTTTATCGGCTGTTCTTTTTTAACACACTTATTTAAATAATTATGATTATTTATCTAAATAGGGTCAACAGGTACAACTCAAAATCATAAAATATTCATATGTTTTTATATTTTCTCCGTCGATAATATTGGGTGCATTTTCCGTCATTTTGATAATTGTGTACTTTATGAAAACTCACACTGTATATTCACACCTACCTACATACCTAAGTATGAACATAGAGTACCTATTATTCTTATGGTATGAATTTTGTTTCAGAAACAAAAGATGTCCGCTGTTAATATAAAGGGCTTTCACGGCTTTCATCCATTTCAAATTTTACTAACTGATGGTTCTGACATTGACAAAATATATGATGCACTTGGAAAGAATGATCGCTCAGAAGTAGTAGTTACCGTGATGAACGCCCTAAAACAGACAGCAACAGTTGAATTTAAGAAGGATTATAAGATGGAAGAAGTATCAGACTTATATCGCAATGAGGGAAATACATTTTATTTGGCAAAGAGATTTCGCTCAGCGTTAGAATATTATAATCGAGCACTTTTGTATGCTCCTAAAAATTCCCAAGCCATGAAACTGGCTTATAGCAATCGGTCAGCTCTCCTGTTTACTGTCAAAGCCTATTTAGGTTGCATTAATGATATCAATACAGTATTTTCTATGGGTTGTACGGACCACGAACTTACTAAAAGGTTAAAACAAAGAAAATTGGAGTCCCAGCGTATGTGGATAGAAAATATACAAATTTATCATGATTTGGAGCATTCGTTTTTTTATTTCGATGTGAAACGCAATCCTGAAATACCTTGCGCTAGCAAAAGTGTGAATATTCGCAACGAGTCCGGATTGGCAAAAATTGTGTCAGAAAAAAACATATCAGTTGGAAAAGTACTGGCAATAGAAACCCCCTTTGTAGGTGCTCTCCATGAAGACAATTACTATATATCTTGTCATTACTGCCATAATCTATTCTTGAATCTAATTCCATGCGATGGATGCTGTGTTGCCTTATTTTGCAATGAAGACTGCCGTAAGGAATGTAAAAAAGATTACCATGACATAGAATGTAAAATCATTCATAATCATAAAGTTACAGCTGGCCCCGCATCAAAAATGGCATTAAGAGCTGCACTAAAAATGAAACAATTATGTAAGTCTTGGAAGGAGCTGATCGATGCATCAATGATCATAGGTGAAGATCGAATGAGAACTAGCTCCATCAAAGAAAATTTCGACGTAAATAGTAAATTTTCTCTTTTATGCCATAATAGCACGAACCATTTTGTACACGGTGAAGTATTCAACCAGAGTTTTAGTTTTGGAATAACTCTTCGTGATTTAGCAAATCTTCCCTCATTTTTTCCGAAAGAAGCTGATGAGAGAAATGCCGCCATCAGAGCTTTAGCCAGGATCATGATGCATTTGTATTTGTCCTATAGAAAGATCGAAATAATTAATGCTGCAAAGGACATGTCCAGTGGAAATTTCACGAGCATGGAGTTGCCGAACTCTGGCTGGTTTTCATTCGCTGGCAAACTGAAACATTCCTGTAACGCCAATCTTTTATTAATGGGTCTTAAAAACAAAATCGCATTGGTGGCGATTCGGCCTATCAAGAAGGGGGACGAATTGACTATTTCTTTCCTGTAAGTATCTAAACAAAAGACTTCAGTCATTCTTTCTAATATCTTTTGCTACAGGATCTTGAGAAAAATATAAAAGGCGATGTGGAAGATGTACCTATCACACCATCTGCTACCCAACATACATGCATATGCATACACACATCTTGCGAGGTAGGTAGATCGTTAACGGCCGTAAAAATACGGTCTCTATCGCCATGGCTGACAAATATTTGAGGGCCGTTGCAGAAAAATCGTGTATCACAGTGACAGGTTGTCAGCCCATCGCCTAAAATTAAATTACACATATACCTCTCGAGTCCCTTAGTCGCCCCTTACGACACCCGCGGGAAAGAAATGGGGTGAAGCTATTATAAGCCGGCATCACACGGAACAACATACACACCGTAATCTGTACTTTTTATTTCAGAGGACACTACTATGAGAACATTCAAGCATCCAGAGAGTATAGACTTTTCTGCGCCACACAGTCAGTCTGTAGGTGTCGAGTGTGTGTCGAGAAGTGGGGTTCCAGAAACTTCAGGCAACTGAAACTCAGTGCTGAGCAAGCAAATGCCTACTGGATTTCGGTATCAAAATTGAACGATGAAAAATATCGGGAAGGCATAACCCCTTTCGAAATCGCTTGTAAAGGCTTGACAGCCCTCGACGATGCAGCTTGCACTGCAGAGCATCACCAGCTGTATATAGCGTTTCGTAAACTAATTATGTTTTACCAATGCCTTCATACTGACAGTAAGATGATGACATAAGTAACATATGAATAGGATACCAACACTTCCCGTGTTAGGTATACAACTTTAGAAAACTTGCTAAATTTTCTACCGCGGGCAGGATTTGAACCTACTTCTTTCGATCGTTATTATCGATGGATGTGGCGTTTTGGATGTGGCAACGCCGCATCCATCTGGGCTACCGCAGCTCGTCCCCTGTCCGCGAAATTTGCAAGAAGTGTTCCCACTAGATGCCACTAGTAATGGCGAAAGTAGCAGTTTCAAATCCTGCCCGCGGTAGTTAGCAAGTTTTCTAAATATATGAATAATTAAGATACAATATAATGTTATAGGTACAACTTTACATGTCTGAGGCAGTCGAGTACAAATGCTTGAAGTTATTTATTTTGCTACGATTTCACATTTTATTTTACTTATATTCGAAAAAATGATATTCCTACATAACCTACCCAGATATTTTTTTAAATTTTAATGACCAAGAAATACTGTAATTTAACTCCGGTAAATAAGTAATATAAAGGGCCAAATAATTGTTATACAGAGAACTTGGCAAATTTTTTAAATCTCTATATTTTGCGAGTTCTTATCAAGAACCTGTGCTAAAAATATTTTTGTATTCTAACTTTTATTGTTTTATAAATATTTTTGTATTCTAACTTTTATAATATAAAAAAAACGAATCTAAATAAAATAACTTAGTTGTAAATTGCATCTTATAATTTAATTTAACCTTCTTTACATTTGCAATGATGGAATGGGAGTTTTTCTATTGACAGTTCTCTTGATAGTTCTGAATGTCAAACCAGAGGGCGCTGTGCTAAACTGAAATTTGACGTTTTAATATGGCTGGCGTCAGTCATAGGCTGTCATAGTTTTGTCACAGGTTCCGTTTCACGTTGTGTTCGTTACAAATTAATTATGTTTGTTTGATTTGATACAAAATAAACTTATCGCCTTGCTATTATATTGAGTGTAATTCGTGTAAGTAAACAAATAACCAATAATACATCTAGAACAATTCAATAACCACAAAATAAAGAATAATTTATAAATTGTTACAGATTTTGTGTAAAGAATCGTTATTTCAATTAGGCTTGGCGCCCTCTACATGACACTCGAGAATCCCTAGAAAATTTCCCGGGAGTTTTTCTGTTGACAGTTCTGTTGATAGTTCTGAATGTCAAACCAGAGGGCGCTGTGCTAAACTGAAATCTTGACGTATCAAATATGGCTGGTGTGGCGGCAGCCATATTTTTGTCACAGGTTCCGTTTCACGTATTGTTCGTTACAAATTAATTATGTTAGTTTGATTTACTACAAAATAAACTTATCGCCTTGCTTATATATTCAGTGTAATTCGTGTAAGTAAACAAATAACCAATAATAAATTTAGAACAATTCAATAAACACAAAATAACGGAGAATTGATAAAGTGGTACAGTTTTTGTATAAAGAAACGTTATTTCAATTAAGCTCAGCGCCCTCTACATGACACTCGAGAATCCCTAGAAAATTTCCTATTCTTACATTCCGTAGCCGGTTAATATACCTAGTATCATAATGGCTAACCGACTACGCAATGAACATGAAATTTTAGGTACCTGTAAAATTGTAGCCTGTAGTTTGATAATATCGGGCACTGTTGGTAGGTACCATTATGTTTCTTAAAGATCTAAAACACACAGAATGACAATAAAGTTATTTGTATTTGTCTTTCCCGCTCGATACACGCGCGTAATGACAGATCGCTGGTCGCGGTCGCGACACTGTCTAAGCGAATGAACTTAACAACTGTATCATATAGCTATCGTCACACCATATTAACTACCATCATAAATACAACTGAAAAATCTTTAAACAAAATGACTTAAACTTAACAGAGATTGCTGAAGGCAGTGTTTTGATTTCTTCTAATTTAACTACCTACATAAAAATGTATTCAACATGCAGACTAGAAGCTATAAACAATAATAATGCTTAAATTGTATGGTATCTTGCTATTTTGTTCAAGAAGGTATTTAAAATAATTTACACTAACTAGATGAAGAGGTACAATAGTATGCCCTACGATAGAAAACGATGGAAAATAATAGTTGTCACTCAGCTGTCATTTGCACCAGCAGGTGCCATAGGACTTCAACAACAATAACAACAACAACTCAGCCGTAATAACGCCTCAATTCGGGATATACATTCTCCTAACTTACCTTAAATTAGTGCTGTCACTTTCCGTGAAATAGGTGTAGAAAAGGATAGGAGATATTTTAGTCAAGTCATATCTTATAATTTGAGGAGAAACACGTGTTACCTACCAGTCAAAATGAGGCGACGATAAAATCAATGGCGACTAAATTGGCTAGAAATTGCGAAAATTTCATTGACTTTTATAAACATGACAGGACTTAGGATAGGTATCTCCTATCTTTCTCTGAACGTATTTGACGGAAAGTGACAGTACTACCTAATTAATGGTAAGTTAAGAGAATTTTTATCCCGAATTGAGGGCACTCTTTTTTTTAATACCTATTTGGACAAAGCATAGTAAATATAACACATGCCAATAATATTAATATTTTGTCTCAAACATAGTCTATAAGAATATTTTCGGTTGCAAAATCTTGTAAGTACAGTATACAACGCCGAAACATTCTGAAAACATGTTCATACTCATCTGAATACGGAAGATCACTGAGAAATGCTAGAGTTTTACTTAGTTTACCAAAAATCTCTGCTATGTTCCTTGGATGGAACCGGTCTCTCATTTCTTCTAAGTTCAGTTTACGGAAGTTTTTCTTTTGTATCTCTGTTAGCTTTCCTTTGCTCTGTGGCCTGTATTTTTCTGTGCATACAAGGCAGTTGCAGACTCTACCATATAGAATAAACATATTTTTGTTTCTTGTATCTATATCATATGGATTATCCAGCCAATGACCTCTGTAAAAAAAAAAACAATTCACAATAAAAATGAATATTTGATTAAACTGAAACAATTTCAAAACATCTATTTACTGTTGCAATTTAAACATTAAGGTGAGATTTTATTTTAAAATCAACCCGTCTTAACAATGTCTTTGCAGATCTCAGTTAAGTGCACCACACCAAGAGGTAGGTACTTGTAAAATATACTTACACATATGAAATAGTCAGTTCAGTACCAATCTTGATTGGAGCTATGGCTACCAATCCCATTCTTTTGTTTAAACCTACGGCCAAACAATTAGGAATGCAAGAATTTGGTAATTTTCCAATAAACGGGAACCATCCATAGTTTGCGGTATCGTGACATTGAGTCTTTTCCAGGTTATATATGTTTGTACACAGTTGAATTTGAGTTGGAGGAACAGAAACAGACAGATATACCAATAATCTTGCTATCACTCTTATGGCATCATTTTTGGCCTCTCTAGTTGAAGGGAAGAATCCATGTATAGTGTCCAGGTAATGTATAATTGCTGCACAAGGAAAGCAAGCATTGTATATCACTCCTTCTAAAAAGTGCCGCTCTTTTTTAGTACTTAGAAGAGAAAATTTAGAATTCATATTAAAGATATCATTAACAGAAGAACTTTCCTTATAGTTTTTTATTGAGTTTGAAGCATTGTGTAGCTCTAGCCAAGAGTTACTCAAGCTTTTCATCTTCAAAACAGCTTGTACGGCAAGCCTAGACCTTGTACCCAAAGACATATTTTCAATCATTTCAATAATTTTGCATTCTATGCTATGGTACAATTTTAGGCAGGTATCTTTACATTCATCATTACAAAATAGAGCCATGCAGCATCCTTCACAGGGTTTCAAGTTAAGATTAATTTTGTGGCAATAATAACAGGAAAAAAGGGCATTGTCAGGATCATTCAGACTAACAAAAGCATTTTCTACAGCTAACACTGTTCCAACTTTTATATCTGTCTGTGCTATTACTTTTAGCTCACCGTTTACCAATTCAAGCTCGACATCTGCACTTGCACAGGGAATTGAAGGATTCTGTTTAACATGAATAAATTGAAAGTATTCTTCAGCAAAGATGGAAAATCTTGCACTATCAGCCATTTTTTCCATCCAAATAAAACTTCTAGCTTCATCTTTCCTTTTTCGCAGCTTGTCAATAATATCTAGCGGACAACCCATGGAGAAACAAGTTTCTATGTCTTTCAGGCATTCAGAAAACGCTTTTACTTGGTGAAGTAGGGCGGATCTATTGCTATAAGCTAGTTTCATAGCTCTTGAATTATTTGGGGCATATAAGAGAGCTTTGTTGTAGCAAATGAGTGCTTTTTGATACTTTTTCCTACCGTAAGCTTCATTCCCCGCATTTCGGAATAATGTAGACTTACTTTCAGTTTTGGATTCTTTCGTTAAAGCCGGTAGATTGTTCGTTTTGCGCAATATGTGTAGGGCTGTGGTTACAGGTTCTGAGAGGTCGTTGCTTTGCATTGATCTATAAACATCATCAATCAGATCATGGTGTGTCAGGTACTCGTGAAAATTCACCGGCTTACTGAGCAACATGATGCCTAAAAATAAGCGAACCAAATAACCAAGTTACTTTAACAATGGGATTTTGTATGAAAAGAAGATTAACTGGATTGAAAAGTAATATTATTATTATTCTATTCACCTGTAAGATCTTCCTAAATTAAACAGACAATTTACCAACGTATTTACGTAAAAATTAAACAAAACGATCAAGATCCAAAGTGTGATCCAAAGAATTCAAAATTTTCAAAACTTGGTCACGTTTCTTTAGTACAGGCATGACAGAGATAGCGCTATACAAAAATTGTTCTTTGCTCATCTGCTAACTATTTGAGATTCGCAGTTTAAATGCAAAATAATCAAAATTTGACAGCTCATGATCGGATCTAAATAATAATAATAACAGAATAATATAAATACTCTTTGATCGGGAGTTTTGCGCGGGAATGCAGAGGCTTCGGCGCAACTTTAATTCTTATTTTTCTAAATTAGTTTTTTGTCGTTACGTCACTATTGCCCTTTTGGACGTAGTCAGGCCTGTGTCACTCCGCGTGTAGGTATTGAAAACATACCTCCAGGCGCCGGCCACTGCGAAAGGGCTAATCTAGCGGGCTGCCGCAAGCGAAAGAAGTCACACGCGTGCGCTATTTGTTCAACTTTCTCGACAATTTTTTGCAAGATGGACAGACGAAAACATACATACATACATATATCACGCCTATAATCCCTTGCGGGGTAGGCAGAGCGTAAACGACCGCTAAAAACGGACATTTACGCCACGTCTGACAAACATTTTAGGGTCATTCAGAAAATTGTGAATCGACAGGTTGTCAGCCCATCGCCTAAAATTGTTCGTCGTCGCCTTTTACGACACCCACGGGAAAAAAAATAGTATACATTTTAATGTTATT
Source organism: Tuta absoluta (assembly GCA_027580185.1). Classification (NCBI taxonomy): domain Eukaryota; kingdom Metazoa; phylum Arthropoda; class Insecta; order Lepidoptera; family Gelechiidae; genus Tuta; species Tuta absoluta. The sequence goes on from JAQAHW010000038.1 coordinate 3,223,414, forward strand.
ATTATTAGTATACATTTTATTTGGTATATTTATTTTTCTCTCCTTTTAGAGGTATTTCCCTCCCACACGGGCCTTAGCCAAGTGTGATCGGGTCGGTAGACGGTGCTGTAATGACGGAGGAGGTGAGGAATTTTCTCACGATACGACATGTATTCAGTACGACTGCCTTCTGCATGGTGCGAATTAAATGTTTGGGAGCGTTTAATGACTTGAGACTGTTGTTTAGTGTCTTGGGTATTACTCCAGTAGATGACAGGACTATGGGGACTATGTGTACGGTTTGTACTCTCCACTGGGTTCTGATTTCTATGGCAAGGTCTTGGTATTTAGTTAATTTATCTTATTATTATGTTGGTATTCTTTTCGGATCTCGGGCCCACAGGGACCCGGTCCTTTGAGGCATGTGTGGGGCCAAAGCCAACAGCACAGAGGCCTTTTTTATACCAAATAATGTGTTGTGATGTGTACATCAAGCGGATACTTGCTCTGTCTGCACTATAGAAGTACTCGTACACCCAGAGCCAGCACCCGCCTGATGCAAGGACTATTGCAGGTTTATTACTTCATTGAATTAAATCTTATCTTAATCTTATCATATACAATTATGCTGCTAGGTCACTACATGAACGTACTCGTCGCTGCCTGCTGCGTGCCCGCCAAAAGTAGGAGTAAACGCTCGTGTTGTGCGCTAGATGGCGTAAGTAGTTTCTCGAAGTAAGCAACCCTAGACCGCGGCTCATATTCCCTCAAAAAAATATTTGGCAGGTATGCAAATGAACACGTGGTTGACTGGAACGCGAGCTAAATTAAATCATATTGTCTATCAGATTGAGTACATATTTCTTTGAAAACCATTGCGAAGTAAAGCTTCTGTAACGCTAGTTAGGTACTAGTTATTATTCTGTGACGTACTAGTCGATAATATTTTAGCCGCCCAAGATGAAGGACAAGCCGGACAAGGTAACCTTTTAGCACTTTTAGATTTCTTACGTGCTTTTGAAACTATTAATGTATCTCTTCTTTTATCTAAACTAACTTTCTACGGATTTGATAATAATACAGTTAGGTGGTTTTCTAGTTACTTAACCGACCGCTCTCAATTCGTTGAGTTTCGAAATATTGATGGATCTTCATCTGCTTCAAACACTGCTACAGTGACGAGAGGTGTTCCACAGGGTTCGATCCTCGGACCACTCCTCTTCATACTTTATTCTGCTGACATCACGAGTTGTATAAAGCATTGTAATTATCACCTTTATGCTGATAATCTTCAGCTATATATCTCAGCTACGCCCAGTGAAATACATACAGCGGTTGTTCAGCTAAACGAAGATCTGAATCGGCTGTTCGAATGGAGTGAGGCCAATTGCTTGGTATTGAATCCTTCTAAATCCAAGTTTCTTATCCTTGGCAGTGACAAACAAGTTAAAGACATAAAAGATAGTGATCCCGTAATTGCGATAAAAGATGAATCTATAAAATATACTTCTGAAGCTCGTAATTTAGGTCTTTTATTTGACAGTAAGCTGCATTTCGAGAACCATATTTTACTTACTATAAAGAACTGTTTTTATAGGCTTAAGGTATTATACCGCATTCGTAATTATTTGGATGTTGATCTACGTATTCGTCTCTGTGAGTCTTATTTTATCGAAACTTAATTATGCTGATACCGTTTTTGGGGAGTGCCTACTCGCACGTACAAAAAAAATTGACCAAAGATTACAAAACGTCTGTGCTCGTTTCTGTTTCCCCATTCCAGAGCGTTCTCATATTACACCTTACCTTAAAAATAACAAATTGATGAACATGTCATCACGGCGAGCTTTACACTTTGCAACCCTGCTCTTCGAGATTATTCAAAAACAACAACCTCCATATTTATACAACAAGCTAAACTTTTCAACTCGTCACATTCGCTTTGCCACTCGCCTTTCTTGCCCTCAGCATAAAACCGCTGCATTTCGTGGAAGCTTCCGGTATGCTGCTACGAAATGCTGGAATAATTTGCCACCGCCAATACGAAACTCCAAATCAGTTTACTCTTTTAGGCATAATCTTAAAAAGTATTTGTTAAAGGTGCGTACGGACTAGAGGCAGCCTCAGGTTGAGCAGCCTCGCCACGCACGGCTCGTGTAGAGGCTGCCTCGGTATTTAATTTAAATCAACATGAGGCAGCAGACTGAGGCAACCTGCCTCAGGTCGAGCCAGGCGCGACAAGATGGCGCCGGATCGACAGCTGATTCACTCGTATTTCTGCGTCGGCGTCTTCCGCCATCAGTTGATAGCAGAATTATCAAATAATATGAACTTCCAATCTAATTTCAATCTTATACACAGATCGAAAATAAAATAACCTCAAATAAGAAAAAGAACTACCGACATAATTACTAATTAGTTTTTACAGAAATATTATGGCTTTACATATAAGGACAATTAGTGGTTTCAAGAATTTTTGTAGCTTGAATACACGGACTTTTCGCCATTGTGCGTGACTCGCCAAAACTGTGCCTCAAATCACGTCCATACTTGCGAGGCACGTACGCTGAGGCGCCTTTGAGCACAGTCAAAAAACCGACACCGAATGGCTCGCGCCGAGGCTGCCTCGGCGCGAGGCCCGCCTCGGGCTGAGGCACGTACGCACTTGAGGCAAAAGGGTGAGCCGTGCGTGCCTCAGGCGAGGCTGCCTCTAGTCCGTACGCACCTAAAGGTGCGTACGGACTAGAGGCAGCCTCAGGTTGAGCAGCCTCGCCACTCACGGCTCGTGTAGAGGCTGCCTCGGTATATAATTTAAATCAACATGAGGCAGCAGACTGAGGCAACCTGCCTCAGGTCGAGCCAGGCGCGACAAGATGGCGCCGGATCGACAGCTGATTCACTCGTATTTCTGCGTCGGCGTCTTCCGCCATCAGTTGATAGCAGAATTATCAAATAATATGAACTTCCAATCTAATTTCAATCTTATACACAGATCGAAAATAAAATAACCTCAAATAAGAAAAAGAACTACCGACATAATTACTAATTAGTTTTTACAGAAATATTATGGCTTTACATATAAGGACAATTAGTGGTTTCAAGAATTTTTGTAGTTTGAATACACGGACTTTTCGCCATTGTGCGTGACTCGCCAAAACTGTGCCTCAAATCACGTCCATACTTGCGAGGCACGTACGCTGAGGCGCCTTTGAGCACAGTCAAAAAACCGACACCGAATGGCTCGCGCCGAGGCTGCCTCGGCGCGAGGCCCGCCTCGGGCTGAGGCACGTACGCACTTGAGGCAAGAGGGCGAGCCGTGCGTGCCTCAGGCGAGGCTGCCTCTAGTCCGTACGCACCTTAAAATTAATAAACTGAACTCACACGGCTACATATAGTTAAATATGCTAACCCTATTTTTTTTAATCAATTTTTCACCCCTTTTCTAGTAATGGTCGTCTTTTTTTGTCTCATTTATCGACAGTAATCTGGTTGGTAGGTAAAGTGGTAGAGATATTTATAGGTTTTATACTATTGATTTATATGAAAATATATGAACACTCTAGGTATTATTCTATTATATACTTTTTTATTTATTTGTTTTACCTTCGTCTACTTTATTGAAGTTTTATTTTAGGTCTCACGGAAGACCAGCGCTATGGTGGCGCTTTACAAACAAAATGTAAGCTCCTCCATAGCAAATGCTGAGTGAGAACCTTTTAGTTATCATCTTGAATTTGTGACTGTAATGATAAGTTGATATTTTGATAACAAATAAACATTTCTATTTCTATTATAATATTCTGTGCTTTTGTGTAAGAGTGGTAAGATTGACTTAATAACATGGCAACAGTAAAAACTAAAAACTCATCTTGTTAAAGTGAGAAATAACCATTAAATAACGGGATTTTTTTCGATTCGTCTTGACATTCCAATGTAAAGTTCCATGTCACTATCTCGTTTCAATTAACTTAGGCTAGTGAAAAAAGTCGGATTGGGGATGGTTTCAGTGTTCTATAAGTTTCTTATTAAGCTGTTATGCTCGCAACCAAATTTAATTATTAATTAGAAAAATGCTTATGATCATTTCCGTTTTCGTCAAATTACGTTTTCTGGCGGCAAATTTAAATACAGATGGTATATAAAACATACTAACTACCAAAGCCAACATACCCATTCGGCCGTCTATGTAACTTAGTTTTGTAACTGGTTACAAATAAATATTTTGTTCTTCCTTTCTCGTAACCTGATTACTAACTAATAAATAATTTAATGGACTTCGAAATATTTTTCTAAAGTAAAAAAAAATGCCGTGTGATGCCGGCGGCTTATACATACAATCATACATATATTACATCTATATTCCTTGCGGGGTAGGCAGAGCGTAAACGGCCGTAAAACTGACATTCAGAAAATTGTGTATCGCCATAATGAGAGATTGTTAGCCCATCGCCTCAAATTATAATATACATGTAAATGTAACCCTCGAGTCCCTTCAAAGTCCCTTAGTCGCCTCGTACGACACACACGGGAAAAAAATGGGATGATGCAATTCTAAGCTGACATCACATGACACTGTCAATATTTTGACGCCATAAAAAATAATAAAATGGATATAATGTTATCTGTCTCAAAATTCAATATTTGTGGAATCTTAGTTTTGTAGATAAATAAATTTTAAATTTTGCGTTTGAAAGATTTGTGGACAACCTCATATTGATTGATTGATAACCCTTGAAACCAGTGTATAACCCCGGTCAAATTAACTTTAAGTGCTAGTAGATACGATAATAAGAGATATAAATAAAATTAGAAATATGAAACTCTTTTATTATCTTATCATATCACTTATATGCTACCTTAACTTATTCATGAGTGGGTAAAATCACAGTTCAAATTGTAACATAACTACTTACTAGGTACTTATATTTAAGAAAGAATTATGTAGGTAGAATACCAAATTATAACACTTCCCGTGTGAGGTATAAAGTTTTTGAAAACTTGCAAAATTTTCAAGCGCGGCCAGGATTTGAACCTGCGACTTCCGCCATCACTAGTGACGACCTCTTCCATCTGGGTTACCGCAGCTCGCCCCTTTCCCGCGAATTTTGCAAGTGTATCTTGATGCAAATGATGCGTGGCTCGGCTCCATCTACCGGGTTTCGCGGGCAAGAGACGAGCTGCAGTAGCTCAGATGGAAGAGATTTTCGCCACTAGTAAAGGCAAGAATCGCAGTTTCAAATCCTGCCAGAGCTTAAACATTTGTGAAGGTAAAAAAATGATGTTGGTAACCAATGGAAAGCTGGTCATCATTCCGCAACCCTCGTGGCTTCTTTGTGTTGCTCGCACCAATGTTCAGGGGTTTTACCAAATGCCTGTAAAATAAAAATTACATTTATAAGACACTGTCTCGGCATATTTACATATATCATCCTATTGCAGTCCACTGCCGGACGTAGGCCTCCCCCAGGGTACGCCATAGGGCACGATCTCTCGTTTTCGCCATCCAGTCGCTACCAGCCGCCATCTGGCCGGAGGTCGTCCAACGCTACGCTTGCCGAGGCGTGGCCTCCACTCGACAGCCACTACACCACCGTCTGTCGGTTCTGTCCCGACAGCTTTTCCATTAAATCTTGAAGTAACATACACATATCGGCTTCTTTTTACCACAGTTAAACGGCTTACTTCTACAATATCGCCAGCTCTTCTATGAAAGCTTCAAGGTACGAGCATAGATTAATTACTTTTTACCGCGGAAATTGCCTTATTCCCATAGAAAATCTTTAGGAATGGGTCAATAAAACCTGTAAGTTTGAGTAAACGACTATGGTTAGAAAAAAACATAGGGCCTCCCATGCAAACAAGGCTTGCTATCATTCTGACCAAAATGCTGTCATTTTGTATGGGAAGCTAAATTTTTGTGTCGGCAGGTACATGAAAAAGTTAAACAGTAAAACATTTTTATTTACCTGTGCCACTTTCTGTAGTAAAAATATCTTGGGTACTTCTTCTGTTGCCCTCTGGCCCCATTCGAAAACAAATCTTGCTAGATCACCCTCCCCTTCCTGATAAAAGAAAATTAATAATCATAATAAATAAATAACTGAAAAAAAATACATTTCAATTTTTTTAAAGAAAACTTTTGTGTCCTAATAGAAACCGGCGCGGGCGCTGCCTCGGCGCTGACCAGGTTAATCACACGGCATGTAACTTTAGGCCACCACCATCTATCTGTAAACGACATTTGTTTCAAATAGAAGTCAGAATTTCAAAGCATGTTATTCGTACAATTAACTGGGCCTTTTGAATAGGAAACACCCCCAAAAACCTGCCCAGAAGGGCTCCTACTCTAAATTTACAATCTATTCTAGTCTTTCTAAGACTAAGGCCCTAAGCTACACATACACATTACACACACATACACATATCACGCCTGTAATCCCTTGCGGGGTAGGCAGAGTGTAAACTGCCGCAAAAAACGAACATTTTCGCCACGTCTGACAAATATTTGAGGGTCATTGGACAAATTGTGTATCGCTTTAGTGACAGGTTGTCAGCCCATCGCCTAAAACTGCAATACACACCCTCGAGTCCCTTAGTCGCATTCTACGACTCCCACGGGAAAGAAATGGGGTGATGCTATTCTAAGCCGGCATCACACGGCCCTAAGCTACCTTAGATAATTTTGGAAGTATAGCCCAAAAATGGCTACGTGAAAACTAATTCACTACAGTACGCCATCCCAGTAAAGCAGAAACTCTTGCGACTGTTTTTTTTTACAAACCCAAAACATTGATTGATATACATTGCGGCGCGGCGACAGACATTTCTGTATTCCGCGACCGATGGAATGCAAAGCTTTTTTGAATTTGTTTGGGAATTGTTGGGGAAAAACATGCGCCAAAGACTCGGCCATATTTACTGCTGTCAGATTCGTGTTAAAGTCTGTGCGGATAGAAAATAGGCGTGGGAATTGAGGACGCCTCTGCGCCCAGTATGAAAAATGTCATAGCGACCTATGAAAAAAATATTAGTTCACTTTTTGCCTTCGAGCAACACGGTCTTCCGTCTCGTTCCGACCCGGACGGAAGGCCGTCGAAGCTTTTTGCCCATGTCTGTTCTCTCTCCGCACAGACACAGAATAATAACTAGTAACTAGCGCACAGACTAAATGTTATGTTAGAGGGCCCATTTTATTTTATTAAAATGGCCTTATGTCTCATTTGAACCTTATGTTACAGCATAATCGTGCGTCTTTTTGTCACCGGGTTTTTTAGACCAATAAGTCCCCACCAAATACGATTCTACCCGGTTTTCCTCCTTCTTTCCCTCTCTTACCCCTCTTCTTTTGTTTGTTATTTTTATTGTTAGTATTTGAGATAGAAGTAAACTATCTGAGACACTAATAATCTTTATAAAATTTTCTACAAAGCATAGCATCACGATCACCCCATCTAATTCCCGCGGTTGTCGTGAGAGGCGACTGAGGGGCTCGAGCATTGATCTACAACAACCCTAGATTTAGCGCCTCATACAAAATTACGCTAAGATTTTGTCACCTACTGAACTATACAGTCATACATAGCGATTTATAGATTTATTGCGTCCGCCTGATTCAAAATATCACAACGAACCTCACCATAATCTATTGAACTCAGCCTTATTTGTTAGCCCGTACTTGGTCATGTTAACAGTTTCGCGGCCAGCCACGCACTGTGGGAAAGAAGTGCTCGCTTGCAAATTGTGCACTACTTTACCGGCCCACCTTTTGAGCGTACGCGCGTAATCTAGGGTTGTTGTAGATCAATGGGCTCGAGGGTTTCATGTGTATCACAATTTTAGACGATTGGCTGACAAACTGTCACTATAGTGATACACGATTTATCTGAAACACCCATGAAATATTTGTCAGATGTGGCGATAGCGATAGTGTTTTTACGGCCGTAGAGTATTTTTACCCCGCAAGGGATGAAGGCGTGATATGTGTATGTATGTGTACAAAATTGGCCCATAAGTTTTTATACACATAAACTTATTCCGTCTTTCGAAACTTGTTTAACACACATACACATCACGCCTATAATCCCATGCGGGGTAGGCAGAGCGTAAACGGTCGCAAAAAACGGACATTTACGCCACGTCTGACAAATATTTGAAGTTCATTCGGAAAATTGTGTATCACTATAGTGACAGGTTGTCAGCCCATCGCCTAAAATTGGAAAACACACCCTCGAGTCCCTTAGTCGCCTCTTACGACTCCCACGGGAAAGAAATGGGGTGATGCTATTCTAAGCCGGCATCACACGGCATAGTAGTAGCATACCTTATAATACTGCAAATACATCTGTTTAGTGAATGAGCTGGTAAGCTGCTTTCTACCAGCATGGTTTGTTTCCTCAAGCAGACCTGCCTCGTCCAAGAATTTCCACATGTCATCTTAAAAAATAGGAAATTCAGGATTAAATACAGAAAATAAAATATACATGGTGTAAAAAAATTAGCTAAGAATATTTTAAGGGGTGAACCAGTACGTGAAACTGAACAACTTTCCCCAAGGAACATAGGTCGAAATATAAAAAAAAATTGGCCCTCCCATACAAATTATCCCGGCCGGGCCGGGTAACACACTAAGTATGGAAGGGTCAAATTATTTTTCATATTTCGACCTATGTTCCTTGGGGAAAGTTGTTCAGTTTCACGTACTGGTTCACCCCTTAAAATATTCTTAGCTAATTTTTTTACACCTTATATATTTTTTGCCTAAATCGTGAGGTAAAAAATAGGAAATTAAGGATTAAATACAGAAAATATATATTTTTTGCCTAAACTGGGAGATAAACACAGATTAAGAATTGGAGAAACGAAAAAACAATCCACATCCACACTAATATTATAAATGCGAAAGTAACTCTGTCTGTCTGTCTGTCTGTCTGTCTGTCTGCTACGCTTTCACGGCCAAACCGCTGAACCGATCATCATGAAACTTGGCACAGAGATTGCTAGCATACCGAGAACAGACATAGGCTACTTTTTATCACCATTCGAGGATCTGGAGTACAGATGTAGACCACCAGGTGTACCACCAGGAGCCCAGCTAAACTATTAGAGATACAGGCATGGTTCCAAAACAAAAGTTGTTCAGTGTGATGGGCCGCTTCTTTTCACAAGGACATTGAGGATCTGGAGTACCTAATGTAGACCACCAGGTGTACCATCAGGAGCCCAGCTAAACTATAAGAGATACAGGCATGGTTCTAAAACAAAAGTTGTTCAGAATGATAGGCCGCTTCTTTTCACTAGGACATTGAGGATCTGGAGTACCTTATGAGGACCTCCAGGTGTACTATCAGGAGCCCAGCTAAACTATTAGAGATACAGACATGGTTCTAAAACAAAAGTTGTTCAGTATGATAGGCCGCTTTTTTACATAAGGACAATGGGGATCTGGAGTACCTTATGTAGACCACCAGGTGTACCATCAGGAGCCCAGCTAAACTATTAGAGATACAGAAATGGTTCCCAAACAAAAGTTGTTCAGTATGATGGGCTGTTTCTTTTCACAAGGATAAAGAGGATCTAGAGTACATTATGTAGACCACCAGGTGTACCATCAGGAGCCCAGCTAAACTATTAGAGATACAGGCATGGTTCTCAAACAAAAGTTGTTCAGTATGATGGGCTGCTTCTTTTCACAAGGATATTGAGGATCTGGAGTAACTTATGTAGACCACCAGGTGTATGATCAGGTGCCTACCTAAACTATTAGAGATACAGAAATGGTTCCAAAACAAAAGTTGTTCAGTATGATGGGAATAAGTTGAGAAAGGACATTGGTAACTTTTTACCGAGGATTTTTTTGCTATGTACTGACTTTTGTATTCAATGGTTATAAATATTGATCACTCAGTACAGTACACCGGATAGCAAATTTTAAATTGTCCCTTTTACAACAGAAGCAAGCAAGTCATCCTTAAACAGTAGAGATGAGAACTTTTCTAATATCACTGTCATACTTACCTACTATGAATATACATATCTACTTTAGAACCTGTTTCTAAAAAAACTATCTAACGCGGACGAAGTCGCGGGTAAAAGCTAGTAGTACATAAAGATGCAAAAATGATTGAATTGAATTGTGTATTTGTATTGTTTTGTTATGATACGAAATAAAGAAACATAGTAAGAAACCAATATGCAATTTAAAAAAAAGGATTTATTTAAATTCTTGCCATCATCACTATTATATATTTTACAAATCATTTGCAACATAGTTTTGTGTTGGTACAAAACATGTTGGGCCATACCCCAATTTAATAAGAATGAGAAACAAATAACAAATGTATTTGATCAGATAATTGTCTTGCTGCCATCTTACTAAATACAACGGCTAATTAAAAATAGCACTTTCCATTAAATAAGATAAGAAAAGGATAGTAGATGCCATATTTTTAATCACCACTTAATTTTGGCAGATTCTGCTTAACCACTTCGCTCAGGTCGAATTTTGCAACAATAGATATGTATTGTACTTCAAGCACACATGTGTGCTGTTACGAGCGGAGTAGATAAAATCATAGGAATTTGAAGAGTGGATCATCTTTTATCCTTATCTAAGCCTGTTTAACGGATAGTGAAAGTGCTATTTTTAGTTGAGATGTTAGTCCTTTACAAATCAGGATAAGGATATACCTTCTTTAACTGGACCTCCAGTCATGAAGATATGAGTGAGGGCAGCTATCAGCATCCTTCTCTGATTGGCATCGGTGACACTGGCCGGCAAGGACTCACATTCCTCGTCCAGCACTAGTATCATCTGGAATCCGGCCTTGGAAGTCACCTGCACTAGTTTGTAGCCATATACCTGGATAATGTCAATGATAATGTAAAGGTCTGTAAAAATAATTTAAAGAAATATTATTTAAAATTATAATTATGTAGCGAGCACGAACACCGCTCCTTCAGTGAACTCATTTAAAAACAGACTAGACAAATATTTGACTCAAGTGCAATGATATACATAAATCAGCACATTGTACTGCTATTATCACTATATAGCATAAAATAAAGTTGCTTCCCGCGTCTGTCCCTGTGTCTGTTTATTTGTATGTATGCTTAAATCTCTTAAACTACCTAACGGATCAGGATAATTTTTTTTTTAAAGATAAGTATAAGTGTGATTCAAGAGGAAGGTTTTTATGCATGATTTATGTGGGGAGATGGTCCATTTTCTGTGGCAAATTGGTAAGCAGCAGGTGAAACCGCTCAGCGAGCCGCTAGTAAATAATAATGCTAATTTCAACATAGTCTGAAGTTCTACCTCTTTTTGGCAGGGTCCCCTCGGTAAAACATGGAGAAGTAACTACTAGTAGTAGCTCAGGACTGAGGTTTTAAGTTGAAAACAGAATGGGAGTTATCCTTACAGCAGTAGGAGAGTATGGGTGAATATATGAGTTTAGCTTATGGTACTTTCAAATCTTGCAATTATTAGGGTGGAAAGGTGACTGCACTGGAGTGACCAATGGTCAGTGTATCAAGTTCAGCTTTCTAAGGAAGCTGATAGGAAGAAGATGCTGGCAGCATTGGTGCCTTACATCTAGCAGCAGATACTTGGCAATATGCTACCATATCCATACAAATATTATAAATCCGAGAGTGTTTGTTTGTTATCACTTCATGCACAAACGGCTGGATGGATTTTATAACATAACACGCTACTTACTATACTTTTTACAGCAGGAAAACATTCCAGCCCCATGGGAAAAATGGTATGCAGCTGCTAGTAAACTGTGAGGCGGAAATCTAGTTGAACAAATTGTAGCACTACGGCAAATCTCAAGCTCAGGTATAAAGACACTAACCTCTTTCAAAATCTTATTAGCCTTAGTGACCACCCGGTTCACATCACCCAGACTCGTCTCGCACGTAGCGTGCAAGTGTTTGCCGATTTCCGCGCGTTTAAACGGTATTTTGCTGCCTTCCCGGCATAACACGAAGCGTACACATTCGTTTACTGCTGTATCTAAGCTCCCATCATCTTCCTCCACCGCTGAAGACCGGTTTGCTCTTCTTTGACTCATTCTGCAGATTCTGCTGGAGATAAATAGTAGTTTGACGAGAAATTGGGGCTTCTTTTCTGAAGAAAACCGTAGTCGTAAATTCGTAAACATAAAACATAAAACCTAACCTACCAAACCAAACTGACATTGACTTGACAGATGAAGTGTTGCGATGCCACGTTCCCGCATAGCATGAACCTGTTATCGATAATTTTATTTGTTTTATTATAATACCAAATTCATCCGATACAGTCAAGACAACATAAGATTGCACTGCACCTTCATCGCCCACCATCAAATTTTGTAAGTATACTTAACTTGTGAAAAAAAGCAGTTCGTTTAATGAAGCCAAAATCGAAACTTGTAAAATCAATGGAGATATAACATTTATGTAGGTATGTATTCGATTTGAATAGAAGTTAATTAACTTGACGCGTTTGTATTGTATGTAAGTTTTTTTTATTTTGCGCTATATTGTATACAGTTTGAAGTGTGTGTGTGTGTGTGGTCTGAATTACTATTATGTTGTATCTCACATAAATCGCAAAAAATTGGTAAATATTGTATTTAATCAATGCTGCCAAAAATCTCGCAATAATCGCGACTTTGGGGAATTATCCAGGGTTTCTCGAGTGTTATGTAAGAAAGAAAGAAGAAAGAAAAGAAAACACATTGTAGACTGTAGAGGGCTCTGCGCTTTTATAACACGAAAATCAGTAGGTACTAAGTACTCCATAAATTATTTTTTATTTTGTGTTTATTATGTTATTGATGTTTTATTTACTTTTATGAATGACATTCAATATTATAGCAGGGGGGTTTCACTCCACGGTTTAGGCATAGAGTAGAAATCACATAGAGATGACACTCCCGCTCCAGACGCGCTCAAGGTCAATCCGTCTGGCTGTCTCTTAGCGAACAATTCAGTCGGGAGTGCGCTTCGCCGCGGAAACGTTCGTCGTGCGGGTCGAATTTTCATTTTTTGTGTAAAATTTAGCAATTCAAGGTGTTGTATTCATAGGGAGAACGCGTTTTACAAAAAGAATGCTATTCTAATCTGGCACCATACGGCGCCATTTTTGCACCTATTTTAAAATTCTGTGCCTACCTATTAACAATTAAATGGTAAGAAAAGACTTTAAAACGGGTAAATATTTTGTTCCCATGGAAAAACTGTTAGCAGCGGTCGCAACCGCTCGACTGGCCGCTACTCTGGAATAAAATTATTGGCATTGCCGACTTAAAGCGCGGGAGAGTGCGGGGCGTTACGGGCTGCGGGGGGAAGTAGGTATTTAAAGCGCGGCTTTTGGGGCCCAGACAAAGGAGTTTCGTTTCTATACGCAGTATTATTATCTATTCTTATGGTTTAGGTATGTTCCGGCGGCGGGTCCCCTACGGGAACTAATCTCCGCGGGTTGTCACTTGTCGTCGCCAGACCGCCAGTGTGCCGCTAGCCGCCGCACTGTTCGCACGCACGTGCTGCTCGCGCGCACACTTACTTGACTTTTTTCTGTGTTTTAGTACGTTTATTCGTTAAAAAAATCAATCGAGTCGTTGACTCGGTGTCCCACTCGATACGAAGAACAGTTAGACACAAGCATAATTAATTGTTTTTTTTACATAAACAGAAGGCATTAATAATTTCGTTTAGGTTTATAAATATTTACAAATCTTACAATTCCTTCCGTAGATTAAGTGAACAAATACGATATATATAGCAAAATCAGTAACAAAAAATCTTCGTGCACGAATAACATGATGACAAGTTACAACCCTTGGAGTTCGCCGGCGGCTCAGTCATAAAACTGCGATGCGCAAGGGAGATTGAGCGTTCGCGCGCGTTCATAAGTTTCAATTTTGTTTGTGAGTGGTTAGGTACACCGAGCGTAGGTATTAATTTATACCTAAACATGTATTTTCTTAGGGAGTGATTCTTCTGTACGTTAGTAGTATTATATATTATGTGATTATAGCAAGACCAAAAGTTTATTTTGAAGCAAATGCAACTAACAGAATTAAAAAGTAACGAAAACAACGTGAAATGGAACCTGTGACAGAGCTATGGGTGTCGCCAACCTTATTACAACGTCTTATTTAAAGTTTAGCGCAGCGCATATTCAGACCTGTCAACAATTCGATTGTCGATATTAGCAACACAGAGTAGGTACGCACTCGAACGCATCTTCCGAACAACCTTATCTAGTTAAAAGCTACATTACTCTTGCGGTACCGTGTATTGCTTATTTTACATAATATGTAAAATTTTACTTAGTAGGTTAGGTAGGCTAATTATAATATAAAAATGCCTTATTTTATATTTATTTTATGCCAAAAATTCTGTAACTATGCCGAATATTCAGCCGAATACGATATTAAATCTGCCGAACATGCTGAAATTGGCCAATCTCCATTTTAGTGTGTGCGTAAATGCACCAAATGCAGTTATTTATTACATAATAATCTGGGTAACATTTTCTCCTAGAAACCGGGGCCATCTTTCGTTGGACTGTTTAGTCAATAGTATTTCGCACATGGTTGACCGTTGAACCAAAGCCTAAACTATCAAAGCATTTTTATTCAAATAGCATCAAAAACTGCATATAACAATAAACCGCCAAACTGCAGTGCAGTTCTATCGATAGTCCTCATCGATCATCAAGGCAACACTATAGTTGTTCTATTTTTATTTATTTTCTCCTTCTGCCGCGTTTGTTTGGCCGCTACGTCGTCGTCGCTGAGTCGTATTTTATTTGCCGCTTTTTCGTTTTTCTGGTAAGTAATATCGTATTTTGTTAGTAATATACTATTACCATTAACAGAGTTACCTTATTCTAATTCAGATAACTGTTTATGGTTTGTTTTCTGGCTTATTGAACACAAAAGTTTATCAATTATTTTTGCTTGCCGGCCGGCCGGTTTTGGCTGTGAACTGCTTGCTCACAGCTCACAGCGAGCACGCAACACTCGCTCGTTTAGAGTTGTTCAAGGTCTCTTGTCTGGTTTTGTATACCTACTACCTATTCGGTCGTATTTATATTGCAATATTGCCTTTGATTCGACACTAAAACTGTTATTGCACACTAGTCTGAATGAATACCGTGCCTACCTTGAGCTGGGCACGTACCTACTCGGATACTTACGTATTTACCCATATAACGAACCCGGGTATTTATCCATATAACGCACCCGGTTATTTACCCATATAAATACCCGTATGCACCCAAATTGGTGGGTAGATTCTTTTTTTCTCTCTCATAAACCGTGACAGTTAGACAGTTGACATTTTCACCAATGATTTTTACAGATAATTTATTGTTTCTAACTAGGTACATCCGCTTTTATCGTTTGTATTGCATAGATTCACATTCCACGAAAGACTGCACTGCCTCCCAAGATACAGGTTTAAACCTTGTTTCAGGGTCAGGGCTTCAAATGTTCAACTTTTTGGGAAATAGGTACATTTATTTATTTCTGTTACTGCTTTAACAACAAATAGGTACAAATTTTTTAATGAAAGGCATATCAAAAGGGGCTTCTTTACAAAAATCGTGATAAATACCTTCATACATTAGCCTATTGCATTGCAGTCCACTGCTGGACGTAGGCCTCCCCCAGGGTACTGCAAAATCGTGTTTCTTTTTACGATTATCTGGTTTCTTTTTTACGATTTGTGAACCGAAATACCTACCTACCTACATTATCTGAAAAAAAAACACTAAACAATATCATGGATTACAAGATACAGACTTTATCTCAAAAATTTGCTAGATTATCAAGTTTTTTGTATGGGGGTCCCACGGGGGCCCTTCCTCTAAATATTTGTTTTATTCTATAGTTTTGTGTTTGTTGTCCTAGCAGCACACTGATCTCCATAATTATACTTGTATATATAGAGGTCAGTGTAGCAGCAACAGAAATACCTACACCATATCTGTGAAAAATTCAACTGTCTCACTGACACGGTTTATGAGAAAATGAATAATATGCAATCTACCCACGAACTTGGGTGCATACGGGTATTTATCCAAATACCCAGGTAAATACCCAAATGGGTAGATTGGGTATATACCCACCGCCCATCGTTAGTAGGACATAATATTAACTCAATGTACCTGACTGTTTGGTGGGGACTAGGGAGCATGGGCTCATCCGGAGCCACGTGACGTGACGCTCGTGTCACAGCGAACCGCACTGCCCCGGGGCGGCGGCGGCACGGGTAGAATAAGTAATAGGTATCACTACCGGGGTATTACCTATGCTGTATTGATTAATTAATGCGTAAGAATAAAATGACTAATAGGTGCAGATTCAAGCGTATGGATTCTACAAAAAAAGTCACTCTAATACCTATAATAAAAAAAGGTTTTTTAAAACAAGCTTTATGATGAGTGGTTGGTAAGAAGATTCCAACGAGCTCAAATTTTATAGGGGTAGGTACATAGTTGCATCTCTGAGATGCTATGACCACCTTCCGGCTCCATCATCATATCAGCGTTTTGACATCATAATATTGCATTGTCACCCAATTCACATGTCTATGCAAAATTTTAGTTCAATCGGAAGTCTTTAAGTAGCGTAAATTTTGCTTCCAAGATTTGACCCGTACAAACTAACAAACAAACGAACACGGCAAGTCAAATAAAAGCTTGTAAAAAGTAGTGGTAGTAGTGACGTAGTAGCGACCCTGAAACTGACCAAGACCAACCTTAACTATTAGTCCATGATGGAAAACAGTTTCTTGGCTCGAGTTTCTAAAGAAAGTTAGTCAGCTGATCAAAACTTTGTATAGGAGGACAAAACAAATTCTCGTTTACCCAGATAGCCTCCAAAGAAGAATTTGACCAGTTATGGTCTCTGATCTGATCATGCCGGCAAAGTTTTCGGTACGTCGTCCCTTACACACTTACACTCATCTTACACTACACCCGGTATACCTAGTTTTCTTCTACACTAATATTATAAAGAGGAAAGATTTGATTGTTTGTTTGTTTGTTTGTTTGTTTGTTTGTTTGTTTGCATCGAATAGGCTCCGAAACTACTGGCTCGATTTTAAAAATTCTTTCACCATTAGAATCCTACATTATTTCTGATGAACATAGGCTATATTTTATACGAGAAAAAAATAGGGATCCGCGTGAAAATTTCGATAATGTAACCCAACGTGTGAAAAATGTACCAAAAAAATATCTTATATCGCGTACGCTGTGGAAATTATTGACAATAGAGCAAAGTGATGTACTACAGTTTTATAGAGGACATCAATATCTATAATAATGTCCGCGATACCATATGTCTAACTATTACAGTTATGCCACAATAACTACTTTTTCATTTAAAAATGTACCAACTACGCCACATTATTCGTACCAGTGTAATGATTACATTTAATCATTACTGTATTAAAGGGTGTCAGGGATAGCCCTCAGAATACTAATAGGGTACATGCAGACCATGAAACTGAACAACTTTCCCCTAGGAACATATTTCAGGAAACGTAAAAAAACTGACTTCCCATAGTGAATGCAGTCAGCTGATTGTGATTTTGTATGGAAGGTCAGTTTTTTGGGTCTACTCGCAAAATGACCTAATTCCTAAACGCAAAACGGCCTGCTCGCAAAATGACCTAACTCCTATACGCATAATGTCCTACGCATAATGTCCTAAACGTATAATGTCCTAAACGCATAATGTCCTAAAAGCATAATGTCATAAACGCATAATGACCTAAACGCATAATGTCTTCAAAATAATTCTATAATTAACGGTGATTTCCCACACTTTTCCTCAACGTAGATACAATGTGTGATGCCTTTTGGTGTACTTACCTGCTAAATATGGCCGTATATTGGTAAGAGATATGTTTCCATGTAAATATACATGGTGTAAGGGACGGTGTACCTAAAGTGATATTTTGTTTCCTAGAATGACATTTAGATTCCTAAAGTGACATTTAGATGCTAAAGTGACATTTAGGTTCCTAATGTGGCATTTAAATAGCTAAAGAGACATTTATTTTCCTTCTGCATATTTTGCTTTCAATAGTGCAATCAAAAAGCTAATTGAATTGTCGCAACTAAAAATTCCATGTAGAAAAACCAATTTTTCTAACTCCAATTGAACTACTGGGAATAGAAGATTTTGAGGACATTAGGCATTTAGGACGTTGTGTTTAGTTTAGGACATTACGCGTTTAGGGCATTAAGCGTTTAGGACATAAAGCGTTTAGGACATTAAGCGGTCTACTCGCAAAATGACCTAATTCCTAAACGCAAAACGGCCTGCTCGCAAAATGACCTAACTCCTATACGCATAATGTCCTACGCATAATGTCCTAAACGTATAATGTCCTAAACGCATAATGTCCTAAAAGCATAATGTCATAAACGCATAATGACCTAAACGCATAATGTCTTCAAAATAATTCTATAATTAACGGTGATTTCCCACACTTTTCCTCAACGTAGATACAATGTGTGATGCCTTTTGGTGTACTTACCTGCTAAATATGGCCGTATATTGGTAAGAGATATGTTTCCATGTAAATATACATGGTGTAAGGGACGGTGTACCTAAAGTGATATTTTGTTTCCTAGAATGACATTTAGATTCCTAAAGTGACATTTAGATGCTAAAGTGACATTTAGGTTCCTAATGTGGCATTTAAATAGCTAAAGAGACATTTATTTTCCTTCTGCATATTTTGCTTTCAATAGTGCAATCAAAAAGCTAATTGAATTGTCGCAACTAAAAATTCCATGTAGAAAAACCAATTTTTCTAACTCCAATTGAACTACTGGGAATAGAAGATTTTGAGGACATTAGGCATTTAGGACGTTGTGTTTAGTTTAGGACATTACGCGTTTAGGGCATTAAGCGTTTAGGACATAAAGCGTTTAGGACATTAAGCATTTAGGACATTAAACGTTTAGTACATTATGCGTTTAGGTCATAATGAGCTTAGGTCATTGAGAGTTTAGGAATATTTTAGGATTTAGGACATTATGCGTCGGGATGAACAAAACACCATTGTCAGGTACTTACACAAACATGGCATTCTACTGAATGAAATTGTTGTGACAACATTTTAAGTAAGTATAATAAATGGAAAGTTTAATCAAGAATTGAAAGAACTTGACCAAAATCATTATCATCATCAACGACAACAGCACCACGATCTTAAAGTATATATTACCCAAACCACGATTGGGTGACAGAGCAGAACAGACAGGTTGGCGAGCGCTTTACAAGACGCTGCTGTCCATTTCCGACACAGAAAAGGAAAAAAACAAAAAAAAACAGTTACAATCAAGTACATACAGGGAGTACAATAGCATACATAATATACACTTACTAGCTGTTACCCGCGGCTTCGCCCGCGTACTCATAGAGTTTTATTAATTAGTTGTGTATTCTAAACAGGGCGACAGCACACACAACACAGGTCATTACTTTCCGGTTTAGTGACTGCGTCTCTATTAAAATTACGTTTATGGGTCACTTATTTAACTCCTACGCGAATATTATAATACAAATATAGTAGTAATGGTTATGCCAAATTATATCAGCGATATAATTTGGCATAACCTGCATTATTACACAATGCAGCGCTACATCTAGCAATACTACTAAACTACCAATACACCTATATTTATGCCTAGCTATTACACTCAGCGCTCTATGTCGCCATAGAGTATAGCTACCTTATGAATATTGTGAATATTGCCTAGTGTTATATTGGTGGTTAATAAATAATAAGAAAGTATAGATTGCTATATAGCTTTAATTTTTTTTTAATATTCCTGCTATTTTGAAATTTTTATTACATACAAACATGCTCCAAGAAGACATGAAAGAAAGGAGTGGGTATGTAATCAAGGATTTGAAAACCTATATTAGCTCCAAATCAAATTAACTTGGGGATGGATGTTCTTGGATTGGAATTATAATAATATGAATACGCAGTATAATGATTTTGCCTAGTCTTCAATTTTCAGGACTATGGTACCAAAAAATTTAAGTTTATTATGTGTCTTCGCAAGTATACGCAGGGCAAACTTACTGTGCTAAAAATGGTTATTATTATAGAAATGGACTTTCAAATCATGTTTAACTGTAGAAATTAACTTTACTACTGTGGTAAGAAGTATCTCAAGTACATACCCACATCACCCTTAAAGCCACATTCATATCCCAAAACTCATATTCAAGAGACATTCTCATAGTAGTGCTATACAGGGTGTAAGTGACAGCCCTTCGAATACTGATTGGGTGTATTCAAACCATGAAACTGAACAACCTGCCATAGATTAAATTCTTTTTTTCTATATCCCATACAAAATCACAATCAGCTCACTGCATTTACTATGGGAATATCAGTATTCGGAGGGCTGTCCCTTACATCCTGTATATACATCTTTTTTATGTGGTATGGATGTATTCTATGCTACACAATAATCAGTTTTCCGATGGGAAAAATATGTTTTTCCGAGATAAAAAGTAACCTATGACACTCACCAGCTTTTCATCTAACTGCTTTCCAAAAAAAAAATGCTTTACATCGCTGCATGATACTCATTTATGTATGTAGTATGGATGTATTCTATTGCTAAACATTAATCGGTTTTCCGAAGGGAAAAATATGTTTTTCCGGGATAAAAAATAACCTATGTCACTCACCAGCTTTTCATTTAGCTGCTCTCAAAAAAAAAAATGCTTTACATCGCTGCATGATACTCATCTATGTTCGTAGTATGGGTGTATTCTATTGCTAAACATTAATCGCTTTTCCGATGGGAAAAATATGTTTTTCCGGGATAAAAAGTAGCCTATGTCACTCTCCAGCCTCTCACCTAACTGCACACCTAAAAAACACTGCATGATATCGCTCTGTTGTAACGTGAAAGAAAGACAAACAAACAAACAAACAAACAAACAAACACACTTTCGCATTTATAATATTAGTATGGATGATTGAGACTGAAATGGAGTCCAGCTCAGCATATGCTGTAGCTTAAAGCTGCAGCGCTGATTTTCAGCTGGAACCGTCACATTTGAGCAATAAAATACGCTGCCCGGCTAGCATACCTACTCGATGTACATAAAATTATTATAAATATAAATTAATATTAAAGAATAAAATTAAATACTAATACCTACACACACAGTTACTTATTTTAGCACGATTTTTTATATAGCAAAAAGGGTAACTAGATAATTTTAAGCGGGATTTTATCCAGCAATTGGCAATTCAGGCAATATTTTTGAAGGTGCCATCTAAAGTTTTTAACAGTTTGCAATTATCTTAGTGGAGGAGGTAGGTATATCGTTCCATACATATGTTAGCTGCGGCGTATTTAAAGCACCGAAACGTCACGCGCTATCACCGCGCGAGTTCCTTGGTCTGTGATTTCCGGCGGCGCCCACGAGTAATTAATAATTATGTAGATCCCCTCAGTTCTAGGTAGGTATTCTAACGTACACGGAAAAATCCTTTGATTGTACCAAGTTTCTAGAAATCAATATTTAACGTTTAATTTGCATAATTTAAAACTCTTCTTTTTAGTAGCTCTATCAAGTGTGTGTTAAAATAGTGTTAATTTAGTGTAGTCTTTATTTATCCCAACAAGCAATAATTGACAGCTGTGATATTCGTGCTAATGCTATGGTACCACTATAATACAGGCATAATAGTCCTGTACATGGTCCATTTTCCTTTTTATTGACATCTCTTATAGTATGAATAGGATATCAAAAATGGCTTGATGGGATGGCCTTATTTTAGTTCCGATTACTCAGATTACTTATCGCCTAACAAAATACTGCGCCAAGCCAAATTCTTAAAAAATAATCAATGTCTAGGTGCCTAGGTTGATAATTACAGTACATTGCATAGTTGTTTTTCTTATACTTATGTGGGTAGGTATATGACATGTATGTAAATAGGTAAGGGACAGCTCTCCGAATACTTATACGATGCTTTCAGACCATGAACATAATCAACTTCCCATGAATAGATTTTTCAAGAAACGTAAAAAAATTGACTTGATTTTGTATGGGAGAACAAACTTTTGATATTTCCTGACATACCTATTTATGTTCCTAGGGGAAAGTTGTTTAGTTTCATGGTCTGCATGCACCCTATCTGTATTCGGAGGGCTGTCCCTTACAGCCTGTATATCTATCAACATTTATAATTAATCAGTCAGTGTTTTATTATAGACAAACAGTACCATCAGTGTTGGCCGATAACGATAAAACATCACGTTACACATTCTTTGGCAAACAACTGAAATCATTTTCTAAAGAACTCCATATCAGTGGTTTGTGAGGGGTCTTATATGATAAAACATTGATAATAGCAACAGAAGAGGTTTGTTAAGTGCTATCGCAGAATAACAACTTATAATAAAGTGAAGTGTATGTGTGTATGTTTGTTGAAGTGTTGTTCAGTATGGCTAGCTCTTATTTCAAAAGAGTAATTTATTTTGGACATAGGTATATTCTGGACCATTGGCCGAACTGAATTTATTATTTTGTGTCATTTTAGGTCATATGCTAGCATACTTTAGTTTGCAGTGGATGAAAACGACTCAATCTGGGGTTTAACACTGTTTAAACTGTCAATAGTTTATAATAGACAATATTGGTATATATACATCCACAGCCTATTGCAGTCCACTGCTGGACGTAGCGCCATACATAGGGCACGATCGCTCGATTTCGCCATCCAGTCTCTACCAGCCGCCTTTTTTAAGTCATCGGTCCACCTGCCGAGGTGTGGCCTCCACTCGAGAACCCGTTTACTCCACCGTCCATCGGTTCTACGACAGATGTGCCCAGCCCACTGCCAGTTCAGTTTGCTACACTTCCAGACTATACATATGTCTGTTACGTTGGTCTTTTTGCGGACAGCTTCATTCCGGGCTTTATATCGAGCATAGACCATTCCATAGCCCTCTGAGTGACATGTAGCCGGTGGGCAGGTTTTACTGTCAGGTTCCACGTCTCGGCTCCATAGCGTTAGTACTATTATATATTCTGTGTCCATAGGTCATGACTAGCAGGACGCACTGATCGAACACCTATCTTGGTATATTTTGTAGTAATAATTTAATTTTAGACACTAAAAAATGTTATTTAATAAATGAGTTGCCGTATATAAAATCGAAAATCTACACAAGTGTAAAAAAAAGAACTTTACAGACACACATTCATAATATCGTAAAAAAATAAGCGACTTTAGAATTTTTGTAAGTTATGTTCTCAAATAATACCAGCCGTACCGGACTATAACTTGTAGTGACAAGATAATAGTAGGTACCTACTTTATGCAACGAATGCGATATTGTACGTAAGTGAAAATTCAATGAGAAAAAGTGATCTGGATTCAAGCCGATTTCAATACGAAACCTCAACACAGCTGGATTTAAAATTGATACGAGAACAAATTTCATTGCAAAAACGTAACATCGGATCTGAATAATTCAGATCCGATGTTAATTAATTAATTATTAATAAATCATATATTATGTTCACAAGAGTTACGTATCTCGGTATCTTAGTTATAAAAATAAAATACTGTGTACCTATTACGAACATTACGAAACGATTATAGATTTACCGTGATACTTTCTTTTTTAGATGGAAATTAAATATAAAATCGGATCATTTGGTGCTTTAGTTTAAATCTGCCACTACTTGCGCTGTTAACATACATACATACACATATCACGCCTATAATTCCTTGCGGGGTAGGCAGAGCGTAAACAGCCGCAAAAAACGGCTATTTGCAAACGGCACCACGTCTGACAAATGTTTGAGGGTCATTCGGAAAAATGTGTATCGCGTAAGTGACAGGTTGTCAGCCCATCGCCTAAAATTGCAATACACACCCTCGAGTCCCTTAACATAACATATCTTATAAATAAGTAAATCTCATAAATATCAGCTAGCCTAGTTCGCATAAAACAAGCTTTGCTTAGTTTGGGGCTAGATGGTGTTGTATGAATTGTCCAGGATATAATATTTATATATAACCTGTGGCACAGTATAAACCTCGGACACTGGCGCTCAAATGTATGAATCAAACGCGTTGCTACGCACACAGTCTAAGCTCGCATAGGTGAACGCGGACCATGCTTGTGTGTGTGAGACAACATGTCATGGTTGCCGCCATTTTGCGTTCGCGAATCGGGAATGCAATGTGCGGCAGTATGAAATAACCTTCGTCGTCGCGTCCTTGCTTAGCCGGTGTCTGAGCGTCCTCCGAGCGCGGGTGGGCGGCGCTTGTAGGGGGAGGCAGGGAGTGACCATACTGTACGCTAGTACTACTGTGGCCTGATGTACTTACGAGGCTTGTACTCGGGCCATTGCTCGGAGGGGATGCGACGGTCCTCGAACTCCTGACCTCCGTAAGCTAGCAGCATACGCGGGCCCTCGCCCAGAGCCTTCACGGGGAAGTACGAGAACACCACCTTCGGCATGGCTCTGGAAAAAAAAAAAGGGTTTATTTCAGACTCTAGACCCATAAAGAGAAACTAAAAACGTAAAGGAACAATTCGTTTTAATTTACAATATGATAGGCATAATTAATTAACAAGTATAAAATATACTTGCTATTGCAAACGCCCGGGTCAGTCTATACATAACAACACTTTTTGTTCTCACTGCTATGTGAAGTCATCCAGTAACGAAGGATGGATGTGTCCAGTGGCTCACAGTGATACATGGCTCGAACAATGTCGTTTTGGGAGGAACCAATTCGCTCCAATAACGAGGCAACCCTGGCACGCATGATAGCGAAGAAGTCATTGATCCGGGTGTCGTTATATGAGTAGGTACATACATACATAATATATATCAGGCCTATATGCCTTCGGGGTAGGCGGAGAGTAAACGGCCGTAAAAAACGTCTACATCTTTCAAACATTTGAGGGTCATTCAGAAAATTTTTGAACGCCATAGTGGGCTGTCTAAACTTGCTATGTATACACATGTAACCCTAGAGTCCCTAAGTCGCCTCTTACGACACCTTCAGGGAAGAAATAGGGCGATGCTATTCTAAGCCGACATGACACGGCAGTATGAATAAGTTTCTATAATATCAGGTGTTTACTAGTGACCGATACTGAAAACATTACTTTTTATGAAATGAAATATTTAAGAACACCCATTTTTGACTAGGGGTAAGCTTAAAACCAGCAGTGTGCTGTGCCTACACCCATTTCAGCTCATAGTGTATATTTGTACTGAATTTATTGATTGTTGTGCCTAAGATGTGATGCGAAATAAATATATTTGTATTTGTAAACAGAGGACGGGCTGGTGATAACAAACAACTTTCCCTAAAGGACAAAAAAATTGAGCGTCCATGGTAACCCTAATCAGCTTATCGGCAATTTTGTATGGAAGCTCTAAATTTCTATTCCATATTTCGACCAATGTTCCTTGGGGAAAGTTGTTCCTTATCTTATCTTATCACAACAGTTATCACCAGCCCGTCTTTACTATCGGTCACTAGTAAAATTTCACCCTATGCCCTATATATCTAGAGAACAGAACCGTTTCGTCCGACTTGTCATAAAGTTAATAGGTACAACGTGATACTGGTAGGTACACTCTATAACTAGGTTTTCATAAAACAACGCGCAGGGCATAAAAGACATTTCAAAGGATCAGTCACTTTAATTAAATATCATTCATTAGATTCACTTTCAGAGGCCTTCCAGTCTAGATTGAAAAACTGTCACCAGCGTTCATCGGGTCGTTTCTCGACTCAGTGCCCCACAAAAAGAAGATAGTTTTACAACGCACTTACCTGCAAGTTATTTGCACAGAGATGGCGCGAGTGTGTATTCGCCGAAGATCCGCGTTTAAATGGCGAATAAAATACCGTGTGTGTGACGAATTGTGCTGTTGTTAACCAAGCGTTATCAAGGTCGTCTGTTGATACTACGGTGCCGATTCTAGCATTTGTTTGCTAATTTAAGATTTTATTAAAAACTAGCAGCCCGCCCAGCGGTTTCACCCGCCGCTAACAGTTTCCCCCCGGGAATAAGACAGTTTAATATAGCCTATGTTCATCAGGGATAATGTAGGATTCTAAAAATCTTGACTTCAATTTGAAACAAATATCATTTGCAGATGGTGGTGGCGTAAAGTTCCATGCCTGTGATTAACCTGGCCAGTCCCATGGCAGTGCCTATATTTTTATCCTTTTTATCCCGCCCGAGCCGGTTTTCTATTAGGTCATAACAAAATTGTAATAAAAAAAAAAGAAAATTGTGTAACACAAATTTCTTTATTTAGAATGACGGTTCATGACGTCAATAAGTGATAATACTATCCTACATTGAATTAAGAATTTCAATTTTAATTAACGGTAACAGATTTTTTAAAATCGGTCCAGTAGTTTCGGAGCCTATTCAATTCAAACAAACAATAAATAAAATCCTGTTTCTAATATTAGTGTAGATTATTATAATTATTATTTTAGTGTGATGCTGGCTTAGAATAGAATCACCCGATTTCTTTCCCGTGGGAGTCGTAGGAGGCGACTAAGGGACTTGAGGGTGTGTATTGAACTTTTAGGCGATGGGCT
The DNA here is from genome assembly GCA_027580185.1 of Tuta absoluta. Classification (NCBI taxonomy): domain Eukaryota; kingdom Metazoa; phylum Arthropoda; class Insecta; order Lepidoptera; family Gelechiidae; genus Tuta; species Tuta absoluta. The sequence continues at coordinate 3,250,045 of JAQAHW010000038.1, forward strand.
GACAACCTGTCACTATGGCGATACACAATTTTCCGAATGACCCTCAAACATATGTCAGACGTGGCGTAAATGTCCGTTTTTGCGCCGTTTACGCTCTGCCTACCCCGTAAGGGATAATAGGCGTGATATGTGTATGTATGTATTATTTTAGAGTAGATTTTTTTACCGTGTGATGCCGGCTTAGAATAGCATTACCCCATTTCTTACCCATGGGGTGTCGTAAGAGCCGACTAAGGGACTCGAGGGATGTGTATTGCAATTTAAGGCGATGGGCTGACAACCTGTCACTATAGTGATACACAGTTATCTGATTGACCCTCAAGCTTTTGTCAGACGTGGTGTTAATATCCGGTGAACGGACGTTAACGCTCTGCCTACCCCGTGAGGGATATAGGCGTGATTTATGTATGTAGATGTTTTTAATGCATTATTTAATGTTTTTTGTCGTCTTTTTATACCGAGTAGGTAAGGGACAGTCCTTCGAATACTGATAAATGAAACATAAAACTGGACAACTTTCCCCTAGAAACATATGTCAGAAAACGCCAAAAAACTGACCTTCCATACAAAATCACAATCAGCTGACTGCATTCACTATGGGAAGTCAGTTTTTTTACGTTTCCTGAAATATGTTCCTAGGGGAAAGTTGTTCAGTTTCATGGTCTGCATGTACCCTATTAGTATTCTGAGGGCTATCCCTGACACCCTTTAATACAGTAATGATTAAATGTAATCATTACACTGGTACGAATAATGTGGCGTAGTTGGTACATTTTTAAATGAAAAAGTAGTTATTGTGGCATAACTGTAATAGTTAGACATATGGTATCGCGGACATTATTATAGATATTGATGTCCTCTATAAAACTGTAGTACATCACTTTGCTCTATTGTCAATAATTTCCACAGCGTACGCGATATAAGATATTTTTTTGGTACATTTTTCACACGTTGGGTTACATTATCGAAATTTTCACGCGGATCCCTATTTTTTTCTCGTATAAAATATAGCCTATGTTCATCAGAAATAATGTAGGATTCTAATGGTGAAAGAATTTTTAAAATCGAGCCAGTAGTTTCGGAGCCTATTCGATGCAAACAAACAAACAAACAAACAAACAAACAAACAAACAATCAAATCTTTCCTCTTTATAATATTAGTGTAGAAGAAAACTAGGTATACCGGGTGTAGTGTAAGATGAGTGTAAGTGTGTAAGGGACGACGTACCGAAAACTTTGCCGGCATGATCAGATCAGAGACCATAACTGGTCAAATTCTTCTTTGGAGGCTATCTGGGTAAACGAGAATTTGTTTTGTCCTCCTATACAAAGTTTTGATCAGCTGACTAACTTTCTTTAGAAACTCGAGCCAAGAAACTGTTTTCCATCATGGACTAATAGTTAAGGTTGGTCTTGGTCAGTTTCAGGGTCGCTACTACGTCACTACTACCACTACTTTTTACAAGCTTTTATTTGACTTGCCGTGTTCGTTTGTTTGTTAGTTTGTACGGGTCAAATCTTGGAAGCAAAATTTACGCTACTTAAAGACTTCCGATTGAACTAAAATTTTGCATAGACATGTGAATTGGGTGACAATGCAATATTATGATGTCAAAACGCTGATATGATGATGGAGCCGGAAGGTGGTCATAGCATCTCAGAGATGCAACTATGTACCTACCCCTATAAAATTTGAGCTCGTTGGAATCTTCTTACCAACCACTCATCATAAAGCTTGTTTTAAAAAACCTTTTTTTATTATAGGTATTAGAGTGACTTTTTTTGTAGAATCCATACGCTTGAATCTGCACCTATTAGTCATTTTATTCTTACGCATTAATTAATCAATACAGCATAGGTAATACCCCGGTAGTGATACCTATTACTTATTCTACCCGTGCCGCCGCCGCCCCGGGGCAGTGCGGTTCGCTGTGACACGAGCGTCACGTCACGTGGCTCCGGATGAGCCCATGCTCCCTAGTCCCCACCAAACAGTCAGGTACATTGAGTTAATATTATGTCCTACTAACGATGGGCGGTGGGTATATACCCAATCTACCCATTTGGGTATTTACCTGGGTATTTGGATAAATACCCGTATGCACCCAAGTTCGTGGGTAGATTGCATATTATTCATTTTCTCATAAACCGTGTCAGTGAGACAGTTGAATTTTTCACAGATATGGTGTAGGTATTTCTGTTGCTGCTACACTGACCTCTATATATACAAGTATAATTATGGAGATCAGTGTGCTGCTAGGACAACAAACACAAAACTATAGAATAAAACAAATATTTAGAGGAAGGGCCCCCGTGGGACCCCCATACAAAAAACTTGATAATCTAGCAAATTTTTGAGATAAAGTCTGTATCTTGTAATCCATGATATTGTTTAGTGTTTTTTTTTCAGATAATGTAGGTAGGTAGGTATTTCGGTTCACAAATCGTAAAAAAGAAACCAGATAATCGTAAAAAGAAACACGATTTTGCAGTACCCTGGGGGAGGCCTACGTCCAGCAGTGGACTGCAATGCAATAGGCTAATGTATGAAGGTATTTATCACGATTTTTGTAAAGAAGCCCCTTTTGATATGCCTTTCATTAAAAAATTTGTACCTATTTGTTGTTAAAGCAGTAACAGAAATAAATAAATGTACCTATTTCCCAAAAAGTTGAACATTTGAAGCCCTGACCCTGAAACAAGGTTTAAACCTGTATCTTGGGAGGCAGTGCAGTCTTTCGTGGAATGTGAATCTATGCAATACAAACGATAAAAGCGGATGTACCTAGTTAGAAACAATAAATTATCTGTAAAAATCATTGGTGAAAATGTCAACTGTCTAACTGTCACGGTTTATGAGAGAGAAAAAAAGAATCTACCCACCAATTTGGGTGCATACGGGTATTTATATGGGTAAATAACCGGGTGCGTTATATGGATAAATACCCGGGTTCGTTATATGGGTAAATACGTAAGTATCCGAGTAGGTACGTGCCCAGCTCAAGGTAGGCACGGTATTCATTCAGACTAGTGTGCAATAACAGTTTTAGTGTCGAATCAAAGGCAATATTGCAATATAAATACGACCGAATAGGTAGTAGGTATACAAAACCAGACAAGAGACCTTGAACAACTCTAAACGAGCGAGTGTTGCGTGCTCGCTGTGAGCTGTGAGCAAGCAGTTCACAGCCAAAACCGGCCGGCCGGCAAGCAAAAATAATTGATAAACTTTTGTGTTCAATAAGCCAGAAAACAAACCATAAACAGTTATCTGAATTAGAATAAGGTAACTCTGTTAATGGTAATAGTATATTACTAACAAAATACGATATTACTTACCAGAAAAACGAAAAAGCGGCAAATAAAATACGACTCAGCGACGACGACGTAGCGGCCAAACAAACGCGGCAGAAGGAGAAAATAAATAAAAATAGAACAACTATAGTGTTGCCTTGATGATCGATGAGGACTATCGATAGAACTGCACTGCAGTTTGGCGGTTTATTGTTATATGCAGTTTTTGATGCTATTTGAATAAAAATGCTTTGATAGTTTAGGCTTTGGTTCAACGGTCAACCATGTGCGAAATACTATTGACTAAACAGTCCAACGAAAGATGGCCCCGGTTTCTAGGAGAAAATGTTACCCAGATTATTATGTAATAAATAACTGCATTTGGTGCATTTACGCACACACTAAAATGGAGATTGGCCAATTTCAGCATGTTCGGCAGATTTAATATCGTATTCGGCTGAATATTCGGCATAGTTACAGAATTTTTGGCATAAAATAAATATAAAATAAGGCATTTTTATATTATAATTAGCCTACCTAACCTACTAAGTAAAATTTTACATATTATGTAAAATAAGCAATACACGGTACCGCAAGAGTAATGTAGCTTTTAACTAGATAAGGTTGTTCGGAAGATGCGTTCGAGTGCGTACCTACTCTGTGTTGCTAATATCGACAATCGAATTGTTGACAGGTCTGAATATGCGCTGCGCTAAACTTTAAATAAGACGTTGTAATAAGGTTGGCGACACCCATAGCTCTGTCACAGGTTCCATTTCACGTTGTTTTCGTTACTTTTTAATTCTGTTAGTTGCATTTGCTTCAAAATAAACTTTTGGTCTTGCTATAATCACATAATATATAATACTACTAACGTACAGAAGAATCACTCCCTAAGAAAATACATGTTTAGGTATAAATTAATACCTACGCTCGGTGTACCTAACCACTCACAAACAAAATTGAAACTTATGAACGCGCGCGAACGCTCAATCTCCCTTGCGCATCGCAGTTTTATGACTGAGCCGCCGGCGAACTCCAAGGGTTGTAACTTGTCATCATGTTATTCGTGCACGAAGATTTTTTGTTACTGATTTTGCTATATATATCGTATTTGTTCACTTAATCTACGGAAGGAATTGTAAGATTTGTAAATATTTATAAACCTAAACGAAATTATTAATGCCTTCTGTTTATGTAAAAAAAACAATTAATTATGCTTGTGTCTAACTGTTCTTCGTATCGAGTGGGACACCGAGTCAACGACTCGATTGATTTTTTTAACGAATAAACGTACTAAAACACAGAAAAAAGTCAAGTAAGTGTGCGCGCGAGCAGCACGTGCGTGCGAACAGTGCGGCGGCTAGCGGCACACTGGCGGTCTGGCGACGACAAGTGACAACCCGCGGAGATTAGTTCCCGTAGGGGACCCGCCGCCGGAACATACCTAAACCATAAGAATAGATAATAATACTGCGTATAGAAACGAAACTCCTTTGTCTGGGCCCCAAAAGCCGCGCTTTAAATACCTACTTCCCCCCGCAGCCCGTAACGCCCCGCACTCTCCCGCGCTTTAAGTCGGCAATGCCAATAATTTTATTCCAGAGTAGCGGCCAGTCGAGCGGTTGCGACCGCTGCTAACAGTTTTTCCATGGGAACAAAATATTTACCCGTTTTAAAGTCTTTTCTTACCATTTAATTGTTAATAGGTAGGCACAGAATTTTAAAATAGGTGCAAAAATGGCGCCGTATGGTGCCAGATTAGAATAGCATTCTTTTTGTAAAACGCGTTCTCCCTATGAATACAACACCTTGAATTGCTAAATTTTACACAAAAAATGAAAATTCGACCCGCACGACGAACGTTTCCGCGGCGAAGCGCACTCCCGACTGAATTGTTCGCTAAGAGACAGCCAGACGGATTGACCTTGAGCGCGTCTGGAGCGGGAGTGTCATCTCTATGTGATTTCTACTCTATGCCTAAACCGTGGAGTGAAACCCCCCTGCTATAATATTGAATGTCATTCATAAAAGTAAATAAAACATCAATAACATAATAAACACAAAATAAAAAATAATTTATGGAGTACTTAGTACCTACTGATTTTCGTGTTATAAAAGCGCAGAGCCCTCTACAGTCTACAATGTGTTTTCTTTTCTTTCTTCTTTCTTTCTTACATAACACTCGAGAAACCCTGGATAATTCCCCAAAGTCGCGATTATTGCGAGATTTTTGGCAGCATTGATTAAATACAATATTTACCAATTTTTTGCGATTTATGTGAGATACAACATAATAGTAATTCAGACCACACACACACACACACTTCAAACTGTATACAATATAGCGCAAAATAAAAAAAACTTACATACAATACAAACGCGTCAAGTTAATTAACTTCTATTCAAATCGAATACATACCTACATAAATGTTATATCTCCATTGATTTTACAAGTTTCGATTTTGGCTTCATTAAACGAACTGCTTTTTTTCACAAGTTAAGTATACTTACAAAATTTGATGGTGGGCGATGAAGGTGCAGTGCAATCTTATGTTGTCTTGACTGTATCGGATGAATTTGGTATTATAATAAAACAAATAAAATTATCGATAACAGGTTCATGCTATGCGGGAACGTGGCATCGCAACACTTCATCTGTCAAGTCAATGTCAGTTTGGTTTGGTAGGTTAGGTTTTATGTTTTATGTTTACGAATTTACGACTACGGTTTTCTTCAGAAAAGAAGCCCCAATTTCTCGTCAAACTACTATTTATCTCCAGCAGAATCTGCAGAATGAGTCAAAGAAGAGCAAACCGGTCTTCAGCGGTGGAGGAAGATGATGGGAGCTTAGATACAGCAGTAAACGAATGTGTACGCTTCGTGTTATGCCGGGAAGGCAGCAAAATACCGTTTAAACGCGCGGAAATCGGCAAACACTTGCACGCTACGTGCGAGACGAGTCTGGGTGATGTGAACCGGGTGGTCACTAAGGCTAATAAGATTTTGAAAGAGGTTAGTGTCTTTATACCTGAGCTTGAGATTTGCCGTAGTGCTACAATTTGTTCAACTAGATTTCCGCCTCACAGTTTACTAGCAGCTGCATACCATTTTTCCCATGGGGCTGGAATGTTTTCCTGCTGTAAAAAGTATAGTAAGTAGCGTGTTATGTTATAAAATCCATCCAGCCGTTTGTGCATGAAGTGATAACAAACAAACACTCTCGGATTTATAATATTTGTATGGATATGGTAGCATATTGCCAAGTATCTGCTGCTAGATGTAAGGCACCAATGCTGCCAGCATCTTCTTCCTATCAGCTTCCTTAGAAAGCTGAACTTGATACACTGACCATTGGTCACTCCAGTGCAGTCACCTTTCCACCCTAATAATTGCAAGATTTGAAAGTACCATAAGCTAAACTCATATATTCACCCATACTCTCCTACTGCTGTAAGGATAACTCCCATTCTGTTTTCAACTTAAAACCTCAGTCCTGAGCTACTACTAGTAGTTACTTCTCCATGTTTTACCGAGGGGACCCTGCCAAAAAGAGGTAGAACTTCAGACTATGTTGAAATTAGCATTATTATTTACTAGCGGCTCGCTGAGCGGTTTCACCTGCTGCTTACCAATTTGCCACAGAAAATGGACCATCTCCCCACATAAATCATGCATAAAAACCTTCCTCTTGAATCACACTTATACTTATCTTTAAAAAAAAAATTATCCTGATCCGTTAGGTAGTTTAAGAGATTTAAGCATACATACAAATAAACAGACACAGGGACAGACGCGGGAAGCAACTTTATTTTATGCTATATAGTGATAATAGCAGTACAATGTGCTGATTTATGTATATCATTGCACTTGAGTCAAATATTTGTCTAGTCTGTTTTTAAATGAGTTCACTGAAGGAGCGGTGTTCGTGCTCGCTACATAATTATAATTTTAAATAATATTTCTTTAAATTATTTTTACAGACCTTTACATTATCATTGACATTATCCAGGTATATGGCTACAAACTAGTGCAGGTGACTTCCAAGGCCGGATTCCAGATGATACTAGTGCTGGACGAGGAATGTGAGTCCTTGCCGGCCAGTGTCACCGATGCCAATCAGAGAAGGATGCTGATAGCTGCCCTCACTCATATCTTCATGACTGGAGGTCCAGTTAAAGAAGGTATATCCTTATCCTGATTTGTAAAGGACTAACATCTCAACTAAAAATAGCACTTTCACTATCCGTTAAACAGGCTTAGATAAGGATAAAAGATGATCCACTCTTCAAATTCCTATGATTTTATCTACTCCGCTCGTAACAGCACACATGTGTGCTTGAAGTACAATACATATCTATTGTTGCAAAATTCGACCTGAGCGAAGTGGTTAAGCAGAATCTGCCAAAATTAAGTGGTGATTAAAAATATGGCATCTACTATCCTTTTCTTATCTTATTTAATGGAAAGTGCTATTTTTAATTAGCCGTTGTATTTAGTAAGATGGCAGCAAGACAATTATCTGATCAAATACATTTGTTATTTGTTTCTCATTCTTATTAAATTGGTGTATGGCCCAACATGTTTTGTACCAACACAAAACTATGTTGCAAATGATTTGTAAAATATATAATAGTGATGATGGCAAGAATTTAAATAAATCCTTTTTTTTAAATTGCATATTGGTTTCTTACTATGTTTCTTTATTTCGTATCATAACAAAACAATACAAATACACAATTCAATTCAATCATTTTTGCATCTTTATGTACTACTAGCTTTTACCCGCGACTTCGTCCGCGTTAGATAGTTTTTTTAGAAACAGGTTCTAAAGTAGATATGTATATTCATAGTAGGTAAGTATGACAGTGATATTAGAAAAGTTCTCATCTCTACTGTTTAAGGATGACTTGCTTGCTTCTGTTGTAAAAGGGACAATTTAAAATTTGCTATCCGGTGTACTGTACTGAGTGATCAATATTTATAACCATTGAATACAAAAGTCAGTACATAGCAAAAAAATCCTCGGTAAAAAGTTACCAATGTCCTTTCTCAACTTATTCCCATCATACTGAACAACTTTTGTTTTGGAACCATTTCTGTATCTCTAATAGTTTAGGTAGGCACCTGATCATACACCTGGTGGTCTACATAAGTTACTCCAGATCCTCAATATCCTTGTGAAAAGAAGCAGCCCATCATACTGAACAACTTTTGTTTGAGAACCATGCCTGTATCTCTAATAGTTTAGCTGGGCTCCTGATGGTACACCTGGTGGTCTACATAATGTACTCTAGATCCTCTTTATCCTTGTGAAAAGAAACAGCCCATCATACTGAACAACTTTTGTTTGGGAACCATTTCTGTATCTCTAATAGTTTAGCTGGGCTCCTGATGGTACACCTGGTGGTCTACATAAGGTACTCCAGATCCCCATTGTCCTTATGTAAAAAAGCGGCCTATCATACTGAACAACTTTTGTTTTAGAACCATGTCTGTATCTCTAATAGTTTAGCTGGGCTCCTGATAGTACACCTGGAGGTCCTCATAAGGTACTCCAGATCCTCAATGTCCTAGTGAAAAGAAGCGGCCTATCATTCTGAACAACTTTTGTTTTAGAACCATGCCTGTATCTCTTATAGTTTAGCTGGGCTCCTGATGGTACACCTGGTGGTCTACATTAGGTACTCCAGATCCTCAATGTCCTTGTGAAAAGAAGCGGCCCATCACACTGAACAACTTTTGTTTTGGAACCATGCCTGTATCTCTAATAGTTTAGCTGGGCTCCTGGTGGTACACCTGGTGGTCTACATCTGTACTCCAGATCCTCGAATGGTGATAAAAAGTAGCCTATGTCTGTTCTCGGTATGCTAGCAATCTCTGTGCCAAGTTTCATGATGATCGGTTCAGCGGTTTGGCCGTGAAAGCGTAGCAGACAGACAGACAGACAGACAGACAGACAGAGTTACTTTCGCATTTATAATATTAGTGTGGATGTGGATTGTTTTTTCGTTTCTCCAATTCTTAATCTGTGTTTATCTCCCAGTTTAGGCAAAAAATATATATTTTCTGTATTTAATCCTTAATTTCCTATTTTTTACCTCACGATTTAGGCAAAAAATATATAAGGTGTAAAAAAATTAGCTAAGAATATTTTAAGGGGTGAACCAGTACGTGAAACTGAACAACTTTCCCCAAGGAACATAGGTCGAAATATGAAAAATAATTTGACCCTTCCATACTTAGTGTGTTACCCGGCCCGGCCGGGATAATTTGTATGGGAGGGCCAATTTTTTTTTATATTTCGACCTATGTTCCTTGGGGAAAGTTGTTCAGTTTCACGTACTGGTTCACCCCTTAAAATATTCTTAGCTAATTTTTTTACACCATGTATATTTTATTTTCTGTATTTAATCCTGAATTTCCTATTTTTTAAGATGACATGTGGAAATTCTTGGACGAGGCAGGTCTGCTTGAGGAAACAAACCATGCTGGTAGAAAGCAGCTTACCAGCTCATTCACTAAACAGATGTATTTGCAGTATTATAAGGTATGCTACTACTATGCCGTGTGATGCCGGCTTAGAATAGCATCACCCCATTTCTTTCCCGTGGGAGTCGTAAGAGGCGACTAAGGGACTCGAGGGTGTGTTTTCCAATTTTAGGCGATGGGCTGACAACCTGTCACTATAGTGATACACAATTTTCCGAATGAACTTCAAATATTTGTCAGACGTGGCGTAAATGTCCGTTTTTTGCGACCGTTTACGCTCTGCCTACCCCGCATGGGATTATAGGCGTGATGTGTATGTGTGTTAAACAAGTTTCGAAAGACGGAATAAGTTTATGTGTATAAAAACTTATGGGCCAATTTTGTACACATACATACACATATCACGCCTTCATCCCTTGCGGGGTAAAAATACTCTACGGCCGTAAAAACACTATCGCTATCGCCACATCTGACAAATATTTCATGGGTGTTTCAGATAAATCGTGTATCACTATAGTGACAGTTTGTCAGCCAATCGTCTAAAATTGTGATACACATGAAACCCTCGAGCCCATTGATCTACAACAACCCTAGATTACGCGCGTACGCTCAAAAGGTGGGCCGGTAAAGTAGTGCACAATTTGCAAGCGAGCACTTCTTTCCCACAGTGCGTGGCTGGCCGCGAAACTGTTAACATGACCAAGTACGGGCTAACAAATAAGGCTGAGTTCAATAGATTATGGTGAGGTTCGTTGTGATATTTTGAATCAGGCGGACGCAATAAATCTATAAATCGCTATGTATGACTGTATAGTTCAGTAGGTGACAAAATCTTAGCGTAATTTTGTATGAGGCGCTAAATCTAGGGTTGTTGTAGATCAATGCTCGAGCCCCTCAGTCGCCTCTCACGACAACCGCGGGAATTAGATGGGGTGATCGTGATGCTATGCTTTGTAGAAAATTTTATAAAGATTATTAGTGTCTCAGATAGTTTACTTCTATCTCAAATACTAACAATAAAAATAACAAACAAAAGAAGAGGGGTAAGAGAGGGAAAGAAGGAGGAAAACCGGGTAGAATCGTATTTGGTGGGGACTTATTGGTCTAAAAAACCCGGTGACAAAAAGACGCACGATTATGCTGTAACATAAGGTTCAAATGAGACATAAGGCCATTTTAATAAAATAAAATGGGCCCTCTAACATAACATTTAGTCTGTGCGCTAGTTACTAGTTATTATTCTGTGTCTGTGCGGAGAGAGAACAGACATGGGCAAAAAGCTTCGACGGCCTTCCGTCCGGGTCGGAACGAGACGGAAGACCGTGTTGCTCGAAGGCAAAAAGTGAACTAATATTTTTTTCATAGGTCGCTATGACATTTTTCATACTGGGCGCAGAGGCGTCCTCAATTCCCACGCCTATTTTCTATCCGCACAGACTTTAACACGAATCTGACAGCAGTAAATATGGCCGAGTCTTTGGCGCATGTTTTTCCCCAACAATTCCCAAACAAATTCAAAAAAGCTTTGCATTCCATCGGTCGCGGAATACAGAAATGTCTGTCGCCGCGCCGCAATGTATATCAATCAATGTTTTGGGTTTGTAAAAAAAAACAGTCGCAAGAGTTTCTGCTTTACTGGGATGGCGTACTGTAGTGAATTAGTTTTCACGTAGCCATTTTTGGGCTATACTTCCAAAATTATCTAAGGTAGCTTAGGGCCGTGTGATGCCGGCTTAGAATAGCATCACCCCATTTCTTTCCCGTGGGAGTCGTAGAATGCGACTAAGGGACTCGAGGGTGTGTATTGCAGTTTTAGGCGATGGGCTGACAACCTGTCACTAAAGCGATACACAATTTGTCCAATGACCCTCAAATATTTGTCAGACGTGGCGAAAATGTTCGTTTTTTGCGGCAGTTTACACTCTGCCTACCCCGCAAGGGATTACAGGCGTGATATGTGTATGTGTGTGTAATGTGTATGTGTAGCTTAGGGCCTTAGTCTTAGAAAGACTAGAATAGATTGTAAATTTAGAGTAGGAGCCCTTCTGGGCAGGTTTTTGGGGGTGTTTCCTATTCAAAAGGCCCAGTTAATTGTACGAATAACATGCTTTGAAATTCTGACTTCTATTTGAAACAAATGTCGTTTACAGATAGATGGTGGTGGCCTAAAGTTACATGCCGTGTGATTAACCTGGTCAGCGCCGAGGCAGCGCCCGCGCCGGTTTCTATTAGGACACAAAAGTTTTCTTTAAAAAAATTGAAATGTATTTTTTTTCAGTTATTTATTTATTATGATTATTAATTTTCTTTTATCAGGAAGGGGAGGGTGATCTAGCAAGATTTGTTTTCGAATGGGGCCAGAGGGCAACAGAAGAAGTACCCAAGATATTTTTACTACAGAAAGTGGCACAGGTAAATAAAAATGTTTTACTGTTTAACTTTTTCATGTACCTGCCGACACAAAAATTTAGCTTCCCATACAAAATGACAGCATTTTGGTCAGAATGATAGCAAGCCTTGTTTGCATGGGAGGCCCTATGTTTTTTTCTAACCATAGTCGTTTACTCAAACTTACAGGTTTTATTGACCCATTCCTAAAGATTTTCTATGGGAATAAGGCAATTTCCGCGGTAAAAAGTAATTAATCTATGCTCGTACCTTGAAGCTTTCATAGAAGAGCTGGCGATATTGTAGAAGTAAGCCGTTTAACTGTGGTAAAAAGAAGCCGATATGTGTATGTTACTTCAAGATTTAATGGAAAAGCTGTCGGGACAGAACCGACAGACGGTGGTGTAGTGGCTGTCGAGTGGAGGCCACGCCTCGGCAAGCGTAGCGTTGGACGACCTCCGGCCAGATGGCGGCTGGTAGCGACTGGATGGCGAAAACGAGAGATCGTGCCCTATGGCGTACCCTGGGGGAGGCCTACGTCCGGCAGTGGACTGCAATAGGATGATATATGTAAATATGCCGAGACAGTGTCTTATAAATGTAATTTTTATTTTACAGGCATTTGGTAAAACCCCTGAACATTGGTGCGAGCAACACAAAGAAGCCACGAGGGTTGCGGAATGATGACCAGCTTTCCATTGGTTACCAACATCATTTTTTTACCTTCACAAATGTTTAAGCTCTGGCAGGATTTGAAACTGCGATTCTTGCCTTTACTAGTGGCGAAAATCTCTTCCATCTGAGCTACTGCAGCTCGTCTCTTGCCCGCGAAACCCGGTAGATGGAGCCGAGCCACGCATCATTTGCATCAAGATACACTTGCAAAATTCGCGGGAAAGGGGCGAGCTGCGGTAACCCAGATGGAAGAGGTCGTCACTAGTGATGGCGGAAGTCGCAGGTTCAAATCCTGGCCGCGCTTGAAAATTTTGCAAGTTTTCAAAAACTTTATACCTCACACGGGAAGTGTTATAATTTGGTATTCTACCTACATAATTCTTTCTTAAATATAAGTACCTAGTAAGTAGTTATGTTACAATTTGAACTGTGATTTTACCCACTCATGAATAAGTTAAGGTAGCATATAAGTGATATGATAAGATAATAAAAGAGTTTCATATTTCTAATTTTATTTATATCTCTTATTATCGTATCTACTAGCACTTAAAGTTAATTTGACCGGGGTTATACACTGGTTTCAAGGGTTATCAATCAATCAATATGAGGTTGTCCACAAATCTTTCAAACGCAAAATTTAAAATTTATTTATCTACAAAACTAAGATTCCACAAATATTGAATTTTGAGACAGATAACATTATATCCATTTTATTATTTTTTATGGCGTCAAAATATTGACAGTGTCATGTGATGTCAGCTTAGAATTGCATCATCCCATTTTTTTCCCGTGTGTGTCGTACGAGGCGACTAAGGGACTTTGAAGGGACTCGAGGGTTACATTTACATGTATATTATAATTTGAGGCGATGGGCTAACAATCTCTCATTATGGCGATACACAATTTTCTGAATGTCAGTTTTACGGCCGTTTACGCTCTGCCTACCCCGCAAGGAATATAGATGTAATATATGTATGATTGTATGTATAAGCCGCCGGCATCACACGGCATTTTTTTTTACTTTAGAAAAATATTTCGAAGTCCATTAAATTATTTATTAGTTAGTAATCAGGTTACGAGAAAGGAAGAACAAAATATTTATTTGTAACCAGTTACAAAACTAAGTTACATAGACGGCCGAATGGGTATGTTGGCTTTGGTAGTTAGTATGTTTTATATACCATCTGTATTTAAATTTGCCGCCAGAAAACGTAATTTGACGAAAACGGAAATGATCATAAGCATTTTTCTAATTAATAATTAAATTTGGTTGCGAGCATAACAGCTTAATAAGAAACTTATAGAACACTGAAACCATCCCCAATCCGACTTTTTTCACTAGCCTAAGTTAATTGAAACGAGATAGTGACATGGAACTTTACATTGGAATGTCAAGACGAATCGAAAAAAATCCCGTTATTTAATGGTTATTTCTCACTTTAACAAGATGAGTTTTTAGTTTTTACTGTTGCCATGTTATTAAGTCAATCTTACCACTCTTACACAAAAGCACAGAATATTATAATAGAAATAGAAATGTTTATTTGTTATCAAAATATCAACTTATCATTACAGTCACAAATTCAAGATGATAACTAAAAGGTTCTCACTCAGCATTTGCTATGGAGGAGCTTACATTTTGTTTGTAAAGCGCCACCATAGCGCTGGTCTTCCGTGAGACCTAAAATAAAACTTCAATAAAGTAGACGAAGGTAAAACAAATAAATAAAAAAGTATATAATAGAATAATACCTAGAGTGTTCATATATTTTCATATAAATCAATAGTATAAAACCTATAAATATCTCTACCACTTTACCTACCAACCAGATTACTGTACAAATACTTTTTAAGATTATGCCTAAAAGAGTAAACTGATTTGGAGTTTCGTATTGGCGGTGGCAAATTATTCCAGCATTTCGTAGCAGCATACCGGAAGCTTAGCTGCCTCGGCGCTGACCAGGTTAATCACACGGCATGTAACTTTAGGCCACCACCATCTATCTGTAAACGACATTTGTTTCAAATAGAAGTCAGAATTTCAAAGCATGTTATTCGTACAATTAACTGGGCCTTTTGAATAGGAAACACCCCCAAAAACCTGCCCAGAAGGGCTCCTACTCTAAATTTACAATCTATTCTAGTCTTTCTAAGACTAAGGCCCTAAGCTACACATACACATTACACACACATACACATATCACGCCTGTAATCCCTTGCGGGGTAGGCAGAGTGTAAACTGCCGCAAAAAACGAACATTTTCGCCACGTCTGACAAATATTTGAGGGTCATTGGACAAATTGTGTATCGCTTTAGTGACAGGTTGTCAGCCCATCGCCTAAAACTGCAATACACACCCTCGAGTCCCTTAGTCGCATTCTACGACTCCCACGGGAAAGAAATGGGGTGATGCTATTCTAAGCCGGCATCACACGGCCCTAAGCTACCTTAGATAATTTTGGAAGTATAGCCCAAAAATGGCTACGTGAAAACTAATTCACTACAGTACGCCATCCCAGTAAAGCAGAAACTCTTGCGACTGTTTTTTTTTACAAACCCAAAACATTGATTGATATACATTGCGGCGCGGCGACAGACATTTCTGTATTCCGCGACCGATGGAATGCAAAGCTTTTTTGAATTTGTTTGGGAATTGTTGGGGAAAAACATGCGCCAAAGACTCGGCCATATTTACTGCTGTCAGATTCGTGTTAAAGTCTGTGCGGATAGAAAATAGGCGTGGGAATTGAGGACGCCTCTGCGCCCAGTATGAAAAATGTCATAGCGACCTATGAAAAAAATATTAGTTCACTTTTTGCCTTCGAGCAACACGGTCTTCCGTCTCGTTCCGACCCGGACGGAAGGCCGTCGAAGCTTTTTGCCCATGTCTGTTCTCTCTCCGCACAGACACAGAATAATAACTAGTAACTAGCGCACAGACTAAATGTTATGTTAGAGGGCCCATTTTATTTTATTAAAATGGCCTTATGTCTCATTTGAACCTTATGTTACAGCATAATCGTGCGTCTTTTTGTCACCGGGTTTTTTAGACCAATAAGTCCCCACCAAATACGATTCTACCCGGTTTTCCTCCTTCTTTCCCTCTCTTACCCCTCTTCTTTTGTTTGTTATTTTTATTGTTAGTATTTGAGATAGAAGTAAACTATCTGAGACACTAATAATCTTTATAAAATTTTCTACAAAGCATAGCATCACGATCACCCCATCTAATTCCCGCGGTTGTCGTGAGAGGCGACTGAGGGGCTCGAGCATTGATCTACAACAACCCTAGATTTAGCGCCTCATACAAAATTACGCTAAGATTTTGTCACCTACTGAACTATACAGTCATACATAGCGATTTATAGATTTATTGCGTCCGCCTGATTCAAAATATCACAACGAACCTCACCATAATCTATTGAACTCAGCCTTATTTGTTAGCCCGTACTTGGTCATGTTAACAGTTTCGCGGCCAGCCACGCACTGTGGGAAAGAAGTGCTCGCTTGCAAATTGTGCACTACTTTACCGGCCCACCTTTTGAGCGTACGCGCGTAATCTAGGGTTGTTGTAGATCAATGGGCTCGAGGGTTTCATGTGTATCACAATTTTAGACGATTGGCTGACAAACTGTCACTATAGTGATACACGATTTATCTGAAACACCCATGAAATATTTGTCAGATGTGGCGATAGCGATAGTGTTTTTACGGCCGTAGAGTATTTTTACCCCGCAAGGGATGAAGGCGTGATATGTGTATGTATGTGTACAAAATTGGCCCATAAGTTTTTATACACATAAACTTATTCCGTCTTTCGAAACTTGTTTAACACACATACACATCACGCCTATAATCCCATGCGGGGTAGGCAGAGCGTAAACGGTCGCAAAAAACGGACATTTACGCCACGTCTGACAAATATTTGAAGTTCATTCGGAAAATTGTGTATCACTATAGTGACAGGTTGTCAGCCCATCGCCTAAAATTGGAAAACACACCCTCGAGTCCCTTAGTCGCCTCTTACGACTCCCACGGGAAAGAAATGGGGTGATGCTATTCTAAGCCGGCATCACACGGCATAGTAGTAGCATACCTTATAATACTGCAAATACATCTGTTTAGTGAATGAGCTGGTAAGCTGCTTTCTACCAGCATGGTTTGTTTCCTCAAGCAGACCTGCCTCGTCCAAGAATTTCCACATGTCATCTTAAAAAATAGGAAATTCAGGATTAAATACAGAAAATAAAATATACATGGTGTAAAAAAATTAGCTAAGAATATTTTAAGGGGTGAACCAGTACGTGAAACTGAACAACTTTCCCCAAGGAACATAGGTCGAAATATAAAAAAAAATTGGCCCTCCCATACAAATTATCCCGGCCGGGCCGGGTAACACACTAAGTATGGAAGGGTCAAATTATTTTTCATATTTCGACCTATGTTCCTTGGGGAAAGTTGTTCAGTTTCACGTACTGGTTCACCCCTTAAAATATTCTTAGCTAATTTTTTTACACCTTATATATTTTTTGCCTAAATCGTGAGGTAAAAAATAGGAAATTAAGGATTAAATACAGAAAATATATATTTTTTGCCTAAACTGGGAGATAAACACAGATTAAGAATTGGAGAAACGAAAAAACAATCCACATCCACACTAATATTATAAATGCGAAAGTAACTCTGTCTGTCTGTCTGTCTGTCTGTCTGTCTGCTACGCTTTCACGGCCAAACCGCTGAACCGATCATCATGAAACTTGGCACAGAGATTGCTAGCATACCGAGAACAGACATAGGCTACTTTTTATCACCATTCGAGGATCTGGAGTACAGATGTAGACCACCAGGTGTACCACCAGGAGCCCAGCTAAACTATTAGAGATACAGGCATGGTTCCAAAACAAAAGTTGTTCAGTGTGATGGGCCGCTTCTTTTCACAAGGACATTGAGGATCTGGAGTACCTAATGTAGACCACCAGGTGTACCATCAGGAGCCCAGCTAAACTATAAGAGATACAGGCATGGTTCTAAAACAAAAGTTGTTCAGAATGATAGGCCGCTTCTTTTCACTAGGACATTGAGGATCTGGAGTACCTTATGAGGACCTCCAGGTGTACTATCAGGAGCCCAGCTAAACTATTAGAGATACAGACATGGTTCTAAAACAAAAGTTGTTCAGTATGATAGGCCGCTTTTTTACATAAGGACAATGGGGATCTGGAGTACCTTATGTAGACCACCAGGTGTACCATCAGGAGCCCAGCTAAACTATTAGAGATACAGAAATGGTTCCCAAACAAAAGTTGTTCAGTATGATGGGCTGTTTCTTTTCACAAGGATAAAGAGGATCTAGAGTACATTATGTAGACCACCAGGTGTACCATCAGGAGCCCAGCTAAACTATTAGAGATACAGGCATGGTTCTCAAACAAAAGTTGTTCAGTATGATGGGCTGCTTCTTTTCACAAGGATATTGAGGATCTGGAGTAACTTATGTAGACCACCAGGTGTATGATCAGGTGCCTACCTAAACTATTAGAGATACAGAAATGGTTCCAAAACAAAAGTTGTTCAGTATGATGGGAATAAGTTGAGAAAGGACATTGGTAACTTTTTACCGAGGATTTTTTTGCTATGTACTGACTTTTGTATTCAATGGTTATAAATATTGATCACTCAGTACAGTACACCGGATAGCAAATTTTAAATTGTCCCTTTTACAACAGAAGCAAGCAAGTCATCCTTAAACAGTAGAGATGAGAACTTTTCTAATATCACTGTCATACTTACCTACTATGAATATACATATCTACTTTAGAACCTGTTTCTAAAAAAACTATCTAACGCGGACGAAGTCGCGGGTAAAAGCTAGTAGTACATAAAGATGCAAAAATGATTGAATTGAATTGTGTATTTGTATTGTTTTGTTATGATACGAAATAAAGAAACATAGTAAGAAACCAATATGCAATTTAAAAAAAAGGATTTATTTAAATTCTTGCCATCATCACTATTATATATTTTACAAATCATTTGCAACATAGTTTTGTGTTGGTACAAAACATGTTGGGCCATACCCCAATTTAATAAGAATGAGAAACAAATAACAAATGTATTTGATCAGATAATTGTCTTGCTGCCATCTTACTAAATACAACGGCTAATTAAAAATAGCACTTTCCATTAAATAAGATAAGAAAAGGATAGTAGATGCCATATTTTTAATCACCACTTAATTTTGGCAGATTCTGCTTAACCACTTCGCTCAGGTCGAATTTTGCAACAATAGATATGTATTGTACTTCAAGCACACATGTGTGCTGTTACGAGCGGAGTAGATAAAATCATAGGAATTTGAAGAGTGGATCATCTTTTATCCTTATCTAAGCCTGTTTAACGGATAGTGAAAGTGCTATTTTTAGTTGAGATGTTAGTCCTTTACAAATCAGGATAAGGATATACCTTCTTTAACTGGACCTCCAGTCATGAAGATATGAGTGAGGGCAGCTATCAGCATCCTTCTCTGATTGGCATCGGTGACACTGGCCGGCAAGGACTCACATTCCTCGTCCAGCACTAGTATCATCTGGAATCCGGCCTTGGAAGTCACCTGCACTAGTTTGTAGCCATATACCTGGATAATGTCAATGATAATGTAAAGGTCTGTAAAAATAATTTAAAGAAATATTATTTAAAATTATAATTATGTAGCGAGCACGAACACCGCTCCTTCAGTGAACTCATTTAAAAACAGACTAGACAAATATTTGACTCAAGTGCAATGATATACATAAATCAGCACATTGTACTGCTATTATCACTATATAGCATAAAATAAAGTTGCTTCCCGCGTCTGTCCCTGTGTCTGTTTATTTGTATGTATGCTTAAATCTCTTAAACTACCTAACGGATCAGGATAATTTTTTTTTTAAAGATAAGTATAAGTGTGATTCAAGAGGAAGGTTTTTATGCATGATTTATGTGGGGAGATGGTCCATTTTCTGTGGCAAATTGGTAAGCAGCAGGTGAAACCGCTCAGCGAGCCGCTAGTAAATAATAATGCTAATTTCAACATAGTCTGAAGTTCTACCTCTTTTTGGCAGGGTCCCCTCGGTAAAACATGGAGAAGTAACTACTAGTAGTAGCTCAGGACTGAGGTTTTAAGTTGAAAACAGAATGGGAGTTATCCTTACAGCAGTAGGAGAGTATGGGTGAATATATGAGTTTAGCTTATGGTACTTTCAAATCTTGCAATTATTAGGGTGGAAAGGTGACTGCACTGGAGTGACCAATGGTCAGTGTATCAAGTTCAGCTTTCTAAGGAAGCTGATAGGAAGAAGATGCTGGCAGCATTGGTGCCTTACATCTAGCAGCAGATACTTGGCAATATGCTACCATATCCATACAAATATTATAAATCCGAGAGTGTTTGTTTGTTATCACTTCATGCACAAACGGCTGGATGGATTTTATAACATAACACGCTACTTACTATACTTTTTACAGCAGGAAAACATTCCAGCCCCATGGGAAAAATGGTATGCAGCTGCTAGTAAACTGTGAGGCGGAAATCTAGTTGAACAAATTGTAGCACTACGGCAAATCTCAAGCTCAGGTATAAAGACACTAACCTCTTTCAAAATCTTATTAGCCTTAGTGACCACCCGGTTCACATCACCCAGACTCGTCTCGCACGTAGCGTGCAAGTGTTTGCCGATTTCCGCGCGTTTAAACGGTATTTTGCTGCCTTCCCGGCATAACACGAAGCGTACACATTCGTTTACTGCTGTATCTAAGCTCCCATCATCTTCCTCCACCGCTGAAGACCGGTTTGCTCTTCTTTGACTCATTCTGCAGATTCTGCTGGAGATAAATAGTAGTTTGACGAGAAATTGGGGCTTCTTTTCTGAAGAAAACCGTAGTCGTAAATTCGTAAACATAAAACATAAAACCTAACCTACCAAACCAAACTGACATTGACTTGACAGATGAAGTGTTGCGATGCCACGTTCCCGCATAGCATGAACCTGTTATCGATAATTTTATTTGTTTTATTATAATACCAAATTCATCCGATACAGTCAAGACAACATAAGATTGCACTGCACCTTCATCGCCCACCATCAAATTTTGTAAGTATACTTAACTTGTGAAAAAAAGCAGTTCGTTTAATGAAGCCAAAATCGAAACTTGTAAAATCAATGGAGATATAACATTTATGTAGGTATGTATTCGATTTGAATAGAAGTTAATTAACTTGACGCGTTTGTATTGTATGTAAGTTTTTTTTATTTTGCGCTATATTGTATACAGTTTGAAGTGTGTGTGTGTGTGTGGTCTGAATTACTATTATGTTGTATCTCACATAAATCGCAAAAAATTGGTAAATATTGTATTTAATCAATGCTGCCAAAAATCTCGCAATAATCGCGACTTTGGGGAATTATCCAGGGTTTCTCGAGTGTTATGTAAGAAAGAAAGAAGAAAGAAAAGAAAACACATTGTAGACTGTAGAGGGCTCTGCGCTTTTATAACACGAAAATCAGTAGGTACTAAGTACTCCATAAATTATTTTTTATTTTGTGTTTATTATGTTATTGATGTTTTATTTACTTTTATGAATGACATTCAATATTATAGCAGGGGGGTTTCACTCCACGGTTTAGGCATAGAGTAGAAATCACATAGAGATGACACTCCCGCTCCAGACGCGCTCAAGGTCAATCCGTCTGGCTGTCTCTTAGCGAACAATTCAGTCGGGAGTGCGCTTCGCCGCGGAAACGTTCGTCGTGCGGGTCGAATTTTCATTTTTTGTGTAAAATTTAGCAATTCAAGGTGTTGTATTCATAGGGAGAACGCGTTTTACAAAAAGAATGCTATTCTAATCTGGCACCATACGGCGCCATTTTTGCACCTATTTTAAAATTCTGTGCCTACCTATTAACAATTAAATGGTAAGAAAAGACTTTAAAACGGGTAAATATTTTGTTCCCATGGAAAAACTGTTAGCAGCGGTCGCAACCGCTCGACTGGCCGCTACTCTGGAATAAAATTATTGGCATTGCCGACTTAAAGCGCGGGAGAGTGCGGGGCGTTACGGGCTGCGGGGGGAAGTAGGTATTTAAAGCGCGGCTTTTGGGGCCCAGACAAAGGAGTTTCGTTTCTATACGCAGTATTATTATCTATTCTTATGGTTTAGGTATGTTCCGGCGGCGGGTCCCCTACGGGAACTAATCTCCGCGGGTTGTCACTTGTCGTCGCCAGACCGCCAGTGTGCCGCTAGCCGCCGCACTGTTCGCACGCACGTGCTGCTCGCGCGCACACTTACTTGACTTTTTTCTGTGTTTTAGTACGTTTATTCGTTAAAAAAATCAATCGAGTCGTTGACTCGGTGTCCCACTCGATACGAAGAACAGTTAGACACAAGCATAATTAATTGTTTTTTTTACATAAACAGAAGGCATTAATAATTTCGTTTAGGTTTATAAATATTTACAAATCTTACAATTCCTTCCGTAGATTAAGTGAACAAATACGATATATATAGCAAAATCAGTAACAAAAAATCTTCGTGCACGAATAACATGATGACAAGTTACAACCCTTGGAGTTCGCCGGCGGCTCAGTCATAAAACTGCGATGCGCAAGGGAGATTGAGCGTTCGCGCGCGTTCATAAGTTTCAATTTTGTTTGTGAGTGGTTAGGTACACCGAGCGTAGGTATTAATTTATACCTAAACATGTATTTTCTTAGGGAGTGATTCTTCTGTACGTTAGTAGTATTATATATTATGTGATTATAGCAAGACCAAAAGTTTATTTTGAAGCAAATGCAACTAACAGAATTAAAAAGTAACGAAAACAACGTGAAATGGAACCTGTGACAGAGCTATGGGTGTCGCCAACCTTATTACAACGTCTTATTTAAAGTTTAGCGCAGCGCATATTCAGACCTGTCAACAATTCGATTGTCGATATTAGCAACACAGAGTAGGTACGCACTCGAACGCATCTTCCGAACAACCTTATCTAGTTAAAAGCTACATTACTCTTGCGGTACCGTGTATTGCTTATTTTACATAATATGTAAAATTTTACTTAGTAGGTTAGGTAGGCTAATTATAATATAAAAATGCCTTATTTTATATTTATTTTATGCCAAAAATTCTGTAACTATGCCGAATATTCAGCCGAATACGATATTAAATCTGCCGAACATGCTGAAATTGGCCAATCTCCATTTTAGTGTGTGCGTAAATGCACCAAATGCAGTTATTTATTACATAATAATCTGGGTAACATTTTCTCCTAGAAACCGGGGCCATCTTTCGTTGGACTGTTTAGTCAATAGTATTTCGCACATGGTTGACCGTTGAACCAAAGCCTAAACTATCAAAGCATTTTTATTCAAATAGCATCAAAAACTGCATATAACAATAAACCGCCAAACTGCAGTGCAGTTCTATCGATAGTCCTCATCGATCATCAAGGCAACACTATAGTTGTTCTATTTTTATTTATTTTCTCCTTCTGCCGCGTTTGTTTGGCCGCTACGTCGTCGTCGCTGAGTCGTATTTTATTTGCCGCTTTTTCGTTTTTCTGGTAAGTAATATCGTATTTTGTTAGTAATATACTATTACCATTAACAGAGTTACCTTATTCTAATTCAGATAACTGTTTATGGTTTGTTTTCTGGCTTATTGAACACAAAAGTTTATCAATTATTTTTGCTTGCCGGCCGGCCGGTTTTGGCTGTGAACTGCTTGCTCACAGCTCACAGCGAGCACGCAACACTCGCTCGTTTAGAGTTGTTCAAGGTCTCTTGTCTGGTTTTGTATACCTACTACCTATTCGGTCGTATTTATATTGCAATATTGCCTTTGATTCGACACTAAAACTGTTATTGCACACTAGTCTGAATGAATACCGTGCCTACCTTGAGCTGGGCACGTACCTACTCGGATACTTACGTATTTACCCATATAACGAACCCGGGTATTTATCCATATAACGCACCCGGTTATTTACCCATATAAATACCCGTATGCACCCAAATTGGTGGGTAGATTCTTTTTTTCTCTCTCATAAACCGTGACAGTTAGACAGTTGACATTTTCACCAATGATTTTTACAGATAATTTATTGTTTCTAACTAGGTACATCCGCTTTTATCGTTTGTATTGCATAGATTCACATTCCACGAAAGACTGCACTGCCTCCCAAGATACAGGTTTAAACCTTGTTTCAGGGTCAGGGCTTCAAATGTTCAACTTTTTGGGAAATAGGTACATTTATTTATTTCTGTTACTGCTTTAACAACAAATAGGTACAAATTTTTTAATGAAAGGCATATCAAAAGGGGCTTCTTTACAAAAATCGTGATAAATACCTTCATACATTAGCCTATTGCATTGCAGTCCACTGCTGGACGTAGGCCTCCCCCAGGGTACTGCAAAATCGTGTTTCTTTTTACGATTATCTGGTTTCTTTTTTACGATTTGTGAACCGAAATACCTACCTACCTACATTATCTGAAAAAAAAACACTAAACAATATCATGGATTACAAGATACAGACTTTATCTCAAAAATTTGCTAGATTATCAAGTTTTTTGTATGGGGGTCCCACGGGGGCCCTTCCTCTAAATATTTGTTTTATTCTATAGTTTTGTGTTTGTTGTCCTAGCAGCACACTGATCTCCATAATTATACTTGTATATATAGAGGTCAGTGTAGCAGCAACAGAAATACCTACACCATATCTGTGAAAAATTCAACTGTCTCACTGACACGGTTTATGAGAAAATGAATAATATGCAATCTACCCACGAACTTGGGTGCATACGGGTATTTATCCAAATACCCAGGTAAATACCCAAATGGGTAGATTGGGTATATACCCACCGCCCATCGTTAGTAGGACATAATATTAACTCAATGTACCTGACTGTTTGGTGGGGACTAGGGAGCATGGGCTCATCCGGAGCCACGTGACGTGACGCTCGTGTCACAGCGAACCGCACTGCCCCGGGGCGGCGGCGGCACGGGTAGAATAAGTAATAGGTATCACTACCGGGGTATTACCTATGCTGTATTGATTAATTAATGCGTAAGAATAAAATGACTAATAGGTGCAGATTCAAGCGTATGGATTCTACAAAAAAAGTCACTCTAATACCTATAATAAAAAAAGGTTTTTTAAAACAAGCTTTATGATGAGTGGTTGGTAAGAAGATTCCAACGAGCTCAAATTTTATAGGGGTAGGTACATAGTTGCATCTCTGAGATGCTATGACCACCTTCCGGCTCCATCATCATATCAGCGTTTTGACATCATAATATTGCATTGTCACCCAATTCACATGTCTATGCAAAATTTTAGTTCAATCGGAAGTCTTTAAGTAGCGTAAATTTTGCTTCCAAGATTTGACCCGTACAAACTAACAAACAAACGAACACGGCAAGTCAAATAAAAGCTTGTAAAAAGTAGTGGTAGTAGTGACGTAGTAGCGACCCTGAAACTGACCAAGACCAACCTTAACTATTAGTCCATGATGGAAAACAGTTTCTTGGCTCGAGTTTCTAAAGAAAGTTAGTCAGCTGATCAAAACTTTGTATAGGAGGACAAAACAAATTCTCGTTTACCCAGATAGCCTCCAAAGAAGAATTTGACCAGTTATGGTCTCTGATCTGATCATGCCGGCAAAGTTTTCGGTACGTCGTCCCTTACACACTTACACTCATCTTACACTACACCCGGTATACCTAGTTTTCTTCTACACTAATATTATAAAGAGGAAAGATTTGATTGTTTGTTTGTTTGTTTGTTTGTTTGTTTGTTTGTTTGCATCGAATAGGCTCCGAAACTACTGGCTCGATTTTAAAAATTCTTTCACCATTAGAATCCTACATTATTTCTGATGAACATAGGCTATATTTTATACGAGAAAAAAATAGGGATCCGCGTGAAAATTTCGATAATGTAACCCAACGTGTGAAAAATGTACCAAAAAAATATCTTATATCGCGTACGCTGTGGAAATTATTGACAATAGAGCAAAGTGATGTACTACAGTTTTATAGAGGACATCAATATCTATAATAATGTCCGCGATACCATATGTCTAACTATTACAGTTATGCCACAATAACTACTTTTTCATTTAAAAATGTACCAACTACGCCACATTATTCGTACCAGTGTAATGATTACATTTAATCATTACTGTATTAAAGGGTGTCAGGGATAGCCCTCAGAATACTAATAGGGTACATGCAGACCATGAAACTGAACAACTTTCCCCTAGGAACATATTTCAGGAAACGTAAAAAAACTGACTTCCCATAGTGAATGCAGTCAGCTGATTGTGATTTTGTATGGAAGGTCAGTTTTTTGGGTCTACTCGCAAAATGACCTAATTCCTAAACGCAAAACGGCCTGCTCGCAAAATGACCTAACTCCTATACGCATAATGTCCTACGCATAATGTCCTAAACGTATAATGTCCTAAACGCATAATGTCCTAAAAGCATAATGTCATAAACGCATAATGACCTAAACGCATAATGTCTTCAAAATAATTCTATAATTAACGGTGATTTCCCACACTTTTCCTCAACGTAGATACAATGTGTGATGCCTTTTGGTGTACTTACCTGCTAAATATGGCCGTATATTGGTAAGAGATATGTTTCCATGTAAATATACATGGTGTAAGGGACGGTGTACCTAAAGTGATATTTTGTTTCCTAGAATGACATTTAGATTCCTAAAGTGACATTTAGATGCTAAAGTGACATTTAGGTTCCTAATGTGGCATTTAAATAGCTAAAGAGACATTTATTTTCCTTCTGCATATTTTGCTTTCAATAGTGCAATCAAAAAGCTAATTGAATTGTCGCAACTAAAAATTCCATGTAGAAAAACCAATTTTTCTAACTCCAATTGAACTACTGGGAATAGAAGATTTTGAGGACATTAGGCATTTAGGACGTTGTGTTTAGTTTAGGACATTACGCGTTTAGGGCATTAAGCGTTTAGGACATAAAGCGTTTAGGACATTAAGCGGTCTACTCGCAAAATGACCTAATTCCTAAACGCAAAACGGCCTGCTCGCAAAATGACCTAACTCCTATACGCATAATGTCCTACGCATAATGTCCTAAACGTATAATGTCCTAAACGCATAATGTCCTAAAAGCATAATGTCATAAACGCATAATGACCTAAACGCATAATGTCTTCAAAATAATTCTATAATTAACGGTGATTTCCCACACTTTTCCTCAACGTAGATACAATGTGTGATGCCTTTTGGTGTACTTACCTGCTAAATATGGCCGTATATTGGTAAGAGATATGTTTCCATGTAAATATACATGGTGTAAGGGACGGTGTACCTAAAGTGATATTTTGTTTCCTAGAATGACATTTAGATTCCTAAAGTGACATTTAGATGCTAAAGTGACATTTAGGTTCCTAATGTGGCATTTAAATAGCTAAAGAGACATTTATTTTCCTTCTGCATATTTTGCTTTCAATAGTGCAATCAAAAAGCTAATTGAATTGTCGCAACTAAAAATTCCATGTAGAAAAACCAATTTTTCTAACTCCAATTGAACTACTGGGAATAGAAGATTTTGAGGACATTAGGCATTTAGGACGTTGTGTTTAGTTTAGGACATTACGCGTTTAGGGCATTAAGCGTTTAGGACATAAAGCGTTTAGGACATTAAGCATTTAGGACATTAAACGTTTAGTACATTATGCGTTTAGGTCATAATGAGCTTAGGTCATTGAGAGTTTAGGAATATTTTAGGATTTAGGACATTATGCGTCGGGATGAACAAAACACCATTGTCAGGTACTTACACAAACATGGCATTCTACTGAATGAAATTGTTGTGACAACATTTTAAGTAAGTATAATAAATGGAAAGTTTAATCAAGAATTGAAAGAACTTGACCAAAATCATTATCATCATCAACGACAACAGCACCACGATCTTAAAGTATATATTACCCAAACCACGATTGGGTGACAGAGCAGAACAGACAGGTTGGCGAGCGCTTTACAAGACGCTGCTGTCCATTTCCGACACAGAAAAGGAAAAAAACAAAAAAAAACAGTTACAATCAAGTACATACAGGGAGTACAATAGCATACATAATATACACTTACTAGCTGTTACCCGCGGCTTCGCCCGCGTACTCATAGAGTTTTATTAATTAGTTGTGTATTCTAAACAGGGCGACAGCACACACAACACAGGTCATTACTTTCCGGTTTAGTGACTGCGTCTCTATTAAAATTACGTTTATGGGTCACTTATTTAACTCCTACGCGAATATTATAATACAAATATAGTAGTAATGGTTATGCCAAATTATATCAGCGATATAATTTGGCATAACCTGCATTATTACACAATGCAGCGCTACATCTAGCAATACTACTAAACTACCAATACACCTATATTTATGCCTAGCTATTACACTCAGCGCTCTATGTCGCCATAGAGTATAGCTACCTTATGAATATTGTGAATATTGCCTAGTGTTATATTGGTGGTTAATAAATAATAAGAAAGTATAGATTGCTATATAGCTTTAATTTTTTTTTAATATTCCTGCTATTTTGAAATTTTTATTACATACAAACATGCTCCAAGAAGACATGAAAGAAAGGAGTGGGTATGTAATCAAGGATTTGAAAACCTATATTAGCTCCAAATCAAATTAACTTGGGGATGGATGTTCTTGGATTGGAATTATAATAATATGAATACGCAGTATAATGATTTTGCCTAGTCTTCAATTTTCAGGACTATGGTACCAAAAAATTTAAGTTTATTATGTGTCTTCGCAAGTATACGCAGGGCAAACTTACTGTGCTAAAAATGGTTATTATTATAGAAATGGACTTTCAAATCATGTTTAACTGTAGAAATTAACTTTACTACTGTGGTAAGAAGTATCTCAAGTACATACCCACATCACCCTTAAAGCCACATTCATATCCCAAAACTCATATTCAAGAGACATTCTCATAGTAGTGCTATACAGGGTGTAAGTGACAGCCCTTCGAATACTGATTGGGTGTATTCAAACCATGAAACTGAACAACCTGCCATAGATTAAATTCTTTTTTTCTATATCCCATACAAAATCACAATCAGCTCACTGCATTTACTATGGGAATATCAGTATTCGGAGGGCTGTCCCTTACATCCTGTATATACATCTTTTTTATGTGGTATGGATGTATTCTATGCTACACAATAATCAGTTTTCCGATGGGAAAAATATGTTTTTCCGAGATAAAAAGTAACCTATGACACTCACCAGCTTTTCATCTAACTGCTTTCCAAAAAAAAAATGCTTTACATCGCTGCATGATACTCATTTATGTATGTAGTATGGATGTATTCTATTGCTAAACATTAATCGGTTTTCCGAAGGGAAAAATATGTTTTTCCGGGATAAAAAATAACCTATGTCACTCACCAGCTTTTCATTTAGCTGCTCTCAAAAAAAAAAATGCTTTACATCGCTGCATGATACTCATCTATGTTCGTAGTATGGGTGTATTCTATTGCTAAACATTAATCGCTTTTCCGATGGGAAAAATATGTTTTTCCGGGATAAAAAGTAGCCTATGTCACTCTCCAGCCTCTCACCTAACTGCACACCTAAAAAACACTGCATGATATCGCTCTGTTGTAACGTGAAAGAAAGACAAACAAACAAACAAACAAACAAACAAACACACTTTCGCATTTATAATATTAGTATGGATGATTGAGACTGAAATGGAGTCCAGCTCAGCATATGCTGTAGCTTAAAGCTGCAGCGCTGATTTTCAGCTGGAACCGTCACATTTGAGCAATAAAATACGCTGCCCGGCTAGCATACCTACTCGATGTACATAAAATTATTATAAATATAAATTAATATTAAAGAATAAAATTAAATACTAATACCTACACACACAGTTACTTATTTTAGCACGATTTTTTATATAGCAAAAAGGGTAACTAGATAATTTTAAGCGGGATTTTATCCAGCAATTGGCAATTCAGGCAATATTTTTGAAGGTGCCATCTAAAGTTTTTAACAGTTTGCAATTATCTTAGTGGAGGAGGTAGGTATATCGTTCCATACATATGTTAGCTGCGGCGTATTTAAAGCACCGAAACGTCACGCGCTATCACCGCGCGAGTTCCTTGGTCTGTGATTTCCGGCGGCGCCCACGAGTAATTAATAATTATGTAGATCCCCTCAGTTCTAGGTAGGTATTCTAACGTACACGGAAAAATCCTTTGATTGTACCAAGTTTCTAGAAATCAATATTTAACGTTTAATTTGCATAATTTAAAACTCTTCTTTTTAGTAGCTCTATCAAGTGTGTGTTAAAATAGTGTTAATTTAGTGTAGTCTTTATTTATCCCAACAAGCAATAATTGACAGCTGTGATATTCGTGCTAATGCTATGGTACCACTATAATACAGGCATAATAGTCCTGTACATGGTCCATTTTCCTTTTTATTGACATCTCTTATAGTATGAATAGGATATCAAAAATGGCTTGATGGGATGGCCTTATTTTAGTTCCGATTACTCAGATTACTTATCGCCTAACAAAATACTGCGCCAAGCCAAATTCTTAAAAAATAATCAATGTCTAGGTGCCTAGGTTGATAATTACAGTACATTGCATAGTTGTTTTTCTTATACTTATGTGGGTAGGTATATGACATGTATGTAAATAGGTAAGGGACAGCTCTCCGAATACTTATACGATGCTTTCAGACCATGAACATAATCAACTTCCCATGAATAGATTTTTCAAGAAACGTAAAAAAATTGACTTGATTTTGTATGGGAGAACAAACTTTTGATATTTCCTGACATACCTATTTATGTTCCTAGGGGAAAGTTGTTTAGTTTCATGGTCTGCATGCACCCTATCTGTATTCGGAGGGCTGTCCCTTACAGCCTGTATATCTATCAACATTTATAATTAATCAGTCAGTGTTTTATTATAGACAAACAGTACCATCAGTGTTGGCCGATAACGATAAAACATCACGTTACACATTCTTTGGCAAACAACTGAAATCATTTTCTAAAGAACTCCATATCAGTGGTTTGTGAGGGGTCTTATATGATAAAACATTGATAATAGCAACAGAAGAGGTTTGTTAAGTGCTATCGCAGAATAACAACTTATAATAAAGTGAAGTGTATGTGTGTATGTTTGTTGAAGTGTTGTTCAGTATGGCTAGCTCTTATTTCAAAAGAGTAATTTATTTTGGACATAGGTATATTCTGGACCATTGGCCGAACTGAATTTATTATTTTGTGTCATTTTAGGTCATATGCTAGCATACTTTAGTTTGCAGTGGATGAAAACGACTCAATCTGGGGTTTAACACTGTTTAAACTGTCAATAGTTTATAATAGACAATATTGGTATATATACATCCACAGCCTATTGCAGTCCACTGCTGGACGTAGCGCCATACATAGGGCACGATCGCTCGATTTCGCCATCCAGTCTCTACCAGCCGCCTTTTTTAAGTCATCGGTCCACCTGCCGAGGTGTGGCCTCCACTCGAGAACCCGTTTACTCCACCGTCCATCGGTTCTACGACAGATGTGCCCAGCCCACTGCCAGTTCAGTTTGCTACACTTCCAGACTATACATATGTCTGTTACGTTGGTCTTTTTGCGGACAGCTTCATTCCGGGCTTTATATCGAGCATAGACCATTCCATAGCCCTCTGAGTGACATGTAGCCGGTGGGCAGGTTTTACTGTCAGGTTCCACGTCTCGGCTCCATAGCGTTAGTACTATTATATATTCTGTGTCCATAGGTCATGACTAGCAGGACGCACTGATCGAACACCTATCTTGGTATATTTTGTAGTAATAATTTAATTTTAGACACTAAAAAATGTTATTTAATAAATGAGTTGCCGTATATAAAATCGAAAATCTACACAAGTGTAAAAAAAAGAACTTTACAGACACACATTCATAATATCGTAAAAAAATAAGCGACTTTAGAATTTTTGTAAGTTATGTTCTCAAATAATACCAGCCGTACCGGACTATAACTTGTAGTGACAAGATAATAGTAGGTACCTACTTTATGCAACGAATGCGATATTGTACGTAAGTGAAAATTCAATGAGAAAAAGTGATCTGGATTCAAGCCGATTTCAATACGAAACCTCAACACAGCTGGATTTAAAATTGATACGAGAACAAATTTCATTGCAAAAACGTAACATCGGATCTGAATAATTCAGATCCGATGTTAATTAATTAATTATTAATAAATCATATATTATGTTCACAAGAGTTACGTATCTCGGTATCTTAGTTATAAAAATAAAATACTGTGTACCTATTACGAACATTACGAAACGATTATAGATTTACCGTGATACTTTCTTTTTTAGATGGAAATTAAATATAAAATCGGATCATTTGGTGCTTTAGTTTAAATCTGCCACTACTTGCGCTGTTAACATACATACATACACATATCACGCCTATAATTCCTTGCGGGGTAGGCAGAGCGTAAACAGCCGCAAAAAACGGCTATTTGCAAACGGCACCACGTCTGACAAATGTTTGAGGGTCATTCGGAAAAATGTGTATCGCGTAAGTGACAGGTTGTCAGCCCATCGCCTAAAATTGCAATACACACCCTCGAGTCCCTTAACATAACATATCTTATAAATAAGTAAATCTCATAAATATCAGCTAGCCTAGTTCGCATAAAACAAGCTTTGCTTAGTTTGGGGCTAGATGGTGTTGTATGAATTGTCCAGGATATAATATTTATATATAACCTGTGGCACAGTATAAACCTCGGACACTGGCGCTCAAATGTATGAATCAAACGCGTTGCTACGCACACAGTCTAAGCTCGCATAGGTGAACGCGGACCATGCTTGTGTGTGTGAGACAACATGTCATGGTTGCCGCCATTTTGCGTTCGCGAATCGGGAATGCAATGTGCGGCAGTATGAAATAACCTTCGTCGTCGCGTCCTTGCTTAGCCGGTGTCTGAGCGTCCTCCGAGCGCGGGTGGGCGGCGCTTGTAGGGGGAGGCAGGGAGTGACCATACTGTACGCTAGTACTACTGTGGCCTGATGTACTTACGAGGCTTGTACTCGGGCCATTGCTCGGAGGGGATGCGACGGTCCTCGAACTCCTGACCTCCGTAAGCTAGCAGCATACGCGGGCCCTCGCCCAGAGCCTTCACGGGGAAGTACGAGAACACCACCTTCGGCATGGCTCTGGAAAAAAAAAAAGGGTTTATTTCAGACTCTAGACCCATAAAGAGAAACTAAAAACGTAAAGGAACAATTCGTTTTAATTTACAATATGATAGGCATAATTAATTAACAAGTATAAAATATACTTGCTATTGCAAACGCCCGGGTCAGTCTATACATAACAACACTTTTTGTTCTCACTGCTATGTGAAGTCATCCAGTAACGAAGGATGGATGTGTCCAGTGGCTCACAGTGATACATGGCTCGAACAATGTCGTTTTGGGAGGAACCAATTCGCTCCAATAACGAGGCAACCCTGGCACGCATGATAGCGAAGAAGTCATTGATCCGGGTGTCGTTATATGAGTAGGTACATACATACATAATATATATCAGGCCTATATGCCTTCGGGGTAGGCGGAGAGTAAACGGCCGTAAAAAACGTCTACATCTTTCAAACATTTGAGGGTCATTCAGAAAATTTTTGAACGCCATAGTGGGCTGTCTAAACTTGCTATGTATACACATGTAACCCTAGAGTCCCTAAGTCGCCTCTTACGACACCTTCAGGGAAGAAATAGGGCGATGCTATTCTAAGCCGACATGACACGGCAGTATGAATAAGTTTCTATAATATCAGGTGTTTACTAGTGACCGATACTGAAAACATTACTTTTTATGAAATGAAATATTTAAGAACACCCATTTTTGACTAGGGGTAAGCTTAAAACCAGCAGTGTGCTGTGCCTACACCCATTTCAGCTCATAGTGTATATTTGTACTGAATTTATTGATTGTTGTGCCTAAGATGTGATGCGAAATAAATATATTTGTATTTGTAAACAGAGGACGGGCTGGTGATAACAAACAACTTTCCCTAAAGGACAAAAAAATTGAGCGTCCATGGTAACCCTAATCAGCTTATCGGCAATTTTGTATGGAAGCTCTAAATTTCTATTCCATATTTCGACCAATGTTCCTTGGGGAAAGTTGTTCCTTATCTTATCTTATCACAACAGTTATCACCAGCCCGTCTTTACTATCGGTCACTAGTAAAATTTCACCCTATGCCCTATATATCTAGAGAACAGAACCGTTTCGTCCGACTTGTCATAAAGTTAATAGGTACAACGTGATACTGGTAGGTACACTCTATAACTAGGTTTTCATAAAACAACGCGCAGGGCATAAAAGACATTTCAAAGGATCAGTCACTTTAATTAAATATCATTCATTAGATTCACTTTCAGAGGCCTTCCAGTCTAGATTGAAAAACTGTCACCAGCGTTCATCGGGTCGTTTCTCGACTCAGTGCCCCACAAAAAGAAGATAGTTTTACAACGCACTTACCTGCAAGTTATTTGCACAGAGATGGCGCGAGTGTGTATTCGCCGAAGATCCGCGTTTAAATGGCGAATAAAATACCGTGTGTGTGACGAATTGTGCTGTTGTTAACCAAGCGTTATCAAGGTCGTCTGTTGATACTACGGTGCCGATTCTAGCATTTGTTTGCTAATTTAAGATTTTATTAAAAACTAGCAGCCCGCCCAGCGGTTTCACCCGCCGCTAACAGTTTCCCCCCGGGAATAAGACAGTTTAATATAGCCTATGTTCATCAGGGATAATGTAGGATTCTAAAAATCTTGACTTCAATTTGAAACAAATATCATTTGCAGATGGTGGTGGCGTAAAGTTCCATGCCTGTGATTAACCTGGCCAGTCCCATGGCAGTGCCTATATTTTTATCCTTTTTATCCCGCCCGAGCCGGTTTTCTATTAGGTCATAACAAAATTGTAATAAAAAAAAAAGAAAATTGTGTAACACAAATTTCTTTATTTAGAATGACGGTTCATGACGTCAATAAGTGATAATACTATCCTACATTGAATTAAGAATTTCAATTTTAATTAACGGTAACAGATTTTTTAAAATCGGTCCAGTAGTTTCGGAGCCTATTCAATTCAAACAAACAATAAATAAAATCCTGTTTCTAATATTAGTGTAGATTATTATAATTATTATTTTAGTGTGATGCTGGCTTAGAATAGAATCACCCGATTTCTTTCCCGTGGGAGTCGTAGGAGGCGACTAAGGGACTTGAGGGTGTGTATTGAACTTTTAGGCGATGGGCTGACAACCTGTCACTATGGCGATACACAATTTTCCGAATGACCCTCAAACATATGTCAGACGTGGCGTAAATGTCCGTTTTTGCGCCGTTTACGCTCTGCCTACCCCGTAAGGGATAATAGGCGTGATATGTGTATGTATGTATTATTTTAGAGTAGATTTTTTTACCGTGTGATGCCGGCTTAGAATAGCATTACCCCATTTCTTACCCATGGGGTGTCGTAAGAGCCGACTAAGGGACTCGAGGGATGTGTATTGCAATTTAAGGCGATGGGCTGACAACCTGTCACTATAGTGATACACAGTTATCTGATTGACCCTCAAGCTTTTGTCAGACGTGGTGTTAATATCCGGTGAACGGACGTTAACGCTCTGCCTACCCCGTGAGGGATATAGGCGTGATTTATGTATGTAGATGTTTTTAATGCATTATTTAATGTTTTTTGTCGTCTTTTTATACCGAGTAGGTAAGGGACAGTCCTTCGAATACTGATAAATGAAACATAAAACTGGACAACTTTCCCCTAGAAACATATGTCAGAAAACGCCAAAAAACTGACCTTCCATACAAAATCACAATCAGCTGACTGCATTCACTATGGGAAGTCAGTTTTTTTACGTTTCCTGAAATATGTTCCTAGGGGAAAGTTGTTCAGTTTCATGGTCTGCATGTACCCTATTAGTATTCTGAGGGCTATCCCTGACACCCTTTAATACAGTAATGATTAAATGTAATCATTACACTGGTACGAATAATGTGGCGTAGTTGGTACATTTTTAAATGAAAAAGTAGTTATTGTGGCATAACTGTAATAGTTAGACATATGGTATCGCGGACATTATTATAGATATTGATGTCCTCTATAAAACTGTAGTACATCACTTTGCTCTATTGTCAATAATTTCCACAGCGTACGCGATATAAGATATTTTTTTGGTACATTTTTCACACGTTGGGTTACATTATCGAAATTTTCACGCGGATCCCTATTTTTTTCTCGTATAAAATATAGCCTATGTTCATCAGAAATAATGTAGGATTCTAATGGTGAAAGAATTTTTAAAATCGAGCCAGTAGTTTCGGAGCCTATTCGATGCAAACAAACAAACAAACAAACAAACAAACAAACAAACAATCAAATCTTTCCTCTTTATAATATTAGTGTAGAAGAAAACTAGGTATACCGGGTGTAGTGTAAGATGAGTGTAAGTGTGTAAGGGACGACGTACCGAAAACTTTGCCGGCATGATCAGATCAGAGACCATAACTGGTCAAATTCTTCTTTGGAGGCTATCTGGGTAAACGAGAATTTGTTTTGTCCTCCTATACAAAGTTTTGATCAGCTGACTAACTTTCTTTAGAAACTCGAGCCAAGAAACTGTTTTCCATCATGGACTAATAGTTAAGGTTGGTCTTGGTCAGTTTCAGGGTCGCTACTACGTCACTACTACCACTACTTTTTACAAGCTTTTATTTGACTTGCCGTGTTCGTTTGTTTGTTAGTTTGTACGGGTCAAATCTTGGAAGCAAAATTTACGCTACTTAAAGACTTCCGATTGAACTAAAATTTTGCATAGACATGTGAATTGGGTGACAATGCAATATTATGATGTCAAAACGCTGATATGATGATGGAGCCGGAAGGTGGTCATAGCATCTCAGAGATGCAACTATGTACCTACCCCTATAAAATTTGAGCTCGTTGGAATCTTCTTACCAACCACTCATCATAAAGCTTGTTTTAAAAAACCTTTTTTTATTATAGGTATTAGAGTGACTTTTTTTGTAGAATCCATACGCTTGAATCTGCACCTATTAGTCATTTTATTCTTACGCATTAATTAATCAATACAGCATAGGTAATACCCCGGTAGTGATACCTATTACTTATTCTACCCGTGCCGCCGCCGCCCCGGGGCAGTGCGGTTCGCTGTGACACGAGCGTCACGTCACGTGGCTCCGGATGAGCCCATGCTCCCTAGTCCCCACCAAACAGTCAGGTACATTGAGTTAATATTATGTCCTACTAACGATGGGCGGTGGGTATATACCCAATCTACCCATTTGGGTATTTACCTGGGTATTTGGATAAATACCCGTATGCACCCAAGTTCGTGGGTAGATTGCATATTATTCATTTTCTCATAAACCGTGTCAGTGAGACAGTTGAATTTTTCACAGATATGGTGTAGGTATTTCTGTTGCTGCTACACTGACCTCTATATATACAAGTATAATTATGGAGATCAGTGTGCTGCTAGGACAACAAACACAAAACTATAGAATAAAACAAATATTTAGAGGAAGGGCCCCCGTGGGACCCCCATACAAAAAACTTGATAATCTAGCAAATTTTTGAGATAAAGTCTGTATCTTGTAATCCATGATATTGTTTAGTGTTTTTTTTTCAGATAATGTAGGTAGGTAGGTATTTCGGTTCACAAATCGTAAAAAAGAAACCAGATAATCGTAAAAAGAAACACGATTTTGCAGTACCCTGGGGGAGGCCTACGTCCAGCAGTGGACTGCAATGCAATAGGCTAATGTATGAAGGTATTTATCACGATTTTTGTAAAGAAGCCCCTTTTGATATGCCTTTCATTAAAAAATTTGTACCTATTTGTTGTTAAAGCAGTAACAGAAATAAATAAATGTACCTATTTCCCAAAAAGTTGAACATTTGAAGCCCTGACCCTGAAACAAGGTTTAAACCTGTATCTTGGGAGGCAGTGCAGTCTTTCGTGGAATGTGAATCTATGCAATACAAACGATAAAAGCGGATGTACCTAGTTAGAAACAATAAATTATCTGTAAAAATCATTGGTGAAAATGTCAACTGTCTAACTGTCACGGTTTATGAGAGAGAAAAAAAGAATCTACCCACCAATTTGGGTGCATACGGGTATTTATATGGGTAAATAACCGGGTGCGTTATATGGATAAATACCCGGGTTCGTTATATGGGTAAATACGTAAGTATCCGAGTAGGTACGTGCCCAGCTCAAGGTAGGCACGGTATTCATTCAGACTAGTGTGCAATAACAGTTTTAGTGTCGAATCAAAGGCAATATTGCAATATAAATACGACCGAATAGGTAGTAGGTATACAAAACCAGACAAGAGACCTTGAACAACTCTAAACGAGCGAGTGTTGCGTGCTCGCTGTGAGCTGTGAGCAAGCAGTTCACAGCCAAAACCGGCCGGCCGGCAAGCAAAAATAATTGATAAACTTTTGTGTTCAATAAGCCAGAAAACAAACCATAAACAGTTATCTGAATTAGAATAAGGTAACTCTGTTAATGGTAATAGTATATTACTAACAAAATACGATATTACTTACCAGAAAAACGAAAAAGCGGCAAATAAAATACGACTCAGCGACGACGACGTAGCGGCCAAACAAACGCGGCAGAAGGAGAAAATAAATAAAAATAGAACAACTATAGTGTTGCCTTGATGATCGATGAGGACTATCGATAGAACTGCACTGCAGTTTGGCGGTTTATTGTTATATGCAGTTTTTGATGCTATTTGAATAAAAATGCTTTGATAGTTTAGGCTTTGGTTCAACGGTCAACCATGTGCGAAATACTATTGACTAAACAGTCCAACGAAAGATGGCCCCGGTTTCTAGGAGAAAATGTTACCCAGATTATTATGTAATAAATAACTGCATTTGGTGCATTTACGCACACACTAAAATGGAGATTGGCCAATTTCAGCATGTTCGGCAGATTTAATATCGTATTCGGCTGAATATTCGGCATAGTTACAGAATTTTTGGCATAAAATAAATATAAAATAAGGCATTTTTATATTATAATTAGCCTACCTAACCTACTAAGTAAAATTTTACATATTATGTAAAATAAGCAATACACGGTACCGCAAGAGTAATG
Source organism: Tuta absoluta (assembly GCA_027580185.1). Lineage (NCBI taxonomy): Eukaryota > Metazoa > Arthropoda > Insecta > Lepidoptera > Gelechiidae > Tuta > Tuta absoluta. Next base: position 3,289,220 of record JAQAHW010000038.1, read on the forward strand.
TAGCTTTTAACTAGATAAGGTTGTTCGGAAGATGCGTTCGAGTGCGTACCTACTCTGTGTTGCTAATATCGACAATCGAATTGTTGACAGGTCTGAATATGCGCTGCGCTAAACTTTAAATAAGACGTTGTAATAAGGTTGGCGACACCCATAGCTCTGTCACAGGTTCCATTTCACGTTGTTTTCGTTACTTTTTAATTCTGTTAGTTGCATTTGCTTCAAAATAAACTTTTGGTCTTGCTATAATCACATAATATATAATACTACTAACGTACAGAAGAATCACTCCCTAAGAAAATACATGTTTAGGTATAAATTAATACCTACGCTCGGTGTACCTAACCACTCACAAACAAAATTGAAACTTATGAACGCGCGCGAACGCTCAATCTCCCTTGCGCATCGCAGTTTTATGACTGAGCCGCCGGCGAACTCCAAGGGTTGTAACTTGTCATCATGTTATTCGTGCACGAAGATTTTTTGTTACTGATTTTGCTATATATATCGTATTTGTTCACTTAATCTACGGAAGGAATTGTAAGATTTGTAAATATTTATAAACCTAAACGAAATTATTAATGCCTTCTGTTTATGTAAAAAAAACAATTAATTATGCTTGTGTCTAACTGTTCTTCGTATCGAGTGGGACACCGAGTCAACGACTCGATTGATTTTTTTAACGAATAAACGTACTAAAACACAGAAAAAAGTCAAGTAAGTGTGCGCGCGAGCAGCACGTGCGTGCGAACAGTGCGGCGGCTAGCGGCACACTGGCGGTCTGGCGACGACAAGTGACAACCCGCGGAGATTAGTTCCCGTAGGGGACCCGCCGCCGGAACATACCTAAACCATAAGAATAGATAATAATACTGCGTATAGAAACGAAACTCCTTTGTCTGGGCCCCAAAAGCCGCGCTTTAAATACCTACTTCCCCCCGCAGCCCGTAACGCCCCGCACTCTCCCGCGCTTTAAGTCGGCAATGCCAATAATTTTATTCCAGAGTAGCGGCCAGTCGAGCGGTTGCGACCGCTGCTAACAGTTTTTCCATGGGAACAAAATATTTACCCGTTTTAAAGTCTTTTCTTACCATTTAATTGTTAATAGGTAGGCACAGAATTTTAAAATAGGTGCAAAAATGGCGCCGTATGGTGCCAGATTAGAATAGCATTCTTTTTGTAAAACGCGTTCTCCCTATGAATACAACACCTTGAATTGCTAAATTTTACACAAAAAATGAAAATTCGACCCGCACGACGAACGTTTCCGCGGCGAAGCGCACTCCCGACTGAATTGTTCGCTAAGAGACAGCCAGACGGATTGACCTTGAGCGCGTCTGGAGCGGGAGTGTCATCTCTATGTGATTTCTACTCTATGCCTAAACCGTGGAGTGAAACCCCCCTGCTATAATATTGAATGTCATTCATAAAAGTAAATAAAACATCAATAACATAATAAACACAAAATAAAAAATAATTTATGGAGTACTTAGTACCTACTGATTTTCGTGTTATAAAAGCGCAGAGCCCTCTACAGTCTACAATGTGTTTTCTTTTCTTTCTTCTTTCTTTCTTACATAACACTCGAGAAACCCTGGATAATTCCCCAAAGTCGCGATTATTGCGAGATTTTTGGCAGCATTGATTAAATACAATATTTACCAATTTTTTGCGATTTATGTGAGATACAACATAATAGTAATTCAGACCACACACACACACACACTTCAAACTGTATACAATATAGCGCAAAATAAAAAAAACTTACATACAATACAAACGCGTCAAGTTAATTAACTTCTATTCAAATCGAATACATACCTACATAAATGTTATATCTCCATTGATTTTACAAGTTTCGATTTTGGCTTCATTAAACGAACTGCTTTTTTTCACAAGTTAAGTATACTTACAAAATTTGATGGTGGGCGATGAAGGTGCAGTGCAATCTTATGTTGTCTTGACTGTATCGGATGAATTTGGTATTATAATAAAACAAATAAAATTATCGATAACAGGTTCATGCTATGCGGGAACGTGGCATCGCAACACTTCATCTGTCAAGTCAATGTCAGTTTGGTTTGGTAGGTTAGGTTTTATGTTTTATGTTTACGAATTTACGACTACGGTTTTCTTCAGAAAAGAAGCCCCAATTTCTCGTCAAACTACTATTTATCTCCAGCAGAATCTGCAGAATGAGTCAAAGAAGAGCAAACCGGTCTTCAGCGGTGGAGGAAGATGATGGGAGCTTAGATACAGCAGTAAACGAATGTGTACGCTTCGTGTTATGCCGGGAAGGCAGCAAAATACCGTTTAAACGCGCGGAAATCGGCAAACACTTGCACGCTACGTGCGAGACGAGTCTGGGTGATGTGAACCGGGTGGTCACTAAGGCTAATAAGATTTTGAAAGAGGTTAGTGTCTTTATACCTGAGCTTGAGATTTGCCGTAGTGCTACAATTTGTTCAACTAGATTTCCGCCTCACAGTTTACTAGCAGCTGCATACCATTTTTCCCATGGGGCTGGAATGTTTTCCTGCTGTAAAAAGTATAGTAAGTAGCGTGTTATGTTATAAAATCCATCCAGCCGTTTGTGCATGAAGTGATAACAAACAAACACTCTCGGATTTATAATATTTGTATGGATATGGTAGCATATTGCCAAGTATCTGCTGCTAGATGTAAGGCACCAATGCTGCCAGCATCTTCTTCCTATCAGCTTCCTTAGAAAGCTGAACTTGATACACTGACCATTGGTCACTCCAGTGCAGTCACCTTTCCACCCTAATAATTGCAAGATTTGAAAGTACCATAAGCTAAACTCATATATTCACCCATACTCTCCTACTGCTGTAAGGATAACTCCCATTCTGTTTTCAACTTAAAACCTCAGTCCTGAGCTACTACTAGTAGTTACTTCTCCATGTTTTACCGAGGGGACCCTGCCAAAAAGAGGTAGAACTTCAGACTATGTTGAAATTAGCATTATTATTTACTAGCGGCTCGCTGAGCGGTTTCACCTGCTGCTTACCAATTTGCCACAGAAAATGGACCATCTCCCCACATAAATCATGCATAAAAACCTTCCTCTTGAATCACACTTATACTTATCTTTAAAAAAAAAATTATCCTGATCCGTTAGGTAGTTTAAGAGATTTAAGCATACATACAAATAAACAGACACAGGGACAGACGCGGGAAGCAACTTTATTTTATGCTATATAGTGATAATAGCAGTACAATGTGCTGATTTATGTATATCATTGCACTTGAGTCAAATATTTGTCTAGTCTGTTTTTAAATGAGTTCACTGAAGGAGCGGTGTTCGTGCTCGCTACATAATTATAATTTTAAATAATATTTCTTTAAATTATTTTTACAGACCTTTACATTATCATTGACATTATCCAGGTATATGGCTACAAACTAGTGCAGGTGACTTCCAAGGCCGGATTCCAGATGATACTAGTGCTGGACGAGGAATGTGAGTCCTTGCCGGCCAGTGTCACCGATGCCAATCAGAGAAGGATGCTGATAGCTGCCCTCACTCATATCTTCATGACTGGAGGTCCAGTTAAAGAAGGTATATCCTTATCCTGATTTGTAAAGGACTAACATCTCAACTAAAAATAGCACTTTCACTATCCGTTAAACAGGCTTAGATAAGGATAAAAGATGATCCACTCTTCAAATTCCTATGATTTTATCTACTCCGCTCGTAACAGCACACATGTGTGCTTGAAGTACAATACATATCTATTGTTGCAAAATTCGACCTGAGCGAAGTGGTTAAGCAGAATCTGCCAAAATTAAGTGGTGATTAAAAATATGGCATCTACTATCCTTTTCTTATCTTATTTAATGGAAAGTGCTATTTTTAATTAGCCGTTGTATTTAGTAAGATGGCAGCAAGACAATTATCTGATCAAATACATTTGTTATTTGTTTCTCATTCTTATTAAATTGGGGTATGGCCCAACATGTTTTGTACCAACACAAAACTATGTTGCAAATGATTTGTAAAATATATAATAGTGATGATGGCAAGAATTTAAATAAATCCTTTTTTTTAAATTGCATATTGGTTTCTTACTATGTTTCTTTATTTCGTATCATAACAAAACAATACAAATACACAATTCAATTCAATCATTTTTGCATCTTTATGTACTACTAGCTTTTACCCGCGACTTCGTCCGCGTTAGATAGTTTTTTTAGAAACAGGTTCTAAAGTAGATATGTATATTCATAGTAGGTAAGTATGACAGTGATATTAGAAAAGTTCTCATCTCTACTGTTTAAGGATGACTTGCTTGCTTCTGTTGTAAAAGGGACAATTTAAAATTTGCTATCCGGTGTACTGTACTGAGTGATCAATATTTATAACCATTGAATACAAAAGTCAGTACATAGCAAAAAAATCCTCGGTAAAAAGTTACCAATGTCCTTTCTCAACTTATTCCCATCATACTGAACAACTTTTGTTTTGGAACCATTTCTGTATCTCTAATAGTTTAGGTAGGCACCTGATCATACACCTGGTGGTCTACATAAGTTACTCCAGATCCTCAATATCCTTGTGAAAAGAAGCAGCCCATCATACTGAACAACTTTTGTTTGAGAACCATGCCTGTATCTCTAATAGTTTAGCTGGGCTCCTGATGGTACACCTGGTGGTCTACATAATGTACTCTAGATCCTCTTTATCCTTGTGAAAAGAAACAGCCCATCATACTGAACAACTTTTGTTTGGGAACCATTTCTGTATCTCTAATAGTTTAGCTGGGCTCCTGATGGTACACCTGGTGGTCTACATAAGGTACTCCAGATCCCCATTGTCCTTATGTAAAAAAGCGGCCTATCATACTGAACAACTTTTGTTTTAGAACCATGTCTGTATCTCTAATAGTTTAGCTGGGCTCCTGATAGTACACCTGGAGGTCCTCATAAGGTACTCCAGATCCTCAATGTCCTAGTGAAAAGAAGCGGCCTATCATTCTGAACAACTTTTGTTTTAGAACCATGCCTGTATCTCTTATAGTTTAGCTGGGCTCCTGATGGTACACCTGGTGGTCTACATTAGGTACTCCAGATCCTCAATGTCCTTGTGAAAAGAAGCGGCCCATCACACTGAACAACTTTTGTTTTGGAACCATGCCTGTATCTCTAATAGTTTAGCTGGGCTCCTGGTGGTACACCTGGTGGTCTACATCTGTACTCCAGATCCTCGAATGGTGATAAAAAGTAGCCTATGTCTGTTCTCGGTATGCTAGCAATCTCTGTGCCAAGTTTCATGATGATCGGTTCAGCGGTTTGGCCGTGAAAGCGTAGCAGACAGACAGACAGACAGACAGACAGACAGAGTTACTTTCGCATTTATAATATTAGTGTGGATGTGGATTGTTTTTTCGTTTCTCCAATTCTTAATCTGTGTTTATCTCCCAGTTTAGGCAAAAAATATATATTTTCTGTATTTAATCCTTAATTTCCTATTTTTTACCTCACGATTTAGGCAAAAAATATATAAGGTGTAAAAAAATTAGCTAAGAATATTTTAAGGGGTGAACCAGTACGTGAAACTGAACAACTTTCCCCAAGGAACATAGGTCGAAATATGAAAAATAATTTGACCCTTCCATACTTAGTGTGTTACCCGGCCCGGCCGGGATAATTTGTATGGGAGGGCCAATTTTTTTTTATATTTCGACCTATGTTCCTTGGGGAAAGTTGTTCAGTTTCACGTACTGGTTCACCCCTTAAAATATTCTTAGCTAATTTTTTTACACCATGTATATTTTATTTTCTGTATTTAATCCTGAATTTCCTATTTTTTAAGATGACATGTGGAAATTCTTGGACGAGGCAGGTCTGCTTGAGGAAACAAACCATGCTGGTAGAAAGCAGCTTACCAGCTCATTCACTAAACAGATGTATTTGCAGTATTATAAGGTATGCTACTACTATGCCGTGTGATGCCGGCTTAGAATAGCATCACCCCATTTCTTTCCCGTGGGAGTCGTAAGAGGCGACTAAGGGACTCGAGGGTGTGTTTTCCAATTTTAGGCGATGGGCTGACAACCTGTCACTATAGTGATACACAATTTTCCGAATGAACTTCAAATATTTGTCAGACGTGGCGTAAATGTCCGTTTTTTGCGACCGTTTACGCTCTGCCTACCCCGCATGGGATTATAGGCGTGATGTGTATGTGTGTTAAACAAGTTTCGAAAGACGGAATAAGTTTATGTGTATAAAAACTTATGGGCCAATTTTGTACACATACATACACATATCACGCCTTCATCCCTTGCGGGGTAAAAATACTCTACGGCCGTAAAAACACTATCGCTATCGCCACATCTGACAAATATTTCATGGGTGTTTCAGATAAATCGTGTATCACTATAGTGACAGTTTGTCAGCCAATCGTCTAAAATTGTGATACACATGAAACCCTCGAGCCCATTGATCTACAACAACCCTAGATTACGCGCGTACGCTCAAAAGGTGGGCCGGTAAAGTAGTGCACAATTTGCAAGCGAGCACTTCTTTCCCACAGTGCGTGGCTGGCCGCGAAACTGTTAACATGACCAAGTACGGGCTAACAAATAAGGCTGAGTTCAATAGATTATGGTGAGGTTCGTTGTGATATTTTGAATCAGGCGGACGCAATAAATCTATAAATCGCTATGTATGACTGTATAGTTCAGTAGGTGACAAAATCTTAGCGTAATTTTGTATGAGGCGCTAAATCTAGGGTTGTTGTAGATCAATGCTCGAGCCCCTCAGTCGCCTCTCACGACAACCGCGGGAATTAGATGGGGTGATCGTGATGCTATGCTTTGTAGAAAATTTTATAAAGATTATTAGTGTCTCAGATAGTTTACTTCTATCTCAAATACTAACAATAAAAATAACAAACAAAAGAAGAGGGGTAAGAGAGGGAAAGAAGGAGGAAAACCGGGTAGAATCGTATTTGGTGGGGACTTATTGGTCTAAAAAACCCGGTGACAAAAAGACGCACGATTATGCTGTAACATAAGGTTCAAATGAGACATAAGGCCATTTTAATAAAATAAAATGGGCCCTCTAACATAACATTTAGTCTGTGCGCTAGTTACTAGTTATTATTCTGTGTCTGTGCGGAGAGAGAACAGACATGGGCAAAAAGCTTCGACGGCCTTCCGTCCGGGTCGGAACGAGACGGAAGACCGTGTTGCTCGAAGGCAAAAAGTGAACTAATATTTTTTTCATAGGTCGCTATGACATTTTTCATACTGGGCGCAGAGGCGTCCTCAATTCCCACGCCTATTTTCTATCCGCACAGACTTTAACACGAATCTGACAGCAGTAAATATGGCCGAGTCTTTGGCGCATGTTTTTCCCCAACAATTCCCAAACAAATTCAAAAAAGCTTTGCATTCCATCGGTCGCGGAATACAGAAATGTCTGTCGCCGCGCCGCAATGTATATCAATCAATGTTTTGGGTTTGTAAAAAAAAACAGTCGCAAGAGTTTCTGCTTTACTGGGATGGCGTACTGTAGTGAATTAGTTTTCACGTAGCCATTTTTGGGCTATACTTCCAAAATTATCTAAGGTAGCTTAGGGCCGTGTGATGCCGGCTTAGAATAGCATCACCCCATTTCTTTCCCGTGGGAGTCGTAGAATGCGACTAAGGGACTCGAGGGTGTGTATTGCAGTTTTAGGCGATGGGCTGACAACCTGTCACTAAAGCGATACACAATTTGTCCAATGACCCTCAAATATTTGTCAGACGTGGCGAAAATGTTCGTTTTTTGCGGCAGTTTACACTCTGCCTACCCCGCAAGGGATTACAGGCGTGATATGTGTATGTGTGTGTAATGTGTATGTGTAGCTTAGGGCCTTAGTCTTAGAAAGACTAGAATAGATTGTAAATTTAGAGTAGGAGCCCTTCTGGGCAGGTTTTTGGGGGTGTTTCCTATTCAAAAGGCCCAGTTAATTGTACGAATAACATGCTTTGAAATTCTGACTTCTATTTGAAACAAATGTCGTTTACAGATAGATGGTGGTGGCCTAAAGTTACATGCCGTGTGATTAACCTGGTCAGCGCCGAGGCAGCTAAGCTTCCGGTATGCTGCTACGAAATGCTGGAATAATTTGCCACCGCCAATACGAAACTCCAAATCAGTTTACTCTTTTAGGCATAATCTTAAAAAGTATTTGTACAGTAATCTGGTTGGTAGGTAAAGTGGTAGAGATATTTATAGGTTTTATACTATTGATTTATATGAAAATATATGAACACTCTAGGTATTATTCTATTATATACTTTTTTATTTATTTGTTTTACCTTCGTCTACTTTATTGAAGTTTTATTTTAGGTCTCACGGAAGACCAGCGCTATGGTGGCGCTTTACAAACAAAATGTAAGCTCCTCCATAGCAAATGCTGAGTGAGAACCTTTTAGTTATCATCTTGAATTTGTGACTGTAATGATAAGTTGATATTTTGATAACAAATAAACATTTCTATTTCTATTATAATATTCTGTGCTTTTGTGTAAGAGTGGTAAGATTGACTTAATAACATGGCAACAGTAAAAACTAAAAACTCATCTTGTTAAAGTGAGAAATAACCATTAAATAACGGGATTTTTTTCGATTCGTCTTGACATTCCAATGTAAAGTTCCATGTCACTATCTCGTTTCAATTAACTTAGGCTAGTGAAAAAAGTCGGATTGGGGATGGTTTCAGTGTTCTATAAGTTTCTTATTAAGCTGTTATGCTCGCAACCAAATTTAATTATTAATTAGAAAAATGCTTATGATCATTTCCGTTTTCGTCAAATTACGTTTTCTGGCGGCAAATTTAAATACAGATGGTATATAAAACATACTAACTACCAAAGCCAACATACCCATTCGGCCGTCTATGTAACTTAGTTTTGTAACTGGTTACAAATAAATATTTTGTTCTTCCTTTCTCGTAACCTGATTACTAACTAATAAATAATTTAATGGACTTCGAAATATTTTTCTAAAGTAAAAAAAAATGCCGTGTGATGCCGGCGGCTTATACATACAATCATACATATATTACATCTATATTCCTTGCGGGGTAGGCAGAGCGTAAACGGCCGTAAAACTGACATTCAGAAAATTGTGTATCGCCATAATGAGAGATTGTTAGCCCATCGCCTCAAATTATAATATACATGTAAATGTAACCCTCGAGTCCCTTCAAAGTCCCTTAGTCGCCTCGTACGACACACACGGGAAAAAAATGGGATGATGCAATTCTAAGCTGACATCACATGACACTGTCAATATTTTGACGCCATAAAAAATAATAAAATGGATATAATGTTATCTGTCTCAAAATTCAATATTTGTGGAATCTTAGTTTTGTAGATAAATAAATTTTAAATTTTGCGTTTGAAAGATTTGTGGACAACCTCATATTGATTGATTGATAACCCTTGAAACCAGTGTATAACCCCGGTCAAATTAACTTTAAGTGCTAGTAGATACGATAATAAGAGATATAAATAAAATTAGAAATATGAAACTCTTTTATTATCTTATCATATCACTTATATGCTACCTTAACTTATTCATGAGTGGGTAAAATCACAGTTCAAATTGTAACATAACTACTTACTAGGTACTTATATTTAAGAAAGAATTATGTAGGTAGAATACCAAATTATAACACTTCCCGTGTGAGGTATAAAGTTTTTGAAAACTTGCAAAATTTTCAAGCGCGGCCAGGATTTGAACCTGCGACTTCCGCCATCACTAGTGACGACCTCTTCCATCTGGGTTACCGCAGCTCGCCCCTTTCCCGCGAATTTTGCAAGTGTATCTTGATGCAAATGATGCGTGGCTCGGCTCCATCTACCGGGTTTCGCGGGCAAGAGACGAGCTGCAGTAGCTCAGATGGAAGAGATTTTCGCCACTAGTAAAGGCAAGAATCGCAGTTTCAAATCCTGCCAGAGCTTAAACATTTGTGAAGGTAAAAAAATGATGTTGGTAACCAATGGAAAGCTGGTCATCATTCCGCAACCCTCGTGGCTTCTTTGTGTTGCTCGCACCAATGTTCAGGGGTTTTACCAAATGCCTGTAAAATAAAAATTACATTTATAAGACACTGTCTCGGCATATTTACATATATCATCCTATTGCAGTCCACTGCCGGACGTAGGCCTCCCCCAGGGTACGCCATAGGGCACGATCTCTCGTTTTCGCCATCCAGTCGCTACCAGCCGCCATCTGGCCGGAGGTCGTCCAACGCTACGCTTGCCGAGGCGTGGCCTCCACTCGACAGCCACTACACCACCGTCTGTCGGTTCTGTCCCGACAGCTTTTCCATTAAATCTTGAAGTAACATACACATATCGGCTTCTTTTTACCACAGTTAAACGGCTTACTTCTACAATATCGCCAGCTCTTCTATGAAAGCTTCAAGGTACGAGCATAGATTAATTACTTTTTACCGCGGAAATTGCCTTATTCCCATAGAAAATCTTTAGGAATGGGTCAATAAAACCTGTAAGTTTGAGTAAACGACTATGGTTAGAAAAAAACATAGGGCCTCCCATGCAAACAAGGCTTGCTATCATTCTGACCAAAATGCTGTCATTTTGTATGGGAAGCTAAATTTTTGTGTCGGCAGGTACATGAAAAAGTTAAACAGTAAAACATTTTTATTTACCTGTGCCACTTTCTGTAGTAAAAATATCTTGGGTACTTCTTCTGTTGCCCTCTGGCCCCATTCGAAAACAAATCTTGCTAGATCACCCTCCCCTTCCTGATAAAAGAAAATTAATAATCATAATAAATAAATAACTGAAAAAAAATACATTTCAATTTTTTTAAAGAAAACTTTTGTGTCCTAATAGAAACCGGCGCGGGCGCTGCCTCGGCGCTGACCAGGTTAATCACACGGCATGTAACTTTAGGCCACCACCATCTATCTGTAAACGACATTTGTTTCAAATAGAAGTCAGAATTTCAAAGCATGTTATTCGTACAATTAACTGGGCCTTTTGAATAGGAAACACCCCCAAAAACCTGCCCAGAAGGGCTCCTACTCTAAATTTACAATCTATTCTAGTCTTTCTAAGACTAAGGCCCTAAGCTACACATACACATTACACACACATACACATATCACGCCTGTAATCCCTTGCGGGGTAGGCAGAGTGTAAACTGCCGCAAAAAACGAACATTTTCGCCACGTCTGACAAATATTTGAGGGTCATTGGACAAATTGTGTATCGCTTTAGTGACAGGTTGTCAGCCCATCGCCTAAAACTGCAATACACACCCTCGAGTCCCTTAGTCGCATTCTACGACTCCCACGGGAAAGAAATGGGGTGATGCTATTCTAAGCCGGCATCACACGGCCCTAAGCTACCTTAGATAATTTTGGAAGTATAGCCCAAAAATGGCTACGTGAAAACTAATTCACTACAGTACGCCATCCCAGTAAAGCAGAAACTCTTGCGACTGTTTTTTTTTACAAACCCAAAACATTGATTGATATACATTGCGGCGCGGCGACAGACATTTCTGTATTCCGCGACCGATGGAATGCAAAGCTTTTTTGAATTTGTTTGGGAATTGTTGGGGAAAAACATGCGCCAAAGACTCGGCCATATTTACTGCTGTCAGATTCGTGTTAAAGTCTGTGCGGATAGAAAATAGGCGTGGGAATTGAGGACGCCTCTGCGCCCAGTATGAAAAATGTCATAGCGACCTATGAAAAAAATATTAGTTCACTTTTTGCCTTCGAGCAACACGGTCTTCCGTCTCGTTCCGACCCGGACGGAAGGCCGTCGAAGCTTTTTGCCCATGTCTGTTCTCTCTCCGCACAGACACAGAATAATAACTAGTAACTAGCGCACAGACTAAATGTTATGTTAGAGGGCCCATTTTATTTTATTAAAATGGCCTTATGTCTCATTTGAACCTTATGTTACAGCATAATCGTGCGTCTTTTTGTCACCGGGTTTTTTAGACCAATAAGTCCCCACCAAATACGATTCTACCCGGTTTTCCTCCTTCTTTCCCTCTCTTACCCCTCTTCTTTTGTTTGTTATTTTTATTGTTAGTATTTGAGATAGAAGTAAACTATCTGAGACACTAATAATCTTTATAAAATTTTCTACAAAGCATAGCATCACGATCACCCCATCTAATTCCCGCGGTTGTCGTGAGAGGCGACTGAGGGGCTCGAGCATTGATCTACAACAACCCTAGATTTAGCGCCTCATACAAAATTACGCTAAGATTTTGTCACCTACTGAACTATACAGTCATACATAGCGATTTATAGATTTATTGCGTCCGCCTGATTCAAAATATCACAACGAACCTCACCATAATCTATTGAACTCAGCCTTATTTGTTAGCCCGTACTTGGTCATGTTAACAGTTTCGCGGCCAGCCACGCACTGTGGGAAAGAAGTGCTCGCTTGCAAATTGTGCACTACTTTACCGGCCCACCTTTTGAGCGTACGCGCGTAATCTAGGGTTGTTGTAGATCAATGGGCTCGAGGGTTTCATGTGTATCACAATTTTAGACGATTGGCTGACAAACTGTCACTATAGTGATACACGATTTATCTGAAACACCCATGAAATATTTGTCAGATGTGGCGATAGCGATAGTGTTTTTACGGCCGTAGAGTATTTTTACCCCGCAAGGGATGAAGGCGTGATATGTGTATGTATGTGTACAAAATTGGCCCATAAGTTTTTATACACATAAACTTATTCCGTCTTTCGAAACTTGTTTAACACACATACACATCACGCCTATAATCCCATGCGGGGTAGGCAGAGCGTAAACGGTCGCAAAAAACGGACATTTACGCCACGTCTGACAAATATTTGAAGTTCATTCGGAAAATTGTGTATCACTATAGTGACAGGTTGTCAGCCCATCGCCTAAAATTGGAAAACACACCCTCGAGTCCCTTAGTCGCCTCTTACGACTCCCACGGGAAAGAAATGGGGTGATGCTATTCTAAGCCGGCATCACACGGCATAGTAGTAGCATACCTTATAATACTGCAAATACATCTGTTTAGTGAATGAGCTGGTAAGCTGCTTTCTACCAGCATGGTTTGTTTCCTCAAGCAGACCTGCCTCGTCCAAGAATTTCCACATGTCATCTTAAAAAATAGGAAATTCAGGATTAAATACAGAAAATAAAATATACATGGTGTAAAAAAATTAGCTAAGAATATTTTAAGGGGTGAACCAGTACGTGAAACTGAACAACTTTCCCCAAGGAACATAGGTCGAAATATAAAAAAAAATTGGCCCTCCCATACAAATTATCCCGGCCGGGCCGGGTAACACACTAAGTATGGAAGGGTCAAATTATTTTTCATATTTCGACCTATGTTCCTTGGGGAAAGTTGTTCAGTTTCACGTACTGGTTCACCCCTTAAAATATTCTTAGCTAATTTTTTTACACCTTATATATTTTTTGCCTAAATCGTGAGGTAAAAAATAGGAAATTAAGGATTAAATACAGAAAATATATATTTTTTGCCTAAACTGGGAGATAAACACAGATTAAGAATTGGAGAAACGAAAAAACAATCCACATCCACACTAATATTATAAATGCGAAAGTAACTCTGTCTGTCTGTCTGTCTGTCTGTCTGTCTGCTACGCTTTCACGGCCAAACCGCTGAACCGATCATCATGAAACTTGGCACAGAGATTGCTAGCATACCGAGAACAGACATAGGCTACTTTTTATCACCATTCGAGGATCTGGAGTACAGATGTAGACCACCAGGTGTACCACCAGGAGCCCAGCTAAACTATTAGAGATACAGGCATGGTTCCAAAACAAAAGTTGTTCAGTGTGATGGGCCGCTTCTTTTCACAAGGACATTGAGGATCTGGAGTACCTAATGTAGACCACCAGGTGTACCATCAGGAGCCCAGCTAAACTATAAGAGATACAGGCATGGTTCTAAAACAAAAGTTGTTCAGAATGATAGGCCGCTTCTTTTCACTAGGACATTGAGGATCTGGAGTACCTTATGAGGACCTCCAGGTGTACTATCAGGAGCCCAGCTAAACTATTAGAGATACAGACATGGTTCTAAAACAAAAGTTGTTCAGTATGATAGGCCGCTTTTTTACATAAGGACAATGGGGATCTGGAGTACCTTATGTAGACCACCAGGTGTACCATCAGGAGCCCAGCTAAACTATTAGAGATACAGAAATGGTTCCCAAACAAAAGTTGTTCAGTATGATGGGCTGTTTCTTTTCACAAGGATAAAGAGGATCTAGAGTACATTATGTAGACCACCAGGTGTACCATCAGGAGCCCAGCTAAACTATTAGAGATACAGGCATGGTTCTCAAACAAAAGTTGTTCAGTATGATGGGCTGCTTCTTTTCACAAGGATATTGAGGATCTGGAGTAACTTATGTAGACCACCAGGTGTATGATCAGGTGCCTACCTAAACTATTAGAGATACAGAAATGGTTCCAAAACAAAAGTTGTTCAGTATGATGGGAATAAGTTGAGAAAGGACATTGGTAACTTTTTACCGAGGATTTTTTTGCTATGTACTGACTTTTGTATTCAATGGTTATAAATATTGATCACTCAGTACAGTACACCGGATAGCAAATTTTAAATTGTCCCTTTTACAACAGAAGCAAGCAAGTCATCCTTAAACAGTAGAGATGAGAACTTTTCTAATATCACTGTCATACTTACCTACTATGAATATACATATCTACTTTAGAACCTGTTTCTAAAAAAACTATCTAACGCGGACGAAGTCGCGGGTAAAAGCTAGTAGTACATAAAGATGCAAAAATGATTGAATTGAATTGTGTATTTGTATTGTTTTGTTATGATACGAAATAAAGAAACATAGTAAGAAACCAATATGCAATTTAAAAAAAAGGATTTATTTAAATTCTTGCCATCATCACTATTATATATTTTACAAATCATTTGCAACATAGTTTTGTGTTGGTACAAAACATGTTGGGCCATACACCAATTTAATAAGAATGAGAAACAAATAACAAATGTATTTGATCAGATAATTGTCTTGCTGCCATCTTACTAAATACAACGGCTAATTAAAAATAGCACTTTCCATTAAATAAGATAAGAAAAGGATAGTAGATGCCATATTTTTAATCACCACTTAATTTTGGCAGATTCTGCTTAACCACTTCGCTCAGGTCGAATTTTGCAACAATAGATATGTATTGTACTTCAAGCACACATGTGTGCTGTTACGAGCGGAGTAGATAAAATCATAGGAATTTGAAGAGTGGATCATCTTTTATCCTTATCTAAGCCTGTTTAACGGATAGTGAAAGTGCTATTTTTAGTTGAGATGTTAGTCCTTTACAAATCAGGATAAGGATATACCTTCTTTAACTGGACCTCCAGTCATGAAGATATGAGTGAGGGCAGCTATCAGCATCCTTCTCTGATTGGCATCGGTGACACTGGCCGGCAAGGACTCACATTCCTCGTCCAGCACTAGTATCATCTGGAATCCGGCCTTGGAAGTCACCTGCACTAGTTTGTAGCCATATACCTGGATAATGTCAATGATAATGTAAAGGTCTGTAAAAATAATTTAAAGAAATATTATTTAAAATTATAATTATGTAGCGAGCACGAACACCGCTCCTTCAGTGAACTCATTTAAAAACAGACTAGACAAATATTTGACTCAAGTGCAATGATATACATAAATCAGCACATTGTACTGCTATTATCACTATATAGCATAAAATAAAGTTGCTTCCCGCGTCTGTCCCTGTGTCTGTTTATTTGTATGTATGCTTAAATCTCTTAAACTACCTAACGGATCAGGATAATTTTTTTTTTAAAGATAAGTATAAGTGTGATTCAAGAGGAAGGTTTTTATGCATGATTTATGTGGGGAGATGGTCCATTTTCTGTGGCAAATTGGTAAGCAGCAGGTGAAACCGCTCAGCGAGCCGCTAGTAAATAATAATGCTAATTTCAACATAGTCTGAAGTTCTACCTCTTTTTGGCAGGGTCCCCTCGGTAAAACATGGAGAAGTAACTACTAGTAGTAGCTCAGGACTGAGGTTTTAAGTTGAAAACAGAATGGGAGTTATCCTTACAGCAGTAGGAGAGTATGGGTGAATATATGAGTTTAGCTTATGGTACTTTCAAATCTTGCAATTATTAGGGTGGAAAGGTGACTGCACTGGAGTGACCAATGGTCAGTGTATCAAGTTCAGCTTTCTAAGGAAGCTGATAGGAAGAAGATGCTGGCAGCATTGGTGCCTTACATCTAGCAGCAGATACTTGGCAATATGCTACCATATCCATACAAATATTATAAATCCGAGAGTGTTTGTTTGTTATCACTTCATGCACAAACGGCTGGATGGATTTTATAACATAACACGCTACTTACTATACTTTTTACAGCAGGAAAACATTCCAGCCCCATGGGAAAAATGGTATGCAGCTGCTAGTAAACTGTGAGGCGGAAATCTAGTTGAACAAATTGTAGCACTACGGCAAATCTCAAGCTCAGGTATAAAGACACTAACCTCTTTCAAAATCTTATTAGCCTTAGTGACCACCCGGTTCACATCACCCAGACTCGTCTCGCACGTAGCGTGCAAGTGTTTGCCGATTTCCGCGCGTTTAAACGGTATTTTGCTGCCTTCCCGGCATAACACGAAGCGTACACATTCGTTTACTGCTGTATCTAAGCTCCCATCATCTTCCTCCACCGCTGAAGACCGGTTTGCTCTTCTTTGACTCATTCTGCAGATTCTGCTGGAGATAAATAGTAGTTTGACGAGAAATTGGGGCTTCTTTTCTGAAGAAAACCGTAGTCGTAAATTCGTAAACATAAAACATAAAACCTAACCTACCAAACCAAACTGACATTGACTTGACAGATGAAGTGTTGCGATGCCACGTTCCCGCATAGCATGAACCTGTTATCGATAATTTTATTTGTTTTATTATAATACCAAATTCATCCGATACAGTCAAGACAACATAAGATTGCACTGCACCTTCATCGCCCACCATCAAATTTTGTAAGTATACTTAACTTGTGAAAAAAAGCAGTTCGTTTAATGAAGCCAAAATCGAAACTTGTAAAATCAATGGAGATATAACATTTATGTAGGTATGTATTCGATTTGAATAGAAGTTAATTAACTTGACGCGTTTGTATTGTATGTAAGTTTTTTTTATTTTGCGCTATATTGTATACAGTTTGAAGTGTGTGTGTGTGTGTGGTCTGAATTACTATTATGTTGTATCTCACATAAATCGCAAAAAATTGGTAAATATTGTATTTAATCAATGCTGCCAAAAATCTCGCAATAATCGCGACTTTGGGGAATTATCCAGGGTTTCTCGAGTGTTATGTAAGAAAGAAAGAAGAAAGAAAAGAAAACACATTGTAGACTGTAGAGGGCTCTGCGCTTTTATAACACGAAAATCAGTAGGTACTAAGTACTCCATAAATTATTTTTTATTTTGTGTTTATTATGTTATTGATGTTTTATTTACTTTTATGAATGACATTCAATATTATAGCAGGGGGGTTTCACTCCACGGTTTAGGCATAGAGTAGAAATCACATAGAGATGACACTCCCGCTCCAGACGCGCTCAAGGTCAATCCGTCTGGCTGTCTCTTAGCGAACAATTCAGTCGGGAGTGCGCTTCGCCGCGGAAACGTTCGTCGTGCGGGTCGAATTTTCATTTTTTGTGTAAAATTTAGCAATTCAAGGTGTTGTATTCATAGGGAGAACGCGTTTTACAAAAAGAATGCTATTCTAATCTGGCACCATACGGCGCCATTTTTGCACCTATTTTAAAATTCTGTGCCTACCTATTAACAATTAAATGGTAAGAAAAGACTTTAAAACGGGTAAATATTTTGTTCCCATGGAAAAACTGTTAGCAGCGGTCGCAACCGCTCGACTGGCCGCTACTCTGGAATAAAATTATTGGCATTGCCGACTTAAAGCGCGGGAGAGTGCGGGGCGTTACGGGCTGCGGGGGGAAGTAGGTATTTAAAGCGCGGCTTTTGGGGCCCAGACAAAGGAGTTTCGTTTCTATACGCAGTATTATTATCTATTCTTATGGTTTAGGTATGTTCCGGCGGCGGGTCCCCTACGGGAACTAATCTCCGCGGGTTGTCACTTGTCGTCGCCAGACCGCCAGTGTGCCGCTAGCCGCCGCACTGTTCGCACGCACGTGCTGCTCGCGCGCACACTTACTTGACTTTTTTCTGTGTTTTAGTACGTTTATTCGTTAAAAAAATCAATCGAGTCGTTGACTCGGTGTCCCACTCGATACGAAGAACAGTTAGACACAAGCATAATTAATTGTTTTTTTTACATAAACAGAAGGCATTAATAATTTCGTTTAGGTTTATAAATATTTACAAATCTTACAATTCCTTCCGTAGATTAAGTGAACAAATACGATATATATAGCAAAATCAGTAACAAAAAATCTTCGTGCACGAATAACATGATGACAAGTTACAACCCTTGGAGTTCGCCGGCGGCTCAGTCATAAAACTGCGATGCGCAAGGGAGATTGAGCGTTCGCGCGCGTTCATAAGTTTCAATTTTGTTTGTGAGTGGTTAGGTACACCGAGCGTAGGTATTAATTTATACCTAAACATGTATTTTCTTAGGGAGTGATTCTTCTGTACGTTAGTAGTATTATATATTATGTGATTATAGCAAGACCAAAAGTTTATTTTGAAGCAAATGCAACTAACAGAATTAAAAAGTAACGAAAACAACGTGAAATGGAACCTGTGACAGAGCTATGGGTGTCGCCAACCTTATTACAACGTCTTATTTAAAGTTTAGCGCAGCGCATATTCAGACCTGTCAACAATTCGATTGTCGATATTAGCAACACAGAGTAGGTACGCACTCGAACGCATCTTCCGAACAACCTTATCTAGTTAAAAGCTACATTACTCTTGCGGTACCGTGTATTGCTTATTTTACATAATATGTAAAATTTTACTTAGTAGGTTAGGTAGGCTAATTATAATATAAAAATGCCTTATTTTATATTTATTTTATGCCAAAAATTCTGTAACTATGCCGAATATTCAGCCGAATACGATATTAAATCTGCCGAACATGCTGAAATTGGCCAATCTCCATTTTAGTGTGTGCGTAAATGCACCAAATGCAGTTATTTATTACATAATAATCTGGGTAACATTTTCTCCTAGAAACCGGGGCCATCTTTCGTTGGACTGTTTAGTCAATAGTATTTCGCACATGGTTGACCGTTGAACCAAAGCCTAAACTATCAAAGCATTTTTATTCAAATAGCATCAAAAACTGCATATAACAATAAACCGCCAAACTGCAGTGCAGTTCTATCGATAGTCCTCATCGATCATCAAGGCAACACTATAGTTGTTCTATTTTTATTTATTTTCTCCTTCTGCCGCGTTTGTTTGGCCGCTACGTCGTCGTCGCTGAGTCGTATTTTATTTGCCGCTTTTTCGTTTTTCTGGTAAGTAATATCGTATTTTGTTAGTAATATACTATTACCATTAACAGAGTTACCTTATTCTAATTCAGATAACTGTTTATGGTTTGTTTTCTGGCTTATTGAACACAAAAGTTTATCAATTATTTTTGCTTGCCGGCCGGCCGGTTTTGGCTGTGAACTGCTTGCTCACAGCTCACAGCGAGCACGCAACACTCGCTCGTTTAGAGTTGTTCAAGGTCTCTTGTCTGGTTTTGTATACCTACTACCTATTCGGTCGTATTTATATTGCAATATTGCCTTTGATTCGACACTAAAACTGTTATTGCACACTAGTCTGAATGAATACCGTGCCTACCTTGAGCTGGGCACGTACCTACTCGGATACTTACGTATTTACCCATATAACGAACCCGGGTATTTATCCATATAACGCACCCGGTTATTTACCCATATAAATACCCGTATGCACCCAAATTGGTGGGTAGATTCTTTTTTTCTCTCTCATAAACCGTGACAGTTAGACAGTTGACATTTTCACCAATGATTTTTACAGATAATTTATTGTTTCTAACTAGGTACATCCGCTTTTATCGTTTGTATTGCATAGATTCACATTCCACGAAAGACTGCACTGCCTCCCAAGATACAGGTTTAAACCTTGTTTCAGGGTCAGGGCTTCAAATGTTCAACTTTTTGGGAAATAGGTACATTTATTTATTTCTGTTACTGCTTTAACAACAAATAGGTACAAATTTTTTAATGAAAGGCATATCAAAAGGGGCTTCTTTACAAAAATCGTGATAAATACCTTCATACATTAGCCTATTGCATTGCAGTCCACTGCTGGACGTAGGCCTCCCCCAGGGTACTGCAAAATCGTGTTTCTTTTTACGATTATCTGGTTTCTTTTTTACGATTTGTGAACCGAAATACCTACCTACCTACATTATCTGAAAAAAAAACACTAAACAATATCATGGATTACAAGATACAGACTTTATCTCAAAAATTTGCTAGATTATCAAGTTTTTTGTATGGGGGTCCCACGGGGGCCCTTCCTCTAAATATTTGTTTTATTCTATAGTTTTGTGTTTGTTGTCCTAGCAGCACACTGATCTCCATAATTATACTTGTATATATAGAGGTCAGTGTAGCAGCAACAGAAATACCTACACCATATCTGTGAAAAATTCAACTGTCTCACTGACACGGTTTATGAGAAAATGAATAATATGCAATCTACCCACGAACTTGGGTGCATACGGGTATTTATCCAAATACCCAGGTAAATACCCAAATGGGTAGATTGGGTATATACCCACCGCCCATCGTTAGTAGGACATAATATTAACTCAATGTACCTGACTGTTTGGTGGGGACTAGGGAGCATGGGCTCATCCGGAGCCACGTGACGTGACGCTCGTGTCACAGCGAACCGCACTGCCCCGGGGCGGCGGCGGCACGGGTAGAATAAGTAATAGGTATCACTACCGGGGTATTACCTATGCTGTATTGATTAATTAATGCGTAAGAATAAAATGACTAATAGGTGCAGATTCAAGCGTATGGATTCTACAAAAAAAGTCACTCTAATACCTATAATAAAAAAAGGTTTTTTAAAACAAGCTTTATGATGAGTGGTTGGTAAGAAGATTCCAACGAGCTCAAATTTTATAGGGGTAGGTACATAGTTGCATCTCTGAGATGCTATGACCACCTTCCGGCTCCATCATCATATCAGCGTTTTGACATCATAATATTGCATTGTCACCCAATTCACATGTCTATGCAAAATTTTAGTTCAATCGGAAGTCTTTAAGTAGCGTAAATTTTGCTTCCAAGATTTGACCCGTACAAACTAACAAACAAACGAACACGGCAAGTCAAATAAAAGCTTGTAAAAAGTAGTGGTAGTAGTGACGTAGTAGCGACCCTGAAACTGACCAAGACCAACCTTAACTATTAGTCCATGATGGAAAACAGTTTCTTGGCTCGAGTTTCTAAAGAAAGTTAGTCAGCTGATCAAAACTTTGTATAGGAGGACAAAACAAATTCTCGTTTACCCAGATAGCCTCCAAAGAAGAATTTGACCAGTTATGGTCTCTGATCTGATCATGCCGGCAAAGTTTTCGGTACGTCGTCCCTTACACACTTACACTCATCTTACACTACACCCGGTATACCTAGTTTTCTTCTACACTAATATTATAAAGAGGAAAGATTTGATTGTTTGTTTGTTTGTTTGTTTGTTTGTTTGTTTGTTTGCATCGAATAGGCTCCGAAACTACTGGCTCGATTTTAAAAATTCTTTCACCATTAGAATCCTACATTATTTCTGATGAACATAGGCTATATTTTATACGAGAAAAAAATAGGGATCCGCGTGAAAATTTCGATAATGTAACCCAACGTGTGAAAAATGTACCAAAAAAATATCTTATATCGCGTACGCTGTGGAAATTATTGACAATAGAGCAAAGTGATGTACTACAGTTTTATAGAGGACATCAATATCTATAATAATGTCCGCGATACCATATGTCTAACTATTACAGTTATGCCACAATAACTACTTTTTCATTTAAAAATGTACCAACTACGCCACATTATTCGTACCAGTGTAATGATTACATTTAATCATTACTGTATTAAAGGGTGTCAGGGATAGCCCTCAGAATACTAATAGGGTACATGCAGACCATGAAACTGAACAACTTTCCCCTAGGAACATATTTCAGGAAACGTAAAAAAACTGACTTCCCATAGTGAATGCAGTCAGCTGATTGTGATTTTGTATGGAAGGTCAGTTTTTTGGCGTTTTCTGACATATGTTTCTAGGGGAAAGTTGTCCAGTTTTATGTTTCATTTATCAGTATTCGAAGGACTGTCCCTTACCTACTCGGTATAAAAAGACGACAAAAAACATTAAATAATGCATTAAAAACATCTACATACATAAATCACGCCTATATCCCTCACGGGGTAGGCAGAGCGTTAACGTCCGTTCACCGGATATTAACACCACGTCTGACAAAAGCTTGAGGGTCAATCAGATAACTGTGTATCACTATAGTGACAGGTTGTCAGCCCATCGCCTTAAATTGCAATACACATCCCTCGAGTCCCTTAGTCGGCTCTTACGACACCCCATGGGTAAGAAATGGGGTAATGCTATTCTAAGCCGGCATCACACGGTAAAAAAATCTACTCTAAAATAATACATACATACACATATCACGCCTATTATCCCTTACGGGGTAGGCAGAGCGTAAACGGCGCAAAAACGGACATTTACGCCACGTCTGACATATGTTTGAGGGTCATTCGGAAAATTGTGTATCGCCATAGTGACAGGTTGTCAGCCCATCGCCTAAAAGTTCAATACACACCCTCAAGTCCCTTAGTCGCCTCCTACGACTCCCACGGGAAAGAAATCGGGTGATTCTATTCTAAGCCAGCATCACACTAAAATAATAATTATAATAATCTACACTAATATTAGAAACAGGATTTTATTTATTGTTTGTTTGAATTGAATAGGCTCCGAAACTACTGGACCGATTTTAAAAAATCTGTTACCGTTAATTAAAATTGAAATTCTTAATTCAATGTAGGATAGTATTATCACTTATTGACGTCATGAACCGTCATTCTAAATAAAGAAATTTGTGTTACACAATTTTCTTTTTTTTTTATTACAATTTTGTTATGACCTAATAGAAAACCGGCTCGGGCGGGATAAAAAGGATAAAAATATAGGCACTGCCATGGGACTGGCCAGGTTAATCACAGGCATGGAACTTTACGCCACCACCATCTGCAAATGATATTTGTTTCAAATTGAAGTCAAGATTTTTAGAATCCTACATTATCCCTGATGAACATAGGCTATATTAAACTGTCTTATTCCCGGGGGGAAACTGTTAGCGGCGGGTGAAACCGCTGGGCGGGCTGCTAGTTTTTAATAAAATCTTAAATTAGCAAACAAATGCTAGAATCGGCACCGTAGTATCAACAGACGACCTTGATAACGCTTGGTTAACAACAGCACAATTCGTCACACACACGGTATTTTATTCGCCATTTAAACGCGGATCTTCGGCGAATACACACTCGCGCCATCTCTGTGCAAATAACTTGCAGGTAAGTGCGTTGTAAAACTATCTTCTTTTTGTGGGGCACTGAGTCGAGAAACGACCCGATGAACGCTGGTGACAGTTTTTCAATCTAGACTGGAAGGCCTCTGAAAGTGAATCTAATGAATGATATTTAATTAAAGTGACTGATCCTTTGAAATGTCTTTTATGCCCTGCGCGTTGTTTTATGAAAACCTAGTTATAGAGTGTACCTACCAGTATCACGTTGTACCTATTAACTTTATGACAAGTCGGACGAAACGGTTCTGTTCTCTAGATATATAGGGCATAGGGTGAAATTTTACTAGTGACCGATAGTAAAGACGGGCTGGTGATAACTGTTGTGATAAGATAAGATAAGGAACAACTTTCCCCAAGGAACATTGGTCGAAATATGGAATAGAAATTTAGAGCTTCCATACAAAATTGCCGATAAGCTGATTAGGGTTACCATGGACGCTCAATTTTTTTGTCCTTTAGGGAAAGTTGTTTGTTATCACCAGCCCGTCCTCTGTTTACAAATACAAATATATTTATTTCGCATCACATCTTAGGCACAACAATCAATAAATTCAGTACAAATATACACTATGAGCTGAAATGGGTGTAGGCACAGCACACTGCTGGTTTTAAGCTTACCCCTAGTCAAAAATGGGTGTTCTTAAATATTTCATTTCATAAAAAGTAATGTTTTCAGTATCGGTCACTAGTAAACACCTGATATTATAGAAACTTATTCATACTGCCGTGTCATGTCGGCTTAGAATAGCATCGCCCTATTTCTTCCCTGAAGGTGTCGTAAGAGGCGACTTAGGGACTCTAGGGTTACATGTGTATACATAGCAAGTTTAGACAGCCCACTATGGCGTTCAAAAATTTTCTGAATGACCCTCAAATGTTTGAAAGATGTAGACGTTTTTTACGGCCGTTTACTCTCCGCCTACCCCGAAGGCATATAGGCCTGATATATATTATGTATGTATGTACCTACTCATATAACGACACCCGGATCAATGACTTCTTCGCTATCATGCGTGCCAGGGTTGCCTCGTTATTGGAGCGAATTGGTTCCTCCCAAAACGACATTGTTCGAGCCATGTATCACTGTGAGCCACTGGACACATCCATCCTTCGTTACTGGATGACTTCACATAGCAGTGAGAACAAAAAGTGTTGTTATGTATAGACTGACCCGGGCGTTTGCAATAGCAAGTATATTTTATACTTGTTAATTAATTATGCCTATCATATTGTAAATTAAAACGAATTGTTCCTTTACGTTTTTAGTTTCTCTTTATGGGTCTAGAGTCTGAAATAAACCCTTTTTTTTTTTCCAGAGCCATGCCGAAGGTGGTGTTCTCGTACTTCCCCGTGAAGGCTCTGGGCGAGGGCCCGCGTATGCTGCTAGCTTACGGAGGTCAGGAGTTCGAGGACCGTCGCATCCCCTCCGAGCAATGGCCCGAGTACAAGCCTCGTAAGTACATCAGGCCACAGTAGTACTAGCGTACAGTATGGTCACTCCCTGCCTCCCCCTACAAGCGCCGCCCACCCGCGCTCGGAGGACGCTCAGACACCGGCTAAGCAAGGACGCGACGACGAAGGTTATTTCATACTGCCGCACATTGCATTCCCGATTCGCGAACGCAAAATGGCGGCAACCATGACATGTTGTCTCACACACACAAGCATGGTCCGCGTTCACCTATGCGAGCTTAGACTGTGTGCGTAGCAACGCGTTTGATTCATACATTTGAGCGCCAGTGTCCGAGGTTTATACTGTGCCACAGGTTATATATAAATATTATATCCTGGACAATTCATACAACACCATCTAGCCCCAAACTAAGCAAAGCTTGTTTTATGCGAACTAGGCTAGCTGATATTTATGAGATTTACTTATTTATAAGATATGTTATGTTAAGGGACTCGAGGGTGTGTATTGCAATTTTAGGCGATGGGCTGACAACCTGTCACTTACGCGATACACATTTTTCCGAATGACCCTCAAACATTTGTCAGACGTGGTGCCGTTTGCAAATAGCCGTTTTTTGCGGCTGTTTACGCTCTGCCTACCCCGCAAGGAATTATAGGCGTGATATGTGTATGTATGTATGTTAACAGCGCAAGTAGTGGCAGATTTAAACTAAAGCACCAAATGATCCGATTTTATATTTAATTTCCATCTAAAAAAGAAAGTATCACGGTAAATCTATAATCGTTTCGTAATGTTCGTAATAGGTACACAGTATTTTATTTTTATAACTAAGATACCGAGATACGTAACTCTTGTGAACATAATATATGATTTATTAATAATTAATTAATTAACATCGGATCTGAATTATTCAGATCCGATGTTACGTTTTTGCAATGAAATTTGTTCTCGTATCAATTTTAAATCCAGCTGTGTTGAGGTTTCGTATTGAAATCGGCTTGAATCCAGATCACTTTTTCTCATTGAATTTTCACTTACGTACAATATCGCATTCGTTGCATAAAGTAGGTACCTACTATTATCTTGTCACTACAAGTTATAGTCCGGTACGGCTGGTATTATTTGAGAACATAACTTACAAAAATTCTAAAGTCGCTTATTTTTTTACGATATTATGAATGTGTGTCTGTAAAGTTCTTTTTTTTACACTTGTGTAGATTTTCGATTTTATATACGGCAACTCATTTATTAAATAACATTTTTTAGTGTCTAAAATTAAATTATTACTACAAAATATACCAAGATAGGTGTTCGATCAGTGCGTCCTGCTAGTCATGACCTATGGACACAGAATATATAATAGTACTAACGCTATGGAGCCGAGACGTGGAACCTGACAGTAAAACCTGCCCACCGGCTACATGTCACTCAGAGGGCTATGGAATGGTCTATGCTCGATATAAAGCCCGGAATGAAGCTGTCCGCAAAAAGACCAACGTAACAGACATATGTATAGTCTGGAAGTGTAGCAAACTGAACTGGCAGTGGGCTGGGCACATCTGTCGTAGAACCGATGGACGGTGGAGTAAACGGGTTCTCGAGTGGAGGCCACACCTCGGCAGGTGGACCGATGACTTAAAAAAGGCGGCTGGTAGAGACTGGATGGCGAAATCGAGCGATCGTGCCCTATGTATGGCGCTACGTCCAGCAGTGGACTGCAATAGGCTGTGGATGTATATATACCAATATTGTCTATTATAAACTATTGACAGTTTAAACAGTGTTAAACCCCAGATTGAGTCGTTTTCATCCACTGCAAACTAAAGTATGCTAGCATATGACCTAAAATGACACAAAATAATAAATTCAGTTCGGCCAATGGTCCAGAATATACCTATGTCCAAAATAAATTACTCTTTTGAAATAAGAGCTAGCCATACTGAACAACACTTCAACAAACATACACACATACACTTCACTTTATTATAAGTTGTTATTCTGCGATAGCACTTAACAAACCTCTTCTGTTGCTATTATCAATGTTTTATCATATAAGACCCCTCACAAACCACTGATATGGAGTTCTTTAGAAAATGATTTCAGTTGTTTGCCAAAGAATGTGTAACGTGATGTTTTATCGTTATCGGCCAACACTGATGGTACTGTTTGTCTATAATAAAACACTGACTGATTAATTATAAATGTTGATAGATATACAGGCTGTAAGGGACAGCCCTCCGAATACAGATAGGGTGCATGCAGACCATGAAACTAAACAACTTTCCCCTAGGAACATAAATAGGTATGTCAGGAAATATCAAAAGTTTGTTCTCCCATACAAAATCAAGTCAATTTTTTTACGTTTCTTGAAAAATCTATTCATGGGAAGTTGATTATGTTCATGGTCTGAAAGCATCGTATAAGTATTCGGAGAGCTGTCCCTTACCTATTTACATACATGTCATATACCTACCCACATAAGTATAAGAAAAACAACTATGCAATGTACTGTAATTATCAACCTAGGCACCTAGACATTGATTATTTTTTAAGAATTTGGCTTGGCGCAGTATTTTGTTAGGCGATAAGTAATCTGAGTAATCGGAACTAAAATAAGGCCATCCCATCAAGCCATTTTTGATATCCTATTCATACTATAAGAGATGTCAATAAAAAGGAAAATGGACCATGTACAGGACTATTATGCCTGTATTATAGTGGTACCATAGCATTAGCACGAATATCACAGCTGTCAATTATTGCTTGTTGGGATAAATAAAGACTACACTAAATTAACACTATTTTAACACACACTTGATAGAGCTACTAAAAAGAAGAGTTTTAAATTATGCAAATTAAACGTTAAATATTGATTTCTAGAAACTTGGTACAATCAAAGGATTTTTCCGTGTACGTTAGAATACCTACCTAGAACTGAGGGGATCTACATAATTATTAATTACTCGTGGGCGCCGCCGGAAATCACAGACCAAGGAACTCGCGCGGTGATAGCGCGTGACGTTTCGGTGCTTTAAATACGCCGCAGCTAACATATGTATGGAACGATATACCTACCTCCTCCACTAAGATAATTGCAAACTGTTAAAAACTTTAGATGGCACCTTCAAAAATATTGCCTGAATTGCCAATTGCTGGATAAAATCCCGCTTAAAATTATCTAGTTACCCTTTTTGCTATATAAAAAATCGTGCTAAAATAAGTAACTGTGTGTGTAGGTATTAGTATTTAATTTTATTCTTTAATATTAATTTATATTTATAATAATTTTATGTACATCGAGTAGGTATGCTAGCCGGGCAGCGTATTTTATTGCTCAAATGTGACGGTTCCAGCTGAAAATCAGCGCTGCAGCTTTAAGCTACAGCATATGCTGAGCTGGACTCCATTTCAGTCTCAATCATCCATACTAATATTATAAATGCGAAAGTGTGTTTGTTTGTTTGTTTGTTTGTTTGTTTGTCTTTCTTTCACGTTACAACAGAGCGATATCATGCAGTGTTTTTTAGGTGTGCAGTTAGGTGAGAGGCTGGAGAGTGACATAGGCTACTTTTTATCCCGGAAAAACATATTTTTCCCATCGGAAAAGCGATTAATGTTTAGCAATAGAATACACCCATACTACGAACATAGATGAGTATCATGCAGCGATGTAAAGCATTTTTTTTTTTGAGAGCAGCTAAATGAAAAGCTGGTGAGTGACATAGGTTATTTTTTATCCCGGAAAAACATATTTTTCCCTTCGGAAAACCGATTAATGTTTAGCAATAGAATACATCCATACTACATACATAAATGAGTATCATGCAGCGATGTAAAGCATTTTTTTTTTGGAAAGCAGTTAGATGAAAAGCTGGTGAGTGTCATAGGTTACTTTTTATCTCGGAAAAACATATTTTTCCCATCGGAAAACTGATTATTGTGTAGCATAGAATACATCCATACCACATAAAAAAGATGTATATACAGGATGTAAGGGACAGCCCTCCGAATACTGATATTCCCATAGTAAATGCAGTGAGCTGATTGTGATTTTGTATGGGATATAGAAAAAAAGAATTTAATCTATGGCAGGTTGTTCAGTTTCATGGTTTGAATACACCCAATCAGTATTCGAAGGGCTGTCACTTACACCCTGTATAGCACTACTATGAGAATGTCTCTTGAATATGAGTTTTGGGATATGAATGTGGCTTTAAGGGTGATGTGGGTATGTACTTGAGATACTTCTTACCACAGTAGTAAAGTTAATTTCTACAGTTAAACATGATTTGAAAGTCCATTTCTATAATAATAACCATTTTTAGCACAGTAAGTTTGCCCTGCGTATACTTGCGAAGACACATAATAAACTTAAATTTTTTGGTACCATAGTCCTGAAAATTGAAGACTAGGCAAAATCATTATACTGCGTATTCATATTATTATAATTCCAATCCAAGAACATCCATCCCCAAGTTAATTTGATTTGGAGCTAATATAGGTTTTCAAATCCTTGATTACATACCCACTCCTTTCTTTCATGTCTTCTTGGAGCATGTTTGTATGTAATAAAAATTTCAAAATAGCAGGAATATTAAAAAAAAATTAAAGCTATATAGCAATCTATACTTTCTTATTATTTATTAACCACCAATATAACACTAGGCAATATTCACAATATTCATAAGGTAGCTATACTCTATGGCGACATAGAGCGCTGAGTGTAATAGCTAGGCATAAATATAGGTGTATTGGTAGTTTAGTAGTATTGCTAGATGTAGCGCTGCATTGTGTAATAATGCAGGTTATGCCAAATTATATCGCTGATATAATTTGGCATAACCATTACTACTATATTTGTATTATAATATTCGCGTAGGAGTTAAATAAGTGACCCATAAACGTAATTTTAATAGAGACGCAGTCACTAAACCGGAAAGTAATGACCTGTGTTGTGTGTGCTGTCGCCCTGTTTAGAATACACAACTAATTAATAAAACTCTATGAGTACGCGGGCGAAGCCGCGGGTAACAGCTAGTAAGTGTATATTATGTATGCTATTGTACTCCCTGTATGTACTTGATTGTAACTGTTTTTTTTTGTTTTTTTCCTTTTCTGTGTCGGAAATGGACAGCAGCGTCTTGTAAAGCGCTCGCCAACCTGTCTGTTCTGCTCTGTCACCCAATCGTGGTTTGGGTAATATATACTTTAAGATCGTGGTGCTGTTGTCGTTGATGATGATAATGATTTTGGTCAAGTTCTTTCAATTCTTGATTAAACTTTCCATTTATTATACTTACTTAAAATGTTGTCACAACAATTTCATTCAGTAGAATGCCATGTTTGTGTAAGTACCTGACAATGGTGTTTTGTTCATCGACGTTGTTTCCTTATTTGAAGGAAACTGTTTTCGAGCTCCTCTCTTCATAACAGGATGTGTTTTCAGTTTTCGCAAGAATACTTTTAAAACTGTTCATGTTTATTTTTACCTCTCACTATGGCAATACACAATTTTCCAAATGATCCTCAAATATTTGTCAGATGTGGCGTAAATGTCCGTTTTTTGCGGCCGTTTACGCTCTGCCTACCCCGCAAGGGATTAAAGGCGTGATATGTGTATGTGTATGTTTATTTTTACATTCTAATTTTGTTATTGTTTTAGTTGCAATTTGATCTCAATATGATCTCATTGTTTTACTACAATGTTATGTACTGTCGGTTGTAGCACGTAAGGTAGGGTAGATACGCCGAATCTCGGCCCCCCCTTTGCAATTTTCAACTTTGACTCTCTTTAGCTCCTTCAAATATTGACATAAAAATATGTTTGATACGTTTTTACGTAGCCTATTTAACCTGTTTCCTGAAACTATACAAGAACTGTTGTGAAATTTACGCATAAAAAAGAAACAAACGTTTTAGTTCGGTAAGGGCGAAAAGCTCTAATGTCGGCCGTTCCCGCTCTATTCTCGGCCACGATTTTGTCAAATTTCGGCCGTGTAAAGGATGCTCCAAATTAAGTAATCGAATCCCGAGTTTTATTGAGTATGTGTATGAGAGATTGATTTAGTTAGTGTTAACTGGGCAAATTATGATTAGTGTAAAAATAATGTAAATAATAGAGATGCACCGACTTTAGTTTAGGCCATCTAGCTGCCAGCTTAAAATCAGCTGACTAAGTACTTGTGTAATTGTCGGCTTGTCGGTCAAAGCCAAAGTCTAATTTTAGGTAAATTGATCCAAATTTTATTTGTTTCAAGTTAAATTGGGTACCTTCTTAATTTTTAAAACAAATAACGGTATTAATATGCGAATTGTAAAAACCAAATAGAAAATCTTTCTTTCATTACTTGTGAACATCCTGTACACTGCCATATACTTCCTTGGAGGGGGCCGACTTTAGGTTGTTTGGAATATCTAAAGTCGGCCGCATTTTTAGAATCCAAATTACTCAGAAACTAGATTATATAGCCCCGGCCGGACTATGATTATAAGATGCAAAAATAGTAATTCTGATGAATGACTTTGCCAACTTCAACGTTACCACAATGGTCATAGGATTAATGAAATTATTAAATCTGAATGAAATAGCTAAAAGTCGGCCCCCGGCCGAAATTCGGAAATTAACGAAAATCGCAATCCGAATGTCGGCCCCCCTAATATATCCGTAATTAAGCAATAAAATAACTTTAATCTCCTATTAGAACATAATTTTGACAAAATTCTAATTAATATATTAAAATAAAACATTAAAAACAGTTTGCTAACCTTCCAAAACGCACCTCCCGAAATGGACGTGAAGAGCTGCCTTTTTTTACCACCTCAAACAAACTTTTCACTCGCGCGTCTTGGTTGCGACTAACGCCTATTGCTCGAAGCGTGAAGGACGTAAAGGGTTGTCATTGTTTTTAAAGGAAAGTGGATATGATCAGGTTGTAGATAGAGTGAATAAGTTGTGAGTTTTTGCAATATTTTAGGAAAGCAAGCCAAAATTGTCCAAAGGGCCGAGATTAGGGGGGGGGGCGAAATTAGGCATATCTACCCTACCAGGGGTACTTCAAAAGAACTGAATTATTTCTGTCCCCAACAATATTTTTTTCTGGACATCAATATCTATTAGTAGAAAATCACTTCTTTTACGAGAATAAGTTAAAATTGTTATTATGTATTAACTGGGGATAAAAATAATTCAGTTCTTCTGGAGTAACCCTGGTACCTTATGTGCTTCAATTCAACCGACTGTACAGTAAAATGAATTTTCACCTCTCCAGCTTGAAAAGAACAGTTATGCCGCGTAAATTCAGTGGGCAAAAGTCGTTTTTATCCACTCGATTGAGAAAAGTGATTTGAATTTCGAACATCACATTTTATCAGAACTAATCGTGACAATGGCAGCGGTGCGTTCTGAAAACTATTTCACACAGTTATTCATTTCTTTTTGTAAGCGTTTTGTTCTATTAAATATATCTGTCATTTCTGAATATTGGTACCTACTTATTATGTAATATTTCTGAACGAATCTTGAAAAGCATTATTTGACGGCAATTTTTATTTTGTGTGAGGCATTCGAGCTGTATAGCCAATTTCCCAAACTTGACATTGGCAGAATTTTCTCACTGGTAGAGATGAAAAGTTGTGTGTACCACACGAGAGCAAATTCATTCGCATCTCGTGCTGTTGAATCCCTCACTGAGCTCAGGTGCTGTACCTACTGTACTTAACATTCAGAGAAAAATAACTATGCTCTTTCCATGCTCTGCCTACCCCGCGAAGGATGTGATGTGTGCGATTATGTCCATACTTTGTCACATTATCTTTATATTTTTTTTCGCAGAGACCCCTTTCGGTCAAATGCCGGTTATGGAGATTGACGGCAAGCAATACGCGCAGAGTTTGGCCATCGCGCGCTACCTCGGCCGCAAGTACGGGCTGAACGGCGCTGACATTGAGGAGGACTTCGAGATTGACCAGAACGTGGAATTCCTGAACGACATCCGCGCAAGTAAGCACCCTGTTCTTAAGGCGAGTGTAGCCGTCAATGACCTCGACAGTGGCGCCACTTCACAAAAAAAAGTTTATCTTTATACAAACAATCTATCAGAATATCCGTTGCCCAAGTTTTTAGTATTATCCTTAAGTAAAATTAGACTGCAAACTCAATGATATATTCGCTGCATCAAAGTTATGGAAAAAAGTATCTTAAAACGGCCACTTTTGGTATTAATTGCCATCATAGCCTTCAGCGAATATTTCATTGAGTTTACAGGTTCTATCACATCTTCGGTTGCTCCAAAGTGGACAAATCCCATTCTAAACAACTTTCGTAAACTATTTGCATTCCTTCATACGCAATTTTCTGAATTGACAGATATTTATCAGACGTGGCGAAAACGACCGTTTACGTTCTCCCTACCCTGAAAGAGAATAGGCGTCATGTAAATATGTATGTACACATAAATCACGCCTATATTCCTTACGGGGCAGGCAGAGCGTTAACGGTCATAAAACGTATATTAACACCATGTCTGTCAAAAGTTTGAGGGTCAATTAGATAACTGTGTATCACTATAGTGACAGGTTGTCAGCCCATCGCCTAAAATTGCAAAACACATCTAACCCTCGAGTCCCTTAGTCGCCCATGGGTGAGAAATGGGGTGATGCTATTCTATGCTGGCATCACACGGCAATATGTATGTATTTATCGTTATAGAGGCCGCCACTGTGCAATACGAGCCTGACGCAGCGCTCAAGGCGAAGAAACACGAGGACTTCAGCAAGAATGTGTACCCCGCACTGCTCGCCAAGATGGATGAGATCGTCACAAAGAACAACGGACACATTGCCTGTGGAAAGGTACCTACAAAAAGATATCATCATGTCGTATGAAAATGAAATTACTTTATTCAATGTAGGACAGTATTATCACTTAATGACTTCATGATCCGGCATTGTAAAAAAAAGAAATTTGTATAACACAATTTTTTTTTTTATAACTTTGTTTTTTCCTAATAGAAAACCGGCTCGGGCGGGGTAAAAAACTAAAAATAAAGGCACTGCCTCGGGGCTGGCCAGGTTAATCACACGGCATGCAACTTTACACTACCACGATCTGTAAACGATATGTTTTAAATTAAAGTCAAGATTTTCAAAGCGTGTTATTTACATGCGTGTGTACATAAAAATGTATGATGATTGTAAAATCGAATTCTTTCTGACTTCTTGTAACCCTGCACGACGACGGTACTCCTCCCTTTTATTACACAAAATTGAAAAATTGTAAAAAACGAAAATGAAAAATAAATAATTTAAGGGTCTAAAAGAGTTGTGTCCTCTTCCAGCTGACCTGGGGTGACTTTATGTTCGCGGGTATGTACGACTACTTGAAGATGATGCTGCAAATGCCAGACCTGGACGCCAAGTACCCCAGCTTCAAGAAACTCCAGGACAACGTGATTAATCTGCCCAAGGTCAAGGAGTACATCGCTAAGGCGCCCAAGAGTGACGTCTGAAGTGCTGGATATATGGAGACTGCTGGAGAAATGAAGAATTAAAGCGCGGAAGATAAATCATACAATCAGTAGGATTTTGCCAGTAGTAGTAGGTAGTTTTGTAGCAAAATGTTACAAAGTACCTTTGTTCTCAGTAGTTCCATGATGGAACTTATGCCACTTCTTTTCTCACTAGTTCCATTAATCTAGCCAATGGAACTAGTACAACTGTTTATTCTAACTGGTTCCGTTTTAGTTTATCCATACTAAATGCTACAAATACCAATTAGGGTAGTCGTTGTTAAAAACTAGCGGTCCACGGAACATAATGATACATAACCATCCGTACCTGGTAGCCATTCCACCAATTCGGACTAAGCGCTTCCAGTCCATTTATAATGCGCACTGCTAAAGAGTGGAACTTACTTCCTGCGTCTGTGTAAACAAACGCATACAACCCTAATCTCTTCAAAGTAAGAGTGAACAGGCTTCTTCTGGGTGAGCTCGCTCCATCTTAGACTCTGTCTCTGTCCTATGACCTAGACTAGAGTCAAGAGCAAACCCATACTTAATAATAAAAAAAAAAGATTTTCAACCCTTAATTTTAATGTGAAATGTAATGTATGTAGTATTTCTGAGACACATTTTATTACTTAAATACTTATTCATTATTGTAGCTTTAATTTATTGTTTTTCTCCTGTAGTCTTCAGCATGTTTTTGGATTCGGTACATTTTGTTTCGTTCTATATTGAGTTGATTTCATTGAGTATTTGTTTTCTGTAAACATAGACTTAAGTTTCTTGTATTGTTCGCATTTAAGATATAAAATAGATCTTGCAATATAATAATAAGATAACATAAAAAACAGAAATAAAAGTAAGTTCTTTACGTACGCATTTTTAATTATCGCCATGATGTTATACTTACCTATTTATCTTACGCATACCACATGGCTTAAATAACATACTTACCACAGTGATGTCAAACATATAACAAGAATGCCATGCAACGTAGCGTTGGCGTTATCAAAACACTTGATATCCTACTAATATTATAAACGCAAAAGTTTGTGTGTTTGTTTGCTTCTTCTTCACGCCAAAACTACTGAACCGATTGTAATGAAATTTGGCACACATAAAGAAGGTAACATGGAATAACACAGGATAGGTTTTATCACCACTTTTGCGGGTAACGCCGCGGGTAACAGCTAGTTGATAATATTTATCAAATTGAACTATCATGAACCCACCGCCTTACATAGAATTTTGCTATCTATATGTCTTGTCTTGATATGCTTATCGATAGCTTTATCGGAATTTAGTTATGTATGAGACGAGTATTGCAGAATTCGCCAGTTAGCTGTCGAACATCACCGAGTACCTACTCACACTTTCTGTTTCCTTAAACTACGTTTTATTGAATAACCTGTAAGTTTATTTTTATTGCGAGATTCAAACCTTAATATTGAAATATATATGTATCGTGATGAGCCAGGAGGGTCATGGTTTCGATGTAATTTCTGCTCACCTATTGCATTTATCCCTTAGTCGATTTTTGAGAAGCCAGAAATATGATTAAATATTGTAGCTAGCTGCAAAATGAGAACAGACGCACCGCCGGATACCATCATTGCCATTCCACCAATTCGGACTAAGCGCTTCCAGTCATCATTTATAATGCGCACTGCTAAAGAGTGGAACTCACTACCTGCGTCTGTGTTTCCAAACACAACCCTAATCTCTTCAAAGTAAGAGTGAACAGGCTTCTTCTGGTTGAGCTCGCTCCATCTTAGACTCTGTCTCTGTCCTATGACCTAGACTAGAGTCAAGAGCAAACCCATCATTAATAAAAAAAGGACGACTCTACCATTGCAAATTATAACTTGCAGAGCCATGCCGAAGGTCGTCTTTACATATTTCCCCTCAAAAGCGCTGGGCGAAGGTCCACGGATGCTGCTGGCTTACGGCGGTCAGGAGTTTGAGGACCGTCGAATCCAACCTGAACAATGGCCGGAGCTCAAGCCCCGTAAGTAGACAATGACCTATAACAATATATTGTATGCCCTGATTGTCACTAGTTAAAACAATTTACATACTAGCTTATGCGCTAAACAAAAGGTACACTCGCAACAACTCATGTTATATGTTATGTCCAGATTGTCATCATTTAAAACAATTTCATACTTAATGTATGCCCAGATTGTCACTAGTTAAAACAATTTACTAGCTTATGCGCAGGTTGTAAATAGTAGGTTACTATTGCAATAATTCGTGTTATATGTTATGTCCAGAGTGTCAACATTTAAAACAATTTTATACTTATTGCATGTCCTGTGTGAACCCACATTTAACAAATTTAATCTTTCAAATCCCCATCCCATGTGATGATCAATATTACCAACAATTTATTCTTTTCATTTCCTTTAGTTAGCAGTTATTTATAACAACTTGTTTTTATTAAAGTCAAGTTACTAGTTATTATTCTGTGTTAAAGTAGAGAATGCTTACAAGAAATATACCAACAACTTTTCCAGCCCCATGCTGACTATTGAGTACATAGTAATAATAACTTCACAAACTGTTAATGTTGGTACCTACATGTTTGCAAAGAGTAAATAAATAATAACAGTACGGTTTGACGAAATTCTGGTAAAATAGGTACCTACATGCTAGGATCATATTAAAACATACTTACCTTTAGCAAGTGATCGGTCGTATCTGAAACCGGGGGTAATTATATCAACGGCCTATGGTAACAAACCACAAATATCCTATCTTTATCGGCTACGGAGATTATGAATGTTTGCATATGTATGTACACCCAGATTATTCGCGTAAACTCACGCTATGATATAATATAATATTGATAGTAATATCTTTTTTGCAAATACAAATAGTAAATTTAGCCGCCTTATTTAAGTTTCCATGGTATTTTCGATTTTCAGAGATGCCCTTTGGCCAAATGCCAGTGTTAGAGATTGATGGAAAGCAGTATGCCCAGAGTTTGGCCATAGCGCGCTATCTTGGCCGAAAATATGGGCTGAACGGAGCTAACATCGAAGAAGACTTTGAAATTGATCAGAACGTGGAATTCCTGAACGATATCCGCGCAAGTAAGTACCCCGGACGGAGTGACTGAAAGATCCTAAAGTAAGTTTTGCTACGGATCCGTGGTTTGCGCCGAGAGACGGCGAAAGTTTGGGCAAAGTCGGCAATAGAGTGATTTAACCCAAAGATTCTAAAGCACTCGCTTTCTTAATCCAAGCTGACGGAATACAGCAAGATTATATGCGTCTAACAGATGCTCGTTTTCCAGAGGCCCACAACTAAAAATCAAAAGATATAATAAGTAAAATTTTTTACCTTCCAGAGGCAGCCACAGTACAATACGAGCCTGATGCAGAACTCAAGGCTAAAAAACACGAAGACTTCAGCAAAAATGTCTACCCCGCATTGCTCGCTAAACTGGACCAGATTATTAAAAAGAACAACGGACACTTAGCTTGTGGAAAGGTAATAAACGCTCTTCTGTTCTCACTTGACCCCCCACCCCTGAAGATCCTCCTTCCGAACTTAACTTTTTGATGACCCTGAAGATCCTCCTTCCGAACTTAACTTATTGATGACACCCGTCCTTTCTCACTTAACCCCTTATGACTCGCTCTTGACGCTCTTCCACTTTCACCGTTTGACCCTTTTTATAATTCCTCGATATCCACCTTCCCAACTGAAACTAATTTTGCTTCCTTCACGAAGTCTCCCATTTCGTATTAATCTTTTTTAACTTAGTATCACAAGAGTTGGAGCTACGTAGGTATATTCAGGGTGTAAAGGACAGCCCTCCGAATGCTGATAGGATGCATTGTGAACATAAAACAGAACAACTTCCCATAAATAAATATTTTAGGAAATGTTATACAAAAATCTTTTGACTTCCCGTAGTAAATGCAGTCAGCTGTGTGTTGTGATTTTGTATGGGAGGTCGGTTTGTTTCAGTATTCGGTATCCTATCAGTATTCGGAGGGCTGTCCTTTACACTCAGTATAATATGTTTACTAAAGGCATTTATTCTCCCTTCCAGCTGACTTGGGGCGACTTTGTTTTCGCGGGCATGTATGACTACTTGAGGATGATGCTGCAAATGCCAGACCTGGACGCCAAGTACCCCAGCTTCAAGAAACTCCAGAACAACGTACTCAATCTGCCAAAGGTCAAAGAATACGTTGCTAAGGCGCCCAAAAGCGATGTGTGAATCATATAATGAAATTAAAAGCAAAGACGATTACAAAGTTTTTGTATGTTAGCAGAGATTTCTTGTATCCTGCTTAAGTAAAACTGAATATTTTATTGTTGCAAGAGTTATAACTACATCCAATGTTATAGCAATTTTTACTAGTGCTAATGCACTAATTGTAATATAACACGTTTAATACTTATAAATATAAATGGAAATTTAATTTATGAATATAAGAACAATTATTGAATCTTGCGCACTATAAAGAATTCGGAACAGACACACGAGATTTTTTATAAAATAAATTGTGATGTAATAAAGTTTGTTATTTTTCATACCAACAATAAAATGAAATGATGCACCAAAAACCATGTAGGTAAGTAAACCTATAACGAATAGACAATTTTCGGCTTAAAATAGCATCACCCTATTTCTTTCCCGTGGGTATCGTAAGAGACTTGAGGTTTACACGTGTGTTGCAATTATAGGCGCTGGGCTTACAACCTGTCACTATGGCGAGTCACAACTTTCTGAATGATCTTCGAAATATTTTTGTCAGGCGTGGCCTAAATGTTTGTTTTTACGGCCGTTTACGCTCTGCCTAATCCGTAAGGGATAAAAAAAATGATTTATTTCAGTAAATCTTTTACAAACATACATACATATACTTTATGATGACTTCGTTTTCAAGAGCAACAATTGTCCTTTTGCTTGATGCACAAGTAGATTGTTCATTTCTGCAAAGTTTGACCGCGTGGCCACGTCGATACATTCTAAACACCGCGTTACTTATGTTACTATGTTGTTAACTCTTTTATTTTTCATTATTTTATTTTATACTTTATTGCACCTGGTACAATAGGTGGGCCTAATGCCACGCGGCATTCTCTACCGGCCAACCAGAAAGTAAACAGAGAGAAAAATACACGGGTGCACTCGGGTGTGAAATCAAAATAATGGAAAATAACAAATTGAACTACTATGAAATAAATATAAATGTGTATGAATGTTTAAGAATGTTTTTTTTAATACTTTTATTTAGATATATTATATATTGCTATGTCAAAAAAAGTTTAATGATGCCTACTAAATAGAATGTGAGAACAGATTAACATTGTACAGATGATGTAACGAAAAAAATGAAATACGGCAAATTGCTCATTACAAATATTATCATTATC
The DNA here is from genome assembly GCA_027580185.1 of Tuta absoluta. Taxonomy (NCBI): domain Eukaryota; kingdom Metazoa; phylum Arthropoda; class Insecta; order Lepidoptera; family Gelechiidae; genus Tuta; species Tuta absoluta. Next base: position 3,329,222 of record JAQAHW010000038.1, read on the forward strand.
AGTTATATACGGGAAAAATTTTTATGTTTTTATTTTATTTTATTTGGGGATGTCACACTATTAAACTTTACTTACCTACTTACAATAAGCAGCAAACAAAAAGAAAATATTTTTTTGTTACTTATAGTTTTTTTATGAGATGCCAACTGATCAAATATAGAAAAAATCTTTTGCTGTAGGATGTCTTCAGTTTCGGAAAAATGCACTTAGTTATTCCTACGAGAGAACATGTAGGTACCAGGTGGCAAAACTGACTGGATTGGTACAATTAAATAAAAAAATATGACTTACCTATATTAATCAAGTGCTGCCAGTGCTGGGAACAACAAACATAGCAGCGGCCATATTTTGATAAATTGTGGTATCAATATCTGATATCTGGCACACTTATGCGGATAACGATAGTTAATTGTGGAAATCCCAAGGACTGCACGCATACATCTGGTAAGTTTTTTGATCACATTCGTTATAGTTTAGGCTTGAATTATTACAAATAATTCTTTTCATACTTTTCTTTAAAAAAAGTGGCTTGGCGACCTGGCACCGATAGCCGGCAGACAAATATAACAAGCCTTTCGAATAAGATGTTTACAGATTACTCGCTTTCTAATCAAAATATTAAATTGTGTCTTATGTGTTCGCCGTGTGATGCCGGCTTAGAATAGCATCACCCTATTTCTTACCCATGGGTGTCGTAAGAGCCGACTAAGGGACTCGAGGGATGTGTATTGCAATTTTAGGCGATGGGCTGACAACCTGTCACTATAGTGATACACAATTATCTAATTGACCCTCAAACTTCTGTCGGATGTGGTGTTAATATCCGTTTTACGGCCGTTAACGCTCTGCCTACCCCGTAAGGGATATAGGCGTGATTTATGTAGGTATGTATGTATGTGTCCTACAATCAATAAGGCTTCAATTTTTCAGAGCCATGCCGAAGGTCGTGTTCACCTACTTCAACGTGAAGGCGCTGGGCGAGGGCCCGCGAATGCTGCTGGTCTACGGAGGTCAGGAGTTTGAAGACCGCCGCATCACTGATGAATGGCCAGAGTACAAGCCTAGTGAGTGAATACATCATCTTGTCGTGTGGAAGACCGAGTCGATGAACCGGTGTTAGAGACAAATCGTCTACTACAACGAGTAGGAATCTAAAATTAGCAAACAAAACTCTGACTATAATATTACAAACAACAACAGCATCATCTTCATGCAAAACAATTTATTCTTTTATGCCCAGTGCGTAAACAGTTACAACAAAATGCTCTTTCAGCGGTATGGTAGTCTATTGAGAAAAAACTTCTCTTTTTTTTCTTATGACACAGGTTCAGACTAGAACCTTATGGCTTTGAGCTCTAGACATAAGAAGTTTCTACTTCCTACATGCTTGCAGGTGGATCACGCATGCAAGGTTAATACTAAGATAGCGTTTAGTAATTACTAGCTTTTACCCGCGACTTCGTCCGCGTTAGGTAGATAGTTTTTTTAGAAACATGTTCTAAAGTAGATATGTATATTCATAGTAAGTATGACAGTGATATTAGAACAGTTCTTATCTCTACTGTTTAAGGATGACTTGCTTGCTTCTGTTGCTAAAGGGATTATTCAAAATTTGCTATCCGGTGTATTGCCCTGAGAGATCAATATTTATAACCGTTGAATACAAAAGTCAGTAGATAACAAAAAAAAACTCCGTAAAAAGTTGCCAATGTCCTTTCTCAACTTATTCCCATCATATTGAACAACTTTTGTTTTGGAACCATTTCTGTATCTTTAATAGTTTAGGTGGGCTCCTGATCGTACACCTGGTGGTCTACATAAGGTACTCCAGATCCTCTATGTCCTTGTAAAAAGAAACAGCCCATCATACTGAACAACTTTTGTTTTGGAACCATTTCTGTATCTCTAATAGTTCAGGTGGGCTCCTGATGGTACACCTGGTGGTCTACGTAAGGTACTCCAGATCCTCAATGTCCTTGTGAAAAGAAGCGGCCCATCATACTGAACAACTTTTGTTTTAGAACCAGTTCTGTATCTCTAATAGTTTAGGTGGACTCCTGATGGTACACCTGGTGGTCTACATAAGGTACTCCAGATCCTCTATGTCCTTGTAAAAAGAAGCGGCCCATCATACTGAACAACTTTTGTTTTGGAACCATTTCTGTATCTCTAATAGTTTAGCTGGGCTCCTGATGGTACACCTGGTGGTCTACATAAGGTACTCCAGATCCTCAATGTCCTTGTGAAAAGAAGCGACCCATCATACTAAACAACTTTTGTTTTGGAACTATGCCTGTATCTCTAATAGTTTAGCTGGGCTCCTGGTGGTACACCTGGTGGTCTACATCTGTACTCCAGACCCTCGAATGGTGATAAAAGTAGTCTATGTCCGTTCTCGGTATGCTAGCAATCTCTGTGCCAAGTTTCATGAAGATCGGTTTAGCGGTTTGGCCGTGAAAGCGTAGCAGACAGACAGACAGACAGACAGAGTTACTTTCGCATTTATAATATTAGTGTGGATTAATCATACCGATACTGTTTTTATCTGGTACATAATAATATGGATTATGTTTATTTTATTTCCTTATTTAAGAGGGTAAAAGTTTAATCTCTCTCTCTTTTCGTGTGGGGCACCGATTCGTCTAACGACACGATGAACCCTGGTGATTTGATCTGGAAAACTTAATAACAGATAAGATAGAAATAATATACGTAATCATTCACCTATTAAAGAAAGCAAATTCATAATCCTTTATTATTATTACTTATTTAGTTTCTCAAAACAACAACAGTGAGCTGTTTTTTTTTCCAAACATTAATAAAGCAAAATAAGGAGTAGCATTTATTCAAATCAGAGATAGTAAGTGGTTTTTAAAGGTCTAAAATATAAGTTCGAAAACTTAACAGCGTTAATCCAACGATCCAAATGTTCTACTGAGAGTTACACACACGATTGTATTTTCGCAGAGACTCCTTTCGGTCAAATGCCGGTTATGGAGATTGACGGCAAGCAATACGCGCAGAGTTTGGCCATCGCGCGCTACCTCGGCCGCAAGTACGGGCTGAACGGCGCTGACATTGAGGAGGACTTCGAGATTGACCAGAACGTGGAATTCCTGAACGATATTCGCGGAGGTAAGAATGAAAAGTGAACGCCTACTAATAATGTTATAGTAGGCTTGCAGGAGACTGCGACTGAGTTAACAGGCCTGCCGGCGGCGCATAATTCTGATAAAATACATGAAATGTGTGCATGTATAATGAATGACAATAAATAAAAGCTTACTATACGATAAACATACATACATACATACATAAATCACGCCTATATCCCTTGCGGGGTAGGCAGAGCGTTAACGGCCGTAAATCGGATATTAACACCACGTCTGACAAAAGTTTGAGAGTCAATCAGATAACTGTGTATTACTAAAGTGACAGGTTGTCAGCCCATCGCCTAAAATTGCAATACACATCTAACCCTCGAGTTTCTTAGTCGCCTCTTACGACACCCATCGGTAAGAAATAGGGTGATGCAATTCTAATCCGGCATCACACGGCAATACGATACGATAAAATATGATAAAAAAAATAAATATATATATAAAGAGTTACATTGGTTTGTACAAACACACTTTCTTTCATCCCAAACGCATAATTATACGTCTTCGTCCCGTTGTAAGTACAAATATGAAGTAAAATTTACAACCTTTTCATTTGTTAGGTTAAAAACAACCTACGAAAACAAAATATTGGTCCGTAAGACAGCAGTTTTTTTGATTTGTTCTCTTCTCTCATTACTTATTCCAGAGGCAGCCACAGTTGCATACGAATCCGACGAAGAGCTCAAAGCGAAGAAACACGAAGAATACAGCAGAGATGTGTACCCCTCAATGCTCGCTAAACTAGACGAGATTGTCACCAAAAACAACGGACACATCGCCTGTGGAAAGGTAAGAAATCTTGCTGTCGACGGTTTCGAGTAGGTTAGTTTGTTAGCAGATGGAGATGATAAACAAAAGCCGTGCCAAGTGGTGCCGGCTTACAATAGCATCACCCTAATACAACTCGTGGGCGTAGTAAAAAGTGACTAAGGGATTTTTATCCAAGGTATCGGCATCAGCGTTTCCTGTGAATGCAAAACCTTGCACTGCGCTCGCCTATCCGCCTGCTAAGCGTGGTGAGTATGGCAATACCCCCCTAATAGTGGGAGGTCCATGTCCAGCAGTTGATTGTTGTGGCTGTTATTGTGTGTGATGTTAATGTAATGTACAATATTGCCTGTTTTGCAGAGCGACCTTTCCCTTAAGTGTCAGAAGTAGGTACCATCTATTAGTATCATTGATGGTACTAGTAACACTAACTTGTATCTCTAGCACCATACTTGAACATACTGAACGTGTCCCGTATTCTTTATTTCTTTCTTTTCGCGTGGGACACCGAGTCGTCCAACGACCCGATGAACCCTAGTGTCAGTTTTTCAACCGCCTACTACCACTATTAGGCCTCTGACATGGTTGTGTTACGACCGCCGTCTAAGTAATCATAGACAGCAACCGGGACCTACGGCTTAACGTGCCCTCCGAAGCACGGAACTATTTCTTTTCGGACAATCAGTTGGTTCACCCTGCAATGTCCTAACCAGACCGGGAACAAATTCACAAAGTGATAAATATCAACTGTGAGTGTCCCACCGAGAATCGAACCCGGAACCTTTGCGTCGCAGGCAGTCGCACTACCACTGCGCCACATCGGCTGTCCCGTATTTACATCTGCACATTATCGAAACAAAAATAAAATTTTGGACACCTTTGCATTTGGGCATTTTTGCAATGTAGATTTTCTGTAGGAAGTCTGGTTTTGTTCAAAATCTGCTAATCAGATTAAAAAAAACCATTTTCGCGAAAATAATACGGCTCAAAACTAACCCAGAAACCTTTCTCCACAGTTAACCTGGGCGGACTTTGTATTTGCGGGCATGTACGACTATCTGAAGATGATGATGCAAACCCCAGACTTGGACTCGAAGTTCCCCAGCTTCAAGAAACTCCAGGACAACGTGTTCAACCTGCCCAAGGTTAAAGAGTACGTCGCTAAGGCACCAAAAACGGAATTCTAAAGTTGAAATATACTAGCAAAAAGGCTTTGAAGCGGTACGTCAAACGACCATCTTCGAGGAAGAAACTCTCCTCTAGTATCTTTCCTTCATGAACATATAAAGTACCAAACTGATTTTTTGAAAGATCACTCGTGTGGTAAGTTCTTATTTACGCTAGATAATGTTATTATAGTAGTTTATGCAACTGTCGTATAATGGGGGTCATTAGAATGCGAGTGTCTGTTTATCACACGAGGCGCAGCCGAGTGTGATAATAGTTTGACACGAGCATTCTAATGCCTAATTATAGCAGTTGCATACACTATTTTATCTACACTCTCCAAAAAAAACTTAGAAACACTTTTCTAAACGTACGCACCGGCCATTGCAAGGCCCGATACAAGAACAAATTCAATACGAGAACGTAATATGGCTTGATATGAATTTTTGAAAATTCTGTAATTTAGCAGTTGTTTAGATGTGGAGTGACTTACCTAAACAACTGAACAACAACTGAACAACATCTGAACAACAACTGAACAACATCTGAACAACAACTGAACAACATCGGAACAACATCTGAAAAACAACTGAACAACATCTGAACAACAACTGAACAACACTGAACAACATCGGAATAACATCTGAACAACAACTAAACAACATCTGAACAACAACTGAACAACATCTGAACAACATCTGAACAACATATCAACAACAACAGAACAAAAACCTATTAAAACAACTGAATAACATCCGAAAAATTACCGTACAACAACAACTGTCAGGTGCGGCGGAAGATAGCGATTTGAATATTGGAAAAAAAAAATTCGTTTCATTTCTCAACTTTATCGTATTAAGCGTTTTCTCATTAAGTCATTTCGCTTCTGTAATTTAAAGTAAACCCTAGTTTTTATAGGCAGAATGCATAAAGTAGGTCATTATGCATCTGTTTTCGAATTCATAATTCGAACATTATGAGACGAGTGTAGATAAAAATATTTATATTTGCATGCAGCTGATTACAGCTGAAGTGGGACTTTAGCGGTGACATACTTAGTTTTACACAAGCAACTTTTAAGGTTAATGTATGTAATAATTAAATATATCGCTTGCTTAATAATAAAGAGAATTAAGTCAAAAAATGCGAAATTTTAGTTTTAATCATAAAAGGAAATAACTTAACGAGGAGAATAGGTACACTTCAATCGGCGTTGAAATCGGAGCGAGATAACTGATTGCGCCATCCATGATTCTCTTTTTTATAAAAAGAATTACGAAACCGTTTCTGTAAAAAAGAAGTATTTTGTTATGCTCCCTATATGTTTGGGAGAAGTATATTTATTATTTTTATCTACACTCGTCTCATAATGTTCGAATTATGAATTCGAAAACAGATGCATAATGACCTACTTTATGCATTCTGCCTATAAAAACTAGGGTTTACTATAAATTACAGAAGCGTAATGACTTAATGAGAAAACGCTTAATACGATAAAGTTGAGAAATGAAACGAAGTTTTTTTTCCAATACTCAAATCGCTATCTTCCGCCGCACCTGACAGTTGTTGTTGTACGGTAATTTTTCGGATGTTGTTCAGTTGTTTTAATAGGTTTTTGTTCTGTTGTTGTTGAGATGTTGTTCAGATGTTGTTCAGTTGTTGTTCAGATGTTGATTAGTCGTTGTTCAGATGTTATTCCGATGTTGTTCAGTGTTGTTCAGTTGTTGTTCAGTTGTTGTTCAGTTGTTTAGTTATTTGCTGTTGAGACACGACATCTAAACAACTGTTAGTAAAGAATTTTCAAAAATTAATATCAAGCCATATTACGTTCTCGTATTGAATTTGACCGTATCGGGCCTTGCAATCGCCGGTGCGGACGTTTGGAAAACTGTTCAACTGAGTTAATTTTTTAGAGTGTAGATAAAATAGTGTATGCAACTGCATATAATTAGGCATTAGAATGCTCGTGTCAATCTATTATCACACTCGGCTACGCCTCGTGTGATAAACAGACACTCGCATTCTAATTACCCCCATTATATGACAGTTGCATAAACTACTATTATAAAAAAGAAACATCTCCAAATCATACTCTTTAATATTAAATGCAGGTGATGATGTATCCTATTTCTTTTTTTGTAAAAAGAATCATTTCGACTTAATTCCCTTTTTTAACAAAATATTTGTAGATGTTAGTGAATTATTTTGAGTTACTTCGGTTTATTTTTAAACTTTTTTCACAAAACGTATACTATTTCGATTTAATGTACTTTAGGTTTAAATACTTATTTAATTTTAAGTCATATTTCATGATAATTCTGTTTTTTACTTAACTAAAATGTTAATGTCTGAAATATTTTTAGTTATTTCCGTTTATAACTAACTTGATTTGTTTATTGATACAAACATTTAACTTTATTTCTATATCTAAGTAAAATTAAAGTGAAAACGTTTAGTTAATGCAGGCGTTATTCATAGGTTTCCGAAATTATAATGTCTATACATACATACATACATACATACATATATCACGCCTATAGTCCCTTGCGGGGTAGGCAGAGAATAAATGGCCGTGAAAAACAGCAATTTACGCCACGTCTGACAAAAGTTCGAGGGTCAATCAGATAACTGTGTATCACTATAGTGACAGGTTGTCAGCCCATTGCCTAGAATTGCAATACACACCCTCGAGTCCCTTAGTCGCTTCTTACGACACCCACGGGCAAGAAATGGGGTGATGCTATTCTAAGCCGGCATCACACGGCGAATAATGTCTATTATGTAATATAAATACCTAATCAATGTTCTTCGTTAGAAAATTTCATTTGAATTCTTCGTTAATTATGATACAATTATTATTTTTGTTTTAAAAATTTTTTAGAGTACTAGGGATTTACCTGCTTTAATTTTTGATAGCTCTTTGAGTGACTTGCAACCAGTGGGCCAGTTAAACTCTCAGATTTTACGTTTTAGCTCCGTAGGTATGACTGGTAGGACGCACTGATCAAAAACCTTGGTCTAGAGGCATTTTGGTAAGGATAGCTCAAGGATTTGACGCGTCGACTGCCTATCCAAGAGGCACTATTGTGGTGATTTCACTCTCGAAGTTGTCTTTACCCAGCTGCAATTGTCCAAGGTCCAATACATACGGTACTTCTGAACACCTGTAAGAGCTACACCTTCGAAGGAGACCGGCTCAGGGATGACTGTGTTGTATGAACAAGACATGCCTTGAGGTAGTATAGACTGCACAGCCCTACTTGCAGGTCTGTCAGTCTAAATACTATCTATAGCAATTCAGGCTAGTTAGTGGATACATAGTCATAATTGACTATATCATTGGCAAAACGAAGATGTCTGAGATATTCACTGCTAACGTTGATGACTGCAGACTTTTGAAGAAATCCTACAGCGTGTTGGTGAAGTTTTTCAGGGATACAACTACACCTTGTCTTACACCTCAGAATTGCTGAATGAGTCTTGATTTGTGGTTTTGGACTTGAAAGAACATCGTTGTAATTTGGTATAATATTTATTAAGACCTCCACATATCGCCAGTCGGCTTAGAAGCACTGCAAGGACTCCAAAAACCATAAACAGCTGTTCCTATAACGACTTAACGACTTAAGAAAAGCTTATAGTGTTATTCAGTGACTCAGAAGTGTGATAAACTTATACGCCTACAACTTACGCCAGGGTGGTTTAATTGGACTTGAATTGCCTCTTCAGCTTTTTAAAGATTGTTTTCCTCCAGCCTAAAGTAGCTCAGAAGCCATTCCATCTACCCCCGGGAGCATTCTTGAGCTGCCAGAGAGCCGCTCCAATTTCATCTATACTTACGTCCGGAAGATCATCCGTGAAGTGGCAGGAGAAGTTAGTTTAGGTAAAAACTTGCAAAAAGAGATGTTTTTCAATCGCCTCCTGCGTATAAGGCGAGTTTTCTAACTACGTAGGTCGCCTATCACCATCCTTTGGACCTTATTGATCTGGCTAAAGTCCACAGGGCCTGGTGTTTTGTTGATGCCCTCTAAGTGTCTACATTTTCCGGGTCTCTACTGCTGTTAATCGGTTTTTAAATGAAGTTGATACTCATCGTATTTTACTTTGGGCACATAAGGGCCTCCCTGTGTGGCTCATTTCCTGGCTGAAGTGGAAATTTAGGTTAATTTTGCAAATCAGTGATCACTTCCGGTATGAAACATGTTGTTATCCTTAGACATCCCTTAATATGCTTTAAGGCCTCATCTACGCCGGTACAGTTTAAACCGTACCACCTTTACTTAAACTTTGATTACACTAGGAGTTAAACCGTCATGATAGAGTCAATCTCAATTTGTTTTCTATCTTTAACACGCTTGCAGCTCCTTTCATGTTCTCAAATGTTTATGTTTGAACACATTTTATTAAAAAAAGCCCCAATGTAAGTAAGTATGTAGTAGTGTAAGTATGCAGGGGCGCGGACGTTGCCTTTCTGCTTTCTGCGTCCGTAGTCATGTACCTAGTCCAAACCTGATAAGCCGCGCTTTTGTCCCACTTTGACGTTGAAATCCCCCATGATAACAGCGAAGTGGGTAGTTCAGTGTATAGCTAAGCTAGCTAGCTTTCAACACTTTGTTGAAAATGGCATTTAACCACAGCTGCTCGAAGTTGGCACCTGTACGACCTTGAGAGAGTACATTTTATTTCAGCCAATTTTAGGATGAGGAACCATACCCGGGTCGACACGCTGCAGTTATAATAAATAGGTGGCCTGATTTTATAGTTATCGTGTCCTCCCTCACTATTTGTACTTTTGACAACCCAAAATTGTCCCATCGTATAATTATTAATGCTGCCTCTAGGATTCAAAGGCTTTCGTCCTACCGTAAACGACCGTCGAAGACCGGACCCCCGGGTACGTCGGTTTTGACAGTTGTTATACCCTGCCCAACCATTCCCTACTATGAACCGGGCCGCTACCGTGGCTTTGAATAGTAGGGCAGAAGGAAAGGGGTGGTTTCTTGTCGGAGCTGTTCATCAGGGGTTTTGCCCGTAGTCACCACGTTGGGCAGGCAGGTTGGTGACCACAGAGTGTGATTTTGTCATCACGGGAAGTGTTTTTTTCAAACATTAATAAAGCAAAATAAGGAGTAGCATTTATTCAAATCAGAGATAGTAAGTGGTTTTTAAAGGTCTAAAATATAAGTTCGAAAACTTAACAGCGTTAATCCAACGATCCAAATGTTCTACTGAGAGTTACATATACGATTTTATTTTCGCAGAGACCCCTTTCGGTCAAATGCCGGTTATGGAGATTGACGGCAAGCAATACGCGCAGAGTTTGGCCATCGCGCGCTACCTCGGCCGCAAGTACGGGCTGAACGGCGCTGACATTGAGGAGGACTTCGAGATTGACCAGAACGTGGAATTCCTGAACGATATTCGCGGAGGTAAGAATGAAAAGTGGAAACGCCTACTAATAATGTTAGAGTCGTCTTGCAAGAGACGGCGACTGAGTAAACAGGCCTGCCGGCGCATAATGCTGATAAAATACATAAAATGTGTGAATGTATAATGACAATAAATAAAATCTCACTATACGATAAATTATGTAAAGAGCAACATTGGTTTGTACAAACACACTTTCTTTCATCCCAATCGCATAATTATACGTCTTCGTCCCGTCGTAAGTAAAAATATGAAGTAAAATTTACAACCTTTCATTTGTAGGTTAAAAAATACCTACGAAAAAAACATTTAGGTCAGTAAAACATTTTTTTATTTGTTCTCTTCTCTCATTACTTATTCCAGAGGCAGCCACAGTTGCATACGAATCCGACGAAGAGCTCAAAGCGAAGAAACACGAAGAATACAGCAGAGATGTGTACCCCTCAATGCTCGCTAAACTAGATGAGATTGTCACCAAAAACAACGGACACATCGCCTGTGGAAAGGTAAGAAATCTTGCTGTCGACGGTTTCGAGTAGGTTAGTTTGTTAGCAGATGGAGATGATAAACAAAAGCCGTGCCAAGTGGTGCCGGCTTACAATAGCATCACCCTAATACAACTCGTGGGCGTAGTAAAAAGTGACTAAGGGATTTTTATCCAAGGTATCGGCATCAGCGTTTCCTGTGAATGCAAAACCTTGCACTGCGCTCGCCAATCCGCCTGCTAAGCGTGGTGAGTATGGCAATACCCCCCTATAGTGGGAGGCCCATGGCCAGCAGTTGACTGTTGTGGCTGTTAATGTGTGTGATGCTAATGTAATGTACAATATTGCCTGTTTTGCAGAGCGATCTCTCCCTCAAGTGTCATAAGTACCATCGATTAGTATCATTGATGGTACTAGTAACACTAAGTAGTATCGCTAGCATCATACCTACTCAGTGTGCCCCGTGTAACATCTGCAGATTATCGAAACAAAACTAGAATTTGGACACCTTTTAGCATTTAAGCAATGTAGATGTTCTGTAGGAAGTCTGGTTTTGTCCAAAATCTGCTAATCAGACTTAAAAAACCCACTATCGCGAAAATGATACGCCTCAAAACTAACCCAAAAACCTTTTTCCACAGTTAACCTGGCCGGACTTTGTATTTGCGGGTATGTACGACTATCTGAAGATGATGATGCAAACCCCAGACCTGGACTCGAAGTACCCTAGCTTCAAGAAACTCCAGGACAACGTGTTCAACCTGCCCAAGGTTAAAGAGTACGTCGCTAAGGCACCAAAAACTGAATTCTAAAGTTGAAATATATATAAATAACTAGTAAATAGCCTTTGAAGTAGTCCGTTAAACGACCTTCTTCGAGGAAGAAACTCTCCTCTAGTATATTTCCTTCATGAACATATTTAAGTACGAAACTATTGATTTTTTGAAAGATAACTCATGTGGTAAGTTCTTATTTACGCTAGATAATGTTATTAAAATATTTTTATTTGCATGCAGCTGATTACAGCTGAAGTGGGACTTTAGCGGTGACATACTTAGTTTTACACAAGCAACTTTTAAGGTTAATGTATGTAATTATTAAATATATATACCCTTTTCTATCGTTTATATTACCGTGCCCCCCGGTAGGTTGTGTCACATGTTAAATGCTTATGTTTTTTTTTTTTGTAACAGGTGAAATGTCAGGTTGTTTAGGGCGCACTCTCTGGTATGCTCTGTTAACGCAATGCCAGATGTCGAGCTCATTGCAACGCAAATCATCACAACCAGTACCCGATATTATCAAACTACAGGCTACAATTTTACAGTTGAAATACGATGTTCATTGCGTAGTCGGTTAGCCATTATGATACCAGGAATATGAACCGGCTACGCAATGTACTAAGAATTTCACCTGTAGACTTGTAGCCTGTAGTTTCATAACAAAGGCACCTGTTGTATCCTCCCAGATTATTCGCAGGGAATTATAATTCAAACTATCTCGGTAGAGCCAGATCACGCGTTATTGACATTTAAGATATACTTGCATAATTTCTTCGGCAGGTGAGCCACGGTAGCCTAAACAGAAGAGGTGTACTGATACCGAAAGTCGCAGGTTCAAATCCTGCCTGCCTACGGTGTATTTTTGCGAGTTCTCAAAAATTGTTTATATACACTTGTCTCATAATGTTCGAATTATGAATTCGAAAACAGATGCATAATGACCTACTTTATGCATTCTGCCTATAAAAACTAGGGTTTACTATAAATTACAGAAGCGTAATGACTTAATGAGAAAACTCTAAATACGATAAAGTTGAGAAATGAAACGAAGTTTTTTTTTCCAATACTCAAATCGCTATCAATTCTCAATTCTCAATTCTTTATTTCTGCTTACATGTTGTAAAAAGATCTTAAAATGTAATTAGACACAAACATGCACCCTGCTAGGGTATCGCAATTTGGATATAAACTTAAATAAAGTAGCTATCTTATTAACATTTATATTTTACATATTATTACCATTTTGCATAAGTATATTCTTCAATATTTACATAATTCACGAATCCTACTGTAATTAAATTATATTTAAATTAAGATTATTTTGGTCTTTAATGTAATAGCCCTATTTAGCTAGCCCAGTAAACACACATCACAAAATTGTTAAGGGCAATAAATGATTTTATTTGTAATTATTATAAATAACTAATTTATCTACTCATCTAGAAACTCTTGCACCGTGTAGAAGCACTTTTTTATCAATATATTTTTAAATGTATTTTTAAATTTATTGGGATCAGAAATTTGTCTGATTGGCTCTGGAATTTTATTGAATATTTTAACTGCCATTGCAAAAGGTCCAGTGTGGAACATTTTCATTTTTGAGAATGGAACTGTTAGTTTGGTCGCTGGTCGCAAATTATGTGGACGAGAATATTGAGGGAATAATCTAATCTTCCGCCGCACCTGACAGTTGTTGTTGTACGGTAATTTTTCGGATGTTGTTCAGTTGTTTTAATAGGTTTTTGTTCTGTTGTTGTTCAGATGTTGATTAGTTGTTGTTCAGATGTTATTACGATGTTGTTCTGTGTTGTTCAGTTGTTGTTCAGTTGTTGTTCAGTGTTGTTCAGTTGTTGTTCAGTTGTTGTTCAGTGTTGTTCAGTTGTTGTTCAGTTGTTTAGTTATTTGCTGTTGAGACTCGACATCTAAACAACTGTTAGTAAAGAATCTTCAAAAATTCATATCAAGCCATAGTACGTTCTCGTATTGAATTTGACCATGAATCGGGCCTTGCAATCGCCCGCCGGTGCGGACGTTTGGAAAAGTGTTCAACTGAGTAATTTTTTAGAGTGTAGATAAAATAGTGTATGCAACTGCATATAATTAGGCATTAGAATGCTCGTGTCAATCTATTATCACACTCGGCTACGCCTCGTGTGATAAACAGACACTCGCATTCTAATGACCCCCATTATATGACAGTTGCATAAACTACTATTAGGTACTTAGCACGTTGAAGTGTTTTAAAATGTAGTATTCACGGTGAAAAATTCACAATCATAACTCATCGAAAACGTAATTTATCGAAGGTCGGCTTTTGTCAAATTGGAGTCAAAAATTAAGTCAGATTCAGCTTAGGTATTTACAAATTGGGGGGTGGTATGGGACCTACCTCCTAGCGGTCCACCCCGGGCAACGGCAACACAGGCTTGCCTGTGGATAAGTCCGGCTGAACGATCCCACTAAGCGGTGGAAGGCTCCTTAAGGGGCCACCTGGCTCGCGACCACCATCCCACCGAAGTCTGGCGCCAAGTAGCTTGCTGCATTCCGTCAGTGTGTGGGAGTGCCAGTGCCTTAACAGGCTTCTTCTGGGTGAGCTCGCTCCATCTTAGACTCTGCCTCTGTCCTATGACCTAGACTAGAGTCAAGAGCAAACCCATCTACATCTACACTAATCTACATCTACACTAATATTAAAAAGAGGAAAAATTTGATTGTTTGTTTGTTTGTATGTTTGTTTGTTTGTTTGTTTGTTTGTTTGCATCGAATAGGCTCCGAAACGACTGGCCCAATTCTAAAAATTCTTTTACCATTAGAATCCTACATTATTCCTGATGAACATAGGCTATATTTGATACGAGAAAAAAATAGAGATCCGCGTAAAAAATTCGATAATGTAACCCAACGTGTGAAAAATGTACCAAAAAAATATCTTATATCGCGTACGCTGTGGAAATTATTGACAATAGAGCAAAGTGATGTACTACAGTTTGATAGAGGACATCAATATCTATAATAATGTCCGCGATACCATATATCTAACTATTACAGTTATGCCATAATAATTACTTTTTCATTTAAAAATTTACAAACTACGCCACATTATTCGTAACAGTGTAATGATTACATTTAATCATTACTGTATTAAAGGATGTCAGGGATAACCCTCCGAATACTGATAGGGTACATGCAGACCATGAAACTGAACAACATTCCCTTAGGAACATATTTCAAGAAACGTAAAAAAACGGACTTCCCATAGTGAATGCAGTCAGCTGATTGTGATTTTGTATGGAAGGTCATTTTATTGGCGTTTCCTGACATATGTTTCTAGGGGAAAGTTGTCCAGTTTTATGTTTCATGTACCCTATCAGTATATAAGGGCTGTCCCTTACTCGGTATAATAAAAGACGACAAAAAACATTAAATAATGCATTAAAAAAATCTACATTAAATAATACGCCTATTATCCCTTGCGCGGTAGGCAGAGCGTAAACGGCCGCAAAAACGGACATTAACGCCACGTCTGACAAATGTTTGAGGGTCATTCGGAAAATTGTGTATCGCCATAGTGACAGGTTGTCAGACCATCGCCTAAAATTGCAATACACACCCTCAAGTCCCTTAGTCGCCTCCTACGGCTTCCACGGGAAAGAAATCGGGTAATGCTATTCTAAGCCGGCATCATACTAAAATAATAATAATATAATCTACACTAATATTAGAAACACGTTTTTTTTATTGTTTGTTTGAATTGAATAGGCTCCAAAACTACTGGACCGATTTAAACAATTCTTTTACCGTTAATTGAAATTGAAATTCTTTATTCAATGTAGGATAGTATTATCACTTATTGACGTCATTAACCGTCATTCTAAAAAAAGAAATTTGTATCACACAATTTTCTTTTTTTTATTACAATTTTGTTATGACCTAATAGAAAACCGGCTCGGGCGGGATAAAAAAATGAAAATAAAGGCACTGCCATGGGGCTGGCCAGGTTAATCACACGGCATGTAACTTTACGCCACCACCATCTGAAAACGATATTTGTTTCAAATTGAAGTCAAGATTTTTAGAATCCTGCATTATCCCTGATGAACATAGGCTATATTAAACTGTCTTATTCCCGGGGGGAAATTGTTTGCGGCGGGTGAAACCGCTGGGCGGGCTGCTATCATTAATAAAAAAAGAAGTGGCCCCTTTTTACACTTCCACTATCTGTAACTAGCTCGATATTTTTTTTTCAAATAAGACATAAGTATGTGACAGAAGCGGATTTTCGATAAATTACGTTCACATCAAGTTATGAATTTATAATTTTTTGAAAATTTGCAAAATTATCAAGCGCGGGCAGGATTTTAACCTGCGACTTTGCCATCACTAGGGGCGACGCCGCTTCCATCTAGGCTACTTTCCCTTTCCCGCGAATTTTGCAAACGGCTCCATCTACCGGGTTAGTTTTGCATGTTTTCAAAAAATGTATACCTAACACGGGAAGTCTCTTAAAAATCTGTTATTGAATTTTTAAATAATAGGGGCAGCACCTAGCCTATGTAGGTATTCCCTATAAGATGTTTTCACACCCGAGTGAATCCGTTTCATTTTCTTTCTAGTAAGCTGGTAGGGAATGAGGTGGCATTAGGCCCGCCCGTTTTTGTACTTTGTGCAATAAAGTGTAAAAATAAAAAGATAAATAATGTAAGTATATTTATTTTGATATCATTTAATTTATGAATAAATATTTGATTAACATATACTTTGATGCGGAAAAATAAATGTAAGTATATTAAAGTTTTGCTCTGAGTTTTGCTATAATTACACCTGGTTTAATATTGTCCTGCTTGCTTATTGTGCCTCTCTAGATCTTGCCTACCCGGTGACACTCTAGGACCTCCCAACTTAATTTATCCCACCCACTCCCATCTTACAACTCTCTTTTCTGACCAAAAATCCCACAGATAACTCCAATAACTTTGCAACGGGTTGTTTTGGCAGGACTTTTTAAACGGGACCTTTTTAGTGGCCGCTAAAATTAGACATTTAATCGTTTTAAATATTTAAATTGCCTATTTTGCAGTCTATGGAATTTCACTAATCGGGTAAAGCAAAGTTTTATTCTGTCAGATATTTTTTAAAGATTTCTTTAGAATTAGAATTCGACAGTTATATACATACACAATAGGAAACAGCTTAAGAAACGTCAAATTGAACTTATGTAGTAATTAATTTAAGAAACGCGCCTTGTATAACGCAAAGTAGGAAACAAAAGTTTAGTAGGTATTTCCTTAGCACAGCAATTCGCACAATTTGACAAACAGGATATTTTATTTAGTTGCAAATATAAAAACATCTACATTAAGGCAAATTTAATAAAATAGTAACGAAACGAAGTCTGTACATGAAATAGATTATAAAAAAAAGAAAAATATAGGTACATCTCAAAACAATAAATAGCTTAAAAGTGTCTGTCAATTTGGTTGTTATGTTTTAACGAAACGCAAAAGCTACTCAACGGATTTTTACCAAATTTTGCATAGCTTATTACTCAGGTCAACCTCTATGATATTTTGAGATAAATATTCGGTGACACGTAAACAATTGAAATTTCAAGGGTTTTGACGGATAATATTTTAAATAGAAGGTTATAAAGCTTATAGTTAGCTAAGATGATGTGTTAAATTGGTTAATTTGAATACCATGAGGTAAGAAAGCTTGGATATCGCACCAGGCTGTCTCCGAGCCCTCAAACTAAATACCAGTAGCCGCACATTTACCATGAGTAAGCTGTCTTTAATAGAGAAAAAACTTAATGAAAAGTAACAATAATATGTAAGTATAACAACATGCACATATGACTCAACTAACACAATAGTCACTAGTCTGTCCGGAAAGAGAAAAGGCGTTGGCAAAAAGTGAACGAATATATTTTTTCATATAAGTTGTTAAAACATTTCTGAATGAGGCGCCCTCGATTTCCACGCCTATATTCTCTTTCCGCACAGACTCTTACACCTAACATACGAAGTCGCGGGCACCAGCTAGTAGTTAAAATACAAAATATAATAGGTATTAGCATTTCAAATCTGATAAAATCAGAGGTCAGTTTTGGGTGCTTTGTCGGCGAACTCCTTGACCCTGGGCAGGCTGTAGACGGTGTCCTGCAGCTTCTTGAAGGCCGGGAACTTGGTGTCCAGCTCGGGGCTCTGCAACATGAACTTCAGGGCGTCGTAGATGCCAGCGAACACGAAGTCTGCCCAGGTTAGCTAGAACAGACATGGAACATATACCTATTGAACTTTACGCCCCAAACGGTGTACAGTCGGTTGTAGCATAAGGTTGTTCATAAGAATAAGGAACCAGGGGGGTACGCCAATAGACCTGAATAGTTTTGTTTCCAGCATTTTTTTTGACATGAATATTATAGATAGAAAATGACTTATTTTATGAGCATCCGTTCAAATATTCATAATCTGAGAGTTTTAGTGTGTGTGTGTATGTATGTATGTTTGTTTGTTACCTCTTCACGCTCAAACGGCTTCACCGATTTGGATGGGAATACAGGTAGAGTATAAACTGTAATAACACATAGACTACTATTTTCCCCGGGAAAACGACTATTATCACGGAAAAATGAGTGGCAGCTGGTGAAACCGCTGGGCGGAAATCTAGTATATTTTTATTATGTATCAACTGGGGATAAAAATAACTCAGTTCTTTTGGAGTATTCCTGGTACCTTATGTGCTATATACAACCGACTCTACATGGGCATGTCGGTGGCAGTATCTATTGGTCTACCTTAGGGCATGTGGAAAGGCATATAAGTAGGATTTCTAATCTTGTCCACAAGGAAGTAGGTTCAGAAATAGCCTGAATTTGCGGCGCTGCCGCTTTTTGGTCAACTTGCTGATAAGACGAGCGATATGCTAGTGCGTCAGCTTGCTACGCCAATGTCCTGGGTTATTTGAATGACGAATTAAGGCGAGTGTAGCCGTCCACCACCTCACCAGTGGCGCCATATCACAAAAAAAATATTTGCAAACTCAATAAAATGTTCGCTGTAATTAAAGTTGTGGCACCTAGCCGCTTGTCTGTCACGTACCGGGAGCCGGACAACAATTTTGAACCTTAACTACCCACAGTAAAATTCAAAACCAATGAAATTGTTATAGTATGAAGCGACAGACGAGTGATTAATACCAATTTATATTATATTAAGTGCCACAACTTTAATTATAATATAATACTTCATTGAGATTGCAGGTTCAAATTTTACCTGAGGATAATACTGAAAACTTGGGCAACAGACATTCTGATAGATTGTTTGTATAAAGAGATTTCTTTTTTGTGAAGTGGCGCCACGTGGTCGTTCACGAGTAAACTCGCCTTAAATCCACCATCGCCAGTACCAGTCATCGATATATCTTCGGGGCGAGACTGTAGACTAAGGGTGAGAACTAGTAAATGCCAGTATGCAAACCAACTGACTAGTAGACGAACGTCATATTGGCTATTGCCGGTAGACCGTGGAAGCGGGTGGTATGGCATGAGACC
Organism: Tuta absoluta; assembly: GCA_027580185.1. Lineage (NCBI taxonomy): Eukaryota > Metazoa > Arthropoda > Insecta > Lepidoptera > Gelechiidae > Tuta > Tuta absoluta. The sequence continues at coordinate 3,348,564 of JAQAHW010000038.1, forward strand.
GGAGGATTTGGCGTGAAAGGGAAGCGGCCTGTACTCAGCAGTGGATAAGTAGACGTGGACTGACATAGATATACTTGCAAGGAGTAACAAATAAGGTAAGTATAACAAGCCGAAAGGTCAAGGTACTCATAAAATTGAACAACTTTCCCCATGGAACCTATCTTCCATGGGAAAAGTTAGTCGAAATATGAAAAAAATGTACCTCCCTTGGTAAATTAACCAGCTGATCAGTAATTTTTAATTGGATGTAATTTTTTTTAATACATATATCTCTACCCATCCCATGTTTCATGGGGAAAGTTGTTCAGTTTTATGCGCAGGTACCTTGACCTCCTTTCGGCTGTTAATACCCTTATCGTTACTCCCTGTAGAATTAAAATACCTACCTATATATTAAGTTACCTTTTCTTTCGTGATTACTCTCGCACTGCTCTATTTTTCAATACTCTCTCCTCCACCCAAAGGGAAGAGATCGCTTGTAGCGATAAGGCCGCCTTTGCGCATGTTAGCAATAATTTTTCCTGATATTTTTGCTTGTTATTTTATGCAATAAAGTGTTTTTACTTACTTTTTTACTTACTATTCGCGGGTTTAGGTGTTTAATAATAATTGATGCTACGTGCGCACTGTGCACCTGCTCCTGCCGCTTCTCGCACCAATACGAGTGAGCGAGATAGCAATACATTCCACTAGCGCTCGTGCTCCCGTTCCTTACGCGCACGAAAAAATCAAGGGAGCACGGGAAGTGTCAGCAGCGGCATGATGAGTAGCAGCGCGAGTACCTGTTTACATGCTCGCGCTGCCCACTTCCCTTACTATTTCCCTAGCTCGAGTGTGTGAACGAGAAATCAGCCAATAAGAATTCACTACCTTTCCACACGCAAGATGGCCGTTATTCTTGGTGATAATATCATTAAGTTTGTCCACCATCCAACCGTTGTTCTTGATGTTTTCTTCCAACAGCTTCATCTTCAATTCTGGGTCTTCTTCATACATGGATGGAGCAGATTCTGGAAAAAGAAACTATCATGTTAAGTTTATGTACCTACGTTAAGAGAAGTATTCATCAAAATATTAAATGGACTAGATTTCCACCCAGCGGCATAGAGTAGAAATCACATAGAGATGACACTCCCGCTCCAGACGCGCTCAAGGTCAATTCGTCTGGCTGTCTCTTAGCGAACAATTCAGTCGGGAGTGCGCTTCGCCGCGGAAACGTTCGTCGTGCGGGTCGAATTTTCATATTTTGTGAAAAATTTAGCAATGCCGAACTATTGTGGTGTGTATGGCTGCAAAAGTGATGCGAGGAAGACTCCGCATCTTTGTTTTTTTAATTTGCCTAAAGATGAGCCAAGGTAAGTGATGATTTTACAGTAAATACCTAGGTACCTACCATTCGTTATTATACGTAATTGTTGTGTGTACTCCTATTTTTACTTACGTAGGTACCTAGTTTCCATTTTATAATTTAAACTACCTAGGTGCCTAAGTCATTGTTAGCTGATAATGATAAATAAGCACATTCGTATCGTAGGTATGTTTTGCACCTATTTTAAAATTCTGTACCTACTATTAACAATAAAATGGTAAGGTAAGACTTTAAAACGGGTAAATATTTTGTTCCCACGGGAAAACTGTTAGCATCGGTCGCAACCGCTTGACTGGCCGCTAGTCTGGAATAAAATTATTGGCACGTGACAGCCCCGACTTGAAGCGCGGGAGAGTGCGGGGCGTTACGGGCTGCGGGGGGAAGTAGGTATTTAAAGCGCGGCGTTTGGGGCCCAGACAAAGGAGTTTCGTTTCTATACGCAGTATTATTATCTATTCTTATGCCAGCGGTTTCACCCGCTGCCACGAATTTTCCCGTGGTAATAGTTGTTTTTCCGCGGTAAAAAGTAACTTATGTGTTATTCCGATTTATACCCTACCTATGTTCCAAATTTCATCCAAATCGGTCAAACCGTTTGAGCGTGAAGAGGTAACAAACATACATACATACACACACACAAACTCTCAGATTCATAATATTAGTACAGATGTTAAAGGACATAATGTAATATATGGAATTCGGAAATTGATTGGGCCAATAATAATATACAAAAGTTGAATGCTAAAAACTATTGTTCAATCATACTAAAAGTTTTTATTCAACGTTTTATAAAATACTTATTCAGGAGTGTAGCAAACTGAAGTGGCAGTTAGCTGGGCACTTCTGTCGTAGAACCGACGGACGGTGGAGTAAGTGAGTTCTTGAATGGAAGCCACGCCTCGGCAAGCGTAGCGTTGGACAATTTCCCAGATGAACCGATGACTTAAATAAGGCGGCTGGTAGCGACTGGATGTCGAAAACAAGAGATCGTGCCCTATTGCGTACCCTGGGGGATGCTACATCCAGTAGTGACTGCTATAGGGTGATGTATGTAACTCGTTTGCAAGACTTGCAATACGAAGCACAATAATAGATCGATATTTTTTTACGAAGAAAATTAAGTGAAGTCAGGTTGATCTCGTAAGAAAACAAGCTTAATAAATAAAACAGAATAAAAACACGACTGCTTTCTGAATTAAAGGCTATGACACTCGGCATAATGTAAGGATTCTTCCGATACAATTCCTATTCGAATCTGTTCAGAGGTTAACGAATTGCAGCACTTTAAAGAATCGCACATACATACAAACATGAACTCTAAATAATTGCACTTCTTTTTTTGGTTAGGCTATCGTGTAATAAGAAAAAGGAACTTACTGATAATTTGCATATGCAACTACTTGGAAAGCTTTTCATTTTTGTCTCTATTTTAATGTAAAGGTTGAGATCGCTGCAAGCGATAAGGCCGCCTTTGTTTACTTTAAGTCTCAAGTTTTCTGTATTGTTTTGTTTCTGTTGTGTATGTTGTTCAAAATAAAGTGTTTATTTATCTATCTATCTATCTTACTCAATCTGATATCATTGAAGAAGTCCACAGCCTGGTCAATCTCCAAGTTCTCCTCAAGATTGGCTCCGGCGAGTCCAAACTTGTGGCCGAGGTACCTCGCAATGGACATGCTCTGGGAGTACTCTTTGCCATCGATCTCCAATACTGGCACCTGACGGAATTGGAAGTCTGAAATAATAAAAAAAAGGTCTTTATAAATATTATATGTATAATATGTATTATACATATAATATTTTGTATTTTAGTATGTATGTAAGTATATTAAAAATTATTTGGTAGGTATTAGTATTGTTTAGTTAAAACGTTAGGTACTTAGTTTAAAAAAGTTACTTAGATTTGTTAAATTAATGTTTTTATGTCTTTTATGTGTTGCCGCTGCTATTTACAGTGTGTTTTTCAATGTTTTCTCTTAGTGTGCAGGGTTGCCTGGAAAAGATCGCTTAAAGCGATAAGGCGGCCTTTGCTTATATTGTGTTGTTTGTTTTTGTTCTTGTATATGTTATGATTATTAATGTGAGCAATAAAGTGTTTCTGTCTGTCTGTCTGTCTGTCTTTTTTTTGCGCGGGTAGGTAACGAAAGGTTTCTGTACTAACTTTTATTTCATAATTGTCTCAATTGGTTTGTCACCGTTCTTATTGTGTTAGTGCGGTGAGATTAACTTAATAATAAATACATATTCTACCGCGTGATGCCGGCTTAGAATAGCATCACCCCATTTCTTACCCATGGGTGTCGTAAGAGGCGACTAAGGGACTCGAGGGTTAGATGTGTATTGCAATTTTAGGCGATGGGCTGACAACCTGTCACTATAGTGATACACAGTTATCTGATTGACCCTCAAACTTTTGTCAGAAGTGGTGTTAATATCCGTTTTACGGCCGTTAATGCTTTGCCTACCCCGTAAGGGATATAGGCGTGCTTTATGTATGTATGTATGTATGTATAAATAAATATCCTGGCACAAATACACAGCGCCAGTCAAATGTGGCGGCAGTGAAAAACAATGTAGTGAAAGTGGGAAATAAAGCGAAATTGTTCGATTCGTCTTGATATTCCCGTGTAAGTGTAAAGTTGAGCATTGGAACGCGAGCGTCACTATCGCGTTCCGTTATGAGTAGATTAAGTTTAAGGGTACTAACTGAAGACGAGGCTGTATGGTTTAAGACCTTTGCCTGTCCAATGGAAAAATAGAATAAAAATAAATAAATATGTTTTTAAATATCATCCTATTTATTTCCTGCTAGTGTCATATATACTAAGCAACATAGTAACACAAGCCCTTCGAGCAACACGGTCTTCCGTCTCGTTCCGACCCGGCACAAGCCAACACAAGAGTTTCGTCCGAATTTAGAAGCATCTTAATTCTTGACTCTAAACGCTTTTGATCATTTTTCTAAGTTTGTATCCTTAGGTATTTATCCAGAATTTACTTTGGCTGATACTCGTAAGTAGAACGCTCGCTTAACGAATTAAATATTTTATTCAGTACTAGCGTTTCCGCCCGCGGTTTCATTCGCATTTTTTTTTTCGTTCGTAATACGTAATTTAGGTAGTATTATATTTCCCTAGTTTTTTTTAAACAGATCACATTTCAAAACCATCGATGCCCATACATTTTTTATCTACTTTTTACCTCTATCGAAGTTCGAATTTAGAAAATTCTGATTCACACTAACGTTTATCCTCTTTTTCCCCTTTGGGTGTTTGAAATTTAAAATCCCATAAACACTTTCTTTATCGACTTTAACCATTTTAGCTTCATGATCAATCTTCTTCTTCTTCTTTTCGTGTGGGACACCGAGTCGTCCAACGACACGATCATGATCGAAATACAAATTTTGAATTAAATCACATCGAGGACTACGAACTTTCATACCAACTATGAACGCCCTTTTACCCCTTTGGACTCAAAATCGAAGACCCCCTTAAAGTCGTGTTAAACTTGTTTACCTTCATGATCAAAATTACTAATTTGGAAACAAATCACATCAAAGAACTTTCATGAATACAAACGTTTATTAACCCCCTTTTTACTAGATTAGGGAATAGAACTTTAAAAATCCTTTCTTAGTAAAATAAAGCTACTCCCACTCAAATGTCCTGTTTCTAGAATTAGTAGTTTAGGCTGTGCTTTGATGAATTAGTCAATCAGTCAGTCAGTAAGTCAGTCGGCAGTCAGTGAGGACATTTATTTTTATAAGGATAGATTTTACCTGCAGATATATTAAAAAAATATATATCTATTCAAATGTTGACCTACTTGGTAAGCTAAAAATAAAAGGGTCTAACTTAAGTAGGCATAATTTATGTATTATCTACCAGTAGGAAAAAACTGTTAAGATTTAGATTAACTTTCTACTTTTTAGTATTTTTTTCTGCAATTCATCGTTATATTGTAGTTTTGCACTATCTTAATATCCACAAATGCTCGGTATTGATAACGAAGTGCTTTATAGATAGGTACGTACATAGATGATGAGCAACACATGAGTAGGTACAAGGGCGGATAAGATTACTTGATGCCCTAAGCTATCCACGCTTGTCGCCCCTATCCGTATCTAAACTAGAATTCAAAGAAAAACATTTGTTTGTTTTATGTAAATAACAAGATAAAATTCTTTATAAATAATTGGCTACCTACCTTTTATCTAACCATGTATCACGTGTCGCAAATAAAACGAGCGCGACATCCTACCAGTTTCATCCGTATCATCCTTAAATAAAATTAGAACCTGCAAACTCAAAGAAATATTCACTGCAAATAAAGTTATAGAAATAAAGACCCAATAGCGGTTACAGCGAATATTTCATTGAGTTTGCAGGTTAAAATTTTACTTAAGGACAATACTAAAAACTTGGGCAACGTATATTCTGATAGATTGTTTATCTACACTATCTACACTAATATTATAAAGAGGAAAGATTTGATTGTTTGTTTGTTTGTTTGTTTGTTTGTTTGTTTGCATCGAATAGGCTCCGAAACTACTGGCCCGATTTTAAAAATTCTTTTACCATTAGAATCCTACATTATTCCTGATGAACATAGGCTATATTTTATACGAGAAAAAAATAGGGATCCGTGTGAAAATTTCGATAATGTAACCCCAAGGTGTGAAAAATGTACCAAAAATATATCTTATATCGCGTACGCTGTGGAAATTATTGACAATAGAGCAAAATGATGTACTACAGTTTTATAGAGGACATCAAAACCTATAAAAATGTCCGCGAAACCATATATCTAACTATTACAGTTATGCCACAATAACTACTTTTTCATTTAAAAATGTACAAACTACGCTACATTATTCGTACCAGTGTAATGATTACATTACACTGGTACGAACAGCTGTCGCTGTGGCCAAACACTGGTCCAATCTCATTTAGTTACCATTTCGACTCGACGAAGAAGAAGAAGAAATGATTACATTTAATCATAACTGTATTAAAGGGTGTCAGGGATAGCCCTCCGAATACTGATAGGGTACATGCAGACCATGAAACTGAACAACTTTCCCCAAGGAACATATTTCAGGAAACGTAAACAAACTGACTTCCCATAGTGAATGCAGTCAGCTGATTGTGATTTTGTATGGAAGGTCATTTTTTGGCGTTTCCTGACATATCTTTCTAGGAGAAAGTTGTCCAGTTTTATGTTTCATGCACCCTATCAGTATTCGAAGGGCTGTTCCTTACTCGGTATAAAAAAAAATGACAAAAAACATTAAATAATGCATTTAAAAAATCTACACTAAAATAATACATACATACACATATCACGCCTATTATCCCTTGCGGGGGTAGGCAGCAAAAACAGACATTTACGCCACGTCTGACATATGGTTGAGGTTCATTCCGAAAATTGTGTATCGCCATAGTGACAGGTTGTCAGCTCATCGCCTAAAATTGCAATACACACCCTCAAGTCCCTTAGTCGCCTCCTACGACTCCCACAGGAAAGAAATCGGGTGATGCTATTCTAAGCCGGCATCACACTAAAATAATAATAATATATTGTACACTAATATTAGAAACAGGACCTTTTTATTATTTGTTTGAATTGAATAGGCTCCAAAACTACTGGACCGATTTAAAAAAACTTTTTTTCCGTTAATTGAAATTCTTTATTCAATGTAGGATAGTATTATCACTCTTTGACGGCATGAACCGTCATACTAAAAAAAAAAAATTGTATCACACACGTTATGACCTAATAGAAAACCGGCTCGGGCGGGATAAAAAAAAAATATAGGCACTGCCATGGGGCTGGCCAGGTTAATCACACGGCATGTAAATTTACGCCACCACCATCTGAAAACGATATTTGTTTCAAATTGAAGTCAAGATTTTTAGAATCCTACACTATCCCTGATGAACATAGGCTATATTAAACTGTCTTATTCCCGGGGGAAATTGTTAGCGGCGGGTGAAACCGCTGGGCGGGCTGCTAGTATTATATAAAGAGATTTTTTGTGTAAGTGTGTAAATTAACCGGACATCCTGAACAGGAGAAGCCCCCCCAAAAAACCTGCCCAGAAGTGCTCCTACTCCAAATTAACAATCTTACTAGCCCCTAAGCTACCCTAGCAAATTTCGGAACTAAAAAAATATGTATTGACTAAAAATGGCTACATATTTTTTTGTTGTTGTAAAAATTGCAGTAGATAAATCTACCAATTTCATCTTATAAAATATTTACATTATACAGTTCAAATTACGTATCCATGGAGATTTATATTGCAACTTTCAAACCTTAAAACTTTTATTTACAAGTATAGGTATTCACGACTACACTCGCCTTAAGTACTTGTGACGAAGCGCCGCAACGCTGCCGTACCATCATCATGACTTGCTAGTTTAAATGAACTGATTATCAAACAACGTATTTTCATCCACTTTTATACGCCTTTTTTATCTGCTTTCAGTGACAAGCAGGATTGTCAATAAAACTTGCGGAAATTAATTTTATTAAAGTATCTTCTAATGTTAATGTTATAGCCGTTTTCACGATATTAGGGTTCCGTTCCTCAAAAGGTAAAAACGGATCCCCTGTAGGATCACTTTGTTGTCCGTCTATCATGATCATGACATGACACTAGCTCGGGAACGCGTGGATATAACGAGTAGAAAAACCATTTACTCAGTCTACGGCCGCTTGTAGTTGCAAAAAATCCAAACTTATTAAAAAAGATACGGCTGTATAAACTGTAAAAAACGTGCACTTTCGAACAATGACATTTGGCTAGTAGCTTCGTCTTCAAATACAAATTAAAAAAATAAAAACATTTATATATTTTAAAAATATGTTTGGCTTAGGAGCCGAAAATAATAAATACATTGAGGCTCTTCTATTTCTATTAGTTCAAGTGGGGTATCATAATGAAAGAGCTAGATGTTCATGTTACGGTACCGTCGATGGGCGAGTCTGATTCACACTTGGCCGTTTTTTGTATAACTGGTGTCGCCCAAATTATAAAAAATCGTCAAATCTGCAAAATCCGCATGTGTTGTTTGACCCAGAACAAGCTATACTTATATCTTATAATCAACTAGTGTTACCGCCCGCGTTTTCCTTTCGTGCATTCTTTTTTCGAACGGAACACCGTACAACGAACAAACAACACGACAAACCTACTAAAAACTTTCAAAGACGTTTTTTTTTTTTTTATTAATGATGGGTTTGCTCTTGACTCTAGTCTAGGTCATAGGACAGAGACAGAGTCTAAGATGGAGCGAGCTCACCCAGAAGAAGCCTGTTCACTCTTACTTTGAAGAGATTAGGGTTGTATGCTTTTGGAAACACAGACGCAGGAAGTGAGTTCCACTCTTTAGCAGTGCGCATTATAAATGATGACTGGAAGCGCTTAGTCCGAATTGGTGGAATGGCTACCAGGTACGGATGGTATCCGGCGGTGCGTCTGGAAGTCCGATGGTAGAAGGGAGCTGGTGGAACAAGGTCGTGAAGCTCTTGAGCACACTCTCCGAAGTACAATCTATAAAATACCGACAAGCAGGCAACCTTGCGGCGATGTGCCAGGCTATGTAGCTTGGTGTCCACCAGTTTTATGTCGCCTATGAGCCTCTTGGCCCTGCGTTCCACCGAGTCAAGAGCGGCAAGTTGGTATTTGGCTGAGCCATCCCAAAGGTGACTGCAATACTCCATGCAGGATCGGACTTGTGCTTTGTAAAGAGTTAAAAGCTGTCCAGGCGTAAAGTATCGCTTCACTCTATTCAGGACGCCCAGCTTTTTAGCCGCCGTCTGAGCCTTGTACTCGATGGTCGCGCCGAAGTTTAGATTTGATGTCAACTCCATGCCTAGAAGCTCAAGCCTGTCAGTGACTGGGACAGATGTACCCCGAAAAGTAGGTGTCCAGTCGAAAGGACTCCTTTTTGCAGTGAAAAGACACGCCTGTGTTTTGGTGGCATTGAATGAGACCAGATTGTCGTCGCCCCATTGGGAGACAAGACTTAAGGTCAGATCTGTTCGCTCTACCATGGCCTTTCTTAACGAACGTATTTCATCCCCACTGGTCCCTGCGCCTGTCAAGTATCTCTCTGAAACGGTACTATCATCTGCGTATCCAACAATACCATGCCGAAGGAGGTCATTGATGTGCAGCAGGAAAAGAGTTGCAGAGAGAACAGACCCCTGAGGAACTCCAGCATCAATGGCCATTAGGTCAGAGGAGCAGCCGTCAACGACTACTCTGATGGACCGTTCACTAAGGAAGTCTGAAATCCAAGTACAAAAATCAGCTGGGATGCCATAAGCAGGAAGCTTGCTGAGCAGACTTGCATGCCAGACCCTGTCAAAGGCCTTCGAGATATCGAGTGAAACGGCAAGTGCTTCGCCGTTTTTCTCGATGGCTTCGCCCCAGCAGTGCGTGACATACACAAGAAGATCACCAGTAGACCGCCCCCGGCGAAAGCCATATTGACGGTCACTGAGAAGATCATTGTCTTCAAGGTAGGTCAGCAACTTACTGTTAAGTACCCTCTCCATGACCTTGCATAGGATGGAGGTAATGGCAATTGGACGGTAATGGGCAGGGTCGGCACGGTCGCCCTTTTTGGGAACTGGTTGCACATTAGCAAGCTTCCAGGCCCCCGGCACCGTTCTTTCTTTAAGAGAGAGGCGGAACAAGCGTGTCAGCACAGGAGACAGTTCAGGCGCACATAGTCTTAATACTCTCGCTGGTATGCCATCAGGTCCGCTGGCCTTGTTCACGTACTTTGTTATTATACGTCGTTAGTCTAATCGAAATATTGGAAACCGATTAAATTTAAAAAACATTAGTTTTAGGTTATTTTTTTCTGTAAATAAATAAATTGTGTTAGTTTTATGTTCATATACCACTTAAATAAATTTAATTTCTTAACAAATAGACGTTAAAATTTTGAAAATACTGAAAAGCGTATTTGATAATAGCGGCTCCTTAGTTTAATTCCAAAATATAAAAGAGATCGCCTCAAAGAACTTTGGGCGTAAAAAACTAAAACTCCTTATACACGTATTCAACTATTTAGTTATAATATGATAGTGAAAACAAATTTTAAACAGATCGCTTTAAAGACCACGAACTTTCATACATACGATTTACCCCTTTTTAGGGACTAAAATTTTAAATCCTTAGCAGAGAGTCATAAAGTAAAAGAACTTCTCCCCAAATTTCATGCTACTTGCATTAGTAATTTAGGCTGTGCTTTGATGAATGAGTCAGTCAGGTGAGTGAGGACATTTTTTATAAGTTTAGATTATATTAAATGCAAGAACAAAAACCCGACTGGGTGATTTCTAAACCTATATGACTGAAAGTGACAGCCCAAATTGAAGGTAAGATAAGAGAATTTATATCCTGAATTAAGGCCTTTTTCTTGAATGATGGGCAGTTGTTTTCATAGGTGCGCTCCCACTAAGCGTTTCGACCAAAGATTTAGTTAGTAGAATTATATGTTAAACTTTGAAAACTTTATCATGCAATGGTATATTATTATGTAATCGTACAAAACAATCTTCCAGTTTCTCCTGTCAAAAATCTTCCAGTCAGCCTTCGACCGATCGCGCTGTAATTTTAATTTGATGCGCGTTTGGTCGGTTTAGACGTGGTTTAGACGTGTACAGGTTACTTAGTTTTTTTCAAAATAAGTACTGGACTTACTGGGCTTGATATTCTCCCATTCCTCCGCGTCAATGCGCCGGTCCTCGAACTCCTGACCTCCGTACGAGAGCAGCAGACGGGATGGCTCTGCCAAACCCTTAGCGTCGAAATATGTCACCACGTATTTCGGCATTCTAGATTCTGAAATAAAAAAATACACGGTCTACCAACAATGCTAATGTCTCGGCGTTCGTGACATTGCCGACATGTTGCAGGAGAGTAGGCTGCGGTGGTATGGACACGTAAAGAGTCCTCCTGAATATATAGGCAACAAAGTAGCCAATCTAAACACCGGATCCGAAGAAGAGGAAGACCGAAGACCAGGTGGTTGGACGTCATCCGGAAGGACATGAGTTCCTGCGATGTGACTGAGGAAGATACGTCCAACAGAGCGAAGTGGAGAGAGAAAACCAGAAAGGTAGACCCCACTATCAGATGGGAATAATCATTGCCAAGGAGAGAGAGAGACGGTCTAACAACAATGCATTGATGGCGACAGACTAATTAGCAATTTTTATGATTAGCCTGTACCTGCTAGCGTAGAGCCTTTATTTTTATTTTTTATCCGGGCCGAGCCGGTTTTCTAATACAAAATTGACATAAAAAAGGGACGCTGTACTAAAATCTTTGCAAGCATGATCAGACCATAAAACTGAAAAACTGTTTCTATGTTGGAAAACGAGAAAAATAAACGGTCTCCCATACGAAAATCCTGATCAGCTTACTGACTTTTTATGAAAACTAGCAAAAAAAAAATACGTTTTTCTACATAGCTCCGTAGTAAAAGTTGTTTTGTGTCATGGTCTGATCATGCCTGTATAGTTTTCGATACACCTTCCCTAAC